>CM058061.1:24695008-25323509 GCA_030157275.1 Cynaeus angustus | reverse complement strand
CACCTGACCTGACCTGACCTGACCTGACCTGACCTGACCTGACCTGACCTGACCTGACCTGACCTGACCTGACCTGACCTGACCTGACCTGACCTGACCTGACCTGACCTGACCTGACCTGACCTGACCTGACCTGACCTGACCTGACCTGACCTGACCTGACCTGACCTGACCTGACCTGACCTGACCTGACCTGACCTGACCTGACCTGACCTGACCTGACCTGACCTGACCTGACCTGACCTGACCTGACCTGACCTGACCTGACCTGACCTGACCTGACCTGACCTGACCTGACCTGACCTGACCTGACCTGACCTGACCTGACCTGACCTGACCTGACCTGACCTGACCTGACCTGACCTGACCTGACCTGACCTGACCTGACCTGACCTGACCTGACCTGACCTGACCTGACCTGACCTGACCTGACCTGACCTGACCTGACCTGACCTGACCTGACCTGACCTGACCTGACCTGACCTGACCTGACCTGACCTGACCTGACCTGACCTGACCTGACCTGACCTGACCTGACCTGACCTGACCTGACCTGACCTGACCTGACCTGACCTGACCTGACCTGACCTGACCTGACCTGACCTGACCTGACCTGACCTGACCTGACCTGACCTGACCTGACCTGACCTGACCTGACCTGACCTGACCTGACCTGACCTGACCTGACCTGACCTGACCTGACCTGACCTGACCTGACCTGACCTGACCTGACCTGACCTGACCTGACCTGACCTGACCTGACCTGACCTGACCTGACCTGACCTGACCTGACCTGACCTGACCTGACCTGACCTGACCTGACCTGACCTGACCTGACCTGACCTGACCTGACCTGACCTGACCTGACCTGACCTGACCTGACCTGACCTGACCTGACCTGACCTGACCTGACCTGACCTGACCTGACCTGACCTGACCTGACCTGACCTGACCTGACCTGACCTGACCTGACCTGACCTGACCTGACCTGACCTGACCTGACCTGACCTGACCTGACCTGACCTGACCTGACCTGACCTGACCTGACCTGACCTGACCTGACCTGACCTGACCTGACCTGACCTGACCTGACCTGACCTGACCTGACCTGACCTGACCTGACCTGACCTGACCTGACCTGACCTGACCTGACCTGACCTGACCTGACCTGACCTGACCTGACCTGACCTGACCTGACCTGACCTGACCTGACCTGACCTGACCTGACCTGACCTGACCTGACCTGACCTGACCTGACCTGACCTGACCTGACCTGACCTGACCTGACCTGACCTGACCTGACCTGACCTGACCTGACCTGACCTGACCTGACCTGACCTGACCTGACCTGACCTGACCTGACCTGACCTGACCTGACCTGACCTGACCTGACCTGACCTGACCTGACCTGACCTGACCTGACCTGACCTGACCTGACCTGACCTGACCTGACCTGACCTGACCTGACCTGACCTGACCTGACCTGACCTGACCTGACCTGACCTGACCTGACCTGACCTGACCTGACCTGACCTGACCTGACCTGACCTGACCTGACCTGACCTGACCTGACCTGACCTGACCTGACCTGACCTGACCTGACCTGACCTGACCTGACCTGACCTGACCTGACCTGACCTGACCTGACCTGACCTGACCTGACCTGACCTGACCTGACCTGACCTGACCTGACCTGACCTGACCTGACCTGACCTGACCTGACCTGACCTGACCTGACCTGACCTGACCTGACCTGACCTGACCTGACCTGACCTGACCTGACCTGACCTGACCTGACCTGACCTGACCTGACCTGACCTGACCTGACCTGACCTGACCTGACCTGACCTGACCTGACCTGACCTGACCTGACCTGACCTGACCTGACCTGACCTGACCTGACCTGACCTGACCTGACCTGACCTGACCTGACCTGACCTGACCTGACCTGACCTGACCTGACCTGACCTGACCTGACCTGACCTGACCTGACCTGACCTGACCTGACCTGACCTGACCTGACCTGACCTGACCTGACCTGACCTGACCTGACCTGACCTGACCTGACCTGACCTGACCTGACCTGACCTGACCTGACCTGACCTGACCTGACCTGACCTGACCTGACCTGACCTGACCTGACCTGACCTGACCTGACCTGACCTGACCTGACCTGACCTGACCTGACCTGACCTGACCTGACCTGACCTGACCTGACCTGACCTGACCTGACCTGACCTGACCTGACCTGACCTGACCTGACCTGACCTGACCTGACCTGACCTGACCTGACCTGACCTGACCTGACCTGACCTGACCTGACCTGACCTGACCTGACCTGACCTGACCTGACCTGACCTGACCTGACCTGACCTGACCTGACCTGACCTGACCTGACCTGACCTGACCTGACCTGACCTGACCTGACCTGACCTGACCTGACCTGACCTGACCTGACCTGACCTGACCTGACCTGACCTGACCTGACCTGACCTGACCTGACCTGACCTGACCTGACCTGACCTGACCTGACCTGACCTGACCTGACCTGACCTGACCTGACCTGACCTGACCTGACCTGACCTGACCTGACCTGACCTGACCTGACCTGACCTGACCTGACCTGACCTGACCTGACCTGACCTGACCTGACCTGACCTGACCTGACCTGACCTGACCTGACCTGACCTGACCTGACCTGACCTGACCTGACCTGACCTGACCTGACCTGACCTGACCTGACCTGACCTGACCTGACCTGACCTGACCTGACCTGACCTGACCTGACCTGACCTGACCTGACCTGACCTGACCTGACCTGACCTGACCTGACCTGACCTGACCTGACCTGACCTGACCTGACCTGACCTGACCTGACCTGACCTGACCTGACCTGACCTGACCTGACCTGACCTGACCTGACCTGACCTGACCTGACCTGACCTGACCTGACCTGACCTGACCTGACCTGACCTGACCTGACCTGACCTGACCTGACCTGACCTGACCTGACCTGACCTGACCTGACCTGACCTGACCTGACCTGACCTGACCTGACCTGACCTGACCTGACCTGACCTGACCTGACCTGACCTGACCTGACCTGACCTGACCTGACCTGACCTGACCTGACCTGACCTGACCTGACCTGACCTGACCTGACCTGACCTGACCTGACCTGACCTGACCTGACCTGACCTGACCTGACCTGACCTGACCTGACCTGACCTGACCTGACCTGACCTGACCTGACCTGACCTGACCTGACCTGACCTGACCTGACCTGACCTGACCTGACCTGACCTGACCTGACCTGACCTGACCTGACCTGACCTGACCTGACCTGACCTGACCTGACCTGACCTGACCTGACCTGACCTGACCTGACCTGACCTGACCTGACCTGACCTGACCTGACCTGACCTGACCTGACCTGACCTGACCTGACCTGACCTGACCTGACCTGACCTGACCTGACCTGACCTGACCTGACCTGACCTGACCTGACCTGACCTGACCTGACCTGACCTGACCTGACCTGACCTGACCTGACCTGACCTGACCTGACCTGACCTGACCTGACCTGACCTGACCTGACCTGACCTGACCTGACCTGACCTGACCTGACCTGACCTGACCTGACCTGACCTGACCTGACCTGACCTGACCTGACCTGACCTGACCTGACCTGACCTGACCTGACCTGACCTGACCTGACCTGACCTGACCTGACCTGACCTGACCTGACCTGACCTGACCTGACCTGACCTGACCTGACCTGACCTGACCTGACCTGACCTGACCTGACCTGACCTGACCTGACCTGACCTGACCTGACCTGACCTGACCTGACCTGACCTGACCTGACCTGACCTGACCTGACCTGACCTGACCTGACCTGACCTGACCTGACCTGACCTGACCTGACCTGACCTGACCTGACCTGACCTGACCTGACCTGACCTGACCTGACCTGACCTGACCTGACCTGACCTGACCTGACCTGACCTGACCTGACCTGACCTGACCTGACCTGACCTGACCTGACCTGACCTGACCTGACCTGACCTGACCTGACCTGACCTGACCTGACCTGACCTGACCTGACCTGACCTGACCTGACCTGACCTGACCTGACCTGACCTGACCTGACCTGACCTGACCTGACCTGACCTGACCTGACCTGACCTGACCTGACCTGACCTGACCTGACCTGACCTGACCTGACCTGACCTGACCTGACCTGACCTGACCTGACCTGACCTGACCTGACCTGACCTGACCTGACCTGACCTGACCTGACCTGACCTGACCTGACCTGACCTGACCTGACCTGACCTGACCTGACCTGACCTGACCTGACCTGACCTGACCTGACCTGACCTGACCTGACCTGACCTGACCTGACCTGACCTGACCTGACCTGACCTGACCTGACCTGACCTGACCTGACCTGACCTGACCTGACCTGACCTGACCTGACCTGACCTGACCTGACCTGACCTGACCTGACCTGACCTGACCTGACCTGACCTGACCTGACCTGACCTGACCTGACCTGACCTGACCTGACCTGACCTGACCTGACCTGACCTGACCTGACCTGACCTGACCTGACCTGACCTGACCTGACCTGACCTGACCTGACCTGACCTGACCTGACCTGACCTGACCTGACCTGACCTGACCTGACCTGACCTGACCTGACCTGACCTGACCTGACCTGACCTGACCTGACCTGACCTGACCTGACCTGACCTGACCTGACCTGACCTGACCTGACCTGACCTGACCTGACCTGACCTGACCTGACCTGACCTGACCTGACCTGACCTGACCTGACCTGACCTGACCTGACCTGACCTGACCTGACCTGACCTGACCTGACCTGACCTGACCTGACCTGACCTGACCTGACCTGACCTGACCTGACCTGACCTGACCTGACCTGACCTGACCTGACCTGACCTGACCTGACCTGACCTGACCTGACCTGACCTGACCTGACCTGACCTGACCTGACCTGACCTGACCTGACCTGACCTGACCTGACCTGACCTGACCTGACCTGACCTGACCTGACCTGACCTGACCTGACCTGACCTGACCTGACCTGACCTGACCTGACCTGACCTGACCTGACCTGACCTGACCTGACCTGACCTGACCTGACCTGACCTGACCTGACCTGACCTGACCTGACCTGACCTGACCTGACCTGACCTGACCTGACCTGACCTGACCTGACCTGACCTGACCTGACCTGACCTGACCTGACCTGACCTGACCTGACCTGACCTGACCTGACCTGACCTGACCTGACCTGACCTGACCTGACCTGACCTGACCTGACCTGACCTGACCTGACCTGACCTGACCTGACCTGACCTGACCTGACCTGACCTGACCTGACCTGACCTGACCTGACCTGACCTGACCTGACCTGACCTGACCTGACCTGACCTGACCTGACCTGACCTGACCTGACCTGACCTGACCTGACCTGACCTGACCTGACCTGACCTGACCTGACCTGACCTGACCTGACCTGACCTGACCTGACCTGACCTGACCTGACCTGACCTGACCTGACCTGACCTGACCTGACCTGACCTGACCTGACCTGACCTGACCTGACCTGACCTGACCTGACCTGACCTGACCTGACCTGACCTGACCTGACCTGACCTGACCTGACCTGACCTGACCTGACCTGACCTGACCTGACCTGACCTGACCTGACCTGACCTGACCTGACCTGACCTGACCTGACCTGACCTGACCTGACCTGACCTGACCTGACCTGACCTGACCTGACCTGACCTGACCTGACCTGACCTGACCTGACCTGACCTGACCTGACCTGACCTGACCTGACCTGACCTGACCTGACCTGACCTGACCTGACCTGACCTGACCTGACCTGACCTGACCTGACCTGACCTGACCTGACCTGACCTGACCTGACCTGACCTGACCTGACCTGACCTGACCTGACCTGACCTGACCTGACCTGACCTGACCTGACCTGACCTGACCTGACCTGACCTGACCTGACCTGACCTGACCTGACCTGACCTGACCTGACCTGACCTGACCTGACCTGACCTGACCTGACCTGACCTGACCTGACCTGACCTGACCTGACCTGACCTGACCTGACCTGACCTGACCTGACCTGACCTGACCTGACCTGACCTGACCTGACCTGACCTGACCTGACCTGACCTGACCTGACCTGACCTGACCTGACCTGACCTGACCTGACCTGACCTGACCTGACCTGACCTGACCTGACCTGACCTTTTTTTTTTTTTTTTTTTTTTTCTAGAGGGGAAAATCTTCAAAAAGACGCCAGCACGTCCGTACGTGTTGGTGTGTGGGATTTCTACCCACTAAAAACCCCTCCTTTTCGCCACGCTTTAGGGCGTCTGGAACCGTCGTTTATCGACATATCATCAGAAACGCCCTACTTGGCATTCGGGTCTCTACGTTGCCGCTGTTTTTGTCCTTTGCTGACGTTCCCTTTCCTGCTGTTCTTTTTTGCGCATGATTTCTTTGACCATTCCGTGTATCGCCTCCCAATTTTTTCTACTTTGTGTCATTACTTCGATGATGGTGTTTGTGGTTAGAGCTTTTCCTACTTCTGTTTCGGTAAGTTTCCTCTGTACTTCCCACTTTGGACATTTCATAATTGTATGTTCTGCAGTGTCTCTTTCTCCACAATACACACACGTATCGTCTTCTTCTTTCCCGATTCGCTTTGTATATTCCCGGAATGACCCGTGTCCGGTAAGAAACTGTGTCATGTGGTAATCTAGTTTTCTATGTGGGCATTCTACCCAGCATTTTATGTTTCCAATTAGCCGTTTGGTCCATTGCCCTTTCGTGTTGTTTCCTTCCCATTCATTTTGCCACTTTTGTATGCTTGCGTCCCTGGCTCTTTCTCTGACTATGCTCCTGTCTTGGTTTTGACTCTGCTCATGTAGGTACCTCCGTTCTTCTATTTGATATTTTATTGGTATTACTCCTGTAACAACTTGTAGTGCTGGGTCCGAAACCGTTTTATACGCCGATGCTATTCTCAACAGCATCTTTCTTTGAATTTTCGTTATCATATCTCGGTATTTGGATATGTTTAATACTTCACACCATATGGGAGCTGCGTATAATATTGTGTTCTGTACCACACTGCAGAGTATCTGCTTCTTGCCACTGGAAGGTCCTCCAATGTTGGGCATCAATCTGGCCAATGCTGCCATCTTTTTTTCTGCTTTTCGGACTTGGTTGATGATATGTTGTCCGTAATTTCCTCGTGTATCTATAGTTACTCCGAGATATTGGAGTGATTTCACTGGGGTTATTTCTACCTCATTCAGTCGGAATACTACCCTGCTCCTATCTCTTTTCCCTTTTAGTATCACAGCTTCTGTTTTGTGGGGGGCCAGTTCGAGTCCGTTCCTTTCCATCCATTTGTTTATTCTTACGAGGTTTTCATTTACGTTTCTTTTCAGGTCTTGTATGTCCTTCGCCCACACGATGAGCGCCAAATCATCAGCAAAGCATATTGTCAAAGCTCCGTCCATCAGTTCAATTTTAAGGACTCCATCGTAGAGCAAGTTCCATAGGGTCGGTCCAAGAACCGACCCCTGTGGGACTCCGGATGTAACGCTCATTTCCTCGTGATCTGCAATCCTTAGTCTTCTAGATTTTAGGTATTCAGATATAATGTTTATCAGATATTTAGATATCTTCCTCCTTTTTAGTTCCTTTATTATTAAACCATGCTTTGCAGTGTTAAATGCATTTTTAACGTCTAACGTAATTAACACTAGCCATTTATCTTTACATTCCCGCCTTATTGCATTAACTTTTTCCAGGGCATGTATGGTTGATCTGCCCTTACGAAACCCGTACTGGTTTTCATGGAGCCCTCCTCTTGTCTCTATTTCCTCGAGTAATCTTTTTTTTATCATAGCTTCGTACAGTTTGCTCAGTGTGTTAAGCAGGCATAATGGTCTATAAGATGTCAGGTCTTCAGGTGGTTTACCGCCTTTCAAAATTAACACCAACTTTGCTACTTTCCACTCTTGTGGAAATTCTCTTTTTTCAAGCAGCCGATTCATTGTCCTTAATAGCCAGTCCGGAATCGTTCTGACGGCCTCTTTTACCGCTTCGGGCGGTATCCCATCTGGGCCAGGGGCCTTTCCGCTTTTCATGCCCTCGGCTGCTTCTCGTAGCTCATCCATCCTAAAGGGAGTAAAGCTACCCGACTCGTAGTCTTCGCTTCGTAGTGTTTTCTTCCATTTGTCGTTTGTCTGTGGAAAAAGTATTTTGGCTGCCGCTTTTTTCCGACTACTATGCATGTTGTAGGGCACTAGGCACCCTAGTCTTCTGCAGGCTATTTTGTACCCATCTCCCCATATGTCGTTCTCCAGATCGTTACAGATGTTTGTCCAACAGCGCCGCTTAGCCGCACTTATTAATTTACGCAGCTCTTTCTTTTTGTTTTTGTAGTCTCTTTTGGCCTCCTCTACTTCGTCAATTCTGTTTTCCGGAATCCGGGTTAGCTTCCTCCTGCATCTTAAACACTCTCCCCTTTTGGCCTCTATATCTTCATCCCACCAATATGGTACGTCTTTTTTATTGCATGTGTCCTGTATCATTCTGCTATCCTTATATGCTTGCTTGATCGCCTTTACTAACTCTTTTTGGTCTTCACGCTCCCCACTCCCTTGGCTTCTTATTTCCAATGTATTTCTAAACAGCTCCCAGTCTACTCGCATATAGGTTTTTGAATCCTCATTTCTTTTCCTTTCTCCCACATCTATTTCAAAATAGATATGTCGATGTTCCGTCAGATTTTCTTGGGTGAGAACTTCCCACTCTCGTATGTATCTGGCCAATCTTTCACTTGGGCATGTCACATCTATATACGATTTGGCCTTTCCCCTCACAAAGGTGGGCACTCTCCCAGTGTTTGATACGACCATGCCAAGAGCTGCTAGCCATTCTGTCCAATACGCTCCCCTATTATCTTCCGTCGGTGATCCCCATTGGCATGATTTGGCATTGATGTCGCCTAATACGACTGCCTCTTTTCCTCCGTTCTGTACATTTGTCATTATCGCATCTACCGCCTCTCTATACGCCTCCATCCTTATATTGGGGGATATGTAGCAGCAGTACATATCAAAGGCACCAAAATCTATAACCAAATAGCCTTCCTTTCTTTTCACATCTATTACACCTACATTTTTATTTACACACAATACTGCCACACTCACATTCTTGTCTTTAATCCATTCACTACCTTCCACAATCCGCATGTTAGGCTCCGACACTACTAACACGTCGACCTGACCTGACCTGACCCGACCCGACCCGACCCGACCCGACCCGACCCGACCCGACCCGACCCGACCCGACCCGACCCGACCCGACCCGACCCGACCCGACCCGACCCGACCCGACCCGACCCGACCCGACCCGACCCGACCCGACCCGACCCGACCCGACCCGACCCGACCCGACCCGACCCGACCCGACCCGACCCGACCCGACCCGACCCGACCCGACCCGACCCGACCCGACCCGACCCGACCCGACCCGACCCGACCCGACCCGACCCGACCCGACCCGACCCGACCCGACCCGACCCGACCCGACCCGACCCGACCCGACCCGACCCGACCCGACCCGACCCGACCCGACCCGACCCGACCCGACCCGACCCGACCCGACCCGACCCGACCCGACCCGACCCGACCCGACCCGACCCGACCCGACCCGACCCGAATTTTCTACCGCCGAGGTAAACGCAGCGAGAACCGCAAACAGAACCGTGGGTTCGGCCGCTGAGGTAAACTCAGAGCGGACTGCGAACAAACCCACGGAAAAGGACACATGTTTCATTTTCCCACACATACATGTGTGTGGGAACGGGCCGTTGTAGACTTCCCAAAGTCTTTTCAGCCAGTTGACGGGATATGTAGGATGGGTACGGTTTTAAGGATGGGTTCGGAAGGATGGTGTAGGTGACTGAGGGGATTGTTACTGACCCAGCATTCGCCTACGGAATCCATTGGATTCACTCCGTTAGGGAAACTCCTGAAAAAACCTACGGAAGGTCAGGCGGTAGCGGGATTTGAACCCTCAACCTACCCAATGACGAGCGGCGCGCCAAAGCGCTAGGCCACGGGCCTGGGTAAAACCATGGATTCTGCTGCGGTTTACGATCGACGAACAAAGGCTCCGCCCGGCTCAGAACTCGCCCACTCATTGGCCCGAGTTCTTAATAAATAGAGGCCCGATCGGGCATTGAAGGCAGTCTGAGTCGAGTTGAGGAGAAGGAAGGTTCGTCGATCGTACGAGTCAAAGAAGGGTCCAAAAGGAACATTGAGTTTCATTCTACTCCGACACCAGTCGCTACTCCCCTAAGTAGTTATCACGACTTCCTCCAACGCTTCCTCCAAGTCCTGGTGGGACGGTAACACCTTCCTTCGCCATCGCTTCCCTTATTATGACTCTGTTATGTCTAACATAGATTGCAACATCTTCTTTTTTATCTCGGTAGTTGCTGGTGCTTCTAGCCATTTTTTGATTTGGTTCACACACAATTACCAAATCGACATTTACTTCCGCGGCTGTTTTATTTATCATGTCGTGTGCCTCTCTCCTTCTGTCTACGTTAATCTGTAGTATGGTTATCTTGTCTGCTTTCCTTCGTTGTGTGGTATCTGCTCTTATATTTCTCCTTGTTTTTGTGTTACTATTGGGCATTGTTGGTTATTTGGACCGGCTCACCCCTTCCTCCGGTATCCTCTGGTGTTCTGTTGTTATCGTTCTTACCTTGATTTCGAGCCTGTTCTGTTGTGCTACTACTTCTTTTGTAGTTCCTTACAGTTTTCCTGAACAGATTACAGCCCACCGTCCTGGTCATGTGTCCTGCCTTGTTGCATTTGGTGCAATAGGCTTCATTTATACAGTCTTTAGCTCGATGGTCCGTTTTACAGCATTTTCTGCACATGTGCTCCTTAGTAGGGTTTGTGCATTCATTTTTCACGTGCCCAATATCCAAGCATCTATAGCAGCGTTTAATATTTACTCTTTCCTCAACCCTGCACAGACTTAACCCTATTTTTATTTCTTTCCTGGTCACCAGGTATTTTCCAATCTCTTGTTCCACGCTCACTATTGCCATTTGCATCTCCGCATAGCTTTTCCTCATGCTATTTACTTCCACGGCACTTCCTTGTTTAGTTTCCCTCTGTATCGCTTCTATTATATCTTTCTCTTTGGTGTTTATATTTAGATTTTTTATTAGCAGTTTCTTTTTATTATCTCCGCTTCTTGTGGTCACTTCTATGCTGCCCACTTTATCTTGGAACTCCTTCGCCAATTCTCTAATTTTTTGCTCTTTCCTTTCCGTGATCAATAGGAGTCCTTCTCATTTGTTTTTTTGGGCTTTGTATATCCTTAGATTTTCCTGCTGTCTAATTTGCTCTCTCACCTCCTTCACTAGATCTGCATATGTGGTCCCTTCTTTCCTTACTATAATTGCCCCCGTGTTCCTTTCTCTTCTCTGAGTGGTCGCCTCTGATTGTTTGTAGTTCAACGGTACATGGATAGCTACGTTTATGTCCGAGTTGTAGAAGATAACTTCGAAGATCTTTCTTAGCTTGTCTAGGTTGTTCGTGATAGGGAGCGCTATTTGCTTTCTATGGTGAGCTACCATCTCTTCCTTGAGTTGCATCACTTTCTTAATTAGGTCTTGTGTTTTGTCACTATTTGGTTGTGCACCATCGGTGCCTTGTTTCTTGTTTATATTTAGTTTCCACAGCACCCTTGTGTATTTTCTTTGATTTCCTGATGTATATGTCTTTGTTTTTTGTTCGATGTGTAGTACATCACCCGCTTCTTCCGCTTCTTCCATCAGTTCGGGATACCTTTCTTTGTACATTTTATTAATACCCTTGTTCATTTCTCTGTCTGTTTCGTCGACTATTATTGCCAGGTCCCAGTCCCTGTTGGCCTGTAGGGGTGATCCCTTCACTATTGTCGTTTTTTTGAAGGCGGCTTGCGGCCATCTTTTATCTGTTAGCTTATCTATCTCTTCCGCTTTTTTCGCGGATTCAATTTCTAACTCTAGTTTTCCTATTTCATATACCGGTTTCTCTTTTCCCTCCGTTCCATTTTCTAATGCTAGGCTTTCTACTATTGCTTTGAGTTTTGAATTTTCTTGTTCTACCCTCTTCATTTCTTTCCTTATTTGCGTGATCTCCTTTTCCAAGTTATCTATGCGTTGCTCGTTTGCCTTGTCTGCTTCTGCATTCCTTTTTTTGATGCTTTCCAGTTCAGCATCTTTCCTTTGTATTTCCTCCCTACGCTTAGTATCTTCTCCGTTTTCAGTGTCTTGGGTTCTCTTTCTACCTCTAAGTTTTCCTCCCTATATGACTCAAACATCTTTTCTAGCAGATTATCAGTTTCAGTTCATTTTAATCTTGCAACCTTAATGTTCAGTTCGTTTGCTAACGTTTTGATTTCGGTTTGACGGGATTTTTTAGTGGCTACGTCCTGTAGTTTTTCCGTACATTTATATATGTCCATAATCAGTTTCTTCAGTAATGTCTTGTTTTGATCCACCGTCGCTGGGTCATCCTCCCTGTTCCTTTTCAAGCTTGTCCCTGGCGTCTTTTCCCTCAACCATTCCCTCATCCTGTCCGGAGTGGGGGTTAATCTTTGTCTACTTTCCGTATCCGTTAGTGTATGTAGGTCACTCACTGATAGCACCCTTGGTCGTGGCTTGCTTGGGCCCATTTCATCTTCCACCTTCTTATTACTTTAATTAACCACGAAAAATCCAATAATAAAAAAGTTATAGGGGTCCTTACATTTTCAAGAGAATTTTTAGACCCATATTTTGGCACCCTTTTTTTCGATGATAACACGATAGAATCCTGGAACTTTTTGCGTCACCAAGTAGCTCCCGTGGAGTTCTTCAAACGTGCTCATCCCGATCTATCGAGCGGTTCAAAAGTTATGAGAGATTTTCTAAAAATCAACAAATTTTCATCGATTGAGTTAGAATTTTTTTCGAAAAATTTTACCATTTTCGAGGTCGAGTTAACACCGGATTCTTAGCATTTCGGACCCCAGGAACACGAAAACGAAGAGATATCCAAGAAATCTCTTCAAATAAAAAAGTTGAAAAAACGTCGAAATTGCACGGAAAGACGTAACAATGATTTATTTAAATTTTTAAATTTTCTATATTTTATATTTTTATTTTTAAAAAAGTTAAAATTTACCTTTATTTTACGAAACTGAGCTGAATTTCAACCTGTTTGTAACTATAAGAAAATAAGAATAGTGGTATCTATATACACAATTTATTAAATTAAAAAAATACATAGGTACTCGTACTGCATTCTTATCTAGGTATTACGGATTTAAGTCTTCAAGGTTACTGCAAAGAAAAAAGTTTAGTTAACAAGGTACAAAACCAAAAAAAAAAAAAAATGACGAAATTCAAGCATAGAAACAGAATTTTTAGATATTTATGTTTTTTACCTGTACCCCATAAACATCCTAAATGATAATTCAAATTCCTTTCTTTCAACAATGTTTACAAAAAATATCATTGGGTCTGGTTTTCCGGACCCTTGTGTTAAATTAATTTCCATCATGTTCAGGTCACAACTGTATGTATCGTATTCGTCGGCAATGAAAAATAAGTAACGACGGCGGGCACCATTTACAACAGTTTGTTCCTTGATGCAAATTCCGACTTCGGGGATAATCGTGATATTTGCAACAAAAGTGGGCAATCCGGGTTCCATCTTTACCGTGGCAATAAATGACATTTTCAGTGTTTTTTTTCTATTGATGTTGATTCTACGTCGGGCTTGTAACTGACGAAATTCGTCAATTTTCTTCTTCAAGTCCATCTTATCTAAAATAAAAAACTAAGTGTTGTTTTTCATCATTGTTTTTACACGTACAATATACCAAGATTGCAGTTCTACAATATAAAACACCCCAATCGGCACTTGCAGTGGTCGTTTTTCGCATGCTTTGTAAAGACAGACCGTCTTCCAGCTGGATGTATAAATAGTTGCATAAATAGCGCAGTGCACTGTTAATTTCACACTATAAACATTAAGCCTGATAAAGTTAGTGCGGAGATGATGTGACAGCCAGTTTATTTAATAAAGTTTTCATTTGTTATAACATGCTTAAATTCGGACAGTGAAAGTACTAAATCAAGTGGAGCAACTTTTATTAACATATTTGAAAGTTAGTGTTAGGAAAATTAAACAATAAACAGATAACTGCTTCCCTAATTCAAAAACTCAAAACTGATGTTCAAAACTTGAAAAAGTAGCTAGGCCACAATAGGATTTTACAGGTACGAGCCTGTAAAAACAACAGAACAATTAAACGGTGTGAATAGCTCAGAGTATTAATTATTAAAAATTACTTTTGAGGTCCCCAAACGATAGCGTTGGAATAAAAAACGTCAAAAATTTCGCGATGAATATGTGACAGCACCAGCGCGTTGCCAACCACAAGTTGAAAAGAAACCGACTGAAGGTCAAGATTCACCATTTTACAGAATGAAGAAACCATTCCCCGTTAACGACTCATTATCATTACGCGTTTCAAATTCCTAGTGTTAAATTTGGTTATTAAATATTTTGTATTGTTAGTGTGTTTTCTTATTCTTACACTAGAAAACCACAAATACAAAACTGACAGACAGTTGACATTTAGCTACCAACCCACTCAGTAAATTCCCTAACTGGGTTTTATTCACAGTGCGGTAAACTAGATATTTTTCTGCTAAGACGTAATTTTTACTGTCTTGTGAAAATAGATTTATTTTATGTTGTTTCTATTATAAATAAACATTCAACAATAAAATAAATCTGTTATTTTACCTTCATTAGTCCAACAGAAAATCAAAAGTATATAACCGCCAGTACAGAGAAACAATATCTAATGCAGGGCTTACCAACATGACAACCCTTTAAATTTTGTTGACAGTGTCAAGGCAGGTAATTAAATAATATTTTAATCAAGAAACAACTACTTATCAATGAATATATATCATTTCAGTAGAAATAAACACATTTAAACTAGTTAAATTCGCTATTAAGTAGTTTAAACTTCGCTTCTCGCAAAATGCCCCAGTTTAGGTTATAATGTTTTTAATGTTGGTGAGCTTTTGTTTTTGTTTCCCGGCAACAACTATGAACACTGAAAGTCAACAGAACAAATCATTTTAATATCATATTTTTATTATTCTTTATTCAATCTGTCATGTTTGGTGTTAAACACAATGAATGTGTTGGTTTTGAATCACGTTGGAGAGTCAAAAAGTATTAAATCAACTACAATTGTTTTTTACCTTTTATTTTATCATTTTTTTTTTAAAGGGTGTCATCAGTTGGATCTTCCCAAACCACGGAATATGAAACAACAGAAATGGAAACCAATACTTCAAATCAAATAAGTGTTGAGGTAAATAAAAAAAAAGAGTTCAGCTGTTATATTATGATACTAGATACAAACTGACTCACCACCACAAACGTCTGCTTGTGAAGTAGATGAAGAAAAGTTAGCTGAATGGCTGAAGAGAATCTATCCTAGGGTTAAAAAAGAGTTGGATGATAATGCCAATTCTAGAGCTTTCAGAGGTTATCGACTTGTAAATGATTCAACAGATGCCAACTGCAAACTTGTGCAGATCCTGGACGTAGAAAAAGAAATTAAAGATCCACTTAATGTATAGTGACATTCTTTTATACCCAGAGATAATAATCACTGTTTTAGCGCCCCCACATTTCCGCTTTATCATGGAATTGCATCAACAAAACTTTAGGGGTATCCTGCAGCTTCAAACATAACTCATGGTGCACTCATGAAGGAGTTGTTCAGTTTTATACATTAGATCATGATGATAATTTGCCAGAAGAACCCAGATTAAAGTTAAAAAGTGAATCTTGTATCACAGATATTGAGTTCCATTCTGCTCTTCCAGCCATAATAGCAGCAGGGTTGTTTTCTGGTATTCTATAACAGTTTTAATTATAGTTTTATAATTGGTTTATTTAGGAGGAATTATCGTTTGGAATATTCAAAAAGAAGAAGAGCAGGTTGTAGCAAAAATTGATGGTCATGGAGATGGAGTAACACAGGTGTCTTGGATTGCTGATATTAATTCACCAAAAAATGTGCTGTTGGCATTATCTAGTCTAGATGGTTATGTTTCATTATGGGATTTTTCTGTTGCTCAAATGGCTCTGACTCTAAAGGAGAGGTTGGTTTTAAGCTACTTTTAATTTTAAAAAATAAATGATCAAGATATTGGAAAAAACATACAAAATGCTGTATGGTAAATGTACCAAATCTTCAATTTACATCATGGATCAATGTGGAGTTTACACTTAAAACCATATACGGAATTAAGTGTGGATCTCTAATAATTTGACTACAGTATATAAAACGTAACATATTTAACCCGCCCATAATTACAGAACTTATCTAGTTTAAAATGGTTTTCACAAGGCAATTTTATAGTGAGTTTCCATTAGTTTAAAAAATATGTACACTTCCTGGTTTTTTTTTTTACTTCAAATGGTCAATTGTAGTAATTGCTACCTTTATGTTTTGTTTATATTTTTGTAGACACCAAATCCGATCTCGGCTCTTACCTAAAGCATCAGAAAGCTCACCCGATGAAGTGATTAAAAAAGTCATCAGAGGTGTAACTTGTTTTGATTTTTCTATACATGCACCTGAAATGTTTCTAGTCGGTGCTGAAGGTGGATTGGTAATTCAGTGTTCTCTACTCGGTACAAGGAAACTTCCAGGTGAATTATTATTGTTTTATATCATCTTTATTATTTATTTATCATAGGAAACACGATGAGCGCCCCTCTTCTCGATTCTGTTTTTAAATACTATCAACCTCACAAAGGAGAAGTAAACTATGTTAGTTTTTCGCCAAATCGAAAAGATATGTTTATGTCCAGCGGATCCGATCAGGAAATTAGGATTTATATGATAGGACAAGTTGGTAAACACATTTTTCCAGCTTTGATTTAGCGACTTTTTGTAGGAGGAGCCAGCTAAAGTTATTTTTCTCAAACAACCTTTAAGTTGTGTTAGTTGGGTTCCTTATGAAGAGAGGATCGTTTGTGGCTGTGGTAGCAACGGTATTGTTGAAATATTTCAATTAGTTAAAGGCAAAGCGATCGAGAATACAACCAAAGATAAAATTAAACGAGAGATACTGACGCAGATTCAAATTAACAGAATGAAGTAAGTTTTTGTCTGTGTTCATGCCTAGTTAATTGGCGATATTTTTTAGGAGCAATATTGTGGCTGTTGGGACCGAAAATGGAAATGTTCAGATGTGGAGAGTACCTTGGACTTTATTTGGAAATATGTCAGCTTAAGATTAGAAAATGTTACACAAATTGTACTTAATATCTTAGCCAACCCACGACATTTTTTGCGTCTTAATAACACCAAATTATAAGGCTTTTTTGTTTTGTGCAAAACATGAAACCCTGTTTCTTAATTGACATCTGTTGTCAATAACATGCACATCATGTTTTCAAGGAACATCAAGTGGGCTATATAAATTGATAACATTCAATTTTGAACAGTTTGATTCACGGATTTTTTTTTCTCTTATGCTAGAAAAGTTTGTATGCAATTTTTTCAATTTTTAAAAACAGTATTTCTATACTTATACCCTAGAATTTTAACTTCTTTTTTTTCTAGAATTGAGGATTCGATAATTACATGTGTTACTTTCTGAATTTTCAGTTTCACGTCTATCATACTTAATAGAAACGGCATACATTAGGTGTAAGGCTATGGAAATGAAGTTTTTTTTATGCATCTTTGTTGTCTGCATTTTCTTCCTACTTTCTGCCATGTCCTTTCGGACTTTGTTTTGTGTTCACATTCATTTGTTTGAATTTTGATTTTTTGTGGCCTTACTCTTCAAGTTTTTCTTTTTTTTAGGTCATTGTTAATTCTCCTTTGCTTTTTAGTTTTATCAAATTTTTGACATAAAAATCTTAGCGCTCTTAAGTTTTTTTTCAGTTTTTTATTTTCAATCTCCCGTTGATATTCTCAACAAAATGTTGTGGTTTCCGTCTTCGTACTTTTTCCTTTCTTTTTCTCATTATTGTCTTTTGTTTTCATAGTTTCTGTGTTTCACTTTCTGTTTGTTATTTAGGTTTTTACATAAAAGTGATCTAATTTCAATATTTTACTTCGAATTATAGATCTTAATTTTACATACTATGGAATCTCAGTTTTAAAGTTTTAAAAATTTGTTTACCCAATTTTAAACAGATACGCTTTAAATTCTATAATTTAAAATTGTATTAAATAAAATTACAATTTGCTTTCTTTGGTGTTAATTCTTTGAATTCTTAGATTTTTGATACACCTGTCGGAGGTTATTCCATATTATAGCATAATTTTCAACTGCTGATTCTAAAATTCTACATTCCATGTTCAAAATTGTGACATTCTTTTTCATGTTTATATTCAGGTTATGTGCTAGACGTCCAGATTTAAATTTTTTTCTAATTAAAAGTTTCAAAGTTTTGAATTTTAAATCAGCCGTTTTAAAGGTTCTACAAGCGAAAGGGACTTTCTAAATTGTTAGATTCAGGATCCCAATATTTATTTTTTAAATTTTCAGGTCCTAGATCCTTATATACATTTTTAGATTTTATACCCCTAGAGCTAATTTTTTTCAAGTCCTAGATTTTTACGTCATGAAATTGTGCGAAGAGGACAATTGGAGAGACGCGAGAGAAAGCTTCAGAACCAGATAGGAGCAAATCGGCTGTGTCTGTACTTTCCAATTAACCACCAAGACGAGGAAAGAAGAAGGGGACAATTTAGGCAGGTGGGCAGAGGAAGTCACCATGGAGGAGACAATTGAACCTCGCTAGCGAGGAGAACGCAGAACAGGGGAGAAATAAGGGATCGTTTTGAATTTTGAAGACGTGAAAGTGCATGGGTTTCTTCGACAGCGGTCGCGATGGTGCCGAGGGAAGGAACTCAGTTTTTGGTGTAAAGTGTTCGGATAGGCAGGCATCTCTCAACAACATCAACATGTCTGACGTTATCAACTGTCAGACTAAATTTTCAGTTGCTGATTCTAAAGTTTAACATTCCATGTTACATGTGTCAAATTTTGGATTATGTATGATCTCAGTTCCCTAGTGTCACTCACGGTAATAACTTAGTTACTGATATATTACTCTTGTCAGTTTTTTGTCATTGTAAAAATGAAGCTCTTTTTACTGTTAAGAAACTCTTTTAAAACTTACATCCGAAACAAGCATACGTGGTATCCAGATGCAGAATGGATGAAACAATTCGAAGGTCCAGTAATGTTCGCGGATGATTTTACCAAAAATTTAAAAATGCCACCTTACAATGGTAAATTACCTCCTCCTGAACGAAAAGTATCAAACATGGTCTTAAACTTTGGTCCTGCACACCCTGCGGCTCATGGTTGCTTCCGCATGATAACGGAATTAGACGGAGAAGTAAGACTTGTCTCGAAATAATACTCTTAGAGGTTTTTTAATGTTAAAACTAGCTCGTGCGCAACATTATTCCTCATATCGGGCTTCTTCATCGAGGCACAGAAAAACTGATAGAATACAAAACTTATAATCAAGCTCTTCCATATTTCGATCGGCTCGATTACATATCACCTTTATGTAATGAACATGGATTCTGTCTGGCTGCAGAAAAGTTGCTGAACATCGATATCCCCCGAAGAGCAAAGTTTATAAGGGTTTTGTTTGATGAACTAACCCGTTTACTGAATCATATGGCTCTTATCTCTTTCTTGACTTTAGACGTAGGTGCGATTACTCCCTTGTTTTGGTTGTTCGAAGAAAGAGAGAAAATTTTCGAACTAGTAGAACGAGCCTGTGGGTCAAGAATGCACGCTAATTTTTATCGAATCGGTGGACTTAGTCAGGTAATTTATTTAAAGAGTGTCATTAGACACTCATAATTTTTTCTAAGGATATTCCGATCGGTCTACTCGATGACGTTTACCACCTCGCAGCTAAACTTAATGAGAGAATTGATGAAGTTGAAGATCTCATAACAAACAACAGAATTTTTATCGCCAGAACCAAAGGCATTGGTGTAATTAGCGCAGAAGAAGCGATTAACAGAGGATTTTCGTAGCAAATTTATTGATAAAATGTACACTTGCTGACTCTAACATTGTAGAGGTATTATGCTTCGAAGTTGTGGAGTAAAATGGGATTTACGCAAAACACAACCATACGAAGTTTACGACGAATTAGATTTTGAAGTTTGCTACGGTACAGGCGGAGACATCTATGATAGGTGTGAAAAACGGTAAATTTTGACAAAAACTTTCAAATTTTGATTTAGATATCGTGTCAGGACAGCAGAAATACGACAGTCGCTGAGAATAATAGATCAAGTGATTAACAAAATGCCGACTGGTGAAATTAAAGTTGATGATTATAAAATCAGCCCTCCTAAAAGACGTGAAATGAAGGTTAGATTTTTAAAGTTAAATTAGTGTGATAACTAGTTTTATATTGTAGACTTCTATGGAAGCACTCATTCATCATTTCAAAGTATTTAGTCAGGGCTTCCAGGTACCGGCAGGATCCACTTACACCTCAATGGAGCATCCTAAAGGTACGATTTTTTCTTAATGAAATTTTAAGAGATATTGATTTCATTAATTTAAATATAATTAACTACTCCCTCCGTTCCAAAATGAGTGTCTAGGTACTTTAAGTATTTTCGTGAGATGATAATGGAGAAAATGATTATAAAGTACCACATATGACCAAAACTAAATTATACGCTTATCAAGCAGTACCAGAAAGTGTAATTTGCAGTGAGGAAGCAATGACAACTATTCTACAGGCCCTTCATAACGAGGAGTACTTTTTGTTTAATTTTTCAAGTTGATTGTATCTATTATAGCAGAGTATAACTTCCTAAAAAGTGCATACTTGCTTTGGAACAAATAAAATTAAAAATAGGACACTTATTTTGGGTTGGAGGGAGTACAATTTTTTATAAATTTGGGTCAGATAGGATTCGTCATACCTACATTTTAAATACGTATTTTTAACGTACCTATTCTATACTTTGTCATTATATTCGCGTTTTTATCTGCTTTGTCTTGCACTTCGTCATTACATTTTTTTTTTCTTCTGTCGTTCAACATATGTCATACCTGTCGTAACAATCTAAATTGTCCTACCATTTCTTGTCTTTAGTGATGTCGGAAAGTATGTTTTACTTTTTTGTTTAATTTTTTATCTAGTGACTTCCCGTCGTATGGAAACGCATTTTATTTTTACATTATTAAAATTAAATTTGTTATTTTTACTTGAAAATATAGCACCAACAGTACAAATGACGATAGTCAATAGAACTTACGTTCACAAAGGCATCACCTGTTCTCACAATGAAAACTGAATAAAGTAAGCATTGTACCATTTTTTTTTTTTTTGCTGAAGCACTATCTCGAATTGTTTCCTACTATCAAAATATCTCCGCCAGACGCGAATAATTACCTCTGTCAATTTGATTTGTTCCTTTGAATTGGTTATACCTACACAAAAACCAATTTTAAACGCTAACAAGTGGTTTTTATTAAAGCAGATGTAACTAGTGAAGATAGCGATATCAAATGTAAACTTCGCTTTTATTGATTTTATAAAATATTTGATAAAATCTTACAATTCCAGGGGAGTTCGGCGTTTACTTAGTGTCTGATGGCAGCTCTAAACCATATCGATGTAAAATTAGAACACCCGGTTACAATCATTTGTCAGCGATGGCTTACATGGGAAAGAATTTGTACCTCGCAGATTGTGTTGCTCTTCTTGGTAATTCTTGTTCACTTCTGAGACAGCTACTGTAGCACCTTTTTCAGCCTCTTTGGATATCGTGTTTGGAGATGTAGATCGATAACTTGATGGATTACAATAAAACTAAGTTGAAAATTAGTAATAGATAACATTTTATTCAAGAATAATAATATAATCATTGAACATGTTGAACTAACTCAGTACATTCTTATGACTAGAAATACTATCATACAAAAGTTCCGATCCATTTTAAAAAACTGTTAAGCCGTGTCAAACATACGCAATATTGAGGATTAACAGTTTTGAAACAATGGAGTCTATTAAGAATGCCTGAATAAACGTAGGGACTGGCCAGTGAAGTATTTTTCAAGTTCGTTCACAGGAATGTTTATCACTTGTTGAAATGTCTTACTTAAAGAATACAATAAGCTTAACGAAGCAAAATGAAAGCCTTTGAAAACTGAGAAATTCGAAAAGAGGTAATTTTGCTTCAAGAGATTCTACTATAATTTTGTTACATAAAATAAATAAATACGTTTAAACTGCGTTGGCAGTTGACTATGTCCACATTGAGAGCGAACCTACATTAATCCAGCAGTTGTGACTAATTTACTGCTTTCTTTGGTCTTATGACAAACTAAAATAGCCATTATAGTAATAATAAAACAACTAAACGTCATAAACACATCAACAAATGGACAGGTCGAATATTAAATAGTATTCCACCAACGAGATTCAGTCTTTTTTCATTACTACCCCACACAAATCTGGTTTTAGGCAGTTTTAAATGGAAGCACTTATAATAACTTAGGTTTCATTTAGTAACTTTCAACAAACTACACAAGTAGTGAAACAAAAATATTACACCCTCACTAATGAACTAAAACCAGACGATTGCAGGATTTAAGACTTGTAGGTACGAATCACGTCTCTAATCACCGCCCTGCACAAAGGACAATGTCCGCCTCCTTTGCCCCGCCACTGTTGTAATGCACATTCGTAGCACATGCACATATGTCCGCACATGTAAAGGACGGCGTCGATCGAGTTCTCGTAACATATCGTACACTCGGTGCCTGTGCCCACGGTGGCTCCATTTTGCTCGGCCCAACCGAGAGGGGTTGAATATGTGCTCGAGTCCGAAATCGGCTGTAACAACAGGAAAAGTTAAGTAAACGGTCGCGTTTTTTAAGTTTTTGATGCTTACCTCGACGTAAGTACTGCTGCAG
Organism: Cynaeus angustus; assembly: GCA_030157275.1. Taxonomy (NCBI): domain Eukaryota; kingdom Metazoa; phylum Arthropoda; class Insecta; order Coleoptera; family Tenebrionidae; genus Cynaeus; species Cynaeus angustus. The sequence continues at coordinate 25,300,351 of CM058061.1, read as the reverse complement.
GTGGATATCATCGTTCCAGTTGGCGGAAGGGTCGGCGTAACAGGCACGGGTGCTACCACTGCGTTGGTAACAGATGTCATAGGAACAGCCTGTCCCACGAAACTGACGTGTTGACTAGGATGCGGTCCGTGTCCATTCTGGTTTTGGTGGTTAACATGAACAGTCTGTGTTTGTTGGTTAATAAAGTTAGCATGAGCTGGGGGTAGAATCACTGATAAAACTGCGCCCCCATTTGTGGCAGGTTGTACTTGAATATCGGCCGGTGCCACACAGCACAATCTCGAGTTGGACTGTAGCACGGAATTCCTTCTGATTTCAGACTGACTATTGATACTATTCATTGATTCCGTCGCTGACGGTGAGATGATTCTTCGTTCGAAGTTCCTCATCGGTGAAACAGGAGACGGACAACTCATCAATCTTATCCGCTGTGTGGAGCCGTAGATATCGAAGAACGCCCATAATCGGAGAGTTTGGTCGACGTGGATTACTACCAAAGGGTTGTCTCCGTTTCTGCTGATTTGTACTTCACCACTCGGAGAAATACAGAAGCTGATTTCGTCACCTTTGTTGAGGTGTCGTGCAAAGTCCCTACTCAAAACCCAGTATTCTGGTCGGTCCAAAAGAAAATTCGAATCATCTGGAAGATCGCTCGTTTGCAAAGTAGCAGGGTCGCAAGAAGTCAAACCTAAACCTAAGCAGCCTTGGAACATCGGTTCCGTCGCTAAAATTTGCACGACCACTCTTTCACCTAACTGCAAAGGCCTTGCGGTGAAAACATAGCCTTGACAAAACTCAGTATCAGTTCTGTAAGCGTTATTCCTCGTGTTCCCGAATCTGATATTTCTACCTCTCGTTCTATGTAACATCATTGGAGTGAAGTTGAGCTGAGGAGGTTGGTATCTTAAGAGCGGCAACGACATTTCTTCATTGTCTCTTTGTTGGATATGTACTTGTTCCATACGATAAATGATCCTATCAACGTCTTCGGGATTGTTTTCGCAACTATGGGACGCTATGTTTCTACGGGAGTTATTTAATTGGTGGCGGATATCAACGAATTCAATTGCGGTGGAATTTCCATAGACGTCGATCAAAGCCCAAAGTGGACCTCTCGTTTCTACACCACTGAAAAAGACGCCCTTTTCCTCCCCGTTGATTCCGAAGTGAACATCACCGGTGGATGTAACATAGTAGAACAAAACGGTGTTCTGACTACAGTAGCGCTCAGGGAGGGCTTTAGCCCAATAGCCGGGTTTATTGGTCAAGTCTGGACATGCATATTTGGGGAGACCGTAACGGAGACTGCTGGGGTCATTGAAGGTGAAGCCGAAGCGAATCACGCCGCTCCAGTTGTTCGAAATCTCCAGAAATTTGATGCAGATCTAAAAAAGGGAACTCGTCAGAATTTCCACTGAATTAAAAACATGTAGAACATTATTATTAGCTATGTGATAGAGCTTCTACAGATCTGTCAAGCATTAAAAAAACTTACTTTTTCATTAACTTTGACTGGTCTTGAGCTGAAGGCGATTCCTTTGCAGAAGCTCTCGACACGCCTGGCGATGGTTCCATCTCTGGAAATCCGAATATTTTCGCCGTGGACGTTGTGGAAGAGCAACGGGGGTAAATTGTTAGTCCCACCGCCGTTCGATCCGGACCTCGAGGCTGCAACAAAAGAAATCCTTATTTAGCAACAGACACAACATGTGCAAAACATCTGGGAAGAGCCTCCATAAATTCGCCAGAAATAGAGAATTGTTAAGTAGTCGACCGCAAGCTCATCCAGGTGTTAAAGGTATATCTGCAATATGGTGAGGGGAGGAACACATCTGTCCTTAAAGTAAGGGTGCGCCTGAGGCTTCCGGTTTGTCAACTTCCGACGACAATATAATTTAGAAAAGAAAATGCATACAAGTGAAGACTTTTTAAGCAAAGTATGATGGTGCAATATCGTGTGTTAACGGTTCCTACGACATGTAAATGTCGATGAGGATCAAGCAGTGTTATGTAAATTAGTGTATTGTGCAAACACAACAATGCCATCACTTTGATATAAGTCTTGGAAAATCTTCACCTTATATCCGGTTAGAAACCGGAAGCGTTTACATAAGACACGTGCGCAAGAGCATAGAGCTTAAATCCGGAGGGTTGGAAGACCGTATCGAATTACTTTTGTTACTTCCATTTTCAGTTACATATTTCCAGTGAAATGCCCTCACTTAATGATCACATTCTATACCCTTGAACATCCAGACAACTTAATTCATCGATTCCCTTGGTAATCTTTGGATAAAAAGAGGATTGGACACATGACGCAATGAATATGAGGGTGTATGTTTATGTATTTGCGTGAGTAATGCTATTATGAGAGGGCTTCAGTCAAGTGTTCGCAATTCCAAGCTGCATTACAAAAATACTCCCCTATGGGCTTAAGTTTGACGGGATATAATGGAAAACCCTCTCATTCGGCCCTCCATCACCATGCAGAAATTTTCGTAAAGTAATTTAAGAGTATTTTAATTAACAGAGCGAGTTTTTCCTTACGAACTAACAGTAATCTAAAATTATAGCTGGTAATGGGCAAAGAACGTGCGCTGTGTTAAGATCAGCTGTGAATAAGAGCAAGAAGGTTTCTTGTGCGCTGTTAAATTGATAAATCTTCACATTTCTTTGTGATGAGAAGTTCCCACGCTAGATACCTGGACCAGCGCGAAGCGAGACGGAGATGTGCTCTCACTCCGACTTGATGCGTGCGAAGAAGAAAATTATTTTCAAACGCTATGTGAGGCACCGTCGGGTTTTCCTTCTTTATCAAACTTACAGATTCTAGGCCACTATAGTGCAATGGTACCGCGTGAAATAATAATAGCATTATTCACTACTGTTTATTTTGCCAACTTCTGTAATCATTTCATTCATAAGCAAAAGATGTGGAACAATGCACCGATGAACCCTTGCATCTAAATTCTGGAGTTATTTTTGATGGAAACGTCCTTAAACTGAAGACGTCTCCTCATAAATAATTTATACATGCTTTTAGTGTTAACAACAATGCCGGACTTTCGAGTCAAAGCTCCGCTTATATTTATTAATTTATCGTTGACTTTAAAGCAACGTTCTCACGATTAAATTTAATTATGTAAACCGATAAAATGACTCGTTTGATATAGGTATCCAATTTCCGTCGAGATATCTGCATTTTAATATCCGCTATGGGAATTTAGACTTTTAAAGACTATTCTAGGCAACACTTATACCCGAAAATTTACTGCTAACTTATTTTGTATTTATTTTAAATTTAATTTAATTTTTTGCATGCTCTGACGAGCTTTCATATTAAAAAGTAATTAACGTGACAACCATATCGTCAATTGTTGTTGGATGTGGTAATTGACACTTGAATCATGTTTATTTTTTTAAAAAGGAACTTGCTGGAGCAGGGAACGGTGGAATTTCTGGTTGAAGGCATACTGAAAAACAATCTATACGTCACAGTAGCTAACCAAAAAGAATGAATGGAAGTCTTGAATGAACGACATCGCGAAGGACGGAGTAAAATTTCCGCCGACCCAACACCGTGACGGTTAAAAAATACCTGAGGGCATCGGAAGTTCATCCGGTAGCACCCCATTTTCAAGAGAAGCCATAAAAATCACGGACAAAAAAATCTTGATGCAACTAATGATTTATTGGAAATGAAACGCATCTACTATAATTACACAAACGACAAAACGTTACGGTATTTCGTTTTCGAAACGGGATTCGCGGTCATCACCATTGTTTGGTCGTGTGAAAGATCGTTGCAGTTTTTTATCGGACTCAACAATCTCAGGAATTTTAGACCCAGGACTCTGTTTTCTCTGAATTCTGACAGTGCTCAATCAATGGAAAGAAAAGAGATATAATCGCCGCTTTTTCAAAACTAGATATCCAAATGAGTGTTTACGGTGTGTGCGAGTTAGGGATGGGCAGCCAATCGTGGTAATGACAAGGCGCAGTGATTTGAGAGTGCGTGCGAGGTCTCCTGACTTCAGCGGCCCGAAGAACCGGAGGATATGAGAGGCAGGAAGCTCAGCCAGATAGAAACAACTAGCACACCTCATCAACTTAAAATACACAATTAGTACCATTACGGTCATTTCTTGTTATAAATCAGCAACTACTGAGTCATAACAAGAAAGAGGTTTGCATGTTCTCAGGTTTGAAGGTTTGATGATGAGATTATGCTTCAGAAAATTTGGGTAAAATGGAAGGTCATTATTAAACGCGTAATGGAATTTCTGTATACTTTTTAGTAGCCAACCAACAAAAGCCTACAAAATTGTAGTACATTAATAGAACCAGAATAAACAGACTTTCGTATCGTAAGAATGGCAATAAGTTTCATCAAAAGAATTTTATTACGTTCCCAATGTGAAACTGTGATTTATTTCCTACTTTTCTAAATATTTGTTTTATCGAATGACTATGATTATTACTTTTAGCAACTCTTGTGCTTTTGCGTAAATCATCGATCCTGTTCGCCACAATTGCTTAAATTTCCATTGAAAATGTCATCGTGCCGGCAAAAATAGAGCGGCCTTCTTGAGGCCTGAGGGAATGCCAGCTGTTGGAGCACGATCCCGTGAGACGCCTCACATATGGCCCCCACGGAGTTTGTCTAGGCGTCCCCATCCCACTGAACCCCAAGGAAATGTCTAGTATTTATTCGTTTACTATTTATTACAGTCTAGTGACTAGACCACATACTGAGTTCATCTCATAGATAATAGAAAACGAATTAAATATTTATAGACACTATCACTAACAAGTCATTGCACTCTCGTTGACAATGTGCACAATTTTAAAAACGATGATTCAAGTTTTGTGGTTACATTAAATTTGTTGTTTTATGCTACGTTTCTATTTTATTAGAGTGTAAAATCGTTGCAATGTTGAGGTTGTCGACCTCAATTTAGTTACCGAGAAATTGTTTCTCAAATTAAGGAAACATTGTTCCCACACAGTTCGATTGGACACAGAAATCAAATTTCAACAAAATGCAGCAACACCAAACAGGATCCTTAATTAATTAGACCGAATTACGTAGAGGCTACCAGCATTAAGTTTACTTTTACCCACGTAGTAAAGTGAAAATATGTTAGGTTTCTTTGATGTAAATTCGCCGAGGATGATCAATATTAAGTGCTACGAAATTTATATTTGGACCAGAAATAGATCAATACTTGTAGGTACACCTGCCACGTCTTACCTGAAAACTAAAATGTCTGATTCTTTAAAGACAAATTAGTTTATATCATGATATGACAACGACCACGTGTTTCTTACATGTGGCCTAAGTATTTATTAGCGTGACACGTGTTTTGCGGGATTTTAACAAAAATTCTTGACTTCCTGTCGGATTACTGGAATTAATTGTGCGTCAAGAATTCAAGTGGTTCCGATCGAACAGAATTGCAGCGATTGACACTAAAATAAACTTTGCAAAAATTCCGAAATATTTGTGTTGGAACAGGCGTGACTCACCACGGGACGAAAATAAAATGTGTGTTTATCAAATTTGTAGGAAATCGCCATTTTCTTTTCTTCAGGTTAATTTTTTTTTAACTTGGCCCAACCAGTTTCGAACATACCTACGTAATTTTGTGTACATTGTTGGGTCATGAATATCCAACCAACCGGCGAGGTGGAATTGAAAGGAGGGTGGATTTTGTAACGGTTACAAATGAAACGCATGCAAGGTAACAAATGTTACCATAAGCAGTGAAGAAATTCTTGGACGAGCTATCAATTTTTTATGTGGGTCAATAGTTCAAAGGTAAATCAGCCAATAACGTCTTCACAATCCGGTTTGTTTAAGACATAGTTAAACAATAAGGTGCTATTCTTCGAAATAATCCCAAATTAAGCTTGATTACCACCTTTGTTGATCTTTCAAATAATTAACTGACAAAATTAACATCTTTAGTTAACGATAAACAACCAAAACCAATATTATTTCAAGTAATGGTAGGATGAGTGTTCAATTCCTCTCTCTTTCTTCCAAAGATGAAGCACTGCATCAGACAAAGCAAACACGGAAAACAAGCGTTGAAGATACCTCAATAACCGACGATATAGAAAGTCTTGAGAGCTACTGTACCGTGGGAACCGAGGAGTCGTGTTCGCGTAGTTAACATTTAGGTAACGTCGGAGAACGCAAGCGATATTAACTCTTATAAACCAGACAGTTAAGAAGGTATCAATTATTGAACGCGATCACCTGTGTGCGGGATTCGTACAAGTTTGTGTAACACGCATTCTACACGGTTTCATCAATTTTATTAGGAGTTGTGATGAGAAATGTTAAAACGGTTCGCTTTTTCTGAAGGTTCCCACTAAACCGAGGAACAAAAGGTTCCCGAGCGGTCATTACGAGATCACCGACCAATCATATTCGAATTAGCTTCATTTATCATGTTGAAATTAACATTGTAAGCACACATTTAAAAGTAAAAGAGTTTTTCACGTGTTAAAAGTCACGAGTGTTCGTATGCATCCGATAATTTACTGCTTCTTAAATGCGGATACTTCTTTGAGAGTACAAGAAATTCAACTTGGGAGGCTTTTTGTTGGTTTTCTTTTGGTTTCATGTATGACCATGAAGAGAATATCTATTATTAAAACTGATGACACCACATGAGCTAAAGTGTACAGATCCTTGCATGTGTGCAACAGGAAATCTCCTCACTTTCTACACCTTTATCTGATCTTTATTTTGATGATTCCATGGAAAACTGATTTTATGCCCCTGTGGTTCCATAATTAGCATATTACAATGGAAAAATTCTTTGATATTCTCCATTTTAATGATCATTTTGAAATGTAGATATTAGTTCGGGTAGAAAACAATGACTCTACACAATATTGTGAAACATAGCGGAAAGTATAAATCGCTTTTTATAATTGTGGAGGAATCATTATCAACCTTGCCATTTTCTATCACGAAAAATTTAAATAATTTAACTTCTGGTGAGCTTCATCTAAGCTTGGGAACGTGCAAAAACGGGATAATAAGTCCAAGATCAAGATTTCGGCCAAGCTTGGTTCATGTAGTGCTTGGAAATTCTATGGCGTACAATACAGTCGGTTATTATCCGTCGTAAAGATAAGGGGGCGGAATAACAGACTTCCGTTTCCCGTAGAGTATTGTGTTCCGCGTTAAAAAGTAGTTTGTCTAAAGGTTATGCCAATTTGTTAACAGTTACGCCGAGAAGACAACAAATATAATTTTTAAATCAAGCGTGATTTATATGAGAAACACAAACCTAATCCCATGCGTCGCTTGATCTTCTTGAGAACCTTCATTTTTCCTTTCAAAGGTGAAAAGATATCGTCCCCTTTGACCTTATCGGCTTTGCAATTGCAGGTTTTATTTTCAGATATCCCCATCAAGATATTTACACGGTCACGTAGAGTTTCTATTCACTAACACTTTTTACAAGTTCCATTACACTAACACCAAACCGAATTGAGAATATGGACGTAAAACTACAGGAAATAAGAAACGCGAAATTGAACGAAGGACTACACCACTCCTTCTGATCTTGCAGAAGGACTGAAAGAATTTTCTGAGTTGACTGCTTCAAATGTGGATGAATTTGGGAGGAGTGGGAGAAAAACAGCTGCGGCCACGAGCCGTCAACCAATGAAATACTTGCCACACGCCTGATGCCTTTGCAGCCGGCGCGGACAGATGTGACACCCTATCTTGCTTTACCTGTGTTTACCTATTCTTCGTTTTACCTGTTGTATGTGAAAATTGCCCATGGTCTGGGGCAGGACATTAAAGGACATCGAAATTTATCATTAATTTAAAGAAATCCTTGGAGCATGTTTTTGACCTTCATAGTTTTACAACACCAAAAATTACGCCTCTGTGCTACCAAAAAAATGAACAATAAAGATATAAATGAACGATTAAAAATATCAACTTAAAATCAAATAAAATTTTTATCAAAAATGACTTCCTCTGTTGAAGGAACCGACTATCTACCTTCGTGATAAAAAAAGCAAAGAACTAAGATTGTACAATAAGTAAATAACTAAGATATTAATTACTGATGTTGCTTGTTTATAGTTTTAAATTTTTTCGAATTTTTATACACACGTATATGAAGTTAAAAAAAATACTCAGTTGTTTGCAAATTTTAACACTAAATTTTTTATAAAAAAATCATCTAACATTTGACATTACAAAATTATAAATAGCGCTAATTAGTTTGATATTTGTTTCCGGCTGTTAATTTTCAATTTTTAAAGCTCGAAACAAATGTTGGTAGCATAAACTGTAACAATAAAATTTAATTAAAACAACCATTGTTTAACTTTTGTTTAAATATGATACAACTTGTTAGATTTTTATCGATAATGATTGTGATCAACCACTCAGACAGAATTGTGGGTAATTTCAAAACAAACATTGCAGATATTTTATATCAAAATGATACTTTAAAAATCAAAGGTTTTATATCCTGTAGAACATGAACGCGTTTTAGTGACAAAAAATTGCAGCTGCAGTGCGTCCGTGATTGATTTTTAACGGTAAGCTTCGGCAAAAGGATTTTTAAATTGTGGAAAAGGTATAAGAGATGTTAATCATCGCTCCCACGATGATAGCGTGTCAGTAAAAAATCTGACGATTTTTGGTGCAAGGTTATGGGAAACAAGTACTTTTGTTAGTTTTATAAATCGTTATACACTGTATATCAAGGTTATAGGGTAATGATTTATTACTTTTTTATTACATTTCAAACAAAAATATGAAAACCATACCTAATCTTGAAATTTTCGGATGACAAATTTTCAAAACATCTGGTCCTAAAAACCTAATACGAAAAACTGAAAACCTATGAACCTATAAATTTTGCAAGCTAATGAGTCTGGAACCCCGAGACCCTGAAAAACCGTTAGAATATAAAATTCTCAAAATTTAAAAACAATCTAAGAATCATAGATCTATAAATCTCGAAATCTCAGAGTTGTAAAATATTAGAATTATAGAACGTAATCTCTAAATAGCAGAATCTAAGAATCTGAAGGTTAATAATCTGGAAATATAATTCAAGAACCTTAGCGAACCACAACTTTAGGGTCTTATAATTTGAGAAATTGAGAACATAAAAACCTGGTAACCTAGAATCTAAAAATGTCATAATCTGTAAATTTCGGATTCTGAAAAACTAAAACTAGATTTTCAATACTGAAGTTCTGTAGTTTTAGATTCTAGATCCCTCAGGTTTTTAGATTCCTGAAGTCTCAAATTCAGAAGTTTCTAAAATTTTGTAAAGTTGTTAAGTTTTCAGATGCTCGGATTAGGAGTAATATTTAAGAAAATGGAAATCCAAAACCTAAAAATTTGAAAACTTAAAAAATCATAAACCTTAAAATTTTACAAGCTCATGAATGCAGAGATCGAAAGCCTGGGAACTTGAAAACTTGAGATTATAAACTGGGAATCCAAAGAGTGACGAATTAAGAACCGGAGAGCTTAAAAACGTTGAACCTAAGACGGAATGTATCCACGGATATAAAAATTTAAGAACTGAAGAATCTGATGGTGAGAAACAAAATCCAAAAACTCAAAAACCTCGAAACTAGGTATCTTAAAAGTTCAATACAATACAAACATTTGAAAACTTGAAAATTTTGCCATGTAGAAACATGAAAACTTCCAAACAATTTCAAGCTTCAAGTTTTATTTGTAAATGATTTGTTGGGCTATAGCATAAAATTTTGAATTTTTTGAGTTGAAATTATTTTAATTTTTGAGATTTTATACCAGTGTTTTCATAAATTCGAGAATGAATTACATCCGTAAGAATTTATAATCTAGTTGAGAATTTATCATATAAACCGCCTGATTATCTTATAATCGTTTTAATATTTCAAAATATAAATTCAGAATTTGATAAATTCAAAAGATAAAGTATCTAAGAAATCTGAAGAAATGAGTTATGAAGACATAAATTCTTAAAATCCAAGAATCTGACAGTTTAGATTCCGAGAACTTTAGATGTAGAAACTAGAATTTAAGAATTTGTCATAAGAGTCTGAAGTGAACTTTCCAAATATTAAAATTTTGAATCATCAAACTCAGGATTTAAAAATGAAGAACCTGAGAAATTCAAAATTAGATAATGTAAAAAATCGTAAGGTCAAAAACAGTTACGTGCAACGACGTTTGATTTTTTCCTTTAAGATTAGATCAAATAACAATTTAGTTGTTTCTACAAAATATCGCTGTTGGAATTGGAAGAAATATTAGAATTTTATGTGGCAGTTTTATTACAACATGAGTAACTATAAGAGGTTCTAATATGTAGTAGAAACTAACGATACAATCTTAAAATAAAATTTTGTAAATGAATTTTAGTGATGATTTATAAATCAAATAGATATGTGCCTTTCTTTTTTATTGTTAAATTAAATAACAAGCTTGCATTTTTTACTTTCTATGACAAGTTTAATTAACACCATGAAATTTTACTTAATTACAAGATTATACATATAGCACCATTATAGTAATTTTTTGTGCTTCACTTAGTAGTGTCAAAATAGGTGATTAGTGATTACGAAATAAACAGAGTATAATTAATTCTGAATTGTCCAATAATCTCTAAGGGAATTAATGTAAGTATATCCACCTAAAATTTATTGCGAGTATAACAACTCAAAATGGAGCGATAATTACGTGTTGTAGCAACTAGTGTCATAAATGGAAATAGGAGTAATTTCTTTATTAATATAGCAATAGTACCTAGCTAATTGGCGATATTAAGAATATCCGCTTGTTAAGACTAAAATAAATCTGTAATTACTTTCCTTGATTAAATGCTCTGAATAAAATCACGTGGAATAAGTGTTGTATGTTTAATTAAACTGACATTTATTCCATAACAAAAACTAGATCTCAGTTAAAAAAGTCACACATAAATTTGAAATTTCAATAAGCAAAATGTTGTATCCGGTAAGTAAGTTTCCTTTCATATCGAAAAAGAATGTAGTTTTTACCACATAGTTCTTTTGTCCACATAAGACATTAATTTAAAAATTAAATCACCACCCACACACAAAGTCACCCTGTCTCATTGCTCTGACGAGCATTTCCGGCCGATAAATTACCTCTTATTGCTAGAAGTGAACAATTAAAGGGGTTATCAACACCAAGAAGTAGCTACCTTCTAAATTAATTTTGAAGGTTTTTAAACTAAAGATAATTGACAAGACCCTTCATCCATTATTCGTCTCATTCCCCGACTTCCGTTCATTACTTTCAATTTAATGAATGGGTGTAACGCTGCATTTGACTAATTTACCTTGAAAGAGTGGGAGATAGTGTTTTTGACAAATTTTGATAAAAAAGTTTATGCTAAATTGTGTTACGCTTTCTTAAAAAGAGTACAATGACTTCGAAATTCTTCGTTGGATGCTTCGCTCGGTGCATTCATTTAAATGTTGTTTTTGTGCGTTTGTTCCTACTTTCCATAAAAATCTGTTTACAAAAATTTGGAATACATCGTGAGAATTTTATATTTAGACAAGATCTTGTACGTCATATGTTTACTATACGTGCAAATACTACTTAAAAATCGTTTCGCACTGGTTCGACGATATTTGCTCTAGCTTTAAAAAAATACATAATGTATTTGAATATTTGTTCATCATTTTTATTTAGATTCGGCAATCTAAAATTTCAGTTCAAGGTTGGCTGGTTGATCGTGAGATTTGAAGAAAAAACAAATTCATAATTTACTATAGATTGTTGGTAGGACACACATTTTTAATCCAGGAAAAAAGTAAATTTAGAAGTTTAAAAAAAAATAAAAACATTTATTTACTTTTTCGAGAAAACTGAAAAAATTCTGTATGAAGATTATTTAATATTAATTGCTGTGACATTAGTTAGTTAATGTATTAATTAAAAACGTAAATATTTCAAAGATGTAAAATTTGACGACAATAACATTTGCATAAAACACCTTATTTATTATTTATGGCTTGTCTAGTCAGTTTTACAACTACAATGTAAATTACATAATATATTATATCACCTAATCATTCACCAACCTTACGGCGTATGTGCTTGAAGCTAGTAAAAATTACGGAAAAAATAAAGAATACCAAGGATCTTTTAAATAATGGTTGAAAATGAAAACAACTCAACAAAAACTGTTGGTCAGTAGAATTCATTTGCATAAAATTATGGAAATTTTTGTTTTCTTTTTCAAATACAGACATTAAATATTTATATCAAACTTAAAATTTTTAGTTTCGAGTTTTAAATTTGCAACACTAAAGCTAACGCTACGAAATTATTTACACAAATTAAACAATTTTTTTAAGGGTAGCATTCTTTAACGTAGGACGGAATCTGGTGATATTAATATCGTCCAGATTAAAAAAAATCTCAAAAATTTACTTCTGAAAAACACAACACAAATGTTGTTTGTGCAAGAAATTATGAAAATATATCAACAATGTTCGCAATCGTCAAAAATCTCGAGTGATTCAAAAGTTTTATAAAATATGCAAAATTTTTGTTGCCAATTTACGTAAAATTTCTAAAAACAAAATTATTTAATCAATATAAATAATTCAAATAGTAAATAATTTATAAAAAAATACCTACTGTTTTTCAAAAATTCTAAAAATTTTGACACAAACTTAAAACTTTCAAATTCTTTGAACTTTTGGATTCCCCGGATTTATTAGACGTATCAAATTGTTTTTAGAACCTGTACATTCGGTGTAATCTTTGGTTCATTAATATTTTTTGAATTCATCACACATTACAGTCCTACATACTTTATAGATTTAAGATGTTCCCCTTATCTGTATTTTTAAATTCTGTTAATTTCTGTATTCTATAAAAAAAATAGATTTTAAGTTTGTTCTGAATTTTTTAAATTTTCTAAGTTTTCCTTAATTTTTTTTATATTCTTTGCAACTTTGGACCTTTTGGATCTTTTGATTCTTTTAAATTAATTTATAATTAATAATAATTTATTATTAATTATGAAATTAATAATAATTTATTATTAATTATTAATATTAATTTATTATTCATTATTAATTCGTAATTAAACACGTTATTGTACACATTATATTTATGACAGATTTAAAATGTCAAACTTGATTATTTATCATGTGTACCAAGTTTACCAATTATGAATTCTTGTATTTATGTTAAAGAATATTAGATCCCGAATTTCCAAATCTTATATTTTCTCAAAATTTATATTCTAAATACTGATACATTAAATCATATTCTCGTATCCCATATTCCTAACATCTGTATTCCCATATTTGAAATTATTGATATGGTCTCAGTATTTAATTTTTTTCAGTGCTGATTCTTAAAATTTTAGATTCTATTATGGTAAGATTAAATATTTTTCTACAACGTTTCGAATCTGCAGTGTTTCGATTTTGATTTTTCGACCCGCAAATTGAGATAGCTACTCGTTTCAAGAATTGTATCTGATAATATAACTTCAAGAGACGATGACTGTTTATCAATGTACGAAACCAAAAACCGAGAGAGCAACGCTAAAAAAACGACTAAAATTTTTCCTAGATAAATGAAATTAATTTAAAACTAGCTGTGACAAACTTCTCTGTATAATCTAACCATTCTGTCCCACCTTACCGTACATTATTACGTTATTTTGGCCATTAACATTCACTGGACATTGACACATAATTTAGAATTGAAGATAAAGCGAAACGTCTGGCTCAAAGACGAGTTCATAACCTGCCGAGCTAACAATTTACCAACGCGCAGTGATGTAAAACTCAAATTATGTAATAGTTGTGGCTCAATAATTCGACTTATATTTTTATCTCAGTGTGGTTTTTCAAAATTAATAGTATGTAACAAGGCTGCGACATTTTCAATGACGGAACTGAGAAGACCTCAGGTCAGGACTCACGATAAATTCCCACCCTCGCCCACGACGGCTCTCGCAAAACAAGTTACGCCAGCTGAAATAAATTGATTATATTGCTTTGAGAATGTGCAGAATGTGAACTTATGGCTTTCAGGTGATTCTTCAACAATTGTCTGACTCGGGTCTTAAGAAATCCTTAAGAAAAGGTAGGCATGCCACACGTGCATCGCACACTTCGCCCATTTAACCTAATGATACTGACGTAAACCTTTGGAAATTCTCTGCTGATCTTTACAGTATTTACGTTGTCAGTATTATGTAAATATGTATTTATTAATAAGTGTTTGAGGTGTATACAAAGGAGAGACTATAAAAATGTAAATACAAGTGTTTTGGCGCCAACAGGTCTGGCGGATCTAAATAAGAAAACACTTTAAAAAAGGAGTCATTCATTCGGGTTCTACCTTCCTTTCTTCGTTGAAAGCCACAAGAAAACAACTATGCACTGATCGTCTTGGTCAGGTATATACTTTTTGCGTAAGGTTAGGTAACGAACAGCTGATACCAACAATAGGGGTGGGTGCCCCTTATTTTTGAACATATGATTGGAATCGTGGGAACTTGAAATCTCTGCTTGAGAAGAAAACTATAACCTACAAGTTATGCAAATACCAAGAAGTTATTGCTAATAGGTTTTAATGACATTTGCTAATTTATTGTGTATTAGCGATGATAAATTTTTATTGACCCTGAAGATTAAATATGGTGTAATTAACAGAAACAGGAAAGTCTTAGTTAGTTTGCAGTGGTACATTTTATGCAGAGGTTGGAACTTGGGAGCTATAGATTTATATAAAAAAAGCAGGTTATAGACTTTAACTAGAAATACAAAAGTGTCACTTGAATTCTCAGAAACTAGAAGTGGTCGAAAAACAAAGTTTTGTGCTGGCAGTTTATGATTTGGTCAAATTCAGTCCAAAAAAATCGCGTAAGACTAGAAAAACAAAACATTTTAAAAAGGAAAATCTAGAAGATCTAGTACACAATAAAAAAAAATTGATGAATTCGAAGAAATTAAAAAGTTAAATATCCAAAGCATAAAAAAATAGAATAAAAGACAAAAAACAATCTGAAAGATTACAAAAATCAAAAAATATGCAGCAGATGCAGATAAAAAAATACGAATAATATAATCAACTAAAAAATTTCAGAAATTCTGAAGAATTTACATAATATAAAGAATAGATATATGTCAAAAGATGAAAAAAAAATATATGAAAGATGATACAGTACAAAAATTGTAAAAAATTCAAAACAATCTACATAAAATCAAAAACCTCTACTGCTGTTCTAAGTAAAAAAAAATTACTAGGTAAGATTTGAAATGTAATATTTTTTAATCGATTTTTTTTTGTTTCTTACGCCTGATAAGCAATAAGAAAGAAATGATCAAAAAACCTTAAAAATACAAAAACAACTGCTGAACAAAATATATCAATATAAAACACTGAAAATTTGATTAAATCCAAAATTCAACGAATTTCAAAGAATAAAAACTGGAATAAAACTAAACATCAAATTATAACATTTCTCCACGTGTGTTTTTGTTTATGTTTAGTAGATTTATTTTTCTCCTTGTATATCCCACAAGTAAGTATTTTTGATGTTTATTTATATTTGCATTCTCACGTTTTAAATGTATTTATTTAAAATCAAAGTTTGTTCATTTTTATTGCAACTTTTGAAGATATCTTTAGGCTCATATCTAAAAAAAGGTGATGTCTAATAAAGTTTATATGCCACAATAAAAAAACGCAGGCTTTCCATTCATCAACTTTCGACATGATTTCAAGACCAAAATGTTATCATATATCACCTGTTTAATTCATTGATGATTACCAAACGAAATTTTTGTATTTGGACGAGATGATTTCCATGTCGGTTAATTATTATACTACTCACAATTGCAAAAACTCACCCAATTAGTGCATATAATCACTTAAAACGAAATCAATTAATTTTGAAAGAAAACAAGACCTACAAGAATGTCTTTATATGACGGAAAAAGACTTTTTATTAGTTCAATGTTTTTTTAAGAAACAGTCCACCTGCCACCATCATGGTTAACTCAGCATCTCCTGGAGGTGTAGCAGGTGACGTACGCCATATGTAAGCAGAAAATTATCTATTGGCAAAAATAAAATAAAATCTTTTATGTGGTAATAAAAAACTAAAAATATGCTATTGTTCGACTTTTTTCGATCATGCAACTAATGTAACGTAATATAGTATTTCCGGTAAAATAACTATTAATTAATCTATCAGGAGTGACAACATGTAATTCCGCAAATAAAATAAAATTAGTGTACACGTCTCATAAAGAATTTTTGGTCATTGACCACCAACAATTTCGTTAAAACCAAACATTTGTCCACCGTGTCGGCTGTTTCTGGAAACTACCTTTGAAATTGTAAAACCAGCTGTTGCATTTATCTGATATTCTCTATCATCTGTAGAATGGAAGCTCGAAGATGCACATGCTAACCGAGCTTTTAAAATTCAGGAAAACCCAATTCGGTCCTTACAAGGGTTTTATGATTATGGCACTTACTAGCACATGGTAACGTGGGAAATCCTGAAAATACCATCCACGATTTTCAGACTTTATAACAGCGCAATAAAACTTGCTGCGCTTCCTCTGCATAATGAGTGAATGAATAGATTTTATGATGACAGGTGTGGTCTCCAATCAAAAGACTCAAAAAAATTGTCCACTGAGAATGTTTCTTTTATGTTCCGACATTGGTAATATTCTTCACTGGCACATGTCGTTTTTAATATATGAGAACGAAAAGAGTTATTCCGAGCAGTCTTGCTAATAAGTTTATAAGCAAATTTTCGCTCTTGAGAGCATTACACACCTGCTTTTCGACAACCCGCATCTTTGACTTAACGAGCTGCTGCTGAAAATTATTGGTGAGAAGCAGGTGACGTACGTTAAAGAAATCCGCCAGCGCTTTTTAAAACTAGGAGAAACGGACTATTGAAACAGTTGCCTGATGTATGATAAGCAAAAATTAAGTTTTAACTACTAGTTCTAAAACATGCAGGTATGCAAAAAGTTTAATCCACAGTTATAATTACTTCAATTTCAAAATTCACATCGTCGGATTGATTAATTCACATTTGATATTCATCAAGTCTGATTATTGATTAAATTAACGTAATCAAGCGAAGTAAAATCTTGGAAAATTAATTTGAATGTTAATCGAACAATGAAATTTTTCTTGGTCCGTGGAGGGTACAAGAACTGTTATAAAAGTATATCATACACCTGTTGGCTGAAGAAATGAACAGCGTCCTAACAGGTGCCTTCAAATTATCGAAGAGTCGTCTTGGAGGCAAGGTGAAAAATTCAGCTGCTTCTATTTCATTTTATTATTTCATTCGTTTTTATTGATAAGGAGGTCGCATATGTGAAAATATAAACACATTAACAATAATAAACCACCTTTAGATTGCATTTTAATTTTTTTGTTAATTATCACTGCAAGAATACCAACACCTTTTTAAATAGTAGCCCATTTATTAAACCCTATTATTATTATTATTATTATTATTATTATTATTATTATTATTATTATTATACATAAGAGGAAAATATGAATACATATATAGCATAAGTGCAAAATGTATAAGATACGATAAGAATAATTCGATAAAGATTTTATCGTCGAATTATTTAGACTAAACCATCTGAAAAGCAAAATCTTGCAAAAAGCTTATCTAAGTATATTTTACGTGATGAAACTTGAAGATCGAGGAGTATACCTGCGTACAAGACTATTTCCCAAAAAAAAGTAGAATTTATTTCAAATTTATATTTTAAAATAATCGTTTATGTTTCCAAGATTTTCAATTGATGTGATTTTATTTAAAACGCATCCTTTTTCTTCATGAAATGCACGGAATTATTCTAAACGAATTTGTAAGTTTTCTCGGTGTTTTTGGAGAAAAATTTTTCAATTTTTTTTTCAAAATGTTGCATTTTTAAAAATCGTTTTCTTGTAGAATTTTTTTTAAACTGTCAAACTGACAAACATATTTTTGAAAAATTAGATTTAATCAAATAAAAATAACATGTGAAATATGCAATGTATCTAAAACTGGCCTTAATTGATATTAAATCCATTCAAAAAAAGTCTCTAAAATTTATTTGTTTATATTTTTAATCTTGTTACATATTTTGCAACAATTTTCTGCATATGCATAAAATTTTTGTAAACACAATATTCAGTCACAGTATTAATTCTGTTATTGTTTCCAAGTTTTAACATTTCCTCTGTGAAATTGGAATAATATTTTTAATCAAAAACTAAAATTCAGGTCACTGAGAAAACAAACAGCATTTACCTTACTCCAGGTTTTGGATTGCATTAAATAAAGTATTTCTCGTTTAATAGCTCCTGTAAGTACGCACGAAACACTAAAAATAATGGAATAGGTTTGGGAAATAAACAGTTTTCCACAAACCAAAACTGCTTTATTTTCGGAATTTATTTAGGTGAAACTGCAAAAGCCCATTTCGTAACTGTCGTAAATCAATCTAAACAAATCTCCAGATATGAAATTACACACTTTTCTACTATTTTTCCCAAGCAACCTACAAATGTAATCACAACCCTTGCAGATGTTCGTATAAATTTGAAAAATAGTGTTCAAAATTATAACGAAGCGTCAGTCCAGGTGAGCCTGCAGTGAAAACACGAAAACAATATCTTCGATATTCGTAGGATACAGGGGGCGAAATTTAGGGGTGAAATGTAAATGCATCCCTGAACATCCATGCGATTTTGATCGTTATGTACGCGGTAATAATGTCAGGTGAAAGCTACGATTCAGGTAAATAGTAGATGAAGTTACGCGTGATAAAGAAGATTTGAACAGATGTGCTATGTGGAGGAACGGAAGCTGCATGGGGTGAGTTGTGGTTCCGCCCATAGAAATACCCTCAAATATGATAAGGAAAAAAATCGAAAAATAAGACAAGCTACGTAATTAAATAGAGTTTAACTAGTCATGTTTTCCATTGAAAAAATAAAACAATAAACGGACAATGGGCTAACAATAATAGCCAATTGTTCCAACATATTATATTACAATACGCTATTACATCGTATATGTTCAATGCAAAACAAACCGAAGAAGGCACATTTCCTTACTTCTCGAAATTACTGTAATAATGGTTGAAAACAGACGATATCCAATATTAATAGAAAACATATGGAGCATTTTGATGGGAGCTTACACTCGGTAATTTGGCACGCGCCTAACATGTGTCTGAAAAAATTCCTCCACTGTTATTAACACCGAGCCTAAGGGTTTTATAGCTTGGTTTCATTTAAGTCATAATAATAAAACTGTAGATTTAAAGATAATGTGAGTAGTTTCCAATGTTGAATATACTCACAGACAATTCCTCAAAGGAAATGAGAATTAGAATATCTTAATGTGTCTACGGTATATAGATATTCATCAGATTCATTCGTTTTGTGCTTTGTCATTAAAAAACTAACAGTTCCTTCCGGTTTATGCTAAATAAACATAGAGAGTTGTTCTGTTATTCTTAAAATGTTATAAATAAACTCAAATGTTTATAAATAATTCAAAAGTTATGCCAATTGTTGCTAAACGGTTTTAATTCGTAAAACTGCAAATTCAAGTTTCACGCCTCATTATTACCATTCTTGAATGGATCTCAGTTTTATTGCAACTTTTTTAGTCTATGTTGACTTTTAAAAACCAAAAAAAAAAATATGTATTCATATATATATATATATATATATATATATATATATAATATGAACTTTGATACTTTTGTTATACTGCAAGAATTTTGGCCGTTTTTGCTTCTAGATTGTCAAGTACTCAAAATTTAAATACTACTTGATAGTCAAAGTCTGCTTGGATAATACTTCGTTTACTAAATTTTTAAGTACTTATTATCAAAGTTTCAACATCTTTTGAAGTCCAGTTTCAAAACTTTCAAGTTCCTGGTTTTAGATTCAAATCTTCTTGTTTTGAATTATAACGTTTTTAGACCCTTTTTTTCGTCTACTCTGAAAACTGTAGTTTTTTGACCTTTAGTTCTAGAATATCAAAGTTGAAAATTTCAACTAGTTATGTATTTTAGGTTTTAAATAGATTTACCTTTACACTAACATTTCTATGGATATAAAAAAAAAGATCTATATTTTTTTAATGTCAAAGTTTAGACAATAATTTTACAACCAAGTTTCATTGTCATTTTTTTAAATTGGTAGTTTGAACAATGGTCCTACAGGCTGGTGAATTTTATTTATTAGACATATTTTTGCGTTTTTGTTTTCGATTTTTCATAAGCTAACAAGACTTCCTAATTTTAAAAGTTATAGATTTAAAAGATAAATTGGAATCCACGTTTCTCGACTCACAATATTAGCTCCAAAATGATCAGATCTATACAAGATTGTGTTTTCGAGATCAAACAGATAGTAGAGAAAATTATAAATACAACAGAAATATCTTTTTAAGTGCAATCGATGTATAGAAAGAATCAAAAGAAATACTAAGAGCGCGGAGAAGTGGACAGAATCTTTAAACGCATCAAGAATAGGAGGAAGAACATCAGAAAAGTTTAAAAGTGGAAAAAAAAAGGCAGCGCGGAATATTATGCCCCCGGCTATTATTATGATGATGGTTAAAGTTGCTTGCACAACAATGTGGAAGACAAAAAAATCCAGGAAAAATGTATAACACCAAGGAGAGACGGCAAAAGGTGATAAACAAGGGTGCAGCATAGGAAATCGGAAGTCATGGAGGGAAGTAATCAACAGCACTAATACACCGGAGATTGTAAAGAACGGGAGAGAAGAGATGGAAGAAAAGACACTGAAATATAAGTAAACGGGAAACAGATAATGATGGAGATTAATGTTATATAATGCGCTTTTAAACCGTACATTTTTTATAAATGATTTCGTTTGTATTCAGTTTCATGACATAATTGCCACTAGAACCTAGAACATAATACTCTTTGATATCTTCCTCCTTTATTATATAACAGTGAGACCAGAAACAAGTAATCGCAATGATAGTACAGTGCACTATTATTAACCGAATTTAAACTAACAAAGAACTCGCATTATTACCATTGCATGAGCATCCAGTACGCATACAAGAGCAACTGTTCATAACGGACAATATTAAGACCTAAGTAACAAAGGTGCCCGTTAATCAAAGTATCACATTGTCTGTCTGAACGGTTATTACTATTATGTACACTTGATGTCGGTTCTTCTGGTATTAAGACCTCTGTGGAGCATCTGTGGGTTATTGAACAGTCACAAAAACCTATACCAACGTACTTTTGATCGCTTTAAATTATAGTCCAATATTTGGTGGTAGCTGACGGAAGTTAGGAAGTTGATTGGGTCACGTTACATTCGCACACGCGTTGGTGAGGATTCCACACAGTGACGGCGGTGGAATTTTTGATATCTTCATAGTTTCAACTGAGGAAAACTATGGTTTATTTTCAAAGTCCAGCTACTAGTTTTAAAGATTAAAAAACTTATGATATAATATATGTATTTGACAGATGTCTATATAACCTCTATAAAAATAAACACAAATGGTAAAATGGCCTATTTTTCTTCGTTTTAAGTTGGCATTTTAATTATAGTCCAGCTATTTCAAAGTGCTCATGACAGATTGTTTCCAATTTTTATTTTCACAGCTTCACGCTCCCTTTTTCGCCGTCACTGCTTTCGAAATGTTATATCTGGATAACCAGCTGCCGGACACGCGTCTGCTCCCGTTAGCATGCAAACAAAACCCACCCCATCAAATCAAGCGCATTATTATACACCCATTTCGCGTTCTCCAGGTTCACTTTTCTACACATTTATGCATTCTGATACAAAATGTGGGGTCTTACTATTGTTTGCAAGCTGAATTGCAACAGATGCTGTTACCACGACCACGCAAACGTTTTTATCACTATTCAAGCCAATTAATCCAGACCTACCTCACCA
The DNA here is from genome assembly GCA_030157275.1 of Cynaeus angustus. Taxonomy (NCBI): domain Eukaryota; kingdom Metazoa; phylum Arthropoda; class Insecta; order Coleoptera; family Tenebrionidae; genus Cynaeus; species Cynaeus angustus. The sequence continues at coordinate 25,278,342 of CM058061.1, read as the reverse complement.
AGGGAAATGCCGGTCATAAGCCCCAGAAAAATGTGCGAATGTTAGATAAATAAATAAATATACATGTTTATTTTTAACGTTGATAATGACGAATGAAATGTGTACTTTGTTAAAAATGGCAGCGACGTAGACGTGCTGATGGTATTCTTTACTCAACTGCAATGCTATTAATAAAACGCTTTATCCTCCAAATGATAGTTAAATTTGAATTCGTTCTTTATGAGGCTTTAAAGGAATGTATATGCGACGACTTGCCCGTGTCTTAAAAATGTAATTAAAAAACTGTAATTATTGTTTAATAGTACAGCTGCTGATTGAAGAAGAAGGGTTGAAATTTCAATTTGGATCAAAGGTAATGCAGAAAGTATGTTCTAGTACGGATGCAGTTGGTTATTATTTACACGGAAATAAAACTCATTAAAGAGTTTGCTTAACTAAAAGAGGTATCATATTTATGTTTTACAAAAACACCTAGGATATAGCATATAGCATATACCTATGTATTAATATTTACTTTTCAGAATATCAAAACCACCAAAAAACATCTATGGATCTTATTATAATTAGATATTTATCATAAAATAGCAATGAGTACTTGATCTTCTTACTATTTGAATTCCATAAAAAATGACGCATACAGTCTATCCATGTACGAATTGCATACAAAATTTTGTGTTTCATTGGCTTTACTAAGTATTTTTCCAAGTATAAAACAAGTATAAAAATTATTAATTTTAACACTGATTAACACTGACAAATGAACTACTTAAATTAGTTGTTAACACTGACAGGTGGCCACTTTAGTTTATCATTACAGCCTAGGCCTAGGCTATAAAATGCTACATAATAACCGCAAAATTATGATATAGTTCGTACTTTATGACGTAATGGAAGAAAAATAAAGATAATTTTTTTATTCTATATTATTTATTTATATTTTATAAGTTTTCGGGTTAACATACATATAAACATATATATATATATATATATATATAACATACATACAAATCTCACAGTTGTTATTTGAAAACAACGAACGAGTACATTTTTTTTATTCATTTCGACTAAAATATGCAAACAGTCTCGCAATGTCGTAAGAAATTAAATCTAAATTAAAACTAAAAATCTAAAAATACCCGGTAATGTGAAGAAAACTAAGACGCAAAAAATTCATTGAATTAATGTTTTTAAAGCAGAATAAAGAATTCAGCAATTGCAATGCGTACCAAAGTACTAAATACTATTAGAAGAATCTAAAAAAACCTGTAAAAAGTAGATAATCTCATACAACTATAAAAAAAACCAAATCACTCAAAGGGTATAAATTTGATCAAATTAAAACAATCTAGAAATGCCAAAAATAAAACATTTAAAAACTAAGAATCTGGAAAATCTAAAGCCAAAGAATCAGCATAATCAAAAATCCAAAACAAATCCAAAAATCTATGAAGGATGTGAAAAATCTACAGAATCCTGGAAAGCAACAAAGAGCAAGAAATAAAGAACAATTTAATCCAAAATACAATGCATTAAAAAAATCAAAAAATTCAAAAATTCAAAGAAACAAAAATCGAGGAATAAGATGAAAAAGATAAAAAGAATACAACAAATATACAAAACATTAAGAAAATTAGAATTCAAAAACCAATGAAACAAGAACAAATTTAAACTATCCAAAGAATTTGAAGAATCCAGAAACTTCAAATAATCCAAACAATTTGATAAAATCTGGAGAACCTAGAAACCTAGAGATTATACACACAAAAATATGTACTTGTATAAGAATTTGCAGAAACTAAAATTCTTCAAATAAAATCAAGAAATAAAAACAAAATGAACAAAGAAATCATAGAAACTAAATATTCCAAAAAAATTTATAAAATCTAAGGGATCTACAAATTCTAAAAAAAAAAAATGAAAATTAAAGGATCTAGAGAATCTAAAGAAATCAAAAAATCTAAAGAAACCACTGCATTGAATGGGTGCAAAAGATAGAATGAAGAAGAATCCACCGAATCCAAACAATACAAGAAAGTTCAAAGAAACTACAAAATTCGAAAAAAATATGAGAAACCTACAGAACCGAGAGATTATCAAAAATCTAGAAAATCTACATAACAGATAGATACTAGATAATCTAAAAAATTCAGATTGTAAAAAATAAAATAGTTCAACAGATACTAAGAATCCAAAAAATCAAAACAATTTGGGCAATATAATAAAATTTAAAAAAAAGAACCTATAAATTCTAAACAGGATTTAAATAATCTGGAAAAAATCAACCCAATGAAATCAAAAAAAAATAAAAATAAAAAAACTTAATAAAATCAAATGGAAAAAACGTACAAATTCTAAAGAATTGAAAAAAGGTTAAAAAAAAATCAAAAGATCCAAAGAATATAAATAATAAAACAATATCCACAAAAACAAATGATTCTGTTACATATTTTTTTGAAATTACGCATATTTTGCAACAAGTTCATGCCAATATGTGATTATTTACATGGTTTATCTAGGTTTTCCAAATCAAAAAAGATATTTAATTTGATAGCATTTGGTTGTTCACTTCAGATGTCATGGCCTATTACTTCGACAATGACCAAAGGTCCTATTACGTTAATTTGAAATAACAAAGTACACAAAAGAAAGGAAATCCGTTGCAAAAGACCTAATCGTAACTAAAATTACCTGAAGTATTATTAAAGCTACTTGACCTTGGCACTTGTTCAATTACTAAACCGAATAATATGTCAACATTCTAAAAAACATTTTGATTAAAAATTCCACTGTATAATAGTCAAACTTTACCGTTCACAAGGAGTCATAAACAAGTTTACGCGAATTTCAATTCCAAACCTAAATTCAGCAACATGGGAATCTCGTAAAACTGCAATTAAAATATCACATATCCCTAAAAGTATACAATAGACTTAAAACCATTGTTTGAATTGCTTATTTTCATATCCAACATGCATTCAAATCTTCACCTATCTATCACCATCAACGCCTACGTTTTAGAATTTATGGTTGGTGTCTAATTAAAGCTACAAACCATGCTCTTTTCACAGATTCTGCCACATTAGCCCCAATCTCGTTTAGTACAATATTGCGAATTTCATTATAAATACGTGATGGTGTGCAAAATTACCCGTGCAATAATAATTTAAGTGAAACCTCACTTCATTCAAACCACAAGAAAGGCTGTAATTAGTAGTTTTAATTTGAATAAATAAACGGGATAATGAGAAGAGGCGTATCATGGTGAGTTTATGAGAATAATGAACGAATCAGACAATTGTAAGACCGGAAGCGGTTTCGACGCGTTTTAATCATCGTGGGTAGTGTAAATGTGTCTGGACATTACTTTATTTCAAATGGATCCATGTAAAGTTGGTGTTGTTGCTTCGTATGTTATAATGGCACATAAAATCCGTACGGGACTGGCAAATTAAATAAATGCATAATTTTCGACGCCTTGTTGCCTATTAAAAAATTAAATAAAAACTTTGTGCATAATTATTGATGTTAGCTCGGAGTTAAGGTAGCAATTTTACACTTTACGTCGTAAGTTAGTTTTAATTAAAAACAAACCAAAATCACTAATGCAGAAATGAAAAATTACACTTAATTATTTACTGAGTGTTTTTTCGACTTTACGTAGCTTGGTTTTATTTAAAAATAAAATTTTAAGTAACTTCACACAACTCGTCACGTAAATGGTTTCCTGGGGGATCGAAAAACTATTTCCGATGCCATAAAATTTCAAATAAGATTTTTCTCCTGACAGGTATATTCGTCAAATCGGCCCCAATCCTTCAATTCGGAATTCAAATTTATGTACAGAACGTCTGAAATACATACCCATCACCATTTGATTAACGGAAAAGACGTGACTGGAACAATCAAAAAATTTTACGCCAGCAAATCAAGTAATAAACCACTTCGAAACACATGGACGGACCTCCTGAGATGAAATTCTCATCTGGGAACCATCTTTTACAACACCGAGTTATGAAAAATGGCCTCAATGGGAAAGTCCAGTCACGTTCAAGCAGCCCGTTTCAACATGTTTGACAATTGCTCAGTTCAATTATCCAATTCAAGCTGATTACGGTCAGAGGTCAGGTTCTAACCGGTATGTAACAACCTCTGGACCTTAGGTCTAATTCATATAATAATACCCAATCCCCATTATTAAGTGTGAAATAAGAATGGGATAGAAGTGTGGGTAATGGACGTGGTAATTATTCACGGTCGAATTGACACGGTTTGGAAAACAAAAGTATTTTTTAGTTCACCATGACTCTCAAGTTTTCTTGTTACAATAGTAAATTTGATAATTAATAACTTTAAAGGAAATTCGTTCTAAGTACTTACTTAACATTAAAAAAAAAAAATACGGAAAATATAACATGTGTGCAATACCCATGACGATTTTTACTCGCAACCTGAAATGTGCGTTTGTCGATTAAAAACATATAAAGGACTATTAAAAAATATCAAACAAAAGGCAGCCCACGATTAAAACAACAAAAGTCAGATAATTCAGGTGCGTGGGAAAAATTCAATTCAGATTTGTTGCGGTTTTGAAATTCAAGCGAAAAACCTACTTTTGAACTGAAACATTTATTTTGATGTTATTCGCTTTTTTTGTCGTGGCTAATGAAAGCTGATTCCGATTAAATAGCTGTGTTGATACTGTTGATACATCTACAATCGACTCTCGATAATTCGTAACCAAAAAAAATTATTGAATTATTGAAAGTTTGATTTATCAAGAGTTTCGAATTATTAAAAAAGGAAAAAATCGAATTACCAAGAGTTTATTATAAAAACCGCAAAAAGACATGCAGAAATTATGGGATTTTGAGATGGTGAGATAATAAACGATTTGGCGATAGGTATATTTCATTTTATTACCACTTTCCATGGCCGCGATAATCTTTGGTTTCTCGGTCATTGAAAGAAGTGTCGATTTTTCCAGAAAAATTTCGAATTTTTTATGGAAAAAAGCTCTGCTTCGAATTAAACAATGCTTTCACTGTTTGAACGTAATAGTATCATTAATAAAACATGAATAAAAATTGAAATAAGAAAATATATTAAAAAATGTTTTTGAAAAGTTCTGGAAAATAAGAACAAAGTAAGTATAAATTGACGATTTTCGAGGAGGTACAGTAAGCTCAGCATAATCTGATAATGAGTTGGAGAATGACAAGAATAATTTGACGAGGCTGGAGACACAGTTAATAGCTTAATGACCAAACGCAAAAGATTATGGGAGATTTTTGAAAATTTTTTAATAATACTGCGATACTTCAAAGACCAAAAAGACCAACAAGTCAAAAAGAGTAGTAACAATCGAAACCACATCTATACAACACAATAAACATCCTTGTATTGTGGGTTACATAACTCGATAAGTTTTGCTGATGAGAATTATAAAAAATAATTAATTAAATATTATTTTCTCTTTAATAATGACTGGCCAACTTTGTCTGCAACCGAAACGCACACAATTACATAACGAAAAAAAAAAAATAATTAAGAATAAAATTCTAAATTTAACCTTTAACCTTTGTGTCATCTAGTCTGCTTCCTTCAGTAAAACACTTGTAGTCGCTCTTATCAAAATTATCAATTAATTCTAATAAATACACTCACGAGCATAAATATTAAACAGATATTTTGCAGATATAATAAATCACAAGCATAACCTCAAATACAAAACCAAAAAAAAAAAGAAATAAAACTAATTTAAAAAAGAAATGCATCCAAATTAGGAAGTAAACTTACTTGGTATGCCGCTGGTGGTCTGTCCCATTCTGGTTCTTCGAATAAAACGTTACAAAAGTATTTTTTAACATAAAATTAAAATTTCACGAAATGACAACGATTAAAAAATAACACCTAAAATAAAAAATTATTCAACTAACACTCGATTTAATTCCAAGATAAAAAGAGTTTAACATATTTTTTTAATAATTATACACAACACGAAAAAATAAACACATTCTTATGATTTTTTATTTGACAGATTTATGACATTTGAATAGAGTGAAGTTTGAAACAAACTGTAACTGTCAAAAACTGAACCAAAATTCGAATATTTATGCACAAGTTTAGTGATAGCAAGAATTAGTTTGAATTTCTGAAGGCCCACGAGGTTTTGAAAAAAATCAGGTCTGATACTATCACGGAGAGACGTAATTATAAGCTTTCAAATTTTTTAGGTTATGTGGTCCGAGAAGGGCGAAGAAAGAGGCGCACATCTTACGATAAATTTAATATATTTTTATACACAAGTTTAGATATAAATTACAACTATTAGGCATAAATTAACATTTGTGTTACAAAACTTGGTGTATGTATAAATATTATTGGCCTATATGAATAGTGTGGAAGTCTAAATTAAAATTACAGCTGGTAGAACTTAAAGTAATACATGTATGTATGTATTTATAATATACAAACTAAAATATTTCTCACATTCACTCTGAGGGATTTTAAAAATAACCGCAAAAATTTCGAGACTGTTCTAACCGGCTGCAACACACAATGCACGGGTTGCATCACATTGGAATTTTCTTGCCGTTTGTAAAGCGAATGAAATGCCAGTAAATGGTAACAATACGATCATAAATAAGTTTTTTAATAAATTATCTCAGTTTCTATCGCTTTACATACGTCTGATGAAGAAAAACAAATTCGAATTTAGTAGTATTTTCTATATTAATTTATTGCGTGATGTTACTTTGTTTTAAATTAAATATGTTAAATTACGTAAACGTACAAAGTTTCTCGAAGTGTTTTACACATTAAACTATTCTAAGTTAGTAAACCTTGTAAGTCAAGGGCCATGCCGCTAGTCACAATTCTAACAAATTCTTATCAGGTTTCATAAATAGTCAGTTCTGGGATTCTATTTGTCATGTCAAAATAGTATTTATATACCATCGTTAATTCGTGTCTTTGTCAATCAGTGCGCCAGGTTTAAACCACTATGGCAAATTGTAGAAAAACATTGGACAAGAGGTCTATTTCTTAAACAATGAGGTATGTTATAAGTTATTGAACGTAAAAGGACAAAATCTGAACCACTTGCTAATACTATGTAGGCGCTTGAACATACATGTTGAACATGCAGATGCTAAATATATAATCTCTAGCGCATGCAACAGAGAATTTATAAATCCATTACAGTCCAGAGTGGCTATTTTCTATAAAACATGCAGTGTCAAAATGGTTTTGAAACCCATATGAAATGTATAAAATGGCCACCCTGCAGAATGATAAAGCGTATAAAAATCCATGTCGTATTAAATAAATTTAAATAGTTCCTTATTCGGTATTTATAAACTTTATAATGATAATATCCTCTTCTACCACCAATGCATCTGCTCCATCCTTATGTACATCTTCTGCTTAATCCACAAAATGGCTAAATAAACAAAAGTGGTAACCGTGACAAAGTAGAGTAAGGCCGAAAGGACACAGTACGATTCATGTCCTTTTGCATACCCTAAATATTTCGTTTTATCTACAGGACTTTCGTAACTCTCTACGATAACATCATCATAATAATTACTATACGTTTGTCTATGGTTTTGAGATTCGGTAAAATCAGTCAGCTGCAAATGTCTTGCATTATTATCGGTTTCGTTCTCCACGAAGAACGTTAATTTGTAAGGTTCTTGTTGTTGGTGGGGGGCGACGGATGGTTTCAAGTTAAGTATGTGCTGATTGAGATCGGCAGTCATGGGGGCTCGTTGGGGCTCGAGCTGGGTATTCGCAATCTCGATGTGAGCTTGCGTGTTAGAATTGTGAGTAGCGGCGTTTGTCAGTCAGTAGCATTTTTTCGTACATGCACATTTGCGCACGATGTCTATGTCTTTGGTGTAACGGGTGCCATCAGAACAAATTATGCGGACCTGCAAAAAAAGATTTTGTGTTTTTTTTTTATGTATTTTGAAGAAGTCAAGAAATGAAAACTTGAAAGATAAGCGGAAACTAATGGGATATTTAGATACACTGAAAACAGAAGACACAAGAAATATGCATGGAACAGGCATGTAAGGTCTAAAACATTTTTTTTTAAATTTATTGTGTATAAGGAGACAATTACAGGTTACTAAAGGTAAAGAAAGTCAGAAAGAAATAACTGGGGGAACATTTAGAGCAAAGAATAAAAAATCAAACAGAAGAGCCAAGAAAACACAGAAACAAGTCATTTGAAAAAACAAATAATAATAAAAAGTTCTTATGTGCAAATGATCTTATGATAGTATCAAATAACAACATTGATCTTAAGAAGAGTACAAGCATGGAGAATAAAAATAGAAAAACTAGAAAGTAGAGTCATGGAGGGATAACGCAATGCGACAATGAGACAGGAGGAGAAGAACAAAATAAGAACTCCAAGAAAGACGTGGAACCACAAGGTAAAAAGCACTAACAAAGTTAAATTTTTACCTTTCTTCTTTTACTCTTACGTGCGTGGCAACAACTTGACGCGCAGCTTCCGCTGCATTTTGCTATTTTAAGGGGTTTTCTTGACCGGCAGTCATTTTCCGTGTAATATTCTCTCTTTTGTTCTTTGCGACAAGTTGGAGCTGCAAGTTCAAATTCAGTTAGCATCAGATTATATGTTTGCAAAAAGGAGACATCCTTTGCCTATAAACAAACTTACAAAAGATGTCCCCTTTTCGCAAACTTAAATCACTCAAATTATTACTGAAATTGTGCAGCAGTTATGTTAGCACATTTGTTTCAATTTACTGAAAATGAATTCGCACCAAACCCTTTTTCATACCAGTTCATGAAACAATGAGTTGCCCTGCACCTTTGCCCGAAGCATTCGCATTAGATCGCTTGCCATGCTAATAAGAAAGTTAACTGTCTCCCAATGATACTTACACTCATCCTTACCTTGTTCGCAGTATTTCCCCTTAAACCCAGGTTTGCATTTGCATACATACTCTCCATTATTTGTAGGCACGCATTTACTATCATGTTTACAATGATGATCCAGGCAAGGATCGGACGGACTTGCGGCTGGTTCTTTCACCATTTCGTCCATTTCGTCTTCTTGTTCTTCGTCGTCTCTATCATTATCCATCAAACCACAGCCCGGTTGCACTTTTTGTTGAGTTTGGGCGTTACCGAAGTCTACTTGTTTGTGATTAATCCAAACTTCCTTCATACAGCCTGAAAAACAGTGTCAGGAAAAATAAACATGTGAATTTGGATAAAATACCGTGAAAACTGGTCAGGTTGCGTAGATGCCATTGCGTGAAAGCCTGGCGACCAGGTTCCGGTGGAATACCCCCCAAATACATGGGGGTGCTCAGTCGTAGGTAATCTTTGGAACCTTCATTGATTATAGAGCGAGCGGGGCCTCTATCGACTCTTAGAGTGAAGTTCTTTTTGATGGCGATCAGCTCGACGATGTGGTATATGCCATCGGATACCATTTCGAAACTAGAAAAAATATTAACCGGCTGCCACATTTTCTTGTAGTTCTTACCTGTACATGGTCGACACAGGGTAGTTTCCCACATCGTAACTGACCCGAATGCGACCATTAAAGAGTTCCACGGCCAAGTGCTCTTGGTGACCGTCATACATCAAAACCCCATTTTCTTGCGACGTTGCGAACACGATGGTGACGTTAGCCTCCGGTTTTGTTCTTAACGGCTCCAATTCAACGTACGAAGTATTGTGTACGAAGCTCAAACTTGTCAAATACTCACATCGTTTACCTAAAACAAAAGCACTTAAGGCTGCGATCGTGTAAAATATTTTGGTTTACTGAACATAGTGCCAGCTTTTTTTCCGCCTCTTTCACCCCAAGATCCCACATTTAATTTGTAAGTTTTATTTTTGTTGCAAGTGATTACCTGAGTAACCTGGGGCACATTTACAGAGATAATCGTTGGATCCCGATGGCTGGAAACAAACGCCATGGACACAGTCGTGGTGCTGACAGGGCGAAGTTTGAGGGTACATCATGGCTACAAGAGGAGTAATCTCACAGAATTTGCCACTAAAATCACCATCACATTTGCACTTGTATTCGTTGACCCCGTCGATGCACGTCCCCCCATTCTGAAATTAAAAAGGTTAATTTTTGTACACAAACAAGAAAAGTAAGTACTTGACACATGTGGTTTTCACAGTCGTCAATGTTTATAGTGCAGTTTTCGCCCTTAAAACCTGGTAAGCACTCGCAAGTATAGTAAGTGTCGTGGTCCACGCACCTCGCGTTGTTCTTGCAGGGGTTGTATTTTTCGGTACAAAAGGGAATTTTGGTTTCACAAAATTGACCTTGGGAAAGAAATTGATTTTTATGTGAATGAAGCGTATTTTTGTTAACTTACCCATGAATCCAGCCGGACATTTACACTCATAGGAGTTAACAAGGTCCACGCAGGTCGCATTATTTTGGCACTTGTTATTCTCACAATCATCGATGTTTGTTTCGCATCTTAACCCGGTGAAGCCTGCTCCACAAACACAGCTGAATCTTCCTTCTTCCAAAACTTTGCAGGACGCTCCGTTGCGACAAGGATTTCCGTAACAAGCATCAATCATGAATTCGCAGTTTTTCCCGTGATAACCAGGCGCACATCTACATTCGTAGTCTCTTTCAGGTTGGGTGACACATTTTCCGCCGTTCTTGCAAGGGAATGTGAAACAAGCGTCGCATTTCGCCAAGATCTCGTTGCTCACTTTACCTGGATGAATTACAGTGAAATTTGGGGTTAAACTTGAAATGGAGACACACCTTTACATTGGAAAGCCGTGGATGGAGTCGAGAGAATCGACTTGTCTTTCATGTTTGGAGGCTCAGCACAGTGGGCAATTCCGGGCTCGACGTAATCAACTTTGACCCAATCGGAAAGCCAGCGTAGGGAACAATCACAGTAGAGAGGATTCGAACCGAGAGCTCTGGAAACAATAGGGAATATAATTCAGCGTTTTGAGAAATTTTGAGTGCTCACATGTGGCTGATCGATTTCAAATTCGCAAATGTTCCTTCCGGGATCATGGAGATTTCGTTTCCGTGTAAGGATCTAAAAACTGAAGGTGACGGACAAGTTTGACTCTAAAGAACAACTTACAGTATTCTCAAGGATTTTAAGCCGGTCAGAGCATCGCGTTGGACACACTGTAGTTTATTGTAACTTATTATCAAAGTTGATAGTTTCGATAGGTTAGCGAAAGTGTAATTTGATAACATTCCGATTTTGTTGCTGCTCAGGTCCCTAAAATCAATCAATTAGAGATAAAGTCACTACAATGTGAGTTAAGTACAGTCTGGTCAAAGACTTCAAGTGACTGATCCTATCGGCTTGGATCACAGAGATGTCGTTGATATCCAGATACAATTCCGAGGTTTCTTGGGGGATTCCTCTTGGTATTTCTGTGAGTTTCGCTCTGGAGCAACGCACGACTGTGCCAGTGCAAGAACATTTTGGTGGACAGTAGTTTTCGCCCAAACAGCCTTGGTCATTCTCGCCTACAAAAAATCATGTTAAAACCGTTTATAAGATAAAATGTCAACACTTACTTGTACATTTGAATTCGTTTTTAGGTAATTCTTTAATAAGGACATCTTTTACTCGGACAGGACTGGCACATTTTGGTGGTGACCCACTCAATCCTTTGTTTTTCAACCAGTCGGAAAACCAAGCTAGGTGACAGTTGCAAACGAACGGATTCTGCATGAGGTTCCTGAAAAAAATCCATAGAAATGAAATAAACTATTTTTTTAATTGTCCACAACCAAAGAGCAACAAGAAGTAGGGGACAATCTCAAAGAAATGAGGCGATAAAAAGGCAAAAGTCAATTATTTTTCAAGTCAGTTTAACAAAAGTGGCAGTAACAGAAGAACGAAAAATTCGAATTTTAAAAACGAAAATGCAGCAGAAACTGCAGAGGAACAATTGAAGAATACTACAAAAGTGGAAGGCCTCATTTGTTCGAAAAACAGAATCCACGCGAAGACTTGATATACAATAAGAAATTAGAAAAACTTACAAGGTGTGCAGCGATGTCAAATGGTCGAAAGATCCCGGCATTACACAAGTAATTTGGTTATTATTCAGCGACAAAACCTTTAGATTGTGTAGCCCCAGGAACATTTTATTGTGAATCTCCAGCAGTTTGTTTTCCGATAGCAATCTGAAACAGGTGTGTTAGTGGTACATGAGAACAAACATGAAAGTTTACAGTTCATAAATCCTGGATGCTCCTTCAAATGAATTCTCTTCAATTCCCGTAATCTGGTTTCTCCTCAGATCCAATCGGATTAGATTCGGTAGCCTCCCAAAGAGACCATCTGATTTTATCCTGCCCAATTCATTGTCATGAAGCAACCTAAAACAACTCGCTCAAATTTCAACAATCACAACGAGTGATATTTACAGTTCCGTGGTATAAAGTGGGATATCTCTCGGGATTTCCTTCAACCCCTTCCCAGAACAGTCCACTACGGTCCCATCACAACTACACCCAGAAGGACAAGCGTTATCAATGAGACATTCTCCGGCATAACGTGTCCGAAACTCTTCCTGACCTACAAACCGCTCTCTTTTACACTATCCAGCTCTTTCCACCGAATGATTCGTTAATAATGTGATGAATGTTAACAAAGAAATGAACACCATTGCCACTGATAGAATCAAGTGGAGGTGCTTACCCTTACATTTAAACTTTTCATCCTTCAACGCTTCAATTCTTCGTCTTTGCATTCGTTTCGGAGTATCACAACGGGCACCCGATGTTTCGATCGGATTTCTATGAAGGTACTCAGCTAGCCATTTCAAATTGCAGTCGCAGATGAAGGGGTTGCGAGCTAAATGTCTAAAACAAGAATAATTATGATCTACATAATCAAATTTAGAGTGTTTTGTATTTACAGTGTTTGGATGCTCCGCAGAGAATCGAAACTGCCGTTAGCTAAAGACTGAATGTTATTATCGTAGAGAGACCTAGAAAAATATATTATCAAATGATTATTCTCCAGTAACGACTTACAGAAGACTCAAGCTGTGCAGATCCTGGAAGGTGTCTTTACGGATACATGTAATTTCGTTAGCGTTTAAAAGCCTGAAATGGTTGGTAATGAAAATGTGATAAGATTCTTATAGGAACTTACAGGAGTTGTAAGGAAACGAGTCCCTGGAAAACGCCTGCCGGTAAATCCTTAATTTTATTTCCGTATAAAACTCTAAAAAGATTGGTTTAACGTGGGCAATTTCGGTTTTCGAATGTACTTACAGCGATGTGAGGGCTTTCAATCCTTGAAACGCATCTGACGCTATTTTTGATATTTTATTGTTACTCAAGTCTCTGGAAAGGGATAGTTAGAGAAGCAGAAATGGGAATTTGGTAACTTACATTCTTCTTAAACGTTTGTGGGCAGCGAAGGCTTTCGGGGGGATTTCGGTTATTTCGTTTTGTTCTAAGCGCCTGAAAGGGTTTTGTTATCAGAAAAAAGTTTACAAAACAAGTGAGAATTTAGCTTTAAAAATAGACAGTAAAAGAAATTTCCCACTAGTGTTGTCATCAATTATTGAATTTAGATTAAAATTAGTAATTCCATATTAATTATTTATTTATAAACAACATAACAAAATAATAATTTGATAAAGTTTGCAAATTAAGTTGAGTATTAGAGTACTAAATTATTGAAAATGTATCGGTATTATTTATTGAAAAAATTATTGTAAATTCAAATTTTTCGAAGGCGTCCCGTGCGTTACCAATCCCATGTGTGTATCAACCTAAATTGTAACGTGACGCTTAGACAACTTTGTACTAAAAAAGAAAAGCTACGGTAGTGGTCTGTGATCACATAATTGTCTGTATAATACAAAATAATTATCGAACCAAATGAAGCATAAATATTTATTAAATCAAGGAGGTGACTTCCATCTAAAAGAGGTATTTTAACCGCTATGTTAATAGTACAATAAATTTTGTGCCCTATCAATTTCTCTTCTTTTTCAGTCATTTAATGATTCCCAATGACTATCCAAATCAGAATAACCTATTAATTAATGATTACGCGCTCGACTTCTTGCATTGGCAGATTGTTGTACCACCAGTCCTCTAATATGACGTACACGTTTGCTCCAGACATGTGGCATCACTTGGTGTAAAGCTTCAGTCTACATGCTTAAAACATGTTCGTCCCCATGTCCATCTAGACCCATGTGGACATCATGGAATCTTTTTTCTATTTCTATGGAATTAAATTGATGTTGATATAAAGGAGGGCGAAAAACTTCATGCCCCTGTTTTCGTATTAACTTATCCACACATTTTCTTCTCTTTCTTATTTCGTTTAGTTATGTTTAAAAACTCGTTCTTCGTTAAATCTTTCTCAAATGAATTTCATTCTTTTCTAGCCAGCTTATAATTTCGTCTTTTTTAAAAGCAGTTGTTATTGTGATAAATAATTCTCCTTTCTTTTAATTCTTTACACAGTTTTTATCGTTATATTAAGTGCACTTGCAACACGCCATAACATTTTAAAGTTTTAATTTGTATGACATTACTTCTTTAACAGCACTAAATGGCAACAAAGCACCTCGACCTGGTTTTTCTTTTTTAAAATAATTCAATACCAACAGCATAGTCGAAATTAGCGGCTTTTCTCATGTTTACAACAAGAATAAATCTAAAAATCAGTATTTTATCGATTAATGCAAAATTACACAACCTGATTCACAACTTTCCGACTCTGACGAACTTTAAATGCAACCTGTAACATGTTATTCATGTGTAACTTGATACATAAACATTAAGAGATGTAAATTTTTGTGTTTGGGCACCCCTCAAAGATCAAGCAACGTCAATATCTGACATCGACAAAAAATATTTTAGTAAAGAACATATAAAAAGGTGACAATACAATAAAACTAAACCAACAACGCAACTGTTGACATACTCTTTCGTCTTTGGAATACATTTTGATATATTAAGAATATTTATAAACTCTGCGAAGAATATTTGTCAAATGATTAGCAGGGATGTCCAAATTTGATGTTAATTAAATGTATCATCAAGTAACTGAAATTGTATGTTGGGTTGCATTTGAAGATCGTCGGGATCGTATCATCCTCTATTGACTACTTTTGAAAAGATCTGTTTATTATATAACTCAAAAGGCAAAGGATGTGGATAAACGCACAGATAGCGAACACGAGGCACAATTAAAAACTCACCATTTCTAAATAAGTTTGACATTTTTTGCGAAAAATCGACTAGTAGCCTCAGCTATCTTATTGTATATAAAGAATTTATGTGATGAGCATGAAAGACATACTTTTCAAAGTTATGTTTGTGTAAAGTTTAATTTGAACATTAATTAATGGCGTAACACAATTTTGTTTGAAAATTTGGATAGTAGATTTCCCCAAGAAGTGTGCCCTTCCCTTCCATTAAATTATTATAGAGGGAGCGCTTCTGGTGCTATGCCAAGAAACAGCTCCACGGGAACAAAAATTATGTGCTGGGTATGTCTTGATTGCCATACCCCACAAGGCTTTAAACCTTATGTGCTATTAAGTAGCAAGCACCCTTTTTTGATCTTCAGGTGAAGCTCACTTTGCTTATGATCTCTCAGGTCAGCAAAGCTCTCGTGAGTCGCTCCCCTAGCGCCATCTCTTAGCCCACAGTGAAATCACCTTTCCGAATCAATAAAACCTTACAATTCTGTAGTTCCCTCCGGAAGATGATCCGGAACTTTATTCAACCCTTTCTCCCGACAATCCACAATTCCGTCTGCACATCTGCATGGATGTGGACATTGTGGTTCACTGATGCATTCGCCGTTAATCGCTCTCTCGGCTAATCCTGCAACACATTTCCATGAATTTTGCTAAAAAATTCCCAAAGAAGGGGTGAATTTGCAACGTGGTAGCAACTCAACAGGTTGTTTAACTGGCTGCTTACCTCCTCGGCGCAACTTACCCGAACACTTGAATTCCTGATCCTGCAGATCTGCGACGTTTTGTCCTTTGAGATGGTTGGGTGAATGACACCTGGTGTACTGGGCCAGTCGTGGAGAGTGCCTTAAATACCTCGCCAACCACGACAATTGGCAGTCACAGTGGAGAAGGTTATCGCTTAGTCGCAGCGTTCGTAATCGGAACATATTGCTAAACATATCTTTGCCGATCCACGTGAGGTTGTTGTTATTCAAAGTCCTGTTGACAGTAAATTGAGTTTATTAGAGGTGATGGGTTGGACATCAAAGGGGAGGACTGTCTGCTTCATTTTACTTTGATAGTTTTTCTTAAGGCGATACGAAAACTCTGTGAAGTCTGGTTGTTTTTAGACGGCGATTTGTGTGTTTAGGTGATTTTGTTGTAGCGGAAGCGATAATGATTGTCGTTATTAATTCTGCCGGAGCAACGGCTTTAGAGCTTGCCAAAACAACAAAGTTTTTTCTTTGTAATATTGGGGTAGAAGTTTTGATTACCTATTTAATTCGGTTCGGGCGGAAAAAGTTGTTTTCCGGTGGGATGAAGTCACCAGAAAAAGGGATGAGATGTATACGGAACAAAAAGTTTATTATAAACTCACTTTGCAGTTATTTTTAATATGGAGAGACAAATCCCGGCTTTGATTATTATTCACTACGTGTTGCTTCTGAATTAACAAATTCTAATTTTCGACGGAATCAATAAATAAATTTAATTTATTGCATGATAATGAAGTAGAGTAACAATAAACAAACAACTATTAATCTCGTTAACTTTGTTTATCAAAGTTTGTAGAAACCATTTTGTCCTCAGTGCGCCCATGTTTTTGCAACAAGTAAGAATTAACTATGAATTCTTTTTGTAGAATGCACCAATCCACATAATTCTTGGTGTACAATTGTTTTTATGCAAATTTTGCATTAATAAAAAATATGGGTACGTCGATAATTTTACAACGGACTACATTTAAACTTATTCATTTGTTTTAGTTTATTTTCAGCTTTTATGTTTTGTTCTTCATGATCTTTTCCGATTTACCTTGTTTTAATTTTTTTTTGTGTGTTGTTATCTTTACGATTTTCAATTCTACGTTAATATATCATATTTTAATTATATTTATATTACTATCCTGCATTGTTCTTTCTCAGTTTTTGTCTGATTTTTTTTTTGATAGACCGTATAATAATAAGTTGAAGAGTAAGAATAATAGTAATAATAATTATTATCATTATTATTATTATTATTATTATTATTATTATTATAACAATAATAACAATGAAAGGATGCTCATTGACATCCTTTAGGTTTTTTGTTGTAGTAAAATTGTTAATATCTTTTTTTCTTATTATATCAAAAGTTTTTTCTATGTCTATAAAAGAGACATGTATACTTGCCCTATCACTTTTCACCCTTATTCTGACATTTGCCCGAGTATGTTTGTTTTTCTTTCTCTTTTAAGTATGCTCCCGCTTTCTTCTAGTACATTTTCCCATTTGTATCTAAATCTGTTTTCTAATACTCTGAAATACATTTTCCCATCCTACTTCCAAATGTTATTTTTTGAAAGTTTAACCAGACTTTACTCTATTCTCGTTTTGCAAATTGAATAATAATTCCTATTTGTCACCCGTTTGTTTTTGTCAGAATAACTTTTTAACTCTTTAGCCAAATCTTTAAAAACCTAAGGACACAAGCTTATCTAAAAAAAGACAAACATTTTTATTTATTACGAACCGTAAAAATTCTTCTTTGCAACGGAAAAGTATCTAAAAGTTGGAGCTTGAATATATATTTTTTAATTTGAACAAAAATGGTCAAAAGTCAGCCTACAATATGTGTTGATATGTTTAATAAAAATGTCTAAAATCACAAAGTAGCTATTTGTATATCAAGGGCAACCAATTTACGAAATCGAGGGTTGGTAGTACGAAATTTTGTAAGATGCCTGAGATTTTTTGTTTTGTGTCTATGGCAATGAAGTAATTTGTTTATTTAACTTGTAAAACGCAGAAAAAGATATTCCGGAAGAAATAATTGAACGAATGTTGAAACGTTTACCTTTAAAGTATACCTTTAAAAGCCGCAAAAAACTTGGGCTATGCAGATTTTATAGAATACACAAGGCATTGTCTCCATCGTACATCGGCAACTCTTCTAGTGAATGCCGGTGTCAATATGAGCGCATTGAAGAGACATAAATTGAATTAATGTTGAATGCGTTAATAAGCCATTACCAAAACCAAAATCTAGGAACTTTTTCCTGTTGGTAACACATTGGACGAAATGTCAAATGTCAGTTTGCGTTTAAGGTTACAGTTTCAAGCCAGAGACAGAAATTTTTTATTGATAGCAAATTAACCGTGGCATTTGCTGTATTTCATATTTATCAGAGAGCAGGTAATTTCTGAATTCATCTTGGAACACTAATTTTGCAAATTCATTTGGATAAAAAGACAATGATGTTTAGTTTACTTGATTAAAATACCAACTTTGAAAGGTTTCACCGTCACAAAATTCCATAAATTAAAAAATTTAATTTAATTTTTGTAAAAAAATTGTATTTAATACGCAAATTTGAAAAAATAGAATAATAAACTCGTTCTATAAAGCATAAGAGCACTCGTCCTTTACAGGCCTACTGCAAACTTGAATTCGTATCTTAATGTGAGTTTTATAAAACTATATTAAAATACTTTTTACTATACCATTTCAGCATTAAAGTTTGATTTTATTTTTCCTATTGTAGTAAATATTCGTGGGCGTTATAAGCCCGCTTATTATAGGCTCTAGGGTATAATAGACTAGTTTATATATCTTGTATCTAAGCCAATCTAAGGTATTAACGACGATTAATAGTCGCGTGAAAAATAAAAGCTATTATGTGATAAACTTCAGATATTACAGTTCAAGTTGCATCGATTACTTTTAAAATTCTTTTTTTTTTGTTTTAATTTCAATCCATCAATTTAAAAAATAGCCATAGATCGCCTACATTGTTTCTATAAAATTAAACTGATACCATTAATAACTACCCGGCCATTTCCTGGGATAACATTGCCCTAATGCACCTGTTGCACCGCAATGCAGTTTCGTTGTTGCTATTATCCTAGCTTATATTACCACACACAATGTATCCTTACAGTTCGTTTTATAGCATTTTGTATCATAACCCGATTGATCGTTTGGCGGACGTAAAGCAACATTAAACGTTGAATGAAAGCCTGAATATAGATTTTAATGGAATAACTGAATTTGTGTTAATAAGTAAAATTTAAATAAAAGATGCCACATTTTAGCAGTAATGTGTAACGTAATAAAATGTTGAGGTTTATAGCTATATTTTGAATTGATGATGGAATTTATCGACTGAAACTCCGGTTTTACCTCTCTGGAAACGTGAATTATATGAACGATGACTAGATCACGTTTTAGTGGTCTCTTAGGCACATTTAAGCGGTTTTACCTGACCTAAACAGATCACAGTGGCATATTCCTATGCAAAACTGGTACGAGGAGATGATGTATTTCAACACCAAATTACCATAACTCACCACAAAGTGTGTTTATTAATTAACAGACTTCACGCATGAAAATAACTCACATTTGGTAAATGAAGATTATTTTTAGTTGGTGGATAAATTACCTAAACATTTTTAAAACAAATTTATTATCTTGCTTTTTTCCATGATACAAATATAGTCTTTATATTTTTGAAATTGTCTGCATATTTTGTAAAATACGATTCTTAGAAGTTTTAATAGAAATAAAAAAGTGCCGACAAAAAGTTGAGAAATCAACCACCATAGTAAAATTGCTTAGAACTAACAAATCGTCTTCGTTATTGAAAAATCCAATATTTACAAAGAAAACGAACGTTCCGTGGACAAAAAGATATCCAAAATCTATAGAATCTAAAAAATTAGTCAAACTACATAATTTAACAACTACGATGAACGTAGAGAACATTTTCCATTAAAAAAGAATAAAAATCGACACTAAAACTGAAAGATTTTGAAGCGTCTAGAAAATTAAAAATTTGCAACGGACATAAAGATTCCAAGGCACTTAAAAAAATCTACAGAATGAATATAATTTAAAAAATTCAAAAAATATAAAAATTAAAATTTTTAACCATGCTGGTGCTGAAATATTGTAGAAATTTATAGACATTTTATTAATACAGAAGAAGAATTTTCAGGGTACTTACTTAAATCTTATAATTTGAGAATATTTTCCAGAATTTCAAACCCTTTTTAAATTAATTTTTAAATTTAGATTTGTAAGTATTCCTTTTATTTTCCAAAGGTTAGGTTTGTTCGAATTTTCGATAATATTTTCACTTATTGGAATGACAAATATGATACATTAGACACTAAATATTTAGAAAATTCAAGAGTTCAAGAAAATAGAATTTTTATTAAAAACGCTGTCAGTAACAATTTCTAGAGAATTTGTATAATCTGAATCTGAATTTTAGTTTTACTTTTTTGCAAATTTTTGCAAATTAATTTATAGTTTTCCACTTGTAATTAATAACTAATCGAGAGCTTTCAACTAGTTGATTAGATACAAAGAATGTAGAAAAAAGCAAACATTTTGGCTCTTCACTTACAATATTTCTAGATCTTTGAAGCTCCTTAGTGCCTGATCATCGATGCAAGTAATTCGATTATTGTCGAGTTGCCTGCAAAATGAAAACTAAGTATCATCAAAGTCGGAATCAATTCACTTAACTCACAAATTTTTTATTGCTGTGATTCCCCTCAGGGTCTTTCTACCGATTACGGAGATCATGTTATGGCTGACATCCCTGAAAAAAAATTAAAATGATGAGATAATTTCAAACGGTTATTTTCCTCTATTAGTAAATTAGCTATTGGTATTTGCCGTAATGTTATTAGCGTCAAATACTAAAAAATGATTTGTAATCTAATCAAGTATGAAGATGATCGGAATAAATTATGGTAAGTCAAGTACGGCCAATATAGGATTAGCATAATTGCATACGTAGGGTCAGTTTATCATGGATGACATTGATTGTAATGTATGAACGAAAAAAGCTTTCCCAAGTTCACCTAATAGAAGTTATTACGGAAGATTAAATTGTTAGTCAGAGTTTTGCAAATGATGTCTAAAATTGTTACTTTGGAAGAATATCGATTGATCGAACTGATTGGTATTCAGGTACTTACAATCGAAATAAGTTAGGCGTAGTGGAAAACAAGTTGTCTGGAATGTGTCGAATATAATTTCCATTAAGCCGTCTACAAACAAACAATTTTAGCTAAAATTTGTTTTCCTTTGTACTCGCCACTTACAATCGCTCTAAATTTACAAGATCCTGAAAAGCGTCTCTTTCTATTGTGTGTATCTGGTTGTCTGTAAGTTGCCTGAAAAAACACCAGTTTCAGCTACTAACCCCATTTCTCTCACTCATGACCGTTCACTTGTATTCAGTAATTTAAACAAGAAAACTTTTCAACTTACAATATCCTAAGCTTTCCCAGATCTTGAAAATCCGATTCGAACAAAACCGTGATGTTGTTTCCTTGTAAATCCCTGAAACAAAAAAATCTGATCATTATTCCGGTCACAATCAAAATAAAAATCAAATTCTGAAGCCATTTCGTTCAATTAATTCGGTTTTGACAGAATAATTGGATTAAATGGTCGTTGTTAGAGTGTAAAATAGACTTTATGGTTGGCTGCTAGAAGGACATTTCTTATGAAATGCATCCAGTTGGTATTCTTGACATGGCTCCCCTTTATTCAATTAAATCCCTCAGTCAAATGCTCCGCCGTGTTCTGTGTACAATCAACCGACTATTTTCAGGATAAATCACGGCAATCTGGACGACTTTAGCAACAATGTTTCAGGAAACTTTGAAAGAATTCATTAATATTTCATGAATTATATTGCGGCTTGATAGATTGAGGCTATTAATATCAGAAGCGAAAAGTTTTGCGTTTTACCACCACAGCTAATAATAACGACGTTCTTTGTGAAGATGACGCGATTGCAAGAATGACACTTCCGGCAATTAAAATGTTAAAAAAAGATAATACTAGTAATTAAAAGACAACGTTAAAGTAAGTACGTAAATATACATTGTACATGCAAAAATTATAAATCATTTTGAAAAATACACGTGAAAAAAGCTTAACGTTGGCCAAAATTACACAAAGTGTCGTTCCTTTTTTGCTGTATACAACTAAAGAACTAATTCTTTGAGTACCATCAAATGTAGTAATTTAAAAAATTAGAGACAATCTAAAATCCTGTAGTTTTGAAAATTAAAGACATCTGGGAAATCTAGAAAACATTAGAGGATTTAACAAACACAACAGGATTGAAAGAATTTAAAATGTGTGCAAAACTTAGACAATCTAAAGAAACAAGAAAATTTCCAAGGGATGAATCCAAGAAATCTTCAAAGATTATAAATAATTCTTAGCACCGAAAGGGTAAAAATAGTGTCAAGATCTACAATAAAACTAATAGTTGTAGAAATCCAAGAACATATAATCTAAAGTATTAAATATATATATATATATATATATATATATATATTATAAATAATTCTTAGCACCGAAAGGGTAAAAATAGTGTCAAGATCTACAATAAAACTAATAGTTGTAGAAATCCGAACATATAATCTAAAGTATTAAATATATATATATATATATATATATATATATATATATTCCAAATACCTACAATCTTATTTATTCAATCATAACATTTTTTATCTTTTATTTTTTACATAAATTTTTGGTAATGATAAAAAAGTTGTCCGGGTTTCTGTATTTTACAACAGAAAAAAAAACGAATTTTAATATTTTATGGGGAAACTTTATGGACGTTCTTAAACTTATCCAGACGATAATTTACTTTGAAGCTTGAAAAATTTAAATGTTGTAAGAAAAAATTCTAATTTAACGTTTTAATTTAATTCTAATAGATATTGATTGATGTCTGTGTCAATTACTCCACCTGCTTCCACGATTATTTATTTAACATGCTTCCGTTCGAAAATCTGTTAAGAAATTTATAGCCCCGTTTGTAGAAATGCTAAAGGCAAGAACAATAGCCATTCGCCCGAGTGGCCGTCTAATTTGATTAAAATTTAATAATTTAATAAAAGCTATAGACCAGTTTCGGCAGATTAATTACGGTCTATTCACCAACGATAAATCATAAGCGACGTAATTGGTTTAACAAAACGAACGGGATTGATGTTTGTTTTAGCAAGGGTTTGAACTTCAAACGTTTGGTCAACGTAACACGAATTGCGTTTTGAATGGACCCGCCAGATTTTAATTTTAAAATAAACAACTGTTTTGTATTATTTATTAGTTTAGAAATGCAAATATATGCTCTTTAAAGCCGGACTTAAATTCACAGATTTCAACTTCTTTTTTAGGTAAAAGATTAATCTGATTTGCGTTACGTCACCGCAAATATAATAAATGACAAGTTGGTTGATTTATAATGCGATTGTATTACGAATTGCTTTGATTGAAGAAGAATTTATTTCAATTCTTCAGAATTAACTGAGAAAATGAACGTTTCTATAAATCTTGTCTAATCTCTGGAGTTAAAACTTTACGGTCGTATATGAGAATGTACTTAATGGCACTCGATTAGGTTGACGTTCGCGTGGGAACAATCAAGAACTGCAAATAATAAATGTTATAAAGTTGAAAATAGATAACAGGGGCTGTATTTGTCATGCATACAATATCAATTTGACATGGTCTAGTTTACTATTACAGGGTTTTTTCTGAAGGGACAACGGGAAGTGGGAATCTTTTCCCACACGCTCCTTAAAGCGTTATCTAGAAATCTCTCATCCTTTTTCTTTGTCGTGATTTGTTACATTATCTACATCACACTTGAAGAAACACTATGCAGGAGGATGTGTATTACCACAGATTTATTATCATTATTACAATTTTTTTAATTGTTTTTATATATAAAAAGATGTTATGAACGGTGTCGAATAATTTTAACGCATATTTTTTACAATTATTAGGTGTAATGTGAACGCAAAATTATAGATTTCTCTTCTCTGCCGATGAATTAAGTTTCTTTAGTGTGCGAGAATCGATATCTTTGCGCTTTTATTACACAAATAGCTATTGTTTTGATCTTTTCATTTAGTGTTCCAATTATAGAAAAAATGTTGGATGTGATTCAAGCTCAAACTCATTTACGATTTCGAAAGAATATCATGTCTTTTAGTGTATCGTTTTGTGCTTCTACCACGTAAACAGCTACTAGATTTTTAAAAAAACAAGTTTTTTTTTACATTTGAAATTTTTAAAATATTGAAGCGTTTAATAATTATTATTTATAAGATTTGTTCTTTCAATTTACGACGTTTTAAACAATTTATTATTCTTTTGCGAATAACATTTTTTATTATTTTAAAATTTCTGAAACCAAAAATTATTTTAAAAATTTTGCGATGTTTAAAATTATATATAAAATAATTTTGTTTTGAAAAAGTTTTGGAAAGTCAGAAACTTGGAATTTTCGGCATATGGAATCGTCAATATTTTTGCAGACCCCTCAGATAATTTATAGGAATGTCATAAATTTTTTGAATATGCAAAAATTTTTCACTTTGTTTTAATATACAAAGTGAACAATTGAACAAAATTAAAAAATCTTTAAAATACGATTATATATCATATTATATATTATACATATTAGTGTGTTGGATTTTAGGAATTGTAGACATACTTCTCACACATCACAAATTTTGAAAAATTTAATATTCTGTGGGCTCTAGATATTCTATTTGAGAACTAACAATAATTTTAACAATTTTAAATATGTACTTCATAAAATTTAGCATTTCCAAATAAACTCATATTTAATATAGATGACACAAATTACAAAAATAAAAATATATATAAATTTTTTGATGTCATAGAATTTATTGACTGAGACTTATAGGTGTCGACACACATAGTTTAAAAATAATCCATTGATTTAGTTTTTTTTTAAATTTTGGCTTAAGAAAGATATTTAAGAAGTTTGACACACTTTTCTGAAAAAATGTAATTTTTCTTTAATAAAAGTTTACAGAACTCTTAAATTTATCCGACAATATATCACACGATCAAAAAAACGCCATTGAAACAGGCTTTAGGATTTGAATCCTAAATTTGCCTATTTAGAAATATCAAAAAGAATATCGAACTGTTAAAAAAGCGTTTTGTTTCAAATATTTTAAATGTTTTTAATATTTGAAACTATCAGACTTTCCAAATTTATCAATTATATTGTATTTTTTTTAAAAAATATGTGTATACTAAAATTCATTTCTATCCGTCCAATCCCTAGAGTAATTACTACTGTTTTTTTTTTAATAATCTTAAACGTTTAATGGATTGTTCAAACCCTCTAATCTACGACTTCTAGGATAAACCCCAAGGAGGTTGAACTTAATACCAACATAATACTTCTCATTCTCTCTATCGCAACATAGCATTTCCAAAATTAATCCAAAATAAATAACTCCTGCACTGTAACACTGCCACAAATTCTACATATAAAATATCCTTTTTGTGTAGAAATTGGAAATAATCCATTTTAATATTCAATTTACAATTGCGACCGTGTACACGCACACAATCTGGGCGTAATGAATATTAAATGGATATTAGCAGTGATATTGGTGGATGCATGTGCCACAGGTTCTGTTACATTAGTATTCAAATAGTGAACTCCGTATTTATCATAGGCGGACAAGCCGAATAGCGTGGAATAATTTATTTGTCAACGCCGGTTTTTGTGATGTTTGATGCTCAAAAATACGAGGTTTCATTTAAAACGGTGTGAAGTTGACCGATGAGGATACCAGTGAAATTTGTGCAGGATTGCATCTGATATCGGCATTTTTCCGATGAATAAAGCCGCTGATTTGTATCGAGTGCGTTCAATTCGAAAATCCACATTAAGTATTGCTCTGTCACTGGCTGTGGCAAATTTACCTGTTTGAAATGAACGAGTCCATTTTTTAAGATGCGTAGCTTTCGTTATGGATTCCAGGATTTGTATTTCTCCGGGTGTTGCGTGATTTCTATACGGTTTGCCAAGATTTACATAAACATTGTAGGCGACACAAATGATTATTTCTCACGAAATATGCGATGGCTTAATTTTTACAACATTTATTTGCCTAAAAGGGTTTTTATCTGATTGAATTTCGAACGCGACGAAACAGTTTTATTTTTGCTGCTTCGTTCGTTGAGAAATTTGCATTTTTATCACGAGACGCTGTGGGAAAATGCAGCCCTCGAAATTAAGAAATAAAGCGGTTTTCTGGGTTGAAGTCGACCGGAGAAGATCGCTTTACACGATCATGATTCTCATCTCAGGAATTATTTTCTCGTTTTCTTTTAACAACATGAGACACGCACGAGGAAGTAATATTTACAAGCAGATAAACAACGAACGCAACCATTTCTGCCAGCTGAGGGTTGCATTACGCTGGCACTGTTTTCTTGGAGATTCCGTTGTCGTCAGTTGGGATCTGTCAGTTGCGATGGTTTGCATTTTATTCCAAATGTCCAAGATATTGCTTTTGCTTTATAAAGCTTTGCTACAAAAACTATACGTTCCGATTTTATTTGGGCCTATTAAAAAATCGGTCTTGGCTCGATGGCGGTTTTATGCCCCATTATTACAAACGATAACGATAATTTTACTTGGTCTATTTTGTGCTTCATAAACACAATACTCAGTACACGGACAAAGTTTTGTTTGACGATCGATTTGCTACTACTTTTGAATCCCTTTTGTTTGTTCTACCTACGACTGTGTTTCAAGCAGTTTTACTAATTGGGTCGAACAACCATAAACTTTTGTTCATAAGTTCCTTTCTAATAAAAATTGTTGATTACGCCTTTAACTTTCGTGCCTTGGGGACCAAGTAAACTATTCTAGAGGTAAACTACCTATGCAAGTTAATTAATAGTACGATCTTGGACGAGTATTTGCCGGCTCTAATAAACTTTGCAACTTAAGTTAGAAATAAAACGACCTATGTCCCAAAGCTCGTAGCTAGAAATATTATGA
This sequence comes from Cynaeus angustus, assembly GCA_030157275.1. Taxonomy (NCBI): domain Eukaryota; kingdom Metazoa; phylum Arthropoda; class Insecta; order Coleoptera; family Tenebrionidae; genus Cynaeus; species Cynaeus angustus. The sequence goes on along the minus strand of CM058061.1, from coordinate 25,251,251 downwards.
AACAGTTACCCAAATACATGTGTAGTTACTTTAATGAGATTTCATGTGCAATTGCCATTAACGAGCCGTCCCCAAGGCAAAAAGAAATTGTTTTAAGTACTTTTTGTATGTCTTTATATTTTTTGTTGCGTTTGATTCAGAAAAAAAACGTGTTAGTCATGAAAGTTTGATATGGTGATGAAATTTTTGGTGGTTACCTTAATGTCGTAATACAGTAGTTATTTATTATCCAGTCAGGTTTTATATATAAAGGAAGGAAAATGTACAACTATATATTTTTATTATTTGTATCCCTTTAACTTTTCTAATTCTTTTTTTTTTTTGAGTCCTTTAGAGCTTCTAAATCTCTTAAAACAACTATATTCTTACGTAGTCCTTTTGTATTCAATTTTTCGCCTACAATAAGAACCCTATTTTTGGTGACAAATTTATGACAAATAAAATTGATCATTTTTGAGATGATCCAAAAAAAAAATAAAACATAAAAGAATAAAAATGATGAAAAATAAAGATGATAACATATATTTTTTTAAATACTGGCAATGTGGCAAAGAATTTTTGATAATTCTCGACAAAGCAAAAAAAAATTTCAATACCGTCAAATGAACAGTAACAGGTTTCAGGTATAATATTTAGGATTATTACGTTTTTTTTTTTTATAATTAATCGATAAACTGGCGTTGGTATCGATTCAACCATTTATTATTACAGTATCCTTACAGTCAATTTCCATCGGCGCAAAAATGGTGATAATTTTTCATTAAAAATGAAATTCCCACGCCAAGATCATAAATCTCCGCGACAGACATAATTAATGTAGGCATTTTATTTCAACCGGTAATCAAATGACGCATATTTTATACGAAATGGTCCTGTTGTATGCACAATTTATATGGAAAAGGTTTCGGATCGGTCATATTCACCCTGGTGTACAATGTTAAAGGCATTTTATTGCAACAACTCGCTTTCAACCCATTCGTAGTCCAGTCACGTTAATTCCATTGCGTGTCAAAAATATTCCATCGGTAAACTGCCCATTAGGACGTTAATGATCAAATTTACCTACTATTAAAGTCTTGGCATTTCTACTCTTTTAAGAGAGGTTAAATTCTGCATTGTGGATGTATGTTTTGTAATCCTCTTTTTGAGAGTGCCTTCAGAGAAGAAGTTTCTTGATTGAGCGCGGTGTGGTTGCAAAGGGAGCAAAGAGCCTCGGGTCTCCAGCTGTACTCAATAGCTGAATTAGAGTTCAAGAAACGCGACTTACACAACTTGTAAGACTTCAATAACTTATAAGGAATCTTTGTTATTTATTTGTAAAACTTGTTCTTGGGAGCAACAAAGGATTCCTGACTGAAATTCCGACGTTAAGAGAATACTATTGGAAAGGGTTGATCTGAAAAAAAGAACAAGAATTCTTTGCCAACAATTTCATATTTAAATTCCTGATAAATTAAAAAAATAGAGTATTTAAGACAAATCGCAAGTTTTTAAGCAGTTTCTTTTAATTTTATGTTTTGTTTACTTCTATTTACATGTCTGATTCAAATATACCCAGACACGTTTCACAACTTTCCGATCAAACTTAATACATTCCGGTCACGTTGCTATCATTTTGAAAACGTGTGAAGAGCAAACTCTTTAAATCTGTCTCCTACACTGACATTTACAGCTTTAAGGTAAGCCCATTACGTTCCGCAAAAATCCTTCGCTCATAAAATTTTCCAGTAGGTTTGCCAATAAAAACACTTGCATTTTTCATATACCTAGTGTTTATTCACCAACTTACCGAAAAGGATTTGTAGGATACATTAGCATGTTCACTAAAGCTATCGTCACTAACAATCCCCAAAGCAGTAAACATTGTAAAGAATTTATGTATTTCTTGGAGAGTGGGTGTGATTTTTATGTTGTGTTATTTTCGAAATAATTGGATGAGTTTCATGGTATCAGTGAGTCGATCTAAAGATTCGCTGTGCGCGGATTATTGCCACTTATGTGGATAACGACTGCTTCGACTCGGGATGTCATTAGAAATTGGTGATATTATAGATTATGATCTTGCATCAATTAAATTTCGCAGGAAACATTGAAATAAGACGTAGGTTTATAACAATGTCCACTTATCTTATTTTTTTCCAGGCTAAGTATCACGTTTATAGCAATTCCTACTTGAATTGGTAACAGAGAAATCTTAATACCAACCCATTATTTCAAAAGCACATTACTGCCACCTTTAATCGCAGAGATTGTGGCGCAAGAGAATAAAACCTGTCAGTCTTTAGGCAACTTATGTATGTAGTTCAAAAGATTCCCACCCACTAAAATCGAATACAATGGTAATATTTTTTAAAGTACCATCAGTATGGTATTCGAAAATATGTCGAACATCGGCGTGACCTACGACTCTGTAGGTTTGCCAACAGGCGAGTTTATTGGGGTACTCCACCCACTTTTCCAACGAGTTGAGCTAGATATTGCCAATAATATAAATTGCGTTATTCCTCATCTTTACGACGGAAACAATAAAGTTAAATTGGTTGTTACTTCGTTATTACAAAAATCCTGAGTGTTTATAGCCGCTGTCTCTTGTGATAATTTATACACCATTAAATTTATAATTTAAGTTGAACGTCAATGGATCGATAAAAATTGATGGTTCCGGTGACAGGTTGTCCAGTATTTTATCACTTCGTGGACTCATACGAAGCGCGTGCTGTCATATTAACTTTATTAACCGGAGATGTCTCTACTATGAGTGGCTACATAAATGAATAATGGATTAACCGGAAGCTTTATTTTAGGTTAATAATAAAAAAGCATTTTATCGGGTAAATGATTATGTTTTTATGCATACCTTCATACTATATATTAGAATTTCGTGCGAAATGTAAATGTGGTAATGTGGTAAAGATCACACCTTTTCAATTGAAATTTTGCGACAAATTGGCGGCTGGTTTAGCAGGTAGTGATTTTACAAACGAAAAACGTGGAAATCTAGGAACATCAATAAATACGTACAGTCTAAGATACATTATCCTGAAAATTTCGAATTCTCAGAATCTTATTATATGCTCAAAGTGTCGAATTTTTTGAATTTTTTGTTTTGATTTATTTTCAAAAATTCGATTTATAGATAAAAAATTGACTAGGATTCCTTTTGTTTTAACCTAATCAAAATTAATTTAAAACTGACAAATAATTCGTCATAGAAAGTTAATAAACTGAATTTTGAAAAATAAATCAAATAAAATAAATTTAACTGCTTAACTAACTTAACTTAATTGAAAAATTTAAAACTTTAGATCACGGTGAAATAAGATCATAAAAAAATATTAATTCGAAAATCCAATAAACTGGTAGAATAAACATCTGAAAATAAAATCTGACATAAAATTTGACGAGTGCAAAATCTAGAAAAAAAAAGAGTTAACATTTTTTAAATCTGAAAAACTGAGGACTATAAACTGAAAAGTTGCAAAGCTAAAAACCTGAAAATTAAGTATCTAAAGATTTAGAAAAATAAAAGTTTTAGACCCAATAAATAAGAAACTTTAAAACTAAAAACTTGGAAAATCAAAGAACTGGAATTATGGAAAATTGTGAACCCCAGATCTCAACAACTTAAGAATTAAAAACGCTCGTTCTTATTTTTTTTTGATTAACATGTTGCAAATTCGACGCAAAATTTAAGACATAATTATTATGAAAAATCATCTCCACCTTGGCGCATTTCCGTTTCTGACGAAATTTCGCATACGGTAACAGTTTCGTATGAACTCGTAGGTGCTAACAGTTTCACAAATTTCTTGGTATCGTACCTAATAAATAGACTAACAACATTTCTCGGTTACTCGGAAACATTTCATTGAAATCACACAAAGGTAGTATCACACTTGTTACCCTTTTCCTTTTAAAGACTTGGATCAAATCGAACATATATGGGCCATCGATCGCACCGGATATAACATTATCAGTCACACTCACGCATTCCACAAATGGTGTCAACCACAATTGTTTCACCTCTTGACGCCTTATAGACACTACTATCCATGCAAACCGTGAATAAGCCCCCCGCGAAAAAAATCCAGCAAAACACAGATTTCGTTGTATATTCAGTTATACAAAAAATGAACCAAAATAAATTTCAAACTTGGACAGGTCTCGAGTAAATCTCTTGTATTCTGTCAGATTAATCCGAGGTTTGAACACACATAAGTAAGCTCTCTCCCTCTTATATTCCCAGACTTTGGTCTCTGCGAGGCGGCAGTAATCCGGATCTTCATTCGGGGGAAAAGTTTGTTATTAATTTTTAAAAATCCCCCAATATTGTGTTTAATATCAGATGCAACAACACGGTCGGGTATTAGCGCTTCTTATGAAGTCGCGTTCCATCTCTTTAGATTTTTATGATCTTGTGGTTTAATGAACTTTTTATGGTCTATTTTTATACGCGTTTACCCTCTAAACGTTTAATGCCGAGGCTTTAACGAACATTAATGAAGTTTTTAACTTATTAATGCGGCTTTCTTGTTTTTGTTTCTTTTTAAGTCATCATTGATCGTTAAATTACTTACGCGGAAACCGTAGAAAATTCCCTTAAACGAATTTGGGAAAGAGGATTAATTTTGGTTAAGGCGGAAACATTCCGGCTTTGTCCTAAGCCAAATGGACAAAGAAACATGTTGAGAATATCCAAAATGTCTATGTTATTGTTATCAAATTAAGAAACCGAGTTCTCCTTAATATTCACAACTACATGAGGATAGCCAACCGGAAAATGAAACGAACTAACTAAAATAGTTTATTCTGTTCAGGTTGGACTAACAATTTTCTAGAGAAAAAAAGAAAGCGTGACCAAGTTAACGAAAGTTAATACGAGTTAGTGGAAAGCAATATACCTAAAAGAGTTATCAAGTTGAAGTTTTCACAACAATCGGAAGACGACGGTTTGCATTTCTGAGAATCACTGAATTATTATCTTATTTTACACGTTGCTGACATTTTCCAAACACGAACGAATTTTGGTTACCTTACCCACTCTCTTGCACTGATTCCGGGAATCAGCCCCGCAAGAAATTGATAAATTCTACCATTAGTTGCATTCATAAAATATCAGATCTACCTTTTTAATACCACACGAAACGTCTTCAGAGCAATCTTTTTCGTGTTAAAATAAAAGATTACCATCACTTTTTTCCGTCAAGAGATTTATTCAGAAATTGCAGGTTCCACTATAAATCTTGTCGTTTCGTTGCAGTATTTCTACGCGAAATATGATTATCTGAACCTAGATCTCTGGACTCATTTGCATGTTACAAGAAAACCGGCCCACCTTCCAATATGTGCACATAATACAATAACTTATGTTTATTCAAAGAACATTGAAAACGCATTTTAAAAACTTGTAATATATTCATTAATGGAGTCTAAGTTAATTGGCAGATGCAAATCTGATTTATCTGCAGCAACTTTATGAAAGAAACCGTGCCTACGATGCTTATAAACCAGCTAACACATACAATCAAAGAGACCCACCGAGTTGTAGTGGTCGATAGGGTGGTCTTAAGCTTGAGCAAGAATCAACGTGCACGTTTACCGCTTTTGCCATCCATTCGTTTATCCGGTAATACATTTAGCGATCTCTTTAGTTTTGCCGATTTATTTGAAGAATGCTGCTGAAACAGCTGACTTGTTCGACCTGTGTAAAGACGAAATCGACAAGATTCCGAAAGTGTACTATTTTATTAAAGCGTCTGCGGACGGAGCTGGCAGTAGAAGCTAAATCGCAATATGGAAATTGTCTTCTGTTTTGCTAAAGTTTCAAAAGGAGTTTTCTTAAAATATACGTCTTCTCTTGTTTCAAGATGCATGCATATATGTATGACGGCGTTAACAGATGCCTCCCGTTATTTCCCTATTTTTAATGCTACATGTTTTGCACATCCGACGAGATATTAAATTCATAAACTGCCAAATTTTGATGCAGGGATTGTAGAGCCGTTTCAGTTAACTTTCGCTGGAAATTAACACAGTTCGGGATTAACGGTTTAACTGAACTTAATTTATCTATCTATAGGCATCTATAGGTAAATTATTATGGTTATTTATTATGGTCGGAGGGTTTGTTTCATTTGTTATAACGCCCAAGTAAATACAGCCGGTTTATAGTTACATTTATCGTGATATCAAAAAAGAATTGCATACTAAAAAATATCTAAATTGGTGTACATTAGAACAAAGACAGAGGTAGCATTCTGCTACTAATCTAGCAATTTGTTATTTACATTGTACATCATGAGTCGTGCTAGATAATCTTACAAAAAAAATGGAATATAGAATTAAATAGATTAGATTACTTAGCACGTTCTATTGGAAAACTTCTTGGAACGTCAAACGAAGAAGTAAAAAAAATGTTTCTACAACTACATCAGAATAACATCATTCTGTAACGATTTTTAAACACAAAATCAACGTAACTCTAAAAAACTGTTATGGAATATATTCCGTAACTAGTTGCGGAATAGCCATTGCATTTGTTAGTTTTTTGCTAGGTTTAACAAAAATTATCAATGGATGCCAAAAAAATTCAAGTCACCAAATGTTTGTAAAAATTTCAATTTGTTGACGCCGTGTAGTTTTCTCTTACATTTTTTCTGTTAAACGAATTACGTTGGGTAATAATAAATAATATAACAATGTCAAGTGAATCAAACGATGATCTATTTCAGACTGTACCAGAGCTTGTTTGGGCCGCTACCACTACTTATGCCACTTTGTTACCAGAAAAGTCGAGACCGATTTATGAGCTTATCCTACGCAAATTTATGAACTGGAAACAAGAAAAAGAGACAATATGTCTGTCTGAAAACTTACTCTATGTTAAGAAGTACTTTAAATATTAAAGAAAAGATTAATATTGCAAATTCTAACAAGTTACTAGCATTTCTAAGGCGAAAAAGTCAAAAACGCTTACTACAGAAGAGATATCCAAAAGTTAGAGCTTAAGATTTTTTTTAAAATTTTGTTCAAAAGTGCTCAAAAGTCAGCCTACAATATTTGTTGTTATGTAAAGTAGAAATGTCAAATATCACCAAATAGATATTTATGTAAATATTTATTAGCTGGCTGTTAATTAATAATAAAGCCCGCAAAAACTGAAACTCATTTTGTGATGTTTTTTTTTTATTTTTTGACTAGATACTTTCGACAACACTACACGGGAGCAATTAGTAAAATTTTAATAAACTGCTTTGTTATTTTAGTATGTCCACATAAAATGTACGTATAAAACCAAACTGACACGGTGTGTGCGCTTTCAGGACAAACATCTGGTTGTATTTTATACAGGGTGCGAGAGATAGTCCTATCTTTATAGCATATCAGCCACAAATGAGCAATTACTTAAAGCGAATGGGACATGCGGAACAATCACCCGTCCGCAAATGGCATGGAATTCCAACGTCAATTTTTCACTAGCTCTTTTTCCGATCGCCCATATTTAATAAAATTCCACTGCATAGTCTCCATAATGCAATTTGTCTCGTTTTTGATATTTAGAGCAGTTAGATGTAATTGTAATTGGCAGAAACTGGCCGCGCGCTATAACAAACTCCCTTTGGTGGCGTGGCCACATGACAGTCGGAACACGGCAATTAACGAGAGATAAAGTGATTATGAAGAGCGGCGGCGTTTACCCGCCACCAAGAGTTAGAGAGAGAAAGAGATATGAGGAGTTTACGTGAGCTTCCGGCGGGTGATATCTAGCAGGATCGGATTCGAAATATCCACCCCTCTACGGTTGGGATTTTCTCCGGAACGGATTTACGACGCCTGCTACTTGAATTACTGTACATTTGTTTTTATTTTTACGTCATGCTATGGTTAATTTCACGAGGGTGTAGAGGTTGATTGTTTTCTTGTCTTTGATGAACTCTTTCAGTCTCGAGATAACAAGATCGACCACTGGAAGCTTGTTTTTTTTTAGACCAAATTGACTCTTTCGTCATTGCTTGTCTACTCTAACTTGTCGTTTTTATTTTAAAAGAACTAAGGAAAAAATCTAAATTTAGATTCTTGGTTTTTAAAAGTTCGCAAATTTCGAAAATTTTAGGCTCTTAAATTTTTAGATTCACTTTTGTTACATTTTCAAATTTTTCCATTTTAAAATTATTAGATACTTTAGATCGTAGCTTGTTAAGTTTATAATAACCCATTTCTTCAAGCTCTCAACTTTTTAGATCTTTTAAACATTTTTCAGGCGCTTAGCTTAGTTTAAGACATTTTAAGACACAGACTCTAAGACACTTCTAATCTGAGGCTCCCAGGTTTCTCCGATTTTAAATTTCATTTATTTTTTTTTCAATTCGAACAGAAAAAATCGCATTTCCTAACTGAAAGTAATGCGAATTTTCTCTGAAAATAGATGGTTCTTTATCAATAGTTCTTTGTTGATTCTTAAATTAACCTGTAAAATCCTTTTTAATAATTTTGTAATTTCTACAAATTATTTTTGTATTGGTAAAAAAATAGACTTGTAAAAAGCTAGAACATTTTCGTGTTCCAGCACACAATTTTTCGCGTTTTTGTTTTATACGAAACGGTCCAAGCGAGTTTACAGCTGGGGGAAATAAATGTAAAGGTCCCAGAAAAAATCTCTTTGTGTCCACATTCACATTACGACACCATTTTCGTTGAAACCCCGCTTTGTTGACGTAACAATGAATTTTTCTTCACCAAGTTCACGTTGTTTCGTGCATAGGTGAAACGCAATGCAGCGGTGGTATTCAAATTTGAATGATTTTCACGTCGGCGATAAACAAAGGCGAGGTAAATGAGGCAAACGACGGGCAAAAACATTCCAGCAACAAAACAATGCCCCTTCCATCAGAATCCAGAGTCACTCCCTCAATCTTGAATTCAAAACAGACTGGTTGGTGCAACCATGTAAATGCAACGAACGAAGTTGCACATACATTGTCGATCTTGAATAGCGGATAAAATGGATGGGCCAATTTAATTCAACTCGTTTGTGAATTCTACCGCAACCATTTACAATGAATAAACTCATAGAGTTTGATGTTTTTTCGAGAGATATTCTTAAAGTAAATTCGTGGAATGCGGCACACTATAAGGCAAACTGTAAATAAATTAATATTAGCGCAACGTTAAGTCTGGCATAATTACGTTCTATTTCTGTAAAGGTTCAGCAAACGGAACGGCTGCTTTAACACCCTTTTAATAAATTCGCGAGTCTCGGAAGACGGTCTAATTGTATGCATTTTTTATAGTGAGCCTACGCGTACTAATAAAAATTTCATTCGAGACGCATTGTGTGGTTCTATTTTATGAAGATGCCGCTGCAGGAGTCGCTCTACCTACTACAAAGACGTCATTTAATATTCCTTATGAGAGTGGCAGAATGCAACATGTCACAACACTCCTTCGCAATATGAGTCGTATGTACGAACAGACGACGCACTCCTTTCATTCATATTCATCTCGGTATGCATTAAACATGCGATATTGACACCCTCAATCTCAATCAAAAACTTTCACGAAAAGGCGCCACTCAGCTACTGTTTGTTCATGCTAATGACTTGCCACACTCAGGTAAGGACTTTCCCTGAATTGCATTTTTACCAAGGAGAGTCTATTTCACAAAAACGAGCGTTTCAAAATCGTTTAATTATTTGTTCTCGATAAAATAAACAGTTTTCTTTACTTACTCAGAGACTTTTAATACTCACAGTAACAACGTTTTTCTTATCAATTTTTATTCATTAACAGTGACAATTATTAATAAAGCATTCGTACAAACCAAAATTAACAGAAATTAATAAAAGTACAATTTTAATTGCTAGGATTGTATCTTCTTTATTCGTCATTAGCATAAATTGTTGCATCTTCAGATACCTACTACTGAATTAAAAAGTTGTTTAGAAATTTTGATTTCCTTATTAACAGATTCTTCGACGTATTGTTCTGCTACCGCTGAAGATTTGCGTCCTCCAAATTGTTACATTAAGAAAGTCGCCACATTTTCTACCAACATGGTAGCAGCAGACCTCCAAAAACAATGTCCTGTAGAATTTTCAGGGTTTTCTAAATTTACAAATTCTGCGATATTTTTCGGAATCTCTCCCTTTTTATGCACTCCTATGAATTGTCTAGTGCACCTTCCTTATTTATAATCGACAAAAAAACAGCGACTCTCCAAACCAGAAGGTCTAAGCGCTGCATATTTTCTATATAAACCACAACCCTTGAATGGCGTATCATCTTAAATGCAAATTAATTGTGTAATTGTAAACCTCCTTTGTTTTTCGTGCCTTCCAAGGATGACTGTCTTAAAAGCATTATAAAGAATTGTTTATACTACTTTGTTTTAACTTTTTTTTTTTGGGAATTTTTAAACAAAATTCGAATTACCAAAACTCGAGAATTAGACCATTTGTGTTAAAAACTAGAGAATTGTGATATTTGGTATTCCAAACTGTCACAACGATACGTTATGTCGTTATGTAGAAAATCCAAAGAGTATTGGAAATTCTTCCTAGGAAAGTGATTAAATTTAACGGTTCCTTTTCTAATTGTTTTTATTTTATTTTTCCAGTATTAAAGATTAACGACTCCATTTTTTATTATTGTTAGTTTTTATCATTAGCGGGCGTTATCATTAAGCCTATATGCTCTAGGGTATAATGAACTAGTCTATATATTTCGTACCCACCCATTTCGTTTCCAGTTTGTTCTCTTTTTTCGCCTATATAAAAAGAATATATTTGTAGTTTGTTGTGAAAATTAAAAATTCTTTTGTGCAGAAACTCTGCATAGTGTGGTTAACGAATTTTGGTGGATGCGCCGAATAATGCCAGCTTACTCATTTCTGGTTGGATAAACAAAACGTTATGCTTACGTAAACACGCTCGAAACAGACAAATTTTACAATAAATTAGATTGAATCTTAGGTTTATTTAGGTTCATTAGATTTGTGTTTTAACATTTAACTATTTTGTCTGTAATTTTAAAGAAAGCCAGAAACTTCCAACCGACTTAGAAAACAAAGTATTAAATTGGCTAGACTCTATTCAAATTCTGTTCTTTCAATCAAATTCAAATTTAAAATCTTATAAGGTAGCACGGATATTAAAAAGCATTAAAAATTTAGCAGAGCAATTTTGAAAAATTTCAGTTTTTTATCAAGATTTTCAATTTATTACCAGTGTTCGAACTTTCTTGCTACCAAAAAGTCAAAAATTTCATAAGTATAATATCCATAGAATTTTCTAAAAACTATATTCAAAATCTTTAAAATTTGACATCTTAAGAAAAATCCGTCACGTTTTTGATAAAATTCTTAATATTAAAAAAAAATCCTATACCCTAAAACTTTTCAAGTTGCTTAATTTAATTAAGTTACATTAAAACATGAAAAACCTGCCTATTTGAAATTTTCTAAAGAAATAAATAACGATTTTATTCTTTTTCTTTTAATTTTCGTACTTTCACTCAAAAATTGTTTACTTGAAATTAGTGCTCCAAAGCAAATTTCACCAAAATTCTGTTATTCTCACAAATTTCCGATTTATTAAAAAAATCGTTGCAATTCTGCATCGAGGTCACATCGAAGTTTCGTTTCAATTAAACTTTCATACCGCTTCATTAAAAACCTAGTAGTGCTTTGACCTAGCAGCCGACCTCTTATTAATAATGCAGAACCATTCAGTAAAGATATAATAAACTTCGATAAAACATTTTTTCGAGACAACCTGAAAACCACACTCTCAATTAAATTTTTAATAAATGTTCAACCCTCCAGTAGAAACAATTTGAACGATATTTATAATAAATGAAAACACGTAGCGAGGAAAACTAAAATATAACAAGTACTTTGAATAATTCTATTGTTTTTTTGGTTAAAACAGATTTATAATGTGTTTTACTAATGGTTCAAATTAACAGATTAAACGTGTAAGTGTTTACATAGTTTTGGAACAATCCGATCGAATTATAACACATGGGGAGTAACCGAAATTGAAGGGGTATTGCTATCCAATTACAAAATACTCTACATCCTCGGATTTCGTATCTGTAAATTGCTATTACGCAAGTTTAATTAAAGGCAAAACCGCTGTTTATAGCTAAGACGAAACATAAATGAAGTGGATTAATTGAAAATTAATGAAACGCTCTCAACACGAAAAAACTAATTAAACACTAATTAAATCGTTTTTTATTTGAAATTTGCGACAATTCTTTCTCGTCTAATCTACAAAAGCGTTAGATGAAGCTCCGCTAAATTAATCTTGGTTTATTTAAAAAAAAAAGTGGAGGAATTGAAAAAGCAATATCCTCGTTCTTCGCTGCGAACGATTTTTTATTGTTTCTCGTGAACATTTAGTAAACAGGAGTTTCTCCAGACAGATTACAAATGTTAGGAATTTAAATAGTATTCTTCTAGTGCGAGATTCTTTACGCTTTTATGATTCTCTTCAGTAAGTCACGTTTGCAGCATTAGTTAGTACATCTCGTGATGAATGCACTAGATTTATCACAAGAATGCAACTGTCAAGAGCTTTGTGGCTAAACGTATAGCCTGAAAGACACGGTGAATACTGTCAATGGATGTAATCCCGGCTTAGGTTTTCACTTTCCTCTAACTTAATCAACATATCTCTATAAACGAAGTAAAAAATCGGAATATATTCTATGCGACAGGCGGAATCCATGTCGTTGTTAGGATGCAGAATTGGACCGACAGGAACATGCGGGATGACCTTAATAAAGAATCCTGTCAGGACGATATCTCACACTCCATCACGTGGACACTAGCAGCTGGAGGTCGGTCTAACATCCTCGAAAAAATCCAGACAAATAACGAAAGATTCAGAAATATTGACGTGGTCAATATCTAGAAGAAAAAAGAGGGTTTGCGTTCGAATTGTGAGTAATCTATTTCCTGCGACACCCTAGAGAATTACTAAATAATTTGTGGTTTTCTTCGTTAAAAGAGTTTTCAAACTTTGTGGTTCCGTGGTCATATAATGAACCAGGATTGTGAAAGGATTCGTGTGCGTGTTGAAAATACATAATTCACACCTTCACGACCAAACATTGTAACCAAAGTCACAAGGATAATTTATACGAATATTTCGAGTGTACGAATAAGGCTATCAGAGTTGCTGTTGGTGAAATACATATTTCTGGAGTTTTGATGGATTAATCGGAGTTTCGAAGTTTGAGTGGATTTATTGGGGACATTCTCTAACGAGCGTGCTTTGAGTACAGAGGTCAGGAAACTACATTAAGACAAATTAATTGCTGCAATTAATTACTGAATGGAATGATTTATTTATGCTGTATAAAAGTGAATAATTTTGTACTTAATATAGATTAGGTAAATGAGTATTTTCCTAAAAAAACATTTATAAGGGCTGTTTGATAAAAAAATGCGTGGTAGCAACTAAATTACGAGACTTGAGATAATATTCAAATTTGACCTAATGTTTTTGTGATGTGTGATTCGTGATATTTTTACGACCATTAAGTACCAAGCCGTTCAAATTTTTGGTATAATTATTAGAGTTCTCTTAATTATTAACAGTACAAATGACGGAAATTTCTTTTCATTAATTGTTTGGTTATCATTTGAGTGTAATTGCGGTAAGCTAGCGATAAAAGTTATCAAGACAATCAGAAAGATTATTTTTTCCATTTTCTCCTAATGTATTCTAATTAAGCACTGTAGGCAATGTTTCTATTTTCGTCACTATTACAGTTTATGACAAGTTTGTAAGTTTAATACGTGTAACAAAAAGTAGAAAATTCATTCCTATGACGTTATAAATAATAAAGATATAAAATTTAAATTATATAAAAAAAAATCGCTCTACTTTTAAAATAAGGCACACTTAATAAAAAGTCAAAAATCGTAATTCCACGTTTATTTTCTTATATAACGTTATAAATAACAGAAGTACCAGACTTTAAAAGATCTGTTATTTTTCGATTACCTAAAAAATCTTTTCAAATTTTGTTATGCTAGTCTAATAAGTGAGAAAATTCCAGAACATGTTGAAAATTTATTCAAAATTTATAAGGCATTTACTATTAGTTTTCTAATATCAAAAAAAAAATGTAGACGAAGAGTTAGGACAGGTAGAAAAAATAATTTTTGATTCGTCTTAAAAAAAGTTAAATTTGCCTTTTTTCTTCTTTAGTTTTATAGTATGACAATAAAAAGTTTTCAAATTACATACAAATAACTAATATGCGTTTATTAGAGAAATTCTTGTAAATTTCGTTCTAAAGTTTTGTTATTTTGCATAATTTATCCAAACATTTTTATAAGATAACGTTAGAAAATATAAACAAAAAAGTTTCGTTCAAAAATTATCTTTTACAAAATTCGTAATTTGTGTTTGCTTACTTGTCGTAAAAAAAAAAAAAAAAACTTCTTTCATTCATATTTTCATTACAATGTTTTATTTCTGCAACCTTCTCTGTTACTCTTTCTCTCTTTTCTTGGAAGCCTTTAGCTGCTAAATTCGATAACTAGTTTCTTTGAGCTCCTATGACATTTTTGCCTCTCACATTCCCCCAAGTTTTCGAAACTTTTGCATAATGCCATTTGTTTGGCTCTTGAACCTTTTTATTACCCAAATAATGTCGTGTTTTATTGCGACGAATGTTTATTCTTTTCATATGGAAATAGTTCTTTTGTACTGAATTTACTCTATTTCATTGATACCAAGAGAGACACAATTTATGCTTGAACCACTACTACGAGCTCTTTTTCTTGGTCTCTGAAATTTCACGCTAATCCGATGAAATATTAGTTGCCAATAAATAATAACACTATTTTTTAATCTTCTCTCCACTTTCAAACGTTCTGATTTTACTTACACCTCTGTTCCTTGCATAAATGGTTAAAAATCTAAACCTATTTTTTGTTACTTAAATTTCTGCGTGGCCTTAGCCTAAAACGAAAATCCAAAAACTGATAAAAGAGAAATTAATATTTGAAATGGAAAACAATATGGCTGTTCTCCTACTTCTGTAATTGGTACCCTCTAAAACCATCAAGCATTTCGCAACCTAATTCATTATAGATAAAGTAAAATCCCAAAATGTTTGATGCTCTCACCTCTTCCCTGTTTACCCCAACTTTCTCTAATTACTTTATTTTGTAGTCTAACTTTAGCACCCTCAAACCATTTCCCATTTCCCATTGACAAATATGTTTCAGTGTCAAATTTAATTGACATAAACACTTATTCCTTTATTGATCCCACTTAAAGATTTATGTTCTGAAGACGCATCAGTGAAAGCTCGTGGGATCGAGTCTACCTCTGATCAGCAATAAACACTTCACTTTATTTGCTTAAGACACTCCGTTTCGTTTTCAAGGGAACATTATCCGTGGATGTGTGTACAGATAAGCTCTCTTCGTGACTCAAATGGTTAACCCCCGTAAAAACTAAATATTTAAATAGTCAAGTAAGATATAAATTTCTTTGTGAGAAGTAGCACGTTTTATAATACCTCAAACAAAACGTTAATTCTGTACCTCCTGCGCAGCTTTGTGTCTTCCTGTTACATAGCCTTCAAGACAATATAAAAAGTAATATTCATGGTTTAGTAGTAAAAGAGATGTGATTGCACATCCACCTCCACTTTGTCCTGATTTATTGAACCCACAGCTTTCCCGGGAATTATGAAACCCATTTAAAAGATATGAATGGAGCATATTAATGAAATCCCTTTTGTCGTATGACAAGATTGGAGTGGATAATTTAAAGTTTGAATAGCAAAATACTAACGTTGTATACTGCAATTAAAAGAGATGAAAAATGTCGAGTGAAGTGGTCCTCTGGTAGAACACACCTGAAAATCTGTAAACTGCTATAATATCGCTGCAGCTCGGTGCATTCAGATGTGTTTAATATGCTGCTGAGGGTTCTTCAAACGCTTGGCCGTGGGCTGCGCGCCATCAGAGGGAGAACAGTCCTAATTAATAATATTCCGGAACCCTGATGTAACAGGGAGTGTGCTTATTAAAAACCGCATGCATATTGCATGGCTTGTGCCGTTCTGACTAACTAAACAATCACATGCCGGAGCTGCGCCCCAAAACACCCATTGTTTCCAAATGATCGATAAAACTACGTTTTCATGGCTTTTTATGATATTATCTCCCCAGTTACACTTATTAAGAAGGGATTTCACCACGTACGAATTTGCATATTTACAGATTTCAAGAGTTCGTTCCGACAAGAAATGCGAACTTGGATAATCATTTTATTCAACTTTGCTGGAAGTGTTAAGCGTAATTAAAAACTTTGCGTACGTATTATGACCATCGTTAACTTTAATTATTGTTCGTTTTGCTACGTTGCCACGCAGGAAAGTATAAAATTATGTAGATGAGCAAAATTAGCTAGAGGTAATTTAATTACGCTGAAACGGGGACATAATTTAGGTGTCTCCAAAATAATTTTATCCAATATACGTTTCAGGAAAATGTAGAACGATCTATTTTAGAAACGTAGTGAAGGCTGAAAAAAGAAATCTACAAACAACATTTCCTTTTTGTTTTCATTTAGAATTTTAAAAAAATAATTTTAAATAGACTGACTGTAAATGAGCAATTTCAGAATATAAAAAACGTCTGAAAGGAAAGTAAAATTTGCTATTCATTGTTTCATAAGATCATATATTACCAAAATTTTTACAACGAAAACGAAAATACTAGTTCGATGTTTAAAATTGTATTTAAATTAATAAATTAATTGATTATTTAATCAGTTTATGAGATTTAAGAATTTGTTACTGACGCCTGTAACTGTCAAATGTACAAATAAAAATTATAAAATTTTAATTAAAATAAACTTTGAGAATCACAAAATCAAATGCAAAAAGACAACTCTCAAAGTTTAAAGAAAAACTGAAAAATCTGAACAATCTAGAAAACATTTTAGAAAATCTTAAAAACATAAAATTTACAGAAGTAAAAAAATTTCAACTGAAAAATAAACAGAATTTAAAAAATACGAAAAAACCCAAACAAACCTATAACAAACCTAAAAAAAATAGAAAAACCTTGCAAAAAATTCAAACAGTCCACAAATCCTGAAACAAATTCTAGGATTCACGCATTGAACTCAAAAAATCCAAAAAATTTGAACGATTGCTATTTAGTGCTTCAGAATATATATGGTATATATTATTATATATTGCTGAATTATAATATTGTAATTTATAATGCAGCATATTAGAATCCAGGGTTAAAAAATTTAAACCTGAAAAAATTCTAAATTAGATAAAATACGAACTAAAAATTGACAGTTTTAAAATCTACGGCATAATATTTGAAATTGTCGGATATGGATATGAAAAACTTGAAATCTAAGAAGTTATCACAAATGTGAGCATAAAGGATCAAAAAATCTTTAAAATGAGCTTGAGACTATTAATTTTAGAATAAAACTGGAAATAAAAATAAGAATTATCGAACAACAAGAAAAAACACATAGAGAATTAAAATATATATATATATATATGTCTATATAGAAAATAAAAACCGGCACCGTTAAAACCAGCTCCACGATTTGAGCAACCGTTTCAAAATCTTACAATTGTGCAACCAAGAAGACCGTCAAGCTGTCCAGTACCGGAATTAATGGATTTAAATATTACCCTCCAAGTGTGTGGGTAGATTCCTACCGGTCGACAAACTTCGACTTAACAACGTGTAAGAATCCAGACTTCAGTGTCCGGCTCTATTAGACTCGTTCTAATTTAATTAGACAATTTTCCTACGTGCCTCCAAATTAATGTCCTAATTATAAAGTTAAGGGTGCCCACGCAACCAATATTTTCACCATAAATGGCCGAATTATAGTCATAACAGACTTTGGTGATATTAGCATAACGTCTTCATTAATTACTCTTTAAATTAGATTAGGTGTAGATTCAAAACATTTAGTTTTATTGGTTGAACCGCCTCTGCACACGTAGTGATTAGAAGTAGGTTAATAGTAGATAACCTGTGATTCATTGTGTCTTCGAGACGCACCTACGCTTAAATCTTGATAAAAAAGTGCATACAAATTTTTAATTAGCGAAGGAAAGAGAACAGACAAAACGAAAATACCAAGTGGACATTAAAGCTCGTTATGCAAATGGCGTTTCTTCATTCAAGTTAATGATGCGTAACTTGGTGCAATCATTATCAGCTTTTAATCAGTTAAAAAATGCAAAATGTCAATCAAAAAATTAAAAACATTTGTTTCCAACCTGAACGTGTGTCGTTAAAATTAATTAACTATTGTAATTTTGTTTGAATTAAAACAGAACTAAATCGATTTTTACATTTCAATGGCACGATTTGTTCATGTTGGTATTAAGTTGATATGAGGTTTCAGCAAGCAAGCAACGTTTAAATTGAGATTGGTTTGATGCAAATTTAGAGCAGATGCAAATTGGAAATTTGTTTTATTGACCGGCATCAATTCAAATACGACTAGACTGCATGTATGTGTACGTCGTTAGATAAAGTTTTAGAATATATACTAATTGTGAAAATTTTAGTTATAGTCTAAAATAGAAAAAAATGAAAATTAAATGTAAAAATACATTTTTTTGGAATATTTGATTTAAAAAAAAATCTAAAAGATCGAGAAATTAAAAAACCTAAATAACGGATTCAAGAACTATGTAATTTAATAAGTTGTAGATAGAAAAAAAAAAGATTCTGCATAATGTAAAGAATTCAAAGACTCCTAACATATAATAAGTTTTGAAAAAACATAGAATGATCCAATCAATGTAAAAAAATTGTAAAATCTACAAATTAAAATAAAAGTATTAAAAATATTTAGGAAAAATTTAAAAACCTGCAATCTAAAATGTATTACACCAGAGGAACGCAAAAAAACAAAGGATTGAAAAATGAGATATTTTGAAAACTTTATTGATTAGCGAATCTATGAAAACAAAACAATTTGATAAATCAAAAACACTCGAAAAGTCTAAGAAATTCAAAAAATACAGAAATTCATAAAATGAATGAATGATTGAATGAATCTAAATAACCGAATAAAAATAAAATATATTTTTAAATTATTTGAAATATTTATATTATTAGGGGAGCTTTGAATTTTAGAATTTAAATTCTTCAATTTTTTTTATAGCTCTCTATTTACATTTGCCTGAAATCTTGACTAAAAATTTAAAGCTACTAAAAAAACAAATTCTAGAAAAAAATTAAAGATCTAAAGAATATAGAGCAGAATATGTAGAGAGTACCAAAACAAACAAAAATCCATTAATAATTTAAGATAAAATACAAAAAAATCAAAATTTAAGAGAAAAAACAATCTAAACTGTAAAATATAAAGCAGCCTAAGAAAAAAAGGCTTTAACGGTTTATTACATACCTTCACATGTTGTTTTAAATTTGTAGCTTATTTTAGCCTATTTTCCGCTTTTCTACAATACCCAAATTTTATTACTCCTTAAATTAACGGTAACTGCAATGAGCGCAAAATTTCTGAGTCAAGTCATTTTAACAACCGTTAGAGATTACGTAATTTTAGTTTTTATCTCAGTACAAACCTAACAATTTGCATCACATATCACACTAAAATACCCAGACAATTTCACAAATTATTTGATAACATTATAAAAGAGTAGTTGGTGGTTAGAAAATGTATCAGATATAAAATTCATAAAAAGCTTGTAATTTAGTGTCGCGTGGCATAGAAAATGCTCACTCTCTAACCCCATGAAAGTTGATAAAACACATTTAAAAGCGGTGGTTGAAATGATCATTATAATTGGCATTATTAGACGGAGGGATAAAGTAATGTTATCTGACACGTGTCTTCGACAATTATGGCCGGATATGTCATGGTAAATCTTAATCAAACCTCTCGTATAAAAGAAAATTGGAATGGTGCCATAAGTTCACAAATAAATTTAAATGTAATTAACTCTCAAACTCTCGGTTTTGTTTCCTTGTCTTCTAATTGGATATAAACTAGAAGGAGATTTTTAATTAACTCACAGTTTCAAAAATTTCCCGACTCGAACAGCAAAATTCAAAAACAAACAGTCGGGTACCCCCAAAATTGCAAAAAAAAGAACGGGGGTAAGATATCCACATTAAACAGAAGGGGAAGGAAGGCTCCTCTTGTAATTGCAAATATATATTGTGAGCAGACGATATGGGTGTAAGTGGGTGGTACACCAACCCCTCGTATAACTAGCGACATTGATGTATGTCGCCAATATCAACTGAGATGACATTCAGAATCGATACCCCTCTGAGTAATGGCGTCTTGCTATCGTCTTTTGGATGCACATTTGATAAGATTATACAAACACGAAAAACTGAATTTCCTACCATTTGTGGAGCGCGGAGGACGCGGACTTACCTGAAAGAAAAAGTAACGTTAAGCAAATATGTAACCAGTAATTTTCTTCTAATAGAATTATAATGTCAACGGCGACTTCGTGTTATTAAATTGAAATAACATGCATTAGGGCTTCAGAGCATTGCTACTGATATGTTAAAAAAACCACGTTTTGCGTAAAATACGGCGCTAATTTTTCTTTCACCTCACGAACGTTCATGTCAGCTGCGGCTCGGGTTTTGACCTGTGTATAAATTTGATGGTAATGAGACACGTATAAATGAACCTTAATGGCCCATAATCAGTTACAAAAGACTATAGGCGGCTATAGTCACGTGAAAGCAGTCTGATTAGTGATCCCAGTGATTGGCTAGTGATGACTTACGCCTGCAGTGCCGGCTATCAAAAGATACACGTAAATATTTATGACTGACCATTCGACACGTCCTTGCAAGAGCTGAGATTACCATTAAGAAAGAGATGGAGTTTAAACCTAAAACTCGTATAATTTATAGTTAGATAGTTGATAGGAGCACACATGGATTCTCTTTTTGTTAATTGATATCAAGATGAAGATCTAGGTACAGGTTCGGAATTACGTTTCTTTATGGTGTCATTAAAATGCTCCCATAAACATATTGATTTTTACCCTCTAGCAATAAGATCATGTGGAATTAAGGAGGGGCACTGAAATGTGATTAAACCCAGCAGTATGTAGTGTTTTTCATTTCAAGGGTGGCCACACACCCTTCTAATTTATGTCTGATTACGTCGAGAAGTAGACTGTATAATTTGAGCAAGTGGACCGAATATTCTGCTTGGTATATCTCCTTTATGAAATATAATTTCAGAGTAAAACGAAAAAAATTACACGTCTTTCAGGAAGCAGAACATCGTAATTAATGAGGTAACAACTTGTTTTTTTCGTGTATCAAAGTTTGAGTTTCGCGTCGTCTTCAATTAGAATTCAACACTCCAATTAGTCTTCTCAAATAAATACCGAGTATGTAGTTCAAGTAACATATAAATCACTTATAGTTAGATATAAATTAAATTATGCACCATCTGAACTACGTCTACCTTTATCACAACATCGACATCTTGTAACAATTTACTTTCAAAAGGAAATTGGTGAAGCCAATTAAATTTCCATTGAAGGTACAAGACATCTCATTATCACGAAGCTTTTATTAGATCTAGCGCTTCTGACAATGTAACGAAATTATAAAATTGGTTCAACAGTGGCGAATGGATGTCGTTAGTAAGATTATAGCAACATTAAAAGATTTCATTATCAATAAAAAGTTAGGAGCAGAGTTAGGAAAAAATGTCTACAGTATTAAACGATACAAAGTTTTCTCTTATTACTTATAAGGAAAACAAACACACTTTACTTTTAACTTTTAAATGGAAAATTATATTATTCATTAAAAGTGCGAATTCTTAAAACTTTATGTACCCATATTTTTAGTTTATGGGTCAATTATTTTAGGACTAATTGTATGTTTTCCATTTATATTTAACAGTTTCCTTCATATTTTATAAACAAGAAGCATTTTTGTTAAAAGTTTTAGAAACGTTTACAACATCCCCACATAAATTGGAAATGCTGCCAAAAATAATGATAAATGGTAGTATACAATTTGTAGAAATTTTTATTTCTTAGGTTTTCCGATCTATATAACTCTAAAGATTTTAACTATTGTAAATGTTCTAAAATACTAGAAAACATTGTTAAAAATGTTATTAAAGTTAAAGATTCTAGCTTTTTTGATATTTTGATTTTGTTTTTGATTTTTGTAATATTAATTTTCAAAATTAGAAACTTCAAAATTATGGTATTCAGATTAAGATAGTCCGAAATTTTGGTAACCTATAAAAAATCTAAGAAATTTATAAAAAAAACCTAAAAGTCCAGTGCATATTTTGATGGCTGTAGTATAAGGTTGTAAAATTATTACATAAACATCTTCCGCTCTTGCGCTATGTTCTAAAAATGATAAGCAGAATTCTGTAATTCTAGAGTCAAATTATATCTCGCCGTAATAATACCTTTGGTTAATTTGGATAACGACCAGCACAAAAAGCGCTTCTTCAAACTGTTTCAGCAGCATGACCCACAATTTAAAACTTTATTATTGAATAATTACAATTTATTATCATGATTGTGGTAATTCTCAATTCCCTTTTCAACAACCATCGATCAGCAGTTTCAAAACACTTCAGCTAAACTTTCTAACTCGTAATTATGTAGGTACTTGAAGATATATCGCAGCAATTGTCCACATTAAAATATTACGTAGGCCAAAGTTGAAAATAAAGACATTAAATTATGATGGACATAACTTTTCTAGCGTTGAAACATGTTGCGCCTGATGACAAATTACGAGGATGATGTTATTTAAAAATACATTCTATTGGAGTTACAAGTGATATTTATTAGGGTTATTTTTAGATAAAATGTTAATTGTTGGAGTTCAGAAACGGTGTTTATGTGATTTCGAGCGTCGCTTTGTTTGAGACTTAAGTTTCGAATAAAAGAATTATAGCTTAATTAAATTCTCGTTTATTTAACTTGAGAGACCAAAACAGCAGTAGAGCTTGTTTCCAACGTTAAATTAGAACCGACAATTAAAATTAATTGGAAACTTGTTTACTTACAGTTTTACCTAAATTTTTCGATCACAACAAGGAAATTTTCTCTCTTTGAGAAGTGGACGGGTTTTCGTATCACTCCTTAAAAGAAGTCAAGAATTGAGGCCATCATCATCTAAATTGTGTAGACATTTAGGTAACACGATAAAACAAAGAAAAAAAAAAATCGGACCACCCAGTTTAGTAAAGGGGAAGTCTATGATGATAAAGAGACCACAAACAAAACCCATTGAGAATAAATGTTGTCGAACAATGGATCACTTGGCGGAGATGAACCATTAAAGGGTTGTTTATAAATCAATCGAAAACGAACTAGTGACTTTCAAATGGCCAATTTATCAGCTTTTTAAAAGACATGGTGAAGAGCGTTGTAAATTACGCGGAACAAGACTTGACATCTATAAAAATTTGTCAAAATGGTAGTTTTAACAGTTCGCTGTTTATAACAAGTGTTAATTAGCAGGCAGCTAGTTTGGAAAAGAAACAACTCATTAAATTTAATTGTATGACATTTTTATGTTGCTTTATTTTATATGAGTGATTTTTATAATAGGATGATGAATATTCCAGATCCAAAACATTTCAGTTTTAGAGCAATTTTATGTACAACAATTAATAATTGTCTAATTTTTATTAAAAGCTCCAGGGTAAACTCAACAAAGGATAATTAATTTTGACTAGTAAAATGTTTACGGTAGTTTTATGCGAATTATCCTTTATTTTCTAAATCGAGGAGTTTATAAATACACATATTATTTCAGAATCAATGACAAACTAAAGATAGAACTAAAACAAATATTTTGTTACAATTTCGTAGAACAAAGGATTTATTTATGAAAAAAAGAACAATCTCGAATCTCTGGAGAATCTAAAGAATATTGAAATTTTGCAGAACTGAAACATTCTAAACAAATAACGACAATTTGAAATACTTATATATCAAGGATCTTAAAAATCAAAAAAGTTTAAAAAGTCTATTTTTGACCAAATCTAAAAGTCTGTTGAATCGAGAAAATATTGAAAATCTAAAAAATTCACGAAATGTAGAAAATTCGTACAATTAAAAAAGTCAAAAATCCACGACAACGATAGGATGCAAAAAAAAAACATGGAAGAAGGCACAGAATTTAAAAAATACAAGTAATACCGTAAATTCGTATTTTTTTTTGTAAGTTTAAAGAATATAAAGAATCGAATATGCAAGTTCTATCGAATAAAAAAAAAAACGAAACATCTAAAAGAAGTAGAACTCTACGGGATCATCTAAAACGTAAATTAAAAAACATCTTAAAAAATCAAAAAATATTTTTTAAAACGCAGATATTCCCAAGAAAACACAATAAAAAATTTCTATCTAAAGAAACAAATAAAAACACCCTAAAAATCCAAAAATAACCTAATCTAAGAAACTTTCTATACAAGTCTGTTTATGTACAAATTGCATACACAATTTTATGTTTGATTGTGAAATAATTTTCAACAGCCGAAAAGTATTTAAATTATGTTTTGAAATCAATCTTTTTTTTGACATTTACAATTGAATTACTCGAATTAATTTACAATGTTACTGACAGCCTGTCACTTAACTTTAAAATGCTACAGAATGCATGGTCGCAAATTCTACATTTTATAGTAATACCAAAGGTAAACATTTTTGCTGCAAATATTTGCATATTTTGGCATAATTTCGTTAATATCTTTTTTTTTCATTAATGGTCAAACTTTATTACTCATACTTAAATGAGGTGTCATTGCAAAAAAGGAGCGCAAAATTTTCTGGGTCGGTTTTCAATGAACCGTTAAAGTGAACACGTCATAATTATTTTTAGGTCAATTAAAATCTAACAGTTTGCATTAAATATCACACTAGAATATCGACGAAATTTCACAAATTACTCGAATGGGTGGAAATGCTGTCGGAGACAATGTTCATACAAAAATTGTAATATGGCAGCGCTTGGTATTTTTATGGAAATTAAGCATTAAGCATTTGACTTTTAGAGCATGTACAACCATTGGCGTTTTTTTTAAGCGCTCCAAGGTAAAGTAAATAAAGAATAATTGTTTTTGAATAATAAAATGTTTATGGTAGTTTTGCAAATTGTCTTTTATTTTCCAAGCCTTGAGTTTATCATAAACACATATCTTTTTAAACCCAATGTTAAAACAGAACTATTTAGAACATAGTACTTAAGGATTTATAGCAGTCAGCTGAAATGAAGGGAAAACTGCAGTTTAGTTAAAACCACTGCTAAAACAAATAATGCAAATCTAAACTCTTAAAACTACTAAAACTGACCTACCGTTAACCGAGTTCTAATAATCTTTTTATAGTTTGTTTCCTCTATTAATGCCACCCAACTTTGATAATTAAATTTAAAAGAAAGCTTTTTTGTTCGGCCAAGAAGTCTTCTTATTTTCTTCTCAAGTATGTTAGGCGCCGACGCCTACCTTTACACAGAGCCCATTGTAAATTTGACATCCCTCGTATTGTTTGTGTGATTTCTTTGTTGCATCTCTGTCAAAAAAGAGAAAGAGTTCCAAATCATGCACGGAGATGAGAAGACATAATGCTCCTGAAGTGGAATGTATTGTTCTGAACTGCGTCCCTTACGTCATTATTACATCCAATTCAGTTTTAAATATGTTAACGCATTATTAAAGCTACTACTGCCTTCCTCATTAAAACTGTCATCCATGGCGTTTATGTGCTTGCACCGGAGGTCAGAAAAGTCATTATTTTAGATTGATCACTTCAAGTTAGAAAAGTTGGATATTTTTAATGACGGCGACATACAGAAACGCTTCGAAATAATTGTGGGAGTTGTGAAATAAAGAACGATTTAAAGTCCTTTATATGAAAAAACTTAGTGACTGAAGACCAAACAATTACTAAAAAATAATACAAAAAAAAAAATATATGATGTGTAAAATTTCACTATTCGACTCAAAACACGTATATTTTTGTTACAATATTATAAAAATTTTAAAAAAAAATACAAGAAAATGTGGCTAAAAACTGTAAAAACGTTCCACCCAGCCTGAAATAATTCCATTTAGTGAAATAAATTGTTGGAAATGTACCGCCTGGCGGTGTAGAACTGTAGATAGATTATTTAATTTCAAAGCTGTTAGAAACGACTTTCGAAACAAATCTGTTCATAAACCAGGTTGTGGTTTGAGTGCGCAGCTTTGACAAGAAAATGAACAATTAACTACGAGATCTCGTGTAAGGCCATCTTGTATCCATGTGGCGTGGGAGAATGCAAACAAGAATGTTTATAGCAATTAATGTAAATTACCTGGAATCGCAAGTTTGGTCCATTTTGTTGCATCAATTTGGCTCTTTCTCAAGCACTTTTCCTTCTTAGTAAGTTGACGATGACCGTAATCAGCCTGGCCCACCCTTCCACCCACTGTGTACTTAATCATTGTAATTTATCTCTTTAGCAAACAATTATGTTGGTATGGAAGAGTCGATGTCTTCCCACGTACTTAATTGATAACACACATGACTAGACACAAGGATTGAAAATCGTGCAAAATCCAAATGTGCCTCGAAATTAATCTTCAAGGAAGTAACAAAACATGTCAATAAGAAACTCTGTGAAATTTATGTAATAAATATTCATGTCTTTGTGATGAACGACCGAGCTTGAAAGGGAGACGTTGATGAAGAGAACCACGTCAATGGTCTAGAAGGCGTTAGGTATAATAATACTTGTAGCTTACAAATGGGTGGTGTTGTCGAATAATTAGCTTAACCATATAGGTACAGTACCAGTAGGAATATTACGTCCATAACTTATTTTACGGTCTGTATCTGACTAGTCAACATCATCTTGGCTTGTTCATTTCGAGACCTTACATGGACTGTCGCGTGACCGTAAACCATAAGTAAAGATAATTTAAGATCACGTTACATCCAGCAAGTTGGGGTGGTAATGATTATTCCATGACGATACATTCGAAATTTACTGGAAGTTTCAATTCAGAACTGCCCAACTTGTTATTACAATAACTCTGCACGAGGTAATTCAAAAGGACACATGTAAATAACCGTACGAACTCAAGGAAAACATTATTTCATACTCGTTATTCATTTCTGAAAATAACGATTCTTATACTTTGCATTTGTCGACTGATTGGAGCTCGTTTTCAACGAAGCACCAAAGAAGCACCGAAAAGGTCATTTGCGTTTTACTATCACACTTAATATTTGTCTATTTTCTTTGGTAAATTGCTAGTTTGTAATGTAAAGTTAATGCTGCATGAGCTGCTTTTGTGTTGATGAAAAAGTGCACTGAAAGCTGCTGGTACTAAATTTGAGATAACGCAGTGTAATAATTAATGGTTGCAAATTACAATGCTGAGTGATTTAATAGTTTGCTCTGTATCAGAGATCAGATCGATGCCAAACATAACTGCTCCTATTTTACACACACGAAAACTGGTTCAAGGAGATTGACAGGAAATAGCTGATAATACTGACTGAATTGGATGCAAAAATCACTGGTAGTCTCACAAATCTGAGTTAAAATGAGATTAAGGAGAAGTAGCATGAAGCTTGGATATAGCCATAATAAACTATCGAAAATAATCTCGTTAAAATTAAAAGTCAGAATTTTTAAACTAAATTAAACCCAATCATCAAGTGATATAGAAATTTTCATGATATCTTTAAAGATTTAAAGCAGTTCAGAATTCAAATCAGATGAATAGCACATTCCAAAAACATTTCACATTGTTTTGCAGTTATTGTGGGTCCAAAATAACTTTTTTATACTATCAATTAATTTTTATCGAAGAAACAAAAATTTTATCTTCTTTAATATCTTTCTTTAAGTTATAATTGTAAAATTGTAAAAGTGGTATAGTGAGTAGAACAAAAAATTCAGAAATTTCTTGTTCTCAGTTGAATTTTTTTCAGAAAGATCAGATTCATGTATTGGGCACGTTGCTTTGATATTTCATGAATGAGCTCCGTATTACCGAATCAAAAAATATACCATTTTATACCAAGTCTCTAGAAAAACAAGAAAGTTTAGGAAATTAACGAAAATAAAGAATGCAAAAAGTTTAAATAATCAAAATAAATGAGATCTAAAAAAAGCTCAAAAGATGTCTGACACTAAGACAAATCTAAAGAAACTAAAAAGCAACAGATCGAAGCAAAAAATATAAAAGGATCAAAAATACAAAAAAAAAAAAAACAACTCAAATACAAATGTAAAGTCTTTTAACTTAACTTTTATAAAGCACATAAGTTAGAGAAATTACAAAAAATAAAGTGTTCAAACGATCTATGAAATTTAAGGAATAGAAAGAATTCAGAGAATATAAAAAATTTAAAATTTAAAAAACCACTATCATACATAAATTCACCGAAAATATTGAAATAGATTTTGAAACACACCAAATATTGAATCAGATTTAACGCACACCCAAAAAAATTTAAAAAATAGTTCCAATAAATTATAACTAAAAATACAATAAAAACAAATTCCCACACAATTTCCGTCTAAATTTTAGATGCAGTCTATGAAGCAATAACCAGTTAAATAAGGTTATATCTGTTAAATTTAATAGGTGCACTAAAAATGAGTTGATGGAAATGTAGATTACAATTTAAACTGAAATTAATATGCTGACGTATTAAAACGACTTTTCCATGTATCTGAATTTAAATTTATCGACATTAAATTTTAATTCTATTCAATTTTTTAGAACATAAATAATTTAACTTCATTAAGGATAGGATTACGGTTTAACTAATTTGTGAACACGAATTTACAAATTAAACCTTAATTTGCCAACACATTAAACTGGTAGCAAATTAACATTTAATATTGCTTCTATGACCGACGTTCCTATTCACGAAATCTAAATCACAAAATGTGATGTGATCACAAAATTTTAATGCAAATTGATTAATTAAAATTAGAACAGAAAAAATTGCAGATGAAAAAGTAACACTATCGCCACATATTATCAAACATAAATTTAGAATGATAATTAAATTTAAAACGAGCGTCATTTCACTTAAAAAAAAAGTGACTTCACGATGCAGTGTATAATATAATTAAAATTTTGTTAATCACTCGTAGAATTCAAAAGTAAAATTAGATGTTAATTAAACGCAATCATAAAAAAGAAGTACTCCAATAATTTATATCATGACTCAAAGGTTACAATTACAGTTAAGAAACGAGTTTAATCCTGTCATTGGCTGAAAAAAATGTGAGTAATTTTTTTTTTTTGAAGATTCTAAAACGCTTTCGTCCGACCTAAAAACACGCTCTTTCGAAATTCGCTTTCGAGTACCTTTAAGAAAATTGTGATGTACGGCAAACCCCAGTGGAAAAGACAGGGAACGGGCGGGTTTCTGCAAGGCGTTCCCAGTCTGGACTTGGGATGTTATCCCGGTTTCTGTCGGGAACAGTGTCACGCAACATACCATCTGCATGTTTATGAGCCAACTTCGAAAATCTGATACCCTTTGATAAAGTATTTGAATATTTACCGAAAAGTTTTCGGTACTTCGTACGTTTCCGTTATCCTGTTTATTTCGTTTTATTGCGTTTTATCGGAATTTAAATCGAGACGGTTTGCGAAAAATTGAGCTCGTTTGTACGCTGCCACTCTTAAGTAGATTAACGTCGGTGTGAACTCACCGAGCCATTTGCGAATGAAAGAGTGTAAGACGTCGGATTATTAATATTAGTATGGCGTCCTGACTTTATAATGTCATAATAAAGTCTAAGGGTAATGTAAATCCGGGCTTGGTAGCCCCCTTGGCATCAAAATATGAAATCAGCCGTGAAAATCACTTATTAAAACTTTCAATGGAATATTAAATCGAATTTTCGGGTAACTCACCATATTTTCTGCTTAAAAATTCCTTCTTCATATTTTATGATACTTTTAAAAAACTTTTAATAGGAACGGAAAATAAAAGACACTGTCAAATATTAAAAAGTTTCTTTGTAATAATTGATTTTCGACGAATACTTACGATTCTCCGGAAAAGTTCTCTGTCGCAACAAAGTTTCCCGTTATCGTGCTTTATTGCTTTTCTTTGAATGACTTCTTTTATTGTCAATTATTCATAAGCTCGGCTCGTATTTACAACACGATATTCGATTCGGAACCGCGGACGATTTAATCAGAATTTTTAATCAGACTTCCGAGCTTTCGGCTGAGCTTTATTTGCATTTTACACAGTTCTAATTTTTTAATACTAGTAATTATTTCATTTAATCGATATTTCGTTTCTTCAACGCCTATTTTCAGCCAAAGTTTAATTATAGAAATCCACGATCTAGTTTGATGGTTTAATTAAGTTGGAAAATTACTAATTAGTTTTGAAATTCACACCACGGCGAGCTTTTAACTTTCTACGCTATTTTAGTGTCGCTGTCGGAAATACGTGTGCCTCTAGAAAACCAGAAAAACACATTTCTTTCGCGACTTTTTTTTAAATGTCTTTAAGCGTTTATTTTTTATTCCAACGAGTGAGCAGTTAGATTCTACATTTTTTAGTACTGTTAATTCCGTACCTAATTGGCGGCTAAGTGTGGACATTAAGAGAGCAAGATTCTTGCAAACGACTAACACCATTTCTCGCGTCATCGCAACTTGTTGCTTTATTCAGAAGTTGAAGACAATAAAAAAAACTTGTTTACGATGTGCGAGAATGTTGATGGCACATCGTGTCATTTCCGCAAAAGATCTGAGTCTCTGAAGTGGATTATCTTAATTAGAGACGAAGGGTCACAAAGATTTCAATAACTTCTAGAATAAAGTCAAATTAGAGGTAGGAGGTATCACCTGAGCGAACAATTCCCATTCTTTATCCGAAACATTTCTACTTTCTTTAATGCCAAAGCGAACAATAAAGTCATAAATTCGTCTCGTTCGATTGTGAATTCGGCCTTCTCAGTTCCGCATTTATCTGTCTTTTACAAATTGTTGACCAACTTGGCGAATTTCTATTTCTGTCGTTGATATCTTTGATTCTGGTAGGTCCATTTGTCATCGTCGCGGGGTGTGACACTCCGCAAAGTTTTTCATTGTTGAGAAAAAGCGTCCGAGTGAAAGTTATCTCATTATTCCGGGAGCGCATTACTCCAGTGATTTAATCATTTGAATTGTCCTCTTGAGGCGAACGGAGCCTCGATCGTCCATGGGGAGAAACTGCGTGGTCGGACAACCTATCGCTCAGGATGACATCGACAATACGCAGAATACGGTTCTCGTGAACAAAGGGATCAGTCCCATGAGATGTCATAAATAAGGGCATTACAAAATTATGATAAACCTACTTTGAGATATATGAAATGGACACTTTGGTTTATTGCGAATGTTGGCGTGCGTGGGAGCGTGGGCATGTGATGTCCAATTTACGATTTGCGGAGAATAGGATAAATGAGAGGAATGGGCGCACCTCACGTTAAGAGGAGGATTTAACATTTCTAAGAGGCGCCTCTTTGTGGGGCTCGGTTTTTAATAAGAGAGAGAAGTGAAGCGGCCACGGGACCATTATATAAATATTCACTTGGACATAAACAAAATTTTTTTACTTTACTTGGCATTTAGTGGTAAATAATTTGAAGGATAATTTATACTTGGTTGACACAAACTTTGTTTGTTAATGTCGAAGTAAAACTTGCTCCAGATTATTAGAGAAAGTATTTAAATCAAACTATGCCAGCGTTGAAAAGTTCACAAAATTTACACATTTTTTTACGATTTGTGAACTTTTTAAAAACTTTAGAATTTCCAGTTTGGCGGACTACTTTTTATCTCAAATTTGTTATAGGAATTTAAAAAAAAAAAATTGAAAAGAATAAAAAGAAATGACGAGAATTTTCTTTTCTATTGCAATAATTATCAGAATAGAAGTTTTAAATCTTTCGACATTTTCGTCATATTCAAAACTTCTCTTCAGGAGAATGTAAACGATTCAACATTCAGAATTCTCAAGTACATATTTATAATCTTTAGATTTTTTCCGCTCACTAGCTTCCTTCAATGTTTTTTAAATGTCTAGAATAAATCGAATTCGAATTTATGGATTTTTAGTATATACAAAATTCTTAGATTCCTTAAAATAATTAGAATCTATAGAATTTCAGAATTTTTAGAATCTGTAAAATGTTTCAGATTTTTAGCATCTTTCCATTTTGTGAAATTAAAAAAAAATCAGGAATCTTGAATTTTTTTGGATTCTATAACTCCTTAGTGTACTGAACAATCTTTAGACTTTTTGAAATGTTTAGAATTTTGAATTTTGGAACATTTAGATTTAGTATAATTAGGAAAATCTTTAAATTTTACAGAATTTGTAAACTCTGAAAATTCTAGTGTTTGGTTTTTTTTTAAAGCTTAAAATATGGAAGGAGCTTCAAAAGGTTTAAAATAGTGTAAAATAAAGTTTTTTCATTCTTTAGAATTTTTTGATTTCTCCGAATGGTTACTCGTTTTAAATCCTTAAAGAAATGTAAGAATGTGGTGTGATAAATACTGTCCCATGTTTCAAAAACTTTGATCTAGGAATTTCACATTAGCAAAGAGAAGTAAATTTAAAAAAATCAAAATTAAACAATTTAATAGAAAAAATGTTTAGATTATAGTATAATTTAAAAACATTAATGTAACAAGCTTAAATTTTATAAAAGTTACTTCCATAGCTGTAAAGAAATATAACGCCATAACGCTTTAACGACAACTGCATCGCAAATGTACCAGCATAGGTGGTAATTAAATTAATGTCGGCAATCCGTCTAAAATTGTAGCTTTAAATTACCATTAAAGACGCATTTACTGTTTACGTTCTGTGCGCTACCAATTAAGTATTTTCGTCGTCTGCTGAGAAATCGGATTTGATGAATTGTCAAGGGAGAGAAAGAATAAAGTGGCTGTGTTGCCACCCTCAAACTTTGAAGTGTGGGGAATGCCACTCGCGTGTTTATAACAAAAAGTTGTCTCCAAAGATCCTTTACAAACGAATAGGTAGAGAACATGTCATATCATGTTTCTGTGGAATTTTATTACGCTGCATCAATCACGACAAAAACAAAACCTGGAAGTAATTAATAAAATGCTGGAGCTGTAGGAAGTTACAAATCAACAAAGTTTTCAATCTGCAAAAAAGGACATTAATACCGAGATGAAGTATTGGTTTGTAGAATCTAGGAAAAAGTTATTAGACTCTAGGGAACGCAGTGTTCAATAACCTTTGATGACGCCCACTGAAAAAGTAAAAACAGCTGTTTAATAGAATAACGAATGTAAAGTCATAGGTAGCACATTATGCATGTCAAGAAGAAAGTGGGCCAGTGTTAACTCGTTGAAAAACAATTCAAAAGTTCAAGTCGGTATCGGTAATATACGATCCTCCTTGCCATTAAAATGCTATGCATAATTAAAACTTTAATGATCGGTAGTTCCGTCTGTTCGTTTATGATCACATAAGATTGATATCATCGTACATAAAGAGCCCATATTTACACGTCTGATCAGTCAGAAGAAGCTCATGTGCTACTGAAATTTATGATTATGGGTATTAAAAACAATTATTTCAGACACATTTACTGGATGAAATTAGTTCCAGTAAATTTTCTGAAGTCTTCTACAGCTGTTAGATAAATTAATGGTGTTTCGAAACAATAAAGTAATCGGCGTGAATGAAATATGTACTTTCCCGAGACATTCGTTCAACTTAAGACTAGGTTCTACTCGTTTTCCGTATAATTTAGTAAGTTGAGTTCGAGAACATAAAATCTCTGTTCCTAACACATTCATCAACCTTAAAGGATGACTCCGTTGGAATGTTTGTTTTAATTTTCAACTCAACGAGAAAATATGAAAACGTTCCGTTCGCTGACGCGTGGATTACGGCTTTCTTGCAGTTTCAACGCAACACTCACTGTACGAAAGCGATTAATTCAGATATTAACTTATTCAAATTTGCGTAGAAATGTTAAATTCTACGTAAAATAAGTGCGCGCCGAACAAGGATCGCGCTTCGGAAAGTCATCAATAATGCGCAAAGTTCATTGATTGGAAGGTGTTTGTCAAATGATTCGTGATGTAAGGACGGCGTGACTACAGGATTAAATATGCGGAAACTGTCCCGTCACGCGTTCATGCATGGTAAACCGGAACATTCCGGACGTTTCGTTTCAAACTCACACTTTCAGTGACATCCATCAGTCACTATCTCAGCCCCATAACTCGTAAAACCTGAATGAAATTACAGCGTTTATGTTCCATTACTCGCTGATTTTACTTTTTGGTTGCGCGCTCGTTTTATCTCTGATTGCGTACCTCTACAATTCCAGAAGTTGATAACATCGCTACGTCGGTTATTTTCCAATAAAAGCGGCTGAGCTTTGTGCATGTTGCGATTAAACTTAATTTTCGTTTATTTGATCATTACATTAACACAGATTGTGGAATTCAGAGTTGTAGTGGAATCAGGATCTCAGGTAATTTTGTGGTCGGCTTGTAACGAGAATTGTAGCAATTTATTACTTTCTTTGGGTGGCTGACAAATCTGAGTTGAACATTTTTGCATCGGTTTTCTGTTTGTGTTTGGCTCGGGCCGCGGCACGACTTACTGAAAGCAATTAAACTTGAATATCTAGTTCAAACTACAAATTATATCTCTTTTGAAGTGTACTGTACTGAGAAATTGTCCCTATCGGAGTAAGGAATTGCGTTGCATTTCTGGTTTCAAGTTTAGGTCTTTATAATTTGAAAAAGCCTTTGAGATGGACTTGTGTTCATGTAGATCCTGTTTGATGTGAAGAAGAGTTTACATGAAACTAGATTCTCAAATTCCAATCAACTATTAAAAAATTTTGTACTGATAAGGAAGCTGAAAGCAGAAATAAATGTTGCTTTAGATGTACCTTAAATAAAACCAAAAGTTTTCAATTTATGTACAAAATTAAAAAGTTCAAGTTCAATTTTTGTACTTCCAAACAGCGTTTGAAACATTTTAAGATTGTCAAGTTTGAATATTTCTCGAAAGTTTGAAAAAGGCTTGAAATTTTTTTGATATCTCAGTTCACGACTAAAAAACTTTGTAGTGAACAACATTCAGGATTTATGTCAAATTATTATTACAATATTTATGTCTATTCGCAAAAACTATAAAGCAGTGAATTTAAAAATTTTTAGATTCAATAAAAAAAAACACGAGAATATTTAGCCAAACAGATAAATGAACAATTAAATCCGGTCGAATAGAATTTGCTATTCAGAGAAAAAACATGTTGATGTCTGATAAATAAATTTGTTATAAAACTTGTCAAATCAGCAGCTTTTATGTAATTAATATTGGTACAATACACAGACTTCAGTAGAATTATTAGAAAAGTAATTGAAGGTGCAGTTACTGTTAATGTGTGTTTTCTCTTCAAAAAAAAAAAATCTCGTTGAATTGTCAAGCCTAAAATAATTCGTTACCTAACCTTTTCTTTAAAAATTGCGTGAAAGTTAAGACGTTAAGACGTTAAGACTCTTGCTTTAAACCACTTTAATTTCATATTTAATAACACTGATCAATACAAATATAGTTTTTTTTTTATTGCGATAAAACCAAGTTTATCCTATTTGCTTTGGTTTGAAATTTGTGGTGTAGTGTTAAGTTCATAGCGTAGCTCAAATAAGTCATTTTAGTTGTCAAAATATAAAATTTGCTAAACCTTTGGAAACTCTAAAATTTGAAAGTTTTATGTGTTTTAAAAATTATATTTTTTCTACTCATATATATGAAAATAGCAATTTTTCCACGGACTACCCTCTATGAAAGTGAGGGTTTTTCACTCTAGAGATGAAATAGTTATTACATAATAAAGATGCATGTGTTGCTATCGAAACGCCTGTACAAACAATACTTTCCATTATGACAGTTCGTTTTGAGTTGACATAAAGTTGCAAGTTTTGAACGTCAAATTATTAAAAATAAAGAATTGTTAATTGTGAAAGCGAAATGAGAGAACCGGGCACACCACCGAGCGTGATTGAAGCAGCAAATTCCGCTTCCAATAATATCTTACCTGAGAAATCCCGAGAAAGGTATGAGTTTGTCTACAATAAGTTTATGTAAAAAATAAATAAATTTTCTAATTTTCTAATCTTATATAGGCATCTATTATAAACTGCGATATCGTAGAAAAAATCACATTTCCTACTCGAGATGAAATACCGTTTTTTTGTTCGCTCAAGAAAAAAACCGCATTTTCATCTCTTGTTGGAAAATGTACTATTTTTCAAGCTTTTGAAAATAGATGCCAAGCACACTTAAAACTGTAAAGTTCAGTCTTAAAATTTAGTGTAGTACAATTTTTCGTAGAAAAAAATTCCATAATGTCTCAAATGAGAATTTTTATTCTTCTAAATAGCCTTTCAGACATTTAAAAATCCCAAAAACTCTTCTGTGTCTCTAAACCTGAACACTTTTTAGAAGTTGGAAAAAGACTTGATATTTTAGTTCACGATTAAAAAGAAATTATTTTGTAAAAAACTCTGAAATTATATAAAATATTTACATTGTCTACGTCTACTCGCAACAACAATAAAGCAGTAAATTTTAAAATTTCTAGTTTCAATAAAACATTGACAATTCAACACCAACATTTTTAGCTAATGAAATAACTGATTGCTTGAGTGAACTGAATAATGAGTCTCGACCAGTAAAAGTTTTTGAGTAAATTTTTTTTTGATAAATAAACTTATCATTAAACTTGTCAAATAAGCTTTAATTAAATTAATATTAATACAACACAAAAATCTAACTAAAAATTATTAAGAGTAATTGAATTTAAAAAGTTATTATTAATTTCTGTAGAAAAACTCAAGTCAAATAATAAAAAATAATAAATATCGTTTGAAGAAAGTAGGTACAAATGTGTAAAAACCAATTTAAAAAAACCTTGTCAATGATTTTAAACATTTATTTAATAAAACACATCAAAATTTAGATGTTTGTAAAATCTATTAAGTACTCTTCTTTATAAACGGGTGATTCAAAAGTAAAACTATTAAGTATCTACAAACAAATTTGAAGTCACGTTTATTTTTTTTCCGTTCTTTGTCGAATTCTTTCACATCATCTGCACATCGCAAATAAACAAAAATCTCAAAAATGTTAACAAAAATGAAAAAGTTCCTTTCTCAACACAGTCCACGGTGTTGTAGTAATCTTAAGATTCTTACAAGTCGTTACTACTTTCATCTCCGCCGAGTTTATTTGCTTTTTAAGTAGAAGCCAAGTCCAGATGCGTTCTTTATTTTGATATGCCGTGAGTAATAGCCAATAAATATAAGTTTCTAACTTTGATCTTGCTACGAGACACTAAACAGCCGGAATTTAATCTAAGTGAGAAAACAATTTATTGTATGTAGCCTAATTAAATATCCTGAAACCTGAGAAGGAAAGACTGCAAAAATGCAGAGTTTCAGAATGAATCCGAGGAAATTAGGAGAGATTACAGCGACATTTTATCATGATTAAGGCTATACTTAATGTCACGTTGTGGAATGTTACCGCATAAAAGGCAACAGCATTGTGTCGGCATACTACTACTGGAAAGTCATAAAATATTTTTGCCACGCCAATCAAACGTTACCTTCTTCCAATTTACATGTTTACCACCGAATGTAGGACGTTTTATATGAAATTTCTCTAGTAATAACGTTGGAACCGCTGTACCGTAACACGCGTTAAAAAAAGGGACACCATAATTGTCTATTAGCCGACATCCCCAACTAGTTTCGGTCACGAACCACAGACTATTAGAAGATGTAATGGTGCACTTTGAGACTGTCTAGTCATTGAAAGAATCTGTGCCTCGCATGATGGCAGGAAATGTCGTGTGCAATTATCTGCTGAGTGCTCCGTCTTTGAGGGTCTGCCACACTGATAATTTTGCTATGAAGGAACTTGTACTGTAAAGAAACCCTTTACGGGAGAGAAAGACTTAAGTGCCTCTTCTGTGACCAATCGTGATCGCTTTATTAACCCACTAACTCCAATCAAAACGAGAATAAAAAGTCATTAGCTTTGTTTCAGATCGTAAAAGTTTAACACGAATGTCACCCCTCAACGCGATTTACTCTGTTAATACGCAGAATAATTTGCATCGCCATACAACTATGGAAATAAAGAGATTTCAAATAAACTAATCGTAGCCATTTAAATGGATATATCGACATTTTTGGCGAAATTCCCATGCAGGTCTCCGGTGAAGGTTTGAACTACAAAGGTTTTTTTTTCCAGACCCTTATTCGTTGCGCAAGATTTTTTCTTATTTCAGCCCACCGTCTGAAACAACCCGTATAGAACGATAACCCGACAAAGGTATGACCTACAAAATTGTATTGCCTTGTCAAGTTGTCGGAACCAGGTATTTATAACTGACAGATTCAAAGTTGGGCGTCGTTATTTGTTCCACCTTTGTTTCAAGTAAACATCGCCTCGATGGAATTGAAATAAACTCGCGTCGACTGTTTTTGACATAAAATATTTGTGTTTTCTTGATTTCGAAGGAAACAAGGCGTTTACAGCAGCCATAGCAATTTATATCTGATACGGAACCACTGAATAGTATCATCTCAGAGATTTTACGCTTCTCCTAAATAGCTAATACATCTTGTTATATTTGCGTTTGCACGCATGAGTGATTACTAACTGATCCGTTGTCATACGACTGTTTGGGCAGAATACTATAACAAGGGTTGCTTGTTGAATACTTTACAGGACACGAAATTTCCAAAATAATTACTTCATACGCAGAACAAAGTCTTCGTTTCGCGTTTAGTAGAGGTGATTGTGATACCATATTGGAAACTTTATTGTGCTTTGATTAAATTCGATAAACTCTGCAGGTTGGAAATTAGGTACCACACAAATTTGTAGAAGTGAATTAAGTGATTTCTTAAAAATTCATCGTTTTTCAAACATATAAAAGTTGTGGTTTTAATAATGGTAGAAATGTCTGCACGTCTGAACAAAAATAAAAAATAAATTCTGATTCTTCTGATTGTTATTATTTGATTACTATTTTTTTTATCTATGTATTCCCACAAATTTGAAGTTTCACTTTCTCTAATTAAAGTTCTGCTGTGATTTTTCTGAACTTTATTGGTTTGAAATTGCAGATTCTAAATCACAAACTTTGATGCATTTGCAAAACGGTTTAACATTTGTAGTATTTTTTTTAATTATTTCATAAACTATAATTTTTTGTTAAGAAACTTTCAAGTTTTTGTAAAAATTATAGATTTGGAGTTTCTAATCTTATAAGTGTCTAGAATAATTCTGATACATAAAAAATGAATCAGTCAAAAGAATTGATATAAATTTACGCCCAATTGTTTATTAAAAAAAAAAAAACAGTTTTAAATCAGAGTCAGTTTACAACTTACAGTTCTGTTAAAAATTGATTCTTTTCAAAATTTCATATTTTAGGGTTTTAGATTTATAACTTTTTACCTATTATAAATTTCACAGGTTTTGGATTCTTAAGTCTTAAATTTTGAAATTCTGGTTCTAATGTGTTAAATTTTGAGATGAAACAAAAATTTTTAAGAATTTCAAATTTAAGATTCCTAGATTCTAAAGAGTCCCTAGATCTTGTATATTATTTTGAATTATGAAAAAAAAAAATCTCAAATTCTCCATTCTTATTTTTTAAGGGTCTTAAGTTTTTCGATTATTTGAGTCCAGAATCTTCAAATCCAAAAGTTTCGAGAAAACACTTAGAGTATTCAAAATCTGATTGATTAAATTCACATCCTGAGCAGTCAAAGCAATACTTAAAATGCAGATATAAAAATCTCAATTTTGAACTAGAAGTTCTTATTTATCAGAGTTCTTAGGTTACGCAAAAAAATTGGATTTTCAGATCCTGAGCTCTCATTAATTTAAGCATAATAACCGCTAGATACTCAGATGTTTGACTTAACTCCTAGATGAATATTCTAAAGATTCTCTAAAGATTTTCTAAAGAATCTCAAGTAACCATTAAGCCGTTTTAAAACCAAAGCTATATTTTTAGTTTCTCGTCTTAATTACCCGCTTTCACAAATTCTCTCTTTTCATGTATTTATGGTTAAAGTCCCACTTTCCCGATTCCTAAATTTTCAGTTTAAACCTAGTGGAATAAAATCTGCATCTATCCCCGCTAAGACCTAGATTATCGCCATCAGTGAGGGTGTCTCTGATTAAACGTGATCAAGCAATAAAATCTAAAAAGGGCGCTTGGGTTGTATCTTTTCTAATTCAAATAAACGTATGAGTCAGGTCCCGCTTTGTCCATTTATCACATAACTTCACATGAGACGATGGGGTGTGGTGGGCACCCATTGTAAACACCCTCCCTCATATTACATTAAGCATATGTGTCTTTTCCGACAATTCTTTCACCACCTCTCTTGTATATGCACGGTGTATATGTGTGATTCACCCGGAATTATCCTGGCGGGAATGAAATTATATCGGAACCTGTTGTGAGAATGGTGATTTATATTGCAGAAATTGATGGATGGTCGATTGTCGTAGACAATGAGAGCGATTGATGCTGTTGTTCAGAGGATGATGATTACATAGTTATGAGTTATTGCAATTGGGTTAGCGCAACGGAATTTTATTGCGGCGTTTCATGCATTGACGGAAATAAGGAAACTTCAGATTATGACGATTTACGGCTTTAGTTTACGGTGGTGAAAAGAGATGAAGTATTGATTGGATGAAGCAATTTTTGACCTAAAATCCTTTGGGTTTAAAATTAACGAGTTTTTTTAGCATGATTTTTGTTTTGGGTTTTTTAAATTGAAAAATGTTAATTTTTCAAAAAAAAAAGTTGTAAAAAGCCTTGGCAAAACTTTCTAAGCGTGTCTAATGGTGAAAATCTTATTTTTGAACCAAAATTTTTAGAGTAAAAAAATTAATTTTGTTTGTACTAGTGCAAAATAAAAGAAAAAAAAACTTATTGTGCCCAAGATATAAAGAAAGAGGTGTAAATTGGCAATTGGTATGTAAAACAAAATAAAAGTTTTCTAAAAATTACATATGTTTAGTGTTCAGAGACATTTTAAGACAGTTTTAATATTTTATAATCATATTTTGTTTTGCACTATAACCAGCAGAACTTGAGTATCTTTTTTCAAAAATTGAAATATAAATTTGTAATTCTCATAACTCATTTCCTTAAATTATTAAACTTACATTAAAACAGACAAACTCTTGGTTTCTTAAATTTTCGTATTTTCGGCTTTTGGATTTATAACTTTTTACCAATTTTAAATTTCCCAGGTTTTGGATTCTTAAATCTTGAATCTTGAAATTCTGGTTATAATGTGTCAAATATTGAGGTACTAAAGTTCTTAATAAAAAATATTTGAGTCCGTAGATCTTGTATTTTGAATTATAAGACTCCTAGAAACCTTTTTTAATTCATTGTTTTTGTGTATCTCTTAGATCTTTGTATTAGATGTTTAGGTTGTTAAATTTTCACATTTTTTTTTCAAAAGCATTCTCAAAGCAATTTAAATTTGTTGCAGAATGTCTCATTAGAAAAATTCCAAAAAAAAAATATTTTTTTTTAAATTGTGACATGTTTCATAAGAAAATTTTTCTAAGCATGTTTAAGTGTGAAAATGTCTCAAATTATTTCTCAGAAACTTGAAAATCATCTAAATATCAAATACATTAGAAATCAGTCGAGTTTTTAATCTAACGATTTTTAAGTTTAACTTTAATTAAATTTTTATTTTCTTTTTCTAGGTAAAACATAAAATTATTAGTTTTTGTTTTAGCTTACCTTAGATGAA
This sequence comes from Cynaeus angustus, assembly GCA_030157275.1. Lineage (NCBI taxonomy): Eukaryota > Metazoa > Arthropoda > Insecta > Coleoptera > Tenebrionidae > Cynaeus > Cynaeus angustus. Next base: position 25,209,330 of record CM058061.1, on the reverse strand, counting down.
AAATTTCAAAAAAAGAGAATTTTCAAAGATTCTATATATTGTAAAACAGGCTTAATTTTTCATCATCATATCTTGAGAAAAAATTAAAAACTTAGACTATAACCAGTAGAACTTAAGCTTGATAATTTTTCTGCAAAAATATTTTTGAAACAAAAATTTCTTCAAGTTTTTGCTATAAACTGACTTTGATTTTAGTCTTTTTTATAAAAAAAAACTAGCGCAACTTTATTTCAATTTTTTTTTGAGTTTTTCGAAATGGAATATGTTTAACTCTTTAAACCACTTTTTTAAAAAAAATTTGTATGTTCAATTTTGTGTCTTTTTAAAACTATTACAGACACTTTTAAGATTGGAAATTTCAAAATTTATCTTTTCTACGAAAACTTGAAAACTTCTTTTTAGTAAAATATGGTTTTAAAAACAATGAAATAGAACGCCATAAATGTTAAATTGTTTTGTAAAGGCATCAAAGTTTGTAAATTGTTTTAGAATCTGCAGAAAAATCCCAGAAAAGCAAAAATTAAATAACACATGAACTTTATCAATTTCTTTAATAAAATGCAAATTTTAAATAAATTACATCGCGGGTGTTAAAAAAAAAAATCAACACAATAAAGTAAAAAAAGGATTGTCGCCCAGAAGCAAAAAAAAAGAAAATCGTTGCTCCAGTTGATCAAGACAAACCAGAAAAAAATTATCCAAAAAAATTTGCCATTTAAAAAAAAGTAAATCACAAAGAGGAAACTTTCGAACAAAATTATAATTATAAGTAAAAAAAAAAGAAATTGACTGGATCTCATTTTAGCTTAGCTTGCAGATTAAGAAAGACAACAGATTTGAAAAAACTTCCTAAAAATATTTTGTGATCTGAATTTAAAACAAGTGCAGCAATCGGATAAAACGCTAGATATTTATTTATCTATAAATTCAGCCTAAAAATAACCTCTAATTTTGTGAAGCAATGCTGCCAAAAATATCTCAAGATCTCAATTGTAGTATTTGACTTTTACCCATAAGAATTGTGATAAGACCCACACATCTGTATTACAAATTGTCATCTGTATCTGCTTCCCAAGCTGTGTTAAGTTATTGCTGGCGGAACAGAAATTCCTTTCGACCAATAACATCTAACTTTGCATAGCAGTGCTTATCCATAACTACAGATGAGTCTGCCCTAGTGGTAAAAACCTTTAAGTAAGAAACTAGAAATGTTGCCAAACTTTCGCTGTGTTGGATCTGCTTCCTGCACGGGTTTCGTGTCTTCCAAAATAAGCAATAAATACTGCTTATGTAAATAACTGGGCAAAGCTGCATCCTTTGAAATACTACTATATGCGGTTGCCATTTTACAAATGGCCCCGCATCCGAATATTGCACACTCCAGTAACCCCTTTATGTGAATGCAGTTATGCGTAAAATACGTTTAAATGTATTCTTTCAGGGGTGTCGCATGCTGCATACGTCTCGAGTGTTTTAGGGCACATTTCAATAAACGGTCCGATAGCAATTTAATACATAATTTACATCACATGTATATAAAAGAATAAAAAAGCCAGGTAATAAAAACCCCATAAAATGAATTTTACTGCCGTCCTCTATGACCACCATGTTAACAGGTTTACAATCATTAACTTCCATTAGCAATGAACCTTTCAACTGATCGATAAAAACTTGCGCAATTTTTTCTCGTAAATTCGATAAAAATAATACAAAAAACATAAAAAGGATGTCTCCAAGATTGAGTGCTCGCGAATTGAAAATGATTTGATTTCGAGCGCGTCGAGAACACGAAGGATTAGAAACAAACCCCGACCGCCTCGAGGCCACTTTGTTGCTCAAGAAGTAAGCGACATTAGCTCACTCAACTTTCAGAGGGAGAAGGATTCACCACAACTGAAATTCTCTACTCAAAGATTTACTTTCTCAGACAACTTCCTAGGAAACTGGCAGTTATTTACAACGAAGCTTCGCTAATATTTCAATCATGAATATTCCATATCATACATTAATCATGCTGTTCAAACACACGTTTTTATTCAGTCTTAAAAGTTAATTATGCGCTGGTGGAGGCGCCAGATCTCACTTTAATAAATGTGCGCCAACGTGTTTTACATCGGCGTTTTCCAACGAAGGTTTTTATTAATCACTTCAACAGTACAAGAGTTGAAGGAGAAAACTGATAACAGTAAATGTGCACACTCTTGCCAACGTTCGTTATTCTTAAAGCTACGTATTTTCAAAGGAAAAATATTGTAAACTGTGATTAAAAGGTAAATCTTATGAAAAATATTTAAAGATAAAATCGTTATTTGAGTTTGTAGAACAATTATTTTGATTTACTAAAAAGCTGCATACTTTGGAAAATTTTTAAAACTGTTCAAACATACGTTTACAAAAATTCCGATGGAAATAAAGAAGTCCCGACACAGACTGAAAAATCAGCAACGATAATTAAAAAACCCGAACTTTCTTAGAACCAGTAAATAAATCGTTTTTGACTTTTATCCTCTTATTTACAAACAAATTAAAAAATCGTACTTTTGAAATCAATGTAAAAAGTCGAAAAAATCTCAAAAAATCTTGATATAAAAACACAAAAAATTTGACATTTAAAGAATGTAAAACGTAAAAATCAAAAATCCGAAGCAGGAAAAAAGCTGTAACAAATATAAGAATTCAAAAGCACTTAAAAAGCCTAAATCTAGAATGAGGGTAATTTCAACAATTCGATAATCATAAAAAAATATAATTATATTTTTTTAATTATTTTAGATTTTGACGCAAACAAATTGAACAGTCCATAAATTAAACTCCCAAGAAAACTAACCAAAAAATTTAAAAAAAATCTAAAGGAATAAATAAAAAAAAATCCAAAAAACAAAGGAAAAATCCAATAATCAAATCCAAAAAAATTATTCAAAGAATTTCTAGTAATGTTAATAATTTCCGCGTAAGTTTATTAATTATTTCAGAAATAAAATTTAAAAGCTCTAAAATTATTCCTAGTATCTTAACAGTATGTATTTTAAATCCTTCATAAATATTAAAAAAAAAAAAGATTTTTATCCTAAATAATTACTAAATCTCTAACCAGAAATTAGAAGCAACGGCATATCTTGTACAAAATTTTCTGTGAGCCGAGAGTTAAACATAATTTTAAGGAAAATTTATTACCTCTTAATGCCTACCTGTTGAAAACGATTGCGGAAAATAAAAGTTATTTATTGGAGATTAAAGACGTGTAATAGCCACTCGAAACTAAGCGGATATGTTCTCGAATCAAGAATCGAGGTTTCATAAAATCTGGTTTTCGATCCTGCTATCAAATATCTTTTAATTTCCCGACCACAGACGGTTTGCGATCACGATCCGATAAACCTTAATAAAGGATCACGTTACGTACAGGTGGTCCAATCTAGATGTATAAGAAAACATATTATAACATTCTTGACCACAACAACACGGAGCGTATCCTCAAGAAAAATAAAGAAATCAAAGTTTGGACGACGACTTTTGCGAAAATTCTTACACATAAATTATACCGCCTTCTTGAATTTCAAACGAGCCGAAGAGATGGCGAAGTTGATAACAGCGGAAGCCTGACTGAGCCTCAATAAACGAAATTGATTTGGACTTTTTTGGATGAAACTTTACAAATTGTGTTGAAAGTTTGAAGTAGTTGACTGAGGGTGGATTGAGTGTTAATGGGGCTATTTGTTGCACGGAAAATAGCGCCATGAGAACGAGATTCTTTTTGTGCAAATTTAAACCGTGGAAACATAGCAATCTCACACTAAACGTAATTTTGATTGTAGACATCTGCACTTTAACGAAATGAGAGCTCAGGAAGAGAAATCTATATCCAGGGGTAAGTTCACAACTAGTGTAATCTTCTTTTAGTGAATAGAAGAGATCTAGTCACATTTCATTAGAGATGTTGTTTTTACGACTTGAACGAGTTTTATCGTTAAGAGCAAAACATGCGCTTTTATGTTAGTCGATTCGGCTGACTAGACAGTATTCACTATTCTAACGACAACTTATTCCGATTCCACCAAATGCAGGGGTCTGCAGTTCATAATATTGACTGGAGTTTTATTTCTTCAAGTCCCATGTATTACGAGGTTTGTATGTTTTTCAAAGAACGTTATAAAGTTTCAGTTACTCCTTTTTACATACGTTTTCTTTCCTTACAACTTCAACTTCTTCAAGTGAAGAATTCTGGCTCCGGACACGGATACTTACCTGCAACAAGAGAAAAAAAAACATAAAATATACAGATACATAAAAGTCTTGTGCTGTCTTCGCGACAGTGTAGAAATTATTAAAATCTAGTGCCTCAAGGCAACAAAAATTCAAGCAGTAAAATTTTCATCCTGGCATTTATGCCACTTTTAAGTGAAGGAGGGAAGAGCCTGATCGTAAAAATAACAGACAGGGTCGTTCATTTAAACGAGAATATTTTTATGTAACTCGATGTAAAAGCGTTGAGGCAATCGCGCACTTTTTCACTTTTCAAGCTTGCAAGATACCATAAATAAAAACATGGCAAGTGCCCTCAACACTTTTATGATATGTAAACCCCCGAAAAACATTATCTCCATCGTTTTAGTGTGTTTTTAAGCATAAAAACGCAATAAATTGCAGCAGCCACAGATCAGTGACCACATTTTTGTTCACATCATAAAGCTTGAGGCGCGATGAAAAAACGCTTCAAAATTATTACATGATTTCCCCAGATACTTATCGCCTTTTGTAACGAAACTTTCATGGGGTTGAGTTACCTTCATAAAAATAGGAAAGTGTGGTTTATGTCCGCTGTCACAACGAAGCTATTGCTCGATTGCTATCGCTATTTTTGGTCAAATTATGGCCCCTGTTATGTTGCACAATCATGCAAAGGTAGTCAGACAAAAAAGAAAAAGTGCATTAAGGTAAAACAGATTACGTTTTTCTTTTGGGAATGTCGTTCTTTGATGTAAGATCAATGGTCTAATGCTACTTTCAATTTCGCGGCATGGGGTCCCTAGTGAAATTAGGAAGGCTGTAAGAAACATGGGGAGATTGCGTGTAGACATGTGTTTTATACCTGTTAACGTTTTCCTGGTGCTCTCCACAGTTGATTAGCTACAACGGTTTGAAAGTGAGCACATACATCAACACCGTCTTCCTTATGAAGTTTCGTCATTAATTCCGTCGTTTCATATTTATAAAGAAACAAAAATTGATTCAATTTTGATAAACGCACTGTTTTCATTCCGAACCTCATTACTTCGGAGACGACCATGCAGATCGTGTTTAATTTCCGGAGAAAAATGAAAGCTAAGATCTGATATAATTCAACATTCGCGTCATTGGGTACTCAGAATTTTATGTTACACGTGATTTCGACATACTCGAATTTGATCTTGATGTAAGATCAACCTGTTCTCTTGTCAGACGAATAATATTAATTTCTAAAGTTATTTATCAAGTGATGGCTCAGCGATCTCAAACAACTATTTGTTGTGACGGATGATGATGTCCTGGAATTTTTTCCACAGAGATGGAGAGATAAGATCGTTCAAATATATATCACGCTAGGGCATTATACTATCCTCGAGAATAACAATAATAAATATAGTATAAGACTGTTATTTTATCAGCGTTTGCATTTCATTGCACGTTGTTCAAAATAAAACCTTATAGAGCGACTAAATTGTGACTGGAAAGTAACACGTAGATACAAATCTGACTTGATATTTATAGACTTAATTACGTTGCTTTCACAAATTTGTAAGCACTTTCAAAAAATCTTGACAATACGACTGATAATAATTTTCAAGAGGCTTTTTTTTCACGCGATAATCGATAAAGAACAGAACGTTCTGCAACAAATCAGAAAATAAGTGTTTCTTAAACAGACTGACACTTAACGAGCTTCAGTTTCAGGGGTGATCAATTCGATATTCACCATATTTATTTTTGATGTCAAAATAAGAATAATTATTTGGTGATTTCTTTAAATAATGCTTTTGATTATGAGTTAGAGAGAGAAAAAAATGCACATGAATCCGTTAATTATGACATCGATGCTCTTATTTTTAGTTTGTAGGTTAATTACTTTAAAGTTTAGCCTAAGTTATTATTCGATATGTTTGCATCTTGTAGATACTACCTTAATATTTCAAATAATTGAATTTTTGTAGTCTTAGGAACAACAATTCAGGAAGAAAAATCGGCAAGGATAACGAAATAATTAATAATTTTATAAAAATTGATCGTTTTTGCCTTTATGCAGATGTGACCAAAATCAATCAAAAAATCCAAAGATGATGAAAAATTTCCAAAAACTCCAAAAAAACTAGATATTCCAACAACTACAAAAACAATAAAAGAATTTATAGAGTTAGACATTGTTTAAATGAATACGTCTTTCTTTCTAAAATTTTTAGCAAGTTCAGTTTTACCCAGTTTTTCAATTTTAAAATATTGAAAAAAAAAATAATCCAAAGGTTTCAGGTTTTTGGAAAAACTTTTTTTGATTTTGTATGATCAAAATTTTTACGATTCGAAAAAAAAACAAAAATGATGTATTAACTTCAAAAAAAAGTTTAAAAATGCAATAAATATAAGAAAATTTATAAAATTAGAGACGATTTAAATAAATACGTTTTTATTAATTTTCAAAGTAATTAGAGCGTAAAGTTATTTTATATTTAAAATAAATTTGGATCATTAAATTTTTTAAAAATGTCAATAAGATTTTTCAAAAATCTCAAAAATATAAAAAATATGAATAATCACAGACATCTAAAGATACTAAAATTAAAGTTTAAAAAAGTAGAAAAATATTTAAAGAAATTGAAAAATCAAAAACATAAGAAATCGAAAGTTTACAATATATACAAATATTTTAAACAATTTTCAAAATTTAAAGAATCCAAAACCAAAAGATGGAAAAAAATCCAAGCATTTTAGGTTTACAAACAAATATAATTTTGTGTACTCCTAAAGCATAAAACTGTTGCATACAGTTTTTTTTTTGTATTTAGTGTTGCCTTCAACTTTTGGATTAAAAAATACGATTCCTAATTTTAGTTTAATGCTTATTTTCCAAGAAAACCGTTAAAATACTAAAATTTGTAATCTTATGTAGTTAAAAATAAATCATACTCATGCTAAAAACTGATTTTGATTTATGATTCGTGAAAACTTTTTACCCCTTTAAAACCCAAGTCGTTTCCAATTTTCCCACACGTTTCTTTTGCTTTCGTCGGTCGTCTGGTCTAAATTGCATCCCTTAAGTGAGCAAGCATCACGCAACCCCCGTCTGTCAGTGAGCTCTTAAAATATGCATCAGACTGGCTCCAGTCGAGCACCTCATTGTCGGTAACTTGTCCACTTTATTAAAAACTAACCATATTCATGTAAAATGCAGCTCTATATGAACAACCAGATGCATTAAACCGTAATTGGTCTTATATTTCCCACAACATTAGCAAGGCAGCCTCGCTGTGTAATCACAGTGTTACACTGGATTTACTCTTTAAAATTTTTCAAGCAATTTTCTGGTCGCTCCGGGCTCTTGCCGTGAAATCCACGAAAGTAATCGATGTTTCATATTGACCATTTAGTTATTCACACATTTAATTTACAATTTTATGCAAAGCTGATTGTCTTAAGTCGAGAATTATGTTCGGCTAATCCCACATCTGCGTATCGACCTTAATCTTAAAAATTCCTTCGAAAGTTTTAATATCGTGTAGAATTATCCACACGCGAAACTTTTCTGGTACGATTTATATCGCCAGTTTCAGCTTGTGACAAATTCAGAGTAAATTATTTACGGTTTCCTGATGTATAATTGTGGCTACTAAACGTCATGTAAATGCGTGTGGAGCTGCCAAGTCCAATTTTTCTCCAATTCCTAGAACACGAAGTGCTGGGAATGAACACGACAGAGAATTGCATCCAAAGGCATCGTATCGTTCGAAACGGCATACTCAACCTGTAATTGACGAATGACGTGCACATTTATGAAAAAAGTATATCCTCTATATTCAGAAACCATGGAAGTTGCATAAAAATATATAATTTCTTTTCTTTGATGTTCTAGCTGTGAAGCAGGCTATTTACAACAATTTACGGTGGTTATGACAGCTTGTTAAAATTGCTTCAAGAAGATGACCACATGACATTTATAATCAAAACAATTTGCAAACTGAATGAAAGATAAAGTGGTTTCATAGTGTTTTGCATTGTTTCAGGGTTTGTCCCTCCTCAATTAGGCTTATCTTCCATTAAAAATATCTTTTTTATGGTCCCTCATACGCATGCAAGGTGATATAACAATTGATTTTCTAAAACCGCTGACGTAACTTGGTCACACGAACAATATAGGTCGTTTTCAAAAACATAAATTTTGTGAAAAGCACTTAGGAACATTTAAAATTAATAACGTAATTTACATAGATTAAGTTTTCTTGCACAATTTCCGCAATATACTTTTAGACGTAATTTGTCAATGAATTTCATTAGCTCGTTATTGTGCCTCGGTGTGAAAGTAGGTAAATCGCACTTTATCGCATTTGCGTGTTGCATTCTGCAACTTTGAAATCATCGAACTCGCTTTGGTCGCACGGGAAAAGTGTCCCTGAAGCCCCTCAGGATAACTTCGCCAACTTTTCATTCTCTTTCTTTCAAGAGTTTTCGTCCAAGTCCTGAATATTATTTACGTACTTAAAAAAGAAATATGAATCTCCCAGAATTCATCGTATCGTGGAATCACGAAGTAGGTTGGTTGTTCGAGGCAACTCGTCCAAGGACTATAATCACGTCGTTATACCGAAGTCGCCAAGACAGCATCTTTGCAACGACCATGGAAATGACACCAGCAATTTTATATTTCCTTTGGTCGAGCTGATATTTAATAAAATCGTGACGACATACATTCTGCCATGAAAGCTATCAGGAAAATCTGTTGGTGATGCCAAAGCTAAACACATTTGGACAAAGAGAATTGCGATCAGCTTGTATGCGGGTGTCCTATTTTGAAATGGTTTTTAATGGGTTTAGAGTGTTATTTGTTGCAGTTGGATAAAGTGGCATTGCAGCGATAAATATGTCAATCAAAGTTGGAAACGACTGGTACTAATTTTGAGGTAAAAAATTTATGACGTAAACGATCAATTTGCCGTGAAACGATATTTTGAAATCGATTTTCTAGGAAATTATTTCTGGTTGTAAAGTTGTCGCTTTTGCTCTTAGAACCACCATAATTTAGTGCGCCACTTTCTTATTTAAACGATATACGGACAAAGTGTAGTTCTAATATCATAGAAAAGAAAATCAATATAGTTATTTATCAGTCACTCAGTTATCCACTGAATTTTTTGAAAGAAAATTTAAGCAGAAGTGTCTAAATTGAATGGACGTCAAATTCTCTTTATATTCGCTGGAGTCTGCCGATTCCTTAAACTTTCTTAATATTCAGATGTTCGGTATCTTTGGATCCGTTTATTGGTTCAAATTTTGAGTATTTTACATTTTGTTGAGCATTTCTTGAGCGCCAGATCACTTGGATACTTTAAGTGCTTTAGCTTCATCAGAATCTTTTTTTTTTTCATTCCTTTAATTTTTTATAGTACCTTTATAACAATGCGTCAGATTTGATTTTTTTAAATTCTTGCAAGTTTATAAATTTTTATATTCAGCAAATTATTTAGATGTGTAGAAATGTTGATTCACTGCATTTCTTGGGTCTCAGATCTTTCTTATACTTTTCCTTTGGATATTATAATCTTTTTTTTTAATTTTTTCGATTCCTATTTTTGGAAATTATTTTAAAAATTTATAGAAATTTTCAACATTGAATTTTCTAAAATTAGATTTATTTCTCTTGGCGTTTCTTGATATCTGTTTCCTAAATTCTTTATATTTAAAAATTATATTTTCAGAAATTTGGAATCATAAACATGGAATGAGTTTGCTAAACAGCAGATTTCTTTTTTACACGAACTAGATGCATTGATTTTGTATTTGGGTCAAACCACAAACTGGTATAGATCACTTAAGCCAATTTTGGTAATTTTGTTGTTAAGTATACTAAAACTGCGTTAACTGAACCCGACAGTCCGTCAGGTTAAAATATTGAAGACAGAAATTTTTCGGTTTTTTAGGATTTTGAAGCTGTTCTCTTTTGCTCTTTCAACAAACTTTTTTGTGAGTTTTATAATTAGATTTAAAAAGTTTTCTGTTTCAAACTTATTAAAATTTCAAAACTTTTGTTTTTGTTTACAGACTTGCACGTTGGTAGTAATTATTGCGAAATACGTTCCGTGAAGTCATAAGAAGCTTCATTTTATCAATTAACAGGTGCAAAATATTGTTAGTACTATTCTTCTAATAACTTGTAAAGCATTAATAAACCTTAATGCTTTCTAGTCAAAAGCCTGAAAAATTACTGTACCTGAATTCTTTCCAGCTGTGAATTGTATTTTAAGCAGAAATATGTCCACGTTGAAAACTGGAAGTATAAGCTCCCCCGACATCGTAAAATTATTCACCAATTTTTGCTCTCCGACAGCTATTGCGTGAAATTTCCTTGGTCACGATTTAGGCATTCATAAATGCAAACACAGGTTTGTCAATTCCCTTGTTCTAGATTGCAGTTTTGGTTCTGCCAACAAACCCCCACATATGCAACAAACGTGGTTGATTATACCCAGTGGTTCCAAAAGCCCAAGCTCCATAATGGCGTATCAATGCGCTCTATTAACACATCACGTAATTACGTTCGTTCATCAACAAACCAACACATATTCACTGTTTTAACGCCCCAATAATTCGAACATGCAAAATCACAGGTAACGTTCGGTGTCTCCGCAAGATTTTTCTTTTAGCTTTAAAGCCATCCACTAATTAGGCGATATTATCTGTTGTAGTATTTGCATATTAAAGAAGTTAGTTAAACACGCTTCTGTGGTATTTACCGGCTTTATCAAAATGTAAATTTTTATCTTAGCCGCAAAATTACTAACTTTGTCGAAGTTTACCTTCGAATGGCTTCTTAATTAAGTTTATCATTGTAGCATAGACGTCTGGTAATTTATTTTCAAGACTTGAAACAATTTGGTGCTGTGAATGGACGTAAGCAAGAGGAAACTATATTTTATGATTACTCGACAGAACACGCCCTACAAGGTCCAACAGAGGAACACTTTCAAGTACAGACTTTTCACACTGGAAAGGAGGTCAATCTGATTCAAACCAGAAGATAATTATAAGACTGAGTGAACGGAAGACGTTAAAACGACATGGGGGTGTGCGAGCGAAAGTGATAATTTAAAATGAACAAAGAAATCTGTCTATCACTGGATTAAAAAAATTCCAGGATGGGCATGTTTTTTGTGAATTTTTTATGTATCATACATATCAAAGATACTTTTTTTGAGTCGGATAATTAAATTTTGCAAAATCTTTACCAAAATCAATGTATTAATTTATTTAGTACAATGCTAATTTCCAATTATTGTTTTTGCATACTTAGATGCTTTGATTTAGAATCTAGATTTTTTTTGACAAAAGCCTAAACTATTTTAAGTTTTTTAATTTAAAGATTTTTAATGAAGCTCTGATTAAAAAACATCAAAATTCTAAGCACTTCTCTAAACTTAGCTTTGATTAAAAATTACAAAAACTAGCTCAAAATGAACGAAAAAAATCTACATATTGTAAAACAGTTTTATTTTTCGTTGCTATATTTTTATAGAAAAATTAAAAAATTACACCAACGCCAGCAGAAGCTAACCTTGTTATTTAGATGTAGAAGGTCTCTTCATGAAAACTTAAAAAAAAGCAAAATTAAAAAAAAAGGTTAACTCTTCCTTAAATTTTTTTTGAGTAATACATCAAAAATTTTTAGATTTGTTAAATCTTCGCTCTAATTAAAAATCACAAAAACAGTTTTCTGTATATAACATACTTGAATTTGCTATTTTATAGTGTGCACTCCTGTAGCATTTTTAGTTGAGAACGTAAAGAACTTTAATTTCAAAATAACCTCTAATATTGAGAATGAATGTTTTTTTTTTCTTTTTTTATACGAAATTCTCAATATCTTAATTGTGGTATTTGTCCTTTACCTAAAAGAGTCGTAATAAAACCCACACATCCGTCATCTGCATCTGCAGCCCAAGTTGAGTTAATTTATTGCAACCAGGTTAATAATATAATAAGTAATCAATAAGTCTAACTTTGCAACATGTTTATATTGCCCTCTTTTTCTTAAACAGTAATAAAACCACCTTTTATCTATAACTACAACTGCTATACCCGCTTATTGAAAAACTGCGAAAGACACTTTATAAACCAGGGACACCCTTGAAATACCGTTCCTAGCACCATTAATTTCTAAATACTTTCCCGTTTTGGACTAAAACTCCTCCTCTTGTAAATGTACAATATTTTTGATAGCATCTTGGCTCGCTCTTGATTTACTTCCAACACGATATATAAAATAGGTCGATTACGGTAGAAAACCCATAAAACAGCATTCTCCAACTTCTAAAGAAAGAAAAACAGAGCGCGTGAAAATGTTATTCTTAAATGATGTAACGTCCAGATTGTATCTTGATCAAGCAGACAATCTTGACTTATCTGTCGTGATTGTAATACCACGTAAATACTACGCTCGTGAGGAGATAAAGATTCCGATTTACATTTATTGCAACCGATATATTATCTCATTATGTATTCTGTACACCATTTATTAAAATTTTTTTCGTAGCACTGCAAAAGTGACACTTATTAATGGGTGTGTCTTGTCATTTAACTTTGATCTTAGAATCCACTGAAATTAGATTTCTAGATCAAACAGAAGCATGATTGGTAATATGTCATCATTCGGTTTTAATCGGTGTGGAATAACCATGTAACGCGCTATGTAATATAATTCCCAGCGCCTCCGGCAGGGTTAAAACAACCACAATTCGACAAAACGCAGACATCTACATAGCTCGAACTAAGTGCATAATGCGATATGCACATTAACGGCCATTGTTACTGCCAAATGTTATTGAATTAATCTCAGTTCTTGTATCACATTTTGCTTTACTTGCATTCGTTCTAACCGTAAAATGTAATCTGGTTGATTCCCGGTTCTAATCACATTATATTCCATTAGGAATTTATCAGGCGCATTGTTTTGCGCGTTTCTTTAACGTTAGATAATTAATGAGGGGACGGTCTTGGAATGTTTCTAGGCTGAAATTGTGTTAGTAGCTAATTCACAACTATCCAGATCTAATTCCCTAAATGGATTACAGCAGTTGAAATATTAGCCTCCGCAAAACGTGCTTTGTTTTTCAGCGAAATTTCGTTCAATCGGAAAAGGGTTCGTAGCTAAACCGAAATTCTTTGTGGAACCAGGTAGGAAAGAAGTTAGCGACAGATTTACTTCAAGAGACAAATTAATTGTTCCTGCTCAAAACAATTCAAGATTCTTCTTTCTTCCTGAACTATCACAATTAAGTTCCAACTTTTGTAAAATTTACTAAATTTTCGTCGAAATTTCAAACAATACAACACGGATGGAATTTATTTTCGAGATAATTGCAGTTTTAAATTTCTCAAAATTTATATTTTTTAATCTTAAATTTGGAAATTAGGGTTTCTAAAATTTTAGATTAACTAATGTTAGAGAAATCCAATTTAAAGATTGCAAATCTTCAATTGCTCAAAAAATACTTCTTAAATTATTTAGACGTTTTAAAACATCAAAATTTTTCATTTGCTAAATTGCTAATGACCTTCATTGAAAATAACGAATCAAAATGATTTTCCAAACACCATTCAATAAACCTCCCATATTTTTTAGTATTTGCACGAATGGACAAAACGACAAAACTTCCATCAAATCACCCGCGAATATTTACAGAATTAATCCAGACAAATCAGAATGGATGAAAATTTTATGACGCACGTTGCACCAGTAAATTTTCCACTTATAAAACGACTTACCTAATTTTCACGTATTTTTATTTTATCTCTCTTTTATAACCACTTAAATGTCACGCTGTGGTCGTAACATGTAGCCGCGTTCATAAAATCGACTTATTTTACGTTCTCCAATGGGTGAAAAATACGAAAAAAATAATAATTACTGAAACATTTATGAAGTTTTTCAAACACATTCGATTGACGCAAGAAATAAGAATCTAATTTTAGAAAACTTTCATAGTTTGTGTTTTACTTATATTGCGTTCAAATTTCCTTTCAGAGACATGTTGATGTTGTTGAGAAGTGAAGCCTCTCAAGCCTGCCCATCCGAAGACTAGGCCGGCCTTTCAGAGACAGTGTGTTTGATGTTAAATGAAACTTTACACGTTTATTCCAGAATAACTTTGAGGTTTGAAGGTAAATATGTATTTCATCCAGTTCGCTCTGGATATCGGAAACAAAGCATGTAAAATCTTACTAGGATTAAAATCAATAATGAATTCTAATATCTCTAGTGTACAATTATTCAGTAGGAAATTTCTCTAATGGAATATGAATAGAATACATTAATACACGAATATCTTTCCTAATTCAATAAATTCGTTAAAAGGTTCTCCTCATATTTCTTTTCACTGTCAACAATAACTTTGTTAATCTTGATGTAAACTTCTGCAGGGGGTGCATACACTATGTACTCCCCAAGGTCCTGGCATTCTTCAATACGTCAGCAGGGTCCAACCCCTTCTCCCACTTAACGGCATTAAGCAAATTTTCTGCTTTCCTCACTACAGCTTTATTTCTGTTTACACTAAAACTAGAAACTACTTCATCGTTTCACAAAATATTTCCTACCGTGGTCTTCATCCATTATTAAAATAAAAAACTCTAGTTTTTCTCAATTTGTAGCCACCAGCACTCAACTGAAATGTAATACGGCAAAATCAAATTATGCTGAATTTTAAAGGCCCAAACGTGAGTGGACTGCGAACAAAAACAATACTATTGGGCGATTTCCAGCATTTTCTCTTAGTCTAAACACGAACCGTTTTAACACGCCTCAAGGCGGCGAATTAATCGAGAGCTGCAACGAAAGGCGCATAAAATGATGATTAAAGGAAAATAAAAATTACGAGTGACGAGATTGTAATTGTGTTACTGTGAATATTATATTTTTCTCGAACGGCTATTACGGACTTTTATCAAATTGGAAATCAAGATTCAATTTACATTGGAAAGTGGTTCTGCGAATGCATCTGGCATTTTAACAGCACTCGCTAAGCGTCCATCCATGCACTTGCTTTAGGTTGTGTTAACCTTTCGCTGGTTCTTTGAAAATTCGTCGCAGTCGGAGGGGCAAAAAGCTAACTAAAATAAAAGGAGGCGAAGAGTATTCTATTTTTAAATGTGACTGTCTTTTTGTTAAAAAGGTAAAATAGCTGTAATGGTAATTTATTAATTTTAAAACTTTTTAATGAAATTCAGAGGAAAATAGGTAAGTAAAATATCGATTTCATCAGTTACGGACTTTCTACTTGAATTTTTTTTTTCATCACAATAAAACGTTAGATGTCTCAATTCACATATAATTTAATTTAAAAATTTTCAGACTTTTATAAATCCTTTTATAAAGTTAACAGTTTGGAATACATTTCTATTTTATTTTTAATTTTATAGGAGTAACTTCTATGTTCAACACTGTTAGGTGTGTTAAATTTAAAAGAATTTATACTTCATTTTTAGGAAAAATTAAAAATTCTCATATGATTCATGAAATTTTATAACTCGGATAGTTGTGCCTGTGAAATTTGGGAAGTTTGCTACTCTAGATTCATATCAAATCATCAAATTTTGAAAAAAAAAAAAAATTTTCAGAGCGAACCCAAAACTTTAAATATTTTGTTAAAATAGACCTTTTACGACTACAAGAACGAATTTCATAATCACTTTTGAGATATTACAACAAAAATTTTTTTTTTAGAAATTCGGTGTTCTTAATCTTTCTTATTCCTTTGTTAAATTTCTCAATCTTTAGTACTTTTAAGGCGAAAACAATAAATATCAGAAACTACTATTACAGAAAATTAAAAATATATATATATATATATACCAAAATTGAATGTTTTTTTTATTTCATAACTTTAGTAGTTTTAACGCTGAAAAATTGACATTTTTAAGCGCTTCAACTTTTAGCATGTCTTTTCTTTGTAGCAAAATATAAATTTTAACACAAGAAAAACAAATTTGAAAAATTTTAGCTTTTAAAGCAAATCCAAAATTTCAACATTTTTTACTAAATATTGAAGTTCTGGTAGTTTCAACGTTGTAATAATTTTTTTTTAATGAATTATTAAGTTCAACACGCTTAATAACTGTACGAAATAGCAAAATTTAAAAACAATTTTTTTTTTTAAATATTTTTAAATTTTATTAAAAATTCCGTAAATCTAAAGATTTTAAGGCTATAAAAAGAAAGTTCCGTCAGTATTACTACTTTTCACATTTTAAAACAAAAATAATAATAATTTTTAAAATTCTGTATTTGAGATGAACAAAAGATTTCAATTTTTTCGTTAAACTTCTTAATCTTTGGTACCTTTAACGCAAAAACAAAAAAAAATCCACAAAATTAAACTAAATCACAAAATTTTAAAACCTGGAAACAAAATTGTAAAAAAAAATTTTTAACACTAAAATTTTATTTTATTTCATCTAATTCCTAACTATAACAGTTTTCACGCTGAAACGATAAAATTTGAAAACACTACAACCTTCAGTACGTTTTTTTTTTTGTAACCAAATGCAAAATTTTGAAGTAAGACAAGACAAATTTTAAACTGAATTTTGGATTAAATTTCTGGGAGAAATCTAAAGTTCTGTTTTTGATAAAATTTCATAACATTTTAACAATGACATTTTGATAGATTACTAGTTTCGACACGCTTACTATTTGTGACAAATCAAAATATTTTCGAGCAAGAAAGATATTTTATAAATTTTTATTTTTAACACTTCCAACAGATTGTTAAATTTCTTGTCAGAGCTATCAGATTACAACAGATCTTGAGCTAGAATAAAACTTAATTAAATCAAGTTTAGCAAAAAATAATCAAAAATTATCAATCATAAAATAATGCAAATAAAATTTGATTGATTGTTAATTATATTATGCTAATAGAAAAATGTTTTTTGCAATGCTTTCTGAAGCAATTTGTTCCAGAACAAAACCTAATTTGCGAAATGCGATAAAAATCGGAAACCTGTTCCGTGTGATATTAATTTTTTTCAGCGAGAATAAATGAAGCGTTGTAACAGATGTAGATGATTAAATCGAAATCTCTGCGTAATTTGAAAAGGTGTCTCAGACTCGTGACCTGTTGGTCCCATAATAAGAAAAAATGCTAATCTTGATGAACCGTGGATTTAAATAAGAGTAATATTTCGTCTGAAGAAAACCGTCCCGTTGAATTACTCGCCTAACCTTAATAATTGAAACTGTCTCAGATAATTGAATAAGGATTCTCAAGAGATATGAGAAATATGGTGGCAGCCGTGAGTTTAATCAACCGGATTCATATGTAAGATAAATTACTCCACTTAGTCTTGAGTTCTTACAACTCTCGCCTTGACGAGTAATACGGAATTTAAGAACGAGTGTCGGCACTAAAAACCGTCCATTAATTCACCTGAGTACTAATGATCTCGTCTTGCATATCACAGAGGGAGTTTAATTGAATTTATGAGAAAATTTTGATGCAACACGAGCAATAAGAATGTGTCACAGATGAAACGACTGAAAATTTGCATCGCCATTTTCAGTTAACGATTAACTGTAATTACAAAATACCAAGATGTAAATTGTACTCGACTTCAACGTGGATAAAAATAAAATTGGACAAAGAAAGAGTGGTGTCTAGTTCAGCGTAGCCAAGTGGGAAATCACGAGAATTTCGTGTTTTTTTATTTTCATTATGTGAGACACGTGCATTGCAAATATGATTGCAAACCAGAATGAATAAATTTAGTTTATTCAGAGCCGGCATATTCGCCGTTCTTTCTATTATGCATGCATGAGAAATGTTTTTGATTCTAAATGGAGACGCTTTTTGACAATTTTCTGTTAGGAGTTTGAACTAAAATCTTGTTTATACATGATGTCACAATAATCTGTACCGGATAATTTGTTTCGACAAGTTAGCAGTCACACCAGATAGTATTAGGAATTATCATAATCATGTGTATCTGCATGAGCTTTATGCAAATTTGAATGCCAGTCGTCCTTCATTTGTACAAATGTTTGTAAACATTGGTGGATCTGAGGCCGTGATAATCATGTTGAGCTATAATTTTGACACACTGTGCAGACAACCGTAACGGCAACAATTTATAAAACAAATCAGATAATATTTTCTCAAAATCTATTAAAAAAAAATTGAATCTTCCTATGAATTGTACTCTTTAAATCCGCTAGAATTAATTATTTAAATGGTTTACATAATCAAATTCTTTAATTATTATTACTCTACATATTTTAAAATCCTTAGAATTTTCACCTTCGCTTTGGTTCTTTACATTTTTAGATTCTTTGTATTTCTTGAACCTGTTACGTACTTTAAATATTTTCGTCTATTTTTGTCCTTGTTTTTGTAGAATTGTTAGATGCTTTACTTTTACTGTTACTTTTAAACGCGCTAAATGTTTCAGATATTTTGAGCTTTTTTCGGAATTGTTGAATTTTTGTTTAGTTTGGGTTTTTTCAACTTTTTTGATATTCTCTAGTCTTTGTAGTTTTCATAGACTGAGTTTTAGGAAATTAAATTTTAAAGATTCTTTAGATTATTTATTTGTACCCTCTATATCAAATCAAAGTAAATGGTTCATATGCTTCGATTTTTGAATTACTCTTTATGCTTTTAAAATTCTCAAGTTCTTTTGATTTTCTGTTAAATTCTTTAAATTTTTTGGGTCTTTCAAACATAGATACTTCCCATTTTGTTAGTTTTTTAATTTCTTTTACTTTTTTAGAGTGATGATTCTTAAGATTAATAGATTTATTCAAATTTGTTCAGATTGTCTAAATTTTTGGTTTCTTTAGATATTTTAGTTTTATGTAGTTTTTCTATTTTTTGAGTACTTTGGATTTTTAAGATTGTGATACGCACTTGATTTTTGATACTCTCCAAAATTTTTAGATCTTGAATCCTCTTGGTTATTTGAAGATTCGGATACACGCATTTTATAATGATGTGAACTATTCTCTTTAGACCTTTAGATATTTAAAACTTTTTAGTGTCTCGGAGTTTTAAATATTTTACTTTCATTATTTTACGGCAAATTATTTTATATCCATTACCGTAGAAAAAGCTAAAATATGACGAAAGAAAAACGCGCATATTAATTAAATGTATGTACATGTTTTAAAAGTTTTTTCCGCCACTGTATCTCCAGTTTGTAAAATGCCATCGAGTGCACGCAGTCTGATGAATCTCATAAATATTTAACAGTGTCCGGGCTCTGCATCGTGGCGCTAATGTGTGGCAATTCCGTTACTAACACCATCTAAACCGACCTTTGGGGCACAAGAGTGAAAGGAACTTGACTAAACCGAAAAGAACGAATACAAATTGGGAATTTCCTCTAATTATATTAACGGATTTATTTTCGGAAACTTAATTATGCATTCCTCGGTATTAAAAGACAAAATAAAAGCGTTTGTAACTCTGATCTAGTTCTATCTATATTTAATTGCTTTGTTCTACTAATTACAAGTGGATGGTATATTGACGTGGCTTGACCGCAGTTACATGAATTTTACATTGATCTGGCGTTTCCAATATTGTGTCATTAGTGAATTGAACAGTTATATTCAACGCGAAGCTTACGGAAAATGAACTTTTTCAAACAAGAGCGTCGTTTCATAACTTCCGTTTATTTTATCTCTAATAGACCGTTAATGAAGTTCGTATATTGCAACACCGTCGACATAAAAGACTCTAAAAAGGGATATTATTGACATAAATGAAATATGAACTAAATGGTGCATTGTGAAATTGTGGTTTGAAGTTAGAATCCTAGAATTTAATTTTCTTGGTTAGCACACTTATAAATAAGTTCTATGACAGATGAGGATTGTTCGGCGGCTACAGGAACATGTTACTTAAATGTTGAACATGTTAAACAGACAAGTAAACAAATCTTGTCGTTTGCCCCAATGTAATTTAATAGTTCAAATTTTACTAGACTCCACAACAATGTTGCGACATTTCGGTAGTAAATTATCATAATGCTCCAATTTATTAATTAACTAGGGAGCAGGTCTTTTACTATTCGTATTTAGGTATAATAACAATTCAAACGAATTTGAGCAAATTAACAAACTAGACAAAAAAAAATCCTATTATAATTGACAAAATTTTTGATTTCATTATTATTTTCTTGATATCGAGTGTTTCGACCACAAGAAGTAATGCATTTGATCC
This sequence comes from Cynaeus angustus, assembly GCA_030157275.1. NCBI lineage: Eukaryota > Metazoa > Arthropoda > Insecta > Coleoptera > Tenebrionidae > Cynaeus > Cynaeus angustus. Next base: position 25,188,874 of record CM058061.1, on the reverse strand, counting down.
TATTCTTCCACTATTTTCATTTTTTTTATTTTGTTCGATTCTATGTATTTTATACTCTGTTTGTTATTTATTTCACATTATTGTTGTAAGCAATGTTCTGACTAAAAGCCCAAAATTGTATTGCATTATTGGGGGATATGCAAAATTAAAAAGTATGCAAAAATGTGCAGTGATACCATTAGACATTAAATTGTTTCAAAATTTTTTAGGATTATAGAGTTTTTTTCGGATTCATAGCACCATAGAGTCTCATGCAATAGATGCTTTAGATTTTTCAGGTGAATTCTTCAGATACTTTCGAGTATTAATTGTTCTGATAATGTTTGAATCTGAAGAAAAAAGTACTAACTAAGAAATCTAAAGCATTTCAAATTGACGAGACGTTGATTAAATAGTTAAGACAATTTTGTTTTGCACGTTCAAAAATAAATAAAAAATATTTCATTAGCTTCTACTTGGAAAATAATGTTGCTCGAGTTCGTGGGACGATTTAATCTTGTTAACAAATTAGTTTTTTCTAGTCTTTACCGTATTAAGATGACTTACGACTAATCTGTTTTACTCCAACAAATATTGACGAAACTTTGTACACAATTAAACTAACTTTTAAAAGAAACGGTATGCTGTTTCTCCATCTTCGTAGAATAATTAAATCTAAGTTTAAACCGAGTGTCCTCCTGAGGTTTTACCTTGGCAAAACCTCAGTTCCACATAAAATTTTCAAGCAAACAAGAGAAATGTGAAGAATGTGAAGCAGTAGTGGTCCCTCTCGTCGTGTCGACAAATCCAAAATTTGACTTCTGGGATCAACTACACTTCGCACCAATTTCCCTTTTGGCTATGAATATTCATAACTTGAAATTCCTGCCGCGGTGATACATTGAAATATAAGAACGTGGTTTTCCTTTATCAGTGTCTCGCACAGTAAATAAATTACGTGAAAATTAATTTAGTTCTTGGTGAAGTTTACCAGAGGATTACTTTGTTACTTTAGAATTCATTAGAATGATAAAAACACAAAGCGGAAACTGCTCGCAGCTGTAATGCTATATCCTGGCTCATCTGATATCGAGGATTAAAAGTGTAGAACAGTCCTGAAGGATAAAGGGTTGTTCATTTAACTGCACACACGTTGTTTAAGCACTCTTAAGACCGGCATTATTAATGCAAGATAATCTTGGAATAAACAACGCTGCGTCGGTTGTTGTGAATTTTTTATTTGGCGGTAAATTCGTGCACCTATTACCTAAGAATATTTTATAGATATCATGTTACTTATTACATGAAGTGATGCCCATTATTTATGAACTCGAGTTTGCTTGATTAAGTTAATAGAAATAATGGTGCAGTTAATGGGCTGAACAATTTACAAATCGATTTTTGATACATTTTTAATGGAAATTGAGAACGCTACCATTATAGAGAAGAGAGACAAAGTCAAGTCATATTATTACTCTCTTTTTGGACAAGCTAATGTGTGCTATTATCAAAATTCGTTTTTCCAAAAAAGATGTAATGCAGGTGACGAAAGATACCCTGTCTAGATTTTTAGTATAAACAAGTTATTTTAACTAAATAAAAACAAACTCTAGCAAGAAAATACAAATTATTTAAATCTGAAAATTATAGCAGGGAGGAAACGTCGATCACGAATTGGTTCCTAGTCCGCACACAGGAAAAAAAAAAGCTTATTAAACAAAGAGAACAAGATTCATCACTACAGAAACAAAAAAGAAAAAAACGTGGAAACGGCAAGAAGATTGCTAAATTTTTCAAAAATTCCATGACTTACTAAAAGCGCAAAATTGTATTGCATTGTTGCAAGATATGTAAAATTAGAAAGTATGCAAAAATATGCAATGGTACCACTAGACATTAAATTGTTCTAAATTTTGTAGCATTATGTACTTTTTTAGGATTCATAGCATCGTAGTGTCTCATGCAATGGATGCTTTACATTTTTCAGGTTTTTGAATTCTTTAGATACTTTAGATTTTTTTGTTTTTTGCATCCTCCAAATACTTCCGAGTTTTTAAATTGCTCTTAAAATGTTTACTGCATCTGTTTGGTGAGTTTGATTATTTCGATTTTCTGAGGTTTTTATAGATATTTAAAGCTTAGATCTTAGATTTTTTAGATTCCTTTAGTTATTTAGTTTTTTTTTTAATTCTCTAGTCATTTAGATTTTAAATTTTTGAATTTTTTAAATTACAAATACTAACAAAATCTTGCAACATTTGAAATCACAGAATTTTTAAAATTCAAAGAAGCTTGAATTTATTTTTCAAAATTTTAGGTTTAGGTAAAAAAATTACCTTTTTACACATATAATTCAATTAAATCTCCTTTTTGTATCAGAAGCAGTTTCCATAATTATTTATTACTAAAAGTTTTTCACAATTCCTGAAAAAAATCACTCTTCATGAATCTGAAAAATAGTTTGAAAAATGTGGCTCCTTTAAAAAACTCTGAAAATGGTGACAAGAAACACTTTAAAGCCTCTAAAGTATCTAAAAAAATGTAAATCTTAAATTTAAGATGTTTTTGAATGCTAGAATTACTACAAATTCAAAAGATATAATTAGAAAGAAATAATTAAAGTATCAAAGTGCTTTTCAAAGATATACTTATTTCAATGTCCAAGCAACAGAACGTCGTAAATTATTTCACGAGAACGTATTACCGAGATATCGTTATCCAAGACATTGTCTATCTGTGTGCTAAATTTTATCTAAATCCGCTGTTTATGCGTGATCGTGGAAAAACATCTTCACAAACTTTCACATTTGTAGTAACTAGTGAATATATAGTAAATGGTAGGAGTAGCTGTCCTACTATTTACAAATGAAACATAGTTTCTTTGAAGCAGCAACAGTTCAAGTATTAAAAAAAAAAACAAGAAATTTTGACACTCGGTGTCTTAAAATCATTTGAAATAAATTTTGTAAGTAGCTGTTCTTAAAAGATCGTAATGTTTCGTTAAAATTATAGAAAAATTTAAAAAACTAAAGAAAAATAAGAAAGAGTAAAAGAACAAAAACTAAGAGCTACAAACAGAAGCAAAAAAACCTAAAGAGATGAGAAAAACAGTAAGATAATAACAATCAAATGAAATAAAAAGATGAAAAATCTATACAGAAAAAAAAAACTTTGAATAGCTGCTGGAAATTTTAAAACAAAAGCAAGGCCAAAACTATACAGATCAGAGCTGTGAAAAATTCAAAATCTAAAGTACCTAGAAAGTATGATGTTAAAAATTTTAAAAATTACAAATCGAAGAATCTAAAATATCTGAATTTTGAAACAACCTGAAAAATGCAAACAAAAAGTACAAAAAATGAAAATATTCTCAAAAATCTAAGTAATCTCATGAAGATATAAATATGTCTGAAAACTACAATAAATTAATAAATTTAGAAAATATATAACTAGAATAACTAGAATTGTAATATATTCAAAAAATAAATAGAAAACCGCCCAGAAAAAACAGAAAGACATTCTAAAGCAGCCAGGAAAATACAAAAATTATCCAAATTTAAAAATAAAACAGTTATAAATGAGTCAAACCATACAAATTTTCCTTAAAATATAAAAAGTTGAATAAAACCACACATTTTGCAATCATTTGTTGCAACTAACGTATATTTTGTATATTTCATCTTTATGACAATTTTTAGCAGAGTATTTCAAAATTTTTCTTTTAACATTGTTCAATTATCTGTCAGTTCTAACACGTTAAATGGTTCCTAGAACTCGAATAATATTTTTCTCTATATATAGCTAATAAAAATTTTATTGAAAGGAACGTGAACTTGCCACCAACAAAACCAAAATGAAGTTAATTGCTAGGATTTAGACTTTAAAATACTTCAAATTTATCTACGTAACAATTAGACAAATCAAAAAAAAAAATACGCCTACGAGCAGTGATGAAACTTTAATCTCTTTAAATCTTCGACCGAAATCTTGATAAAGTATGACGGAATTTGAAACTATGCTTTTAAGATTAAAATCACTAAGAAACAGAGTCCGCAGCTGCCAATAATAGTGACATCTGAATCATTGAAAATCGATCCTCAAAGAAAATCTTTTTAACTGCAACTATTTTCCCGTAATTAATACAGACTCTTTCCATTTACAAAAGGTGCCAACATCCCACCCTCTCTAATGCATTAGCTCGCTCCGACGCCCATCTCCGAACAAGATTAATTCAAGATAGACTCTCTCAATGATTTGATATGAAATGGCCATGAATAGCAATGAAGATGAGTAACCGTGATTGCGCTTTTGCAGCCTGAGGGTCCTCCACCCTCATTACTATATGTAAAATTCTAATGCACACAAACACCGGAAATTAAAATTTGCTTTTTCGTCGGCGAAGTCGCTTCGAAACCAAAGAAATAACAATACCAGACAATGCGACTTTTTGTTTTACTTTGATAGTCGGTATCAATTGACAGCAAGAGAAAATTATTGTGTTTCAAGGAAAAATCAGTCTAGACGATCATGGGCGGCTCGTGTAGGATGTCACAAGATGACAATATTATTGTCTTGTTCTTTGTTTGCACTTGAGTTGTTTTGGTTTATTTATTAGAAGAATATAAAGACAATGCCGATCGGCAGTATAATTTTACGAGTTTTTTTTATGTTAGTTCGTGCTTCTTCGACGTGGTACAATGTAATTTAATTTTATTTTTTAACGTGGGACTTGGGTGATGATTTATTGATTTTCACTATCGAAATACGAAAAAACGCGGCGTTTATGTCTGATACCCAAAGTGATTTTCCTAGATTAATTACAGTGGTGCGCGACACACAGAGTGTGGGGGACCGACTACTTAACATTATTATTAACACAATTTAGATGTAGATAACCGGTAGTTGTTATAATAGCATTTTGCGGAGCAAGGGAATGATTTTTATTGATTATACCGTTGTGGAACTCCGACTTGGTAGAAAAATCTCAACGTCCGTGGAAATAATTGTAGGTTTAAGTTGGACATCTCGCAGGTAATAAAGTGGCGAAAAGTGTCGAAATTCGCGTGAGGAAATGTGCTAATTTTAACCTTCTAAATGTGGAATGTGCAAACTACCCAAAGCTGGTTAGTGTAACCCATAATTAACAGCATGCAAGTGCCCTTTTTACAACTCCAGACGATTCGTTGCCGTAAAAATGACAAGTGCAGTAATAAAAATGAGATGTGCTTCTGTCGAGTGGTTATCCAGAATCATCAATATCCGTCTTTACCAGACAAGGCATAAAATGTGCACCAGAGTGATGAATCAGGTATTTAAACGGAGCCTATTTGCATTGGCTTGGAGCTCGAGGTTTTGGTTTACATCCATCTTTCGTTGGTTCCATTTTTTGACATTTAGTGGGCTTCGTGTTGAATTAGGACTGATGGATTAAGGAACGTTGCGGTCCGGTGAAATATATTTACATGGGAAATTGTGTGTGGTAGAACGCACTGGGAGATCCTGCAATAACCGTTTTTTTTTTTATTTTTGGAAGTCTGTGATCAGAGTAAGTTTAATAGGTGTTTGAAAAGCCCATCCTGTGTTGTAAGTCCATAAAATATTAGAAGAATAAATAGATGTTACAAGGTTTATCGTCCTTTTTATTATAGAAAACACTAGTTGTCATAACCCGCTGAAATTTATAACCCAAAGCTACTTCTATAAAGCCCATCATAATTCAAAAAGTCATAAACTTGTTCGGAAAAGAAATTACATAAATACACAGAGGATCGCTGCCAGTTATTGTATTTATTAGCTCAACGAATCCGGCGTCAAAGAAAATGAAGAAGATACATGAACCTGTAAAAACCTTGAGGCATCCTCATACTATCGGTGCTCCTGTTTAAAAATACATTTGGAAATGCGATACGGACATCAATCTCGTTCGCATCGAGATTTCATTGTTGTCGATCGGGGACACGACTCTGTAATTACTTTTAGTTTGTTTGAACACCTACTTGTTAGTTCAACATCAAAATTCACGAGTGTTTGTTCAGAGTCTGTTGTCTTTCTCAAATTTACAACACTTTTATGGTTCTCCATTTCATTAAAGCTGATTAATCTGTTACGTAACGCCAAAGCTGTCCACAGTTGGTGTTGATCCTTCTTTCATCAGACAGGAGACGGAAATATTAAATCTTGTTTGCACGAGAATATGCAGCGGAAGAAGGGAGATGCGAAAGGAGTTTAAACAAGATTTCGTTGTGAAATTTTGATCCGGGAGCAAAAGTTTGTGTAGAAATTGCATCGAATCAAATAGAGTTTTACTAAAACGTCTTCTATACACATAACTATATGGTATTTTCATGGTATTTTTGTAAATGTTTTAAGAATAATCATGCCAAGCTCAATAAAGAGGAAAAAAAATGTTAGTTACAATAAACTTTGTAACTTCTATAATAATTTTTAATGACTTTTAGAACAATTCATAGATACTTCAACTACATATGGCCTTCAAACTAAAATTAGTATTTACTAAAAATCAAACATAACAAATCTATACTTTTTGATCTATAGTTTTAATTTTAAACCATATAACTGCTAACAATCTTGCTAAATTTTGTAGTTGCAGACCCAGCGTTTTTTGAATTATGGCTCTCAAGCTGGCATACGAGAGATTTTTTATTTCCACTAAATAAATCAAGCATTGCAAAACTGCAATTTTCGAGATAATTTCTCTTTCCAGCTAAGAATCAAGCAGTGCAAATTCCATAATCCTAGATCTATAGAAATTATTTTCGTTTTATTTAAACCTAAAGTTTAATACGAGTTCATTGAAATTTTTAAATTCCAAAAATGTCTGTTCCTGTTTGGTTAACGGGTCTCCTTTCAAACTGCAATTACTTTTTCTAAAAGAATATCTGCATTTCTTCCCGTTAATAAAAAAGTCTGCTCGCTGAAAACAAATCAAATAAAATTGTAAACCTTAGCACGTTCGACCATTTAATAGACTTGATTGGAAGAATCAATTAGTATTAAAAGTTAAGTTTACTTTAAACATAAGCGATACTGTGGTAAAGAATTCTTCCAATATTTGTCAAATAGCACTAACAGACATTTGCAATTTTTGCATTCTTTTGCATAATTTACGATAAGTTTAAATACATACACATAAAATTAAGAGCATTGCAAGTAAAGTATGTCAAAAGACAAATAGAAATGAAATGTGTCTTTAAAATTAAAAAAAAAAAATGTATTCTCTGTTTGCTTTCGTTTTCTTAGATTTTTTAGTCTCCTTTGAATAGCTTAGATTTTGTTTTTTTTTGTACTTTCCCGATTTCTCAGAATTTATAAATTCTCAAACTCTCCATGTCCTTTTATTTTTCCATCTTTGGCTTGGGATGTCTTAATATTTTTATTTAGAATATTTTTCTAAGAACGGTTAAAAATTTTATAATTTCTTTTTAAAATTTTTAGATTTTTCTAGGTTCTTTAAATTTTTAGATTTTTATATTTTTCTAATCCTCAAAAATTTCTATTCTGTATAGATTACTTAGATCCCAAATTATATTATATTTTCTAATTTTTGGGATTCTGTGTATTTTATTTCTCAAACATTAAATTTTTCTAATGTATCGAGGTTTCTAAGAGTGTATACATTCATTGTTTTGAATTCTTTTAACTTGCTTTTAATTCTTTAGACATTTTTTTTATTCCTGTGTCCTAGTATTTTCCTAGATCCTTCAGATGTGTGAAAATATTGCCAGATATTGTTCCCTCGATCTTTTGGACCTTTATAATTTTTTTACTTTCACATTCTTTGATTTTTTAAGACCGCAAAAATTTTCTCATTCTTTTGAAATTGTTTCCAAGCGGATTTTCAAAAGATACGATCCTTAAAGTATAATACTTTGTCCCTACACTGATTTTGCTCGATAAAGAGAGACCAAGCCCCCTGCTCCAATGGTACCAGCCACCACTGGTAAGAAGACAAAAGATATTTGCAGTGACTAGCAAAGAACCGAAAAGTCCCAGCACGTCAGAACAACCGTCCCCAAGTTTGTCTCTAAAAAAAAGATCTCCAAAGTGACGTCTGGAATTCGGGATTATCATATTAAAGTAACTTCATCAGAAAAGAAGTGTCAAGTTTCATAATCATGTACACCTGCGTTCCAACCCTTAACAATGTGATTTATAAAATGTAGACAACAAAAGAATAAGACGCCGAATAATAACAATTCTGTTAAGCCAAGATAATTCTGATTTTATTAAACTTCACTAATACCACTAATGTATTATTTTATGAAACGTCCATAAAACTGTCACGATAATTTAAAAATATATCCATGTTAATTTCGAGTCGTGATCATTATTTACGATGGCGGTCATACATTTTTTCTCAATCATTTTTAAAAAGAAAGAATGGTGGCATTAAAATTCGTGCTGAAGCTTTTAAAATGCGATAACTTATCATGATTTATTCGCATCGGGGTGATGTCCGGTGAGTTGATTACAGAGAGGACAAACCGTCTGAATTTTCAATTATTAACAAGTCTTTACAAAGAATACACGCTGAAAAGTTTACATATGTTTCAAATCATTATTTATGAAAACTTGTGTCAGGATGATTAATGGTGATCTGTTTCCGAAGCCACCATTTTTTAAACGTAACTCAATTTGTGAGCAAGGAATGTTGCGCGTGTCAGGAAGATATTTAGTTATCTCCACACATTTTTACCGGTTACCAAAAATAAATACTTGGTGTAAAAATAACGGTTGATATGAAAGTGAATATTCGCATTTAGCGACATTTTTTGCGGCCTTTCCCCCTGTCAACAATTTGCATTATTTTTACCGTAAATCTCTGTAAAATGAAGATTAATTAATGCACGAATGAAAATTAAAACGCGGTAGTCTATTGAATATTCATCAAAGGTAGAGCTTTTAATTTCACGAAAAAAAGCTCGTCCTCGTTACAGCAGCAACAGGTTATTTTTATCCTACGGCCTTCCAAGACCACACATGTTGAAACACTCAGTAGTTAAAATTAAATTATCGTCTATAAACACATCTTTTTGCGCTTAAATCATACACAAATCATAGTTACTACTCTAGAATTACCTCCAATAAAGCTCTAGCCTATTACATCCGTGGTCCCGAGCTATCGAAATGTTCTGTGGCGGCGGTGTTGATTATTGGGTATCAATGTGGCGAGTCCACAAAGCGTAAATTTTCTGAGACACGTTGACAAAAGCAAATAAAGCACACGTAGGATAGAGTCGGAAGCTGCAGGACATAAACCACATGATGCAGTCTGCCGCAGAGACTGTTAATTGGAGGTTGGAGGCAGTTGTGGTCAGGAAACATCGCCATTGTCACGTCCTGAACAGATAACCCATCCACTACCGACGTCAGGTAAGGACGTGTGTTAGATCACTGTTCAACCAAGACATCGTCAGCAGAATGCGTCAGGATAATAGAAAACTAGATGGAGTTTCGCAAAGACAGCAAACAAACCAAGTTGGAAAAAGTGCCTTTGATTTATTTCAGGCACCGAATGATAACAGTTTCATTATAAAATTATGACCTTATTCATGAATAAGCAGCTTCAACGAAGCATATTAACGACTCAATTCATTTGCACTCTCGTATATAGGATAGAATTTTATAGGCGACGCCTGAACAAACACAAGAATATAGTCTTAATTGACCTTTCATATGACTAGACACATTAATTAAGGTATTTACTGGTAATTATAGCGCATAATGTTGACGTCAAGCATATTGCAGCAACAGCAAATTACTTTTCGATTTGTCAGGTTTTGTTCTCTAAATGGACTCTACATCTCAGAATAATGGACGCACTATAAAAATGTCTCTTGAGATAAACAAGCTGGTAAGTAATATTTAAAGCAATTTTATTACGTAGATTACTAGCTTCTTCGGGCAATTTGGATGCTCATGATACAACCAAAGCAAAAAGCATTCTATTATAATTTAGTCAACATCTTCGATTTTTTGTTAGCTTTACTACCTGCCCGGTCAGAAGGTTTTTAGGTAACTTTAATGATTGCTCTAGAAAAAACAAAATCTCGTTAAGGTGAGCTTTAAGTCGTTATAACTTTCACAATTGTTATTTTACGCTTACTGTCGTAAAGAGTATACTGAGAAAATTGTATACCTCGTTAAATGCAACAAAGGATTCTAACACTAAGATCAATTGAATGCATTGCGTTTGTTCATAAAATATAACGCAGGTGATACATTTTTTCAACCTTAACTCGCGCCAATTTCCTTGTTTAGTTTAAGGTCTAGACTTTTAAATTGTACAAACTGCAATTACTTTTTCTACCAGAATGGGTGCGTTTCATTCCGTTAAAACAAACGTCTGTTCACAAAAAAAAATCAAATAAAATTGTAAACGTTAGCACGTTCGACCTGTGGATTTAATGAACTTGATTGGAAGAATCTATTAGTATTAAAAGTTAAGTTTACTTTAAACATAAGCGATACGATGGCAAAGAATTCTTTCAATATTTGTTAAATTGCACCAACAGAAATTTGCATTTTCTGCATTCCTTTGCATAATTTACAATAAGTTTAAGTGCACATATAATTAAGAGCATTGCAATAAGTAAATAGAAATGAAATGAGTCTGAAAATAAAAAAAGGGTATCCTCTGTTTGCTTTATTGTTTTCTTAGATTGTAAGCTTCTCTAGTTTCCTGCGAAAAGTTTAGATTTTCTGTTTTTTATATTTTTTCTGCTTTTTATTTTTTAAGAAATTAAAAATTATAGATTCTCTAACTCTTTCTATCCTCTTATTTCTCCCTCTTTTGCTTGGAATGTCTTAATATTTTTTTAAGAAGGGTTAGAATTTTCCAATTTCTTTTTACCAATTATCCTGGATTCCATAAATCATTCGCACTTTTTCGCAATTTCTACTGCATAGATTATTTAGATCCGTACATTTTCTAAATATTTTATAAATTTTGGGGATTCTGTATATTTTTTTCTCATCGAACTTAATCGAAGTTTTTTGTTTAAAATCGGCATGTTTATAAATTTGTTATTACCATTAGATTTAATCTAAGTCATCAAAGACAAAAATAACACTATATTAAAGCCGATACAAACATCCTCATTAAAAATTTATGTTTCTATAAATCCTAAATTATTCATATTTTGAAATTCTTTAAATTGGTCTTAATTTTTTAGACCTTTTGCAGATTTAGAATTTTTTTTATCTTTTGGACTCCATAGATATATTTTTTTTATAATTTTTATTAATTTTTCCTTGATTCTTTAGATATTTCCTAGATATCTTTAAACGCCATAGAAACTTCAAATTATTGTTAAAATTTGTATTTTCTCGATTTAGAAATTCCAAAATATTTCTGTTGTCCCGACACTTTTAAAGTTCAATATTTTTACTGGAACTTTTAGTGTTTTAAAACACGAAGAGAATAAAGCAAATAAAATTATTAATAAAAATGGAACAAGGCTATTTCACCAAGTATAGTGCATATAGCTGGCACTTTGATATTAAGAGGCAATAAACATCCAAGACGATTGAAAAAGAATCAAATAAAATATTCCGGAGCATATTAAAATGTTAGCATGTTCCAAACGTTGATTTTATAGTTTTATAGGTAAATTATATTCACATTAAAAAGTTGAATTTAATTTATGGCTAAGAATGTGAGATCGTATCAGTGTTTGTGGCGTTGCAAGATTAAAAATCAACACTTTTTTGTGTCTTTTACACGTTTGTGAAACATTGTAACATTACCTGAGCATTCTATCATTACAGCATACCAAAAAAAAAAAAAATGAACGAATTACTCATAGATTTTATTAATGACATATTAAGAATTGAATTACCTATTTTTGTCCGGAAATCAACGACAACTCACCATAATTTTTAGTCGTCACTTCTTGGCAACCGTGGCACTTTCAGTGCAACTATGTCAGTTATTGTGGCAATGTACTATAAAAACTCTAAAATTAGAGAGTCAACGACGTTCCACAAATCCGAATTTGCGGACACTTTGAGGTCGTTTCCGGCCGTTTAGGATCCACTTTCTTTGAATGTGTTTCCGGGAACCGAAGTAATCCAACCTTGCAAATACCACAATTTATCTTCTGCTTGAATACTAAATGTAAATTTTCCTTGGCATCGTACAAACCTATTGACAAAGTTGCACGTATAGAAGAATTTTTTGCTTCTTGTGGGTCTGGTATTCGGTCAGCAAAGCAGGTTTATTGCGAGTTCGGTCGTGAATTGCGATGAAACTCCGCGATTAGGCCGGTATTGTGCAGTATATACTGTATATGTACGCTTCACCTGTTAGAGAGAAGACATCGTCTCGTTCTTGCAAAGGCCAATTATATATCGCACGCTCAAGGGGCACGCCAGATAAGGGTCAAGTGTCTACGTTTCACAGTGTTGCAGATGTATTGGTTTCTCTGTAACCTCATTATTCACCTATAATGGCAACCGTTGTGTCCGACGTTGGCCATAAAGCATCCTTTTGAGCACAAAACGATCGAAAAAAAATCTTGCGTTTCATTTTTCGCAATATTCGTTTTTTAGTTTTTAGCTTTGAGCAAAGCTCATGAATTTCACTTTGTCAGCTCTTATTAGGTACCTTATACGTTTTTCGGAAATACCAATAAAGCTGCGCGTCAAGAATTTATGTGCTGAAACCCCGACAAGGCAGTGTAACAAATTCCTGTGGGATGTGTGCGGATGGACTAGATGAAATATGAGGATCTTTTCATGTTGTCTGCGGCCTTTGCAAGTGACCGCCACGAAGGGGCCCCAGTACGGCGCTTCTTTTAATAGAGTCGTTTTAGATTGAGGAGGGTGCGTTGAAAAAGACCACTTACTTTTACCTCATTTGCACAAAAATTCAACCTAAGAGCTACTATTATAGCATATTTAACTGCGATCGTAAACATACTGGATTCTATTTAGTGTTTGATTGCCAATAATAATTTTATTTCGCCATAAATTATCCGCAATAAGCTACACTATTCTAAATTAATTACGAATGCTAATAATTTGCATATAAACATAGCGATAAATGCTGAAACTTGTTTACTGGATAACATCGTACAGATATTAGATCTTCAAATGACTGTCATTAACTTATATGTATTTTAAATGGTCGTGGCTATTTCTTGAGAAAATTAACTAACACAAAGACAGACACCAAACCAGGACTGTAATAAAACCGGAAGTTTCAAAATTCTAATTCAGATAGTCTCAAAGTTTAGAAGTATTGAAGTAACCGAGCTAAATTCAAGGATCCCTCTTCTCGGCAACACTAGTTTAAACTTTATGAAGTTGATGAGACTATACTTGTGGCTCTTCTTGTAACAGAGTAAATCTTGCTAGGTTGCATCTATAGTTTGTCCAATTTCTTTTATATTTTATCGGAAAACAGATTCAAGAAAATTCATCAGCGATACTGAGCATGATTATTGCAAATGTCAGAAAAAAGAATTTACGCTATTTCGAAGCTTTTTGTAGGTTTTGATTTGGCCAACTTTAATCTAGTCAATGTTAATTATAAAATATGTTTTATTTTTTGCAATGCCTTTATTTCTATTTGTTAGATAGGTACACTAACAAGATTGATTAACTAAGATTGACTTCGTATTTTATAAATAAATTGTTAAATTAATTCCAATTACTAAACACATCGCCTTCGTATAAAGATTTCTCAAAAATTTGTTGCAATTCTAAAATTTTCAAAAACTTTCAATAATGTTCCATTTAACATTTTTATTAATTGGTTCAGACATTTTTAAAGCTTGCTACTATTTAACAGATTCTGATATTCTCAAAATTGTCAACTATTTTGAATTTTTTTTTTTTTTACAAAAATAACGAAAATTTTAAATTAAAATAAATAATCAATTAAACAATTGGCCTAATAAATATTAAAACTCTAAAGAAACTAGAGAATACAAATAATTCAATTCAAAGTCAACAAAAATCCACAATCCAAACAATAAGTTTTAAAAAAGACAGAACTTCAAATAAAATTTTAATATTTTTAGAATTGAAATGAAGCTCTAGTCTTGATTGTTTGTGGTTTAGTTTCATTTTTCCTACACTATTATACGATTTTTTTAACCGGTATTTTGATGAGGTCAACGTTTGTTTACATTTCATAATTCATTGAAGTGAATTGTTTTCCGTTTGTTCCTTATCCCCGTAAAAATAAAGATGAATAAAGCCAGAAAAAAAATGCATTAACTAATGAGAAAATGAATTTCAGTTTGGTGAAGACCCTTTTCATTTCATTTAAATTGTAGAATACCTACAGCGCCTGTACATTAAAATATGCAAATTTTCTACGTTGTACATTTTAATGGTTCGCAGAGGCGCCTTTCCATTTCGATAGTGGCAAGATAGGTAGACAGAGATATAACAAAATGATGAGGGGGTGCAGACATGGCAAATACATGGTTTTGTGTATACCTGTCAGTTACAAAGATTCCTGTTTAGCCTGCATTCTCACATTCAACACTAACAAGGTTCACCCCCCGATGTTGCGGTCAGAAAGCTCGTGCACCTTGTTAGAGAAGATTCACAACATTTCTCTTTATGAAAACAAACCAAATTCCGTCGAAACATTCAAAAAATGCATCCCTTAAATTCTACAGGTAAAAGACTTAAATAACGACAACCGCTCGCCCACATTGATCATAATGACCCATGCATTTAATTTACCTAGTTTTTCGGTGGGAATTCGTGTTGGAAACCTGTCCGCGATCGACATCCAGCGGTGAGTTAATTGTTGTAGTTACAAACAGATGACAGTGTTCTAAATCTAAACCCCACGAAAAATAGTTTCGGCTCAGAAATTTATATTTTAATTACACAAAACGTGACCCCACATTTCTTTTTCTTACGGTTTCCAGTTATCTATCTCTGAAATGTTTATGGGTGCTTTTACCTGTGTTTACAAATGGATCACTCCACGTGATAAATAACCGTCCCTCAGATAACTCCGCTCTGTTTATTACCCCAATCTAACAACTTCCGTTACTTTTACTTAATTATTTAAAAATTATATCGCAACCCTTTTTCTCTCTGCCATTGTTGCCGTCATCCATCAAGTTGTGCTTTTGGAGAAAATCTCATTTGCTCAGTTGTAGCAATGGAGATGTATATCTTCTGTGGTTCAGCTGAACTGGCCCTTAATTTGGACCCCTCATCACTTCCTATCAATTGGTCCATAACCCATTAGTGAAGATTGACAGTTGGATTTCGCTTCCATTAACACAGTGCTCGTAAACACGACTATCTAGGTTTTAGCCCCTGCATATCATCTGACGACGATTTTTGTAAATAAAATACGATGCAGATAATGTAGCTGGAAGAGCACTATCAATAAAAGACAGGCTTTATAAAAAATGCAGGTACGTTTATTATTTAGCTCCATATTTTGCAATTTTTAAACCTATTCTTAGAAAAGTTTCTAACAATTCTGTTAGAAATAAAGTGGTAGCGACGAAAGGCTAAAAAATTGGTAAGTATTATAAAATAAAACTGATGATTTGCTGGACGCTAGTGATTAAATCATCTTTCCTTCAGGAAATTCTTATATTTACAAAGGATCCAAGAAAAACAAACATTTCTGAAATTTGCAACGTTTTAATAATGTTAAAAATGTTATTTTTGTATGATTAAGATTTTTCGAATTTTTAGAATTATTGCAGTTTTCTTTAAACCCTTTCAGTAATGTTCAATTCTGATCATGTTCAAAAGTTTCCTAGTAACAACACGGTATTAGTAATTTTTGAATTAGTTCTAGACGAAAAATTCTACAGCTTAACCACAAGAAGATATCAAAATGTACTAAAATATTTGAATATTTGAAAATAGTCTTTCTAATTTGGTAAATATTTTAGAAATTAAAATTAATTATTACTATTTTTACTGTATTTAGATGAAAAAAAGCTACAAAATAATATAAGTTTTTATATTTGAGATTTTGAAGCTTTTTTCAGATGTTAAAAATATTTACGTTAAGATAATCTTCAGAGACTTCAGATCTTTCTAAAATTTTAAACCTAGCAAAAATTCTTCAAACAGCATTTTTTAATGCTTCTAGAAACTAGAAAATTAGACAGTTCTAGCAAAATCGTTCAAAAATATTGTTTCTATTTTAATTTCTAAAATTTCAGACTTTCAAGGTATTCAAAAAATTTAAATTTTGAAGGTGGTTTTTTGACTCTTAAAGTCTTCGGCAAATCTCGAATTTTGTAAAAGCTTTAATTTCGTAAATTTTTTTAGAACTATTTCAATTTTCTTTCAAAAAATCTATTTTTGTATATTTTCATACTTTTATATTTTTATTTTTATTTTATGTTTTATATATATATATATATTTATAGTTTTAGAATTTGCACATTGAACAAACGACGGGTTTCAAAATTTTTATTTTTTTAATTCTGTACATATTTAAAATATTCATCAGTTTTATGTTTAATGAGTTAAAATGATAAAGTAAAAATTTAGGTTTTCTTCGGAAAGAGAGATTTTGAGTTCACACATTAAACTACCAACTGCTGTAATTATTTTTTTGTTTTGTTTTCAAATTCTTGGTATATTTTCAATATTCTTCGTTTCTATAATCAGGTAAATGAATGTACAAAAAACTGACATATTTTATCACACAAATAACTTTGAGACAAACTAGAAATTTTGTTCGAAAAGTAATGTAAAATTTAATCATTTTTAACGATTTCAAAATTTGTGTCATTCTAATTTGATAAATATTTCATAAATATTTCTATTTTAATTTATTTAGAATAAAAACACACAAAAATTCTTAAAACTGTTTTGAATAGTCTAGAAAATCCAAATACCTAATAGACAAATTTAAAAAAATAAAATAATTCAACAAAATTTTAAAAAAAGTTTTCAAAAAAAAACAAAAAAATATAGGATATCCCAGCCATTAAAAAAAATTACTAAAGCATTTAATTTATTGTCTCATAAAAAAATAGATACAAAAAAATGTAAAAACAAAAGCAAACAAAATGTTATTATATAAACCCACACATCAAAATGTCAGTTTATTAGGTGACGCGCGTTTCAGTAGCATCAGAGCGATGATTAAAACTAGCACTGATGATAGTGTGGGGATTTATATAATAACATTTTGTTTGTTTTTAACATTAATAAATTTTCATGGAAAAAATTGTAAGACAACTCGAAAAATGCAAAAATTCTATTAAAACTAAAAAGTTTATGGAATACAAAAAAACAGATTTCTAATTAAAACGATTTTGAGCTAAAAATTCCAATTTAGAACAATCCAATCTATCTTAAAAGTCCCATGATTCTATTTGATAGTTATTTAAATATATTGCACTTTTTAGTGACAATCTTCGTAAACATCATCAAAAACAAATTAGTAGAAGGGTTGCAACAACTGATCCAGCATTAATACGAACACGTTTTAAATTTATATAAAGTGCAGGTCTCGCACGTTGCCACCTCAAACACTCTAAGAAGCCCGTTCTTCGTGATTTATATACTCTTATAAACTCAACTCTTTCTCCACTTTGCAGAAAGCCTCTTGTTTTCATATAGATTATAGATGTTGTCTTGTGGGCTGTCGGAGGAGCTGGTGTGGCATTTAGTCAAGATAAGATAACATGGTTAAGACTAGTCTAGACAACATCCGTGATAACATCACGGTATTGTTGGTAAAGGTGTTTGCGATTTTTACACCCAAAAGATTTCTACGCATTTTCTAAGCTTTAATAATTTATCATTCCTTTATGTAGGAGGTAATGAAGGCATTAACATAAAAGTAGAACACAACGGAAATGAAGATCTCCATTCATCACTGTGTTCTAAAATATATAAAATAGATAAGGTAGGCGGTTAAACTGCGACAGCATAGATTTTAATCTCCATTCAACAACCGAGCGGACAAAAAGACACACAAGTAGAGGAAATGTGGAACTAATCAGATAGCCACTACGAGACGTAACAAAAGCAATAAATAATTGACTAATTTAAGCGCCATGATGATTGATCGGGTGATGTATCGGTTTCGAATTAGAACTAAAGCGACGATAAATGATATAAAGAACAGTGTTGGTTAATTTCGTAGCGAGGAGATAATTGAAGAATGAGATCGACAGAAGTATTTGTTCAGTCCAAATATTCCGCTGTAAAAATTATTGACTGGCAGAGCGACAGAATCCAAAGAATCCAATATTATCGACGAATAAAGACGATCGATCGGAATGGTCGCGTTGTTGGAAATCCAGAGGATATTACATTTTTCCTTTGAACTCGAAGAGTAAATGTATCATGTCGTATTTCCTGGGCCAGGCTCTAATAAACTACTTCTAGTTGACTAAACTGGAAACAACTCGAGGGAAAATGAGGGTTTTTCGATGATACCACGATCTTTCACCGTCTCTAATCCTTTCATTGTTCCCATGCAATTTCAAAGAACTAGATGAAATGCGTTAATATCTGTTAGAAATCGTTATGAGGGTATTATATAATAGATGAAAGTACGTACGCTGAGGAAATTGCCGAGTGTAGAAAATAGAGCGACCATTAAAAAAATTGAGAACCCTTCTAATATGTAACAAAACATGTGATTATGTAAATTGGGGGTTAGAAGAGTGGCCTCGGCAAATCTCCGATGAATTATAATGCATATTAATGAAACACTATCCGTAGTCACCTTATTCACGCTTGAGGTGAAAACGTATTCAGTGTGGCAAGGCTTATGGTAATGCTGCGTTTTGTTGTTCAATTACTCGTAATAATGAAATGTGGCCGATGGTCAAACCAATATATCTCGACGTACATTAGCATACCATTTAAACACAAACCGCACAACGGGAAAAAATCTGAACATAAGAAAGAATTAGAATACCTGCAAATCACTAAGTTTAGGTATACTTAAAAGTTCAAGTTTACAGATTCCAAACATTCAGGTTCTTGAATTCTTGGCTTTGGACTAAAATTTAGACTAAGTTTTCTCTATATGTTAAATTCTGAATTTTTCAGTATTTTTTTTTTTTTTTTTGCTAGGCTGGTGGCAAAACAATTTGACAATTTTGTGCAAGATTTGACAGGTACGATCCAAATAGTTTACGATTCTATATACAATTCTATTTTTAATAGGTTTTCTGCCTCTTAAGTCGTGTAGGATCACGAGGACAAAAACATTAAAAATGATAATAATCAGGCTCTCCACTGCAGCATATTAAACAACTTGAATACTCTTGAACTTACCATATGTCGTCTTCTACGCAACAAAGAATGTGGTACTTACCTGAAAAAGAATAACATTGTTAGTAATTTACAGACACTCATAGAAAACCTCAATACAGAAACAGCAAATACTAAAATAGTGACTCTATCTATTCAACTTTCTTGTCAAAGTGCGTTTACCGTTTAAGGAACGAAAGAATTCAATTCTCCATTTTAACAGCAGTTGTTTGATGGTCCGATGTGCATTAATATCTACAATATGCAGCTATTACCATACCCAGTCGATATCCCGCCAAGAATAAAAATACAAGAAATCTCAGGCGACAGTTTGCTTATCTCCACCATGACAGAAATGGAATAATAAGTGCGGTAAAACATAAAAAAATAAATTTATACCGCAAATCCGAAGAAATACGTGTTCCCAACTCTCCAATCGTTTAAACGCCAGCAGGTATTAAAATACAAAAGAGCGTAATGGTAGTTTTTATTTTAAATTAACGACTCGAGTCCCCTTTGACTACTACGTAGTGAGGAAACGCTTAAAAGCAAGAGCGGAACAATTTTAGAAGACATACTTTAATAGTGGTTTCCGGTGAGCTCTTTAAATCCGTCTCAGGTTTAATTTGCCACAAAGATGGATCGGTGTTTGCACTTTTCTTATTACACTCTTTTCGAATTCAATTAAAAATTATAGTTTGCTCGTTAAATGGAAAGTTTCAAAGTGGAGCGGCTTTAGCGTTGTTTCAAATAATTTATGAAGAATTACCGCGCTTCTTGGATGTAGGTTTTGCGTATGTCTTTATCAGACACTTCCTAGCTCAAAGGAGTCTACAAAGTTATCATAATGGTTCCTGAGTTTTCCACGGAGCATTAAACCGAGCTCGCCGGTATTTTCGAAAGTGTAAGCCACTCGCTGTCTATTTGGATGATATCCATGGTCATGTACATGATACAAAGAGCCAATAAAAAATAAATTAGTTGGGAAGACACGAGAAAGGTTGTTTGAAGTTGTAACACACCAGTTGAAGTAGGACTTTAGTCGATTTTAAATTTTGAATGAGCCTGCATAAATCATTGCTTAGTGCATAACACGTGTCTCACACGTTAACAAGCCTCGAAATTAGAGTCAGATTTAATCACTCCTGACGTTCGCGAGTGCATCGAACCGCCGTTGATGTTCTTGTTCATAAACAACCGACTGACATCAGAGGCGAAATTTTCAACAATTACGTTGAAATATGTGAGTCGTTAAAATCAAATCATATGCATCTAAATCTGAACACGTTAAGTGAGATATTAAAGAGCTTTCGACATTCGCGTGAATGACGTCGTGATCATAAAAGTTGCTTTGCATCCGAAGAGCATATTTACATTTGAGAAGACGTAGAAGACGTCGGAACACAACAGCTGGCGATTAGAGATTTAATTCCTCTATTCACATCAGTAATACTGCGCATAAACATAATCTCACGAACGGGGATGTCGAGTGTTGAACAAACATTGGAATTATAACAATGGTCCGTAACCGCAGATCGGCATTCGTCGTTGCTAATGGCAGAAAACAACGCTTCGGTCCGAGAAAAAGGGACCTTGCTGATGTTTCCGGTTCAGGAGATAATCTAAAATCTAAACAAAAAGTTTGTTCACGTTTGGAAAAACATAAGGATGAGCTTGTTTGGTGATGTATAAACTATTTTTGCTGTATACGTACTGAAATTCCTTGTATGGATTGAGATAAGTCAATTCCGATCATTAGCACGTTGCTAAAGCTGGTACAAACAAGCCGGTACAATTTTAATGTTTAATAACACCGTGCTCTTCCTTATCACGTTGATCTTAATAGGAGCAAGTCTGATGGCTACAATTTTTCGATTTTATCGTAGCAAATCAAGCTACTTATCTCTCTGCATCTCGATTTGATAATGATTTAATTTGTGAGAAAGCGGTAGAATTAAAAGGAGGGAGAACCGGTAGAAAGACCAAAGTAATACGTAAATGTCAGGTATTCACATGCGAGACTCCCTAGAGTACTATTAATATTTTAAAACGACATTAAAACTAGTTATGACGAGAAACCACTCCTAAGTTAATAAAAACTCATGACCATACGAACAAAACATGTTCGCTTTCGTTGTACTTAGAACTTTGGTGAGAAATTCATCAACTGCTCGCATTCTCTCAATCAATCAACACCTTCGCCGTGGACTTCTCCTCATCCCGGGGAAGCTACTTCATGATTTTTCCAACCTTGAACCACGTACTCGAGCTTTTGCTGGGAGGCGTTAATGTTATAAATTATGATCATATAGACAGATACGCGTATTCAAATTCCTCACAATCCATGAAAAATCTTGAGGCGTTCCTTAACCTTAACGATAAATCTACCTGAAAACTAGAACCTGTCAATAAACAGACAACAGGTTATAGATCCTTCATCCTCCTGACCTGAAATGAAAGGCTCGGTTTAATTTAAATCAGATTCAGGCGCGAACATGGTTCGTTACGTTACCGTTTATCACATTGCGTACCTGGGCGTTACGAGATATAGTCACTGAGCTGTGAATCGATCAGATTATTCTTTTGCTCTGAATGAGAGAGCTTTTCCGATCAACTTCCAGAAAAAGCTCGGCAGAGTCAATTTGCAGGATGAAAAAGAAACGTCTCTATTGTGTTATAGTAATATTGATAGCTTGAGATCATCGGTATGATGAGTTCTCAGAGAACAACAATGATTAGAGGATTTTCACTAAGTTAAAGTTGATATCTTGTTTCTGATAACTAAAGAATCCAGTACATACAACATTCTTTATAAAAATATTAATTGAAATGTGCAAAAATATGAGTAAATATGCAAAAGTCAATGTATTTTTTAAACATATTGAATTGCTTTGAGTTTTCTGTTCATCTGGTTTCTTCATTTTTTTTAAATTTCTTAGATTCTATGGATTCTTTAATTTTTTTAAATTGTCTTTAAGATGTCTACTCTATATCTACTTCAAATTTCGATTCCAGTTATTGGGATTATCTATATCTTCTAAGTTTGGACGAATTTTTTAGATTTTTAGATTTTTCAGATTACCCGGATTCTAAAATTTTCTATGATTTTGACTAATTCTTCAGATTCAAATGTTCCGAAACACCAAAAATTTTTGTTTTATATTTTAAAAATATTATGAGTAAGAATTCTTGAGAATATAATTTAGGATAGTGGAAATTTGGCAATACGATGTATTTTTTTAATTAAAAAGCATTTAAAGCCTTTGTTAAAATTTAACAAAATATTTTGATTGCGAATTTCCAACTATTTCAATGTCCGTAAATATTTTTCAAGCCTTTGTCGGAACTTCTTTATTTTTATACAAATTGTTGTTTCTTTTAAAGCTTATAAAAAATAAGCACCTTATTTCTAAAGTAAAAAAATAATATAACTCCTATTAATCCATCATCCTCGTTCACCACAAAATTTCGTGGATTAATTTCAACGCGGTTCCTTTTCCGAAAAGAGATATATATCGGAAATTGGGTTGATTAAAGCAAGACCAGTTTAACTTTTGAATAAACCCCGCCAAATATTGATTTATAGAGAAAATACGTGTCAGGAACATCGGCAGGTCCGCCCCACATCTGCCACGATTAATTTCTATAGGGACTAATGAATTGGCATGAGCCACAATCAAATTTCATTTTGAATTAACTCGAAAATATGACACCGTGTTTTCGCTCAGAATAGATGGATTTTAAGGACATCCTATCAAATCAACCGATCACAATATGGGTCTCTAATCTCATTGATGTAAATAAATTTGATTTAACGTGTAAACGAGTTATGTTGATTACTTATTAGAAAGTCTATCACAAAACTGCAGGAGACGATGATGTGAAGATGAGTTATCTGGTTGCCCGCTCGCTTTCCCGTGTTTCCTACAGGTCAAAGTGATTAGGTATTACGTGTATATTTCATATTCGTTAGCTTATTTTCTCGCAGACAAAGCTGGGAAATCCTTAATGTCTTGACAACGACATGAAAAGCCAATTTTCTCGTGTTTATTTTCAAATATACAGCTAGTAAAGTACGTCATCTGGCAATCGTAAAGCTTTGGACGCCCTTCTGTTTGTCCAGGTTTTCTATTCCTGTAGCTACACTTTTATTACAGCCACCCCTATTTCACTTATTATCCTTTCAAGGATTTGAAAGTATCCAGCAGACAGAAAGATCGCTGATTTGATAAATACGAGAACGCAAAGAATTGAAATTTTGAGTTTCCACATCGCTGCTCAAATTTCGAGTAAATGATATTGATACTAAGAAGGAGTCACTCTACGATTTTGCCGATTTTTGTGTAGGCAGTCGCGCACGAGCGAGTAATTTAACCATGAAATGGCATAAAAACGATGTTTAATGGGCTTTATGTGTCAAACAATGCAAACAAATTATGAGTAATGAACAATACCTGCAATTTTCTTTGTAAGACTGCTAATTATCGGCGACCCTGTGACCTTTAACAATCTTGAACAGTTATTCAGTGGATAGCTTGTGCAACCTTTCCGGCGTTTTGTCTGTTATAAAATATTTATCCTCGCTTTCAGTATTGGAGTCGTGAGATGGGCGCATAAAATAAGACGCATGGGACTCGAGAACTGCACCGAAACAAGAATTTATACTGGGGGCTCAGCGTTTATTGCAGTGCAGCAGTAACGAGCGGTAACCGCGACCGCAAATTGAAAATAATGTCGTTTTTGTGGTTTCACTCGTATACACGCACAACTTTGCGGGGAGATTCGTATGAAAAGTTCAAAGAGAATGAAATGTTGGATACGCTTATTGTTTCTGACGTCTCGCACCAGGTTTGTTTATTTGGATTTAATGTGGTGTAGTCGCGTTCTGTGCTAAGGGGCTTTCAAGATTTTTATGAGACTTGTTTTTCTTCCTAATGGATTTATATGAAAAGTTCACTGCCATTACAACCAGGAGAGAACGTCAAACGGTGCAATGGTGCAGTGAAATTACACCGGTACGTAACACTAATATTTCTTAAAATTTCATTAAGATTCCATTTCATACGTGTACAGGCTGCGGGGAACGGCACGTCAAAAAGACACACACTCTTTCCACAAACGGCATCGTAAAATGCAGCAGAAATGTTTTGTGAATGCTGTAAGCCACTACTTGGGTCGAAATAACTGCGTTGCGACATTCCACAATCACATTATTTAATAAAATTTCTATTACTAACTACTCTTACATAAAGCAAAATTGACTAAATCTCATAATAATTTATCCATGGCGGTGTATATTCTGTCATATGAATAGTCGCAATCAACTTAGATTGATTTAAGATCAATAAAATCAAATAAAGAATTGGTTAAACTTATAAAAAAAAAAAACTAAACAGGAGTTTACGAACTGCCATAAATCAAGATTGAAAATAAACTAGAATGCATAAAATAAATTACCTGCGATAAAATTGCAATCAATAGTGACACGTACTCGTATGTCGGCTGTTATAACGCTACATATTATTTTCGTTGTAAAAATAACGAAACCAACACTTATCTGCATGCAGAAAAAATAGAAAGTTGGGGGAAATTTGGCAATGCTCAGAACCGCAATTAATAATGACGCGCTAGTATTTAAAAAAATCGTTATAAATAACGATACTAAATCTAAATTTACAATGGCCAACTAATGAACAAAATTTGGATATTTTTGCTTAAACAAGCGATTTCTGTATAATGGGTCACAGCTTAAACTTTTTGATAAAGAAACTAGTTTGAGGTTTGGACGGTAAAATATAATTCAAGTCTGTGAACTGTATCAATTCATTTTAGTTCCAAGCTATAATTATCAATTTAAACCACATATATAATTTACGATACAATCGATATAATTTTTCAGTGTAATTTTCTCATCAAATTATTCTTCTGAATGTTCTGTGTTAAAAATATCTGTTCCATATTCCATAAACATTAAAAATGAGAACAAATTTTAAAAAATTACCAAAATTTCAATCTTCTGAATTATGAAAAAATAAAAAAATTAAATTTCTCAAAATAAAAGTTTGCTAGATTTTAAAAAATTTGTATTTTTTTTTAATTAGAAAAAACAACATTTTTCAAGCAATTTTAAATATTCTATATTCCCCCTAAATATTTTTAAATTTTCGTTTCAAAAATTTTTCATTTTTGATAGTAAAACATTTGTTTGAATTTTTAAGTGTAATGTTTCCAATTTATCAAATGTTAAAATTTTCAAGTGTAAAAGTTTCAAAACATTTTACAATGTTGGAAGAATTGAATGTTGAAATTTTAAATTAAATTTAAACACATCAAAGAATTGCATACTTTGTGATAGTTAGCCAAAATTAGGTCCTATAAAATGTTTAAAATAGTCAGAATAGTACCCTCTCAGACGTCACCTAGGCAAAAATGTATTTTTAACATTGGAGATGTGATTCCTAACCACGACAGAGACCTTCCACGAACAACAACGACTCGCAAGAGTAGAGGAGGAAACTATTGATATTTTTGAAAATCAACCCTAACGAAGCACAAAACAGTCGCACGTGATGTAGGAATTCACTTTAGTTTAGTACAAAAAAATTTAAAAACAGAATATTTCTATCTACACCATTTCTCAAAAGTCCAAGCTTTAACACCAGCAGATCATCAACCCCGGATGGAATTTTGTCGTTAGCTGCTTAGGAAGCACGAAAAAGGGAGGGAATTTTTAACAAGCATAATAATCACTAGAAGGCGGTAGAAAATCAACACACTCTGCACCTAAGAAGACATCAACATAAATTTAGTTTAAACATGTGGACAGCAATAATTGATAATCAATTAATATCACCCCACGTGCTATCCAGTCGCATGACTGGTGAAAGTTTAATTTTTTAAATAACGAATTTCAAGAATTAATAGAAGATATGCCATTACCCAGAAAACGTAACATGTGGATTCAGCTTGATGGCGCACCTGCACATTATGCTGTAGATGTTAAAAAATGGTTAAACAGAAATTTTAATAATCGTTAGAGTGGTCGCGAAGTACCAGAGCATCGGCCAGCCCGTTCCTCAAATTTGAATCCACTTGTTTTTCTGGGTCGCGATAAAGAATAAAGTGTATGAAACCTTATGAGAAAACCAGGAGGTTCAAGGAAACAGAATTTCTGCGGCCCTAGCAACTGTTACAAAGAAAATGCTGGAAAATGTACAGCAAAGTATTCGAAGATAGTGTACCGCCTGTATAGACGTCCAGGGTCGTACTTTTGAACATTTTTTATAATTCTAATGTGCTGATTTGTAATTTCTTTTCCATTACTTCACTCCAAGTCATTTTGACAGTTATTAAACATTGCGATAGAAACAATTACCTATTACCTTTCTCATTTTTTTTTCATTTTTGTTTAAATTTGCTAGCAGTGAAGTCACTTTTCTGAAATAAAAATCCCTACAAATCTTAAGGTACGTTTATTAAAGTTTTTTCACTAATTTGTCCACGTTCAGTGTGTGATCTACTATATTGCATCATGTACAGTTAGTACGCTAGTTTTTGATACACCCGTATATAATTCGTAAATTGCTAAACACGTGAAATTTTAGAAATTTTCACAAAAACGTGAGCAATTTAAAACTTCTAAGGTTCTAAAAATATGTTAAAAAAAAGTGTGCAAAATCAAGAGTCCAAGAGACTAAAAACTTGAGAGCATAAAATCTTATGTAAAAGTCGAAGAATCCAAGAAAATTATTGATCTAACCTTTGTTTGTAGTGAGAAAATCTTTCGAGAAATTTAGTAACTTTAAACTGAAGCCAAATTCCCATTTGAAAATTTCTAATGTCATTTAAATTCACACCCAAAGCAAGAGACTAAAAGTTTTGGGAACTTTCATACTTATTATACAATATCAAGATTAGTTGTTTCATTATTATTCAATTATTTAATTTCTTTATACGTCTTTCTCGAAACTAATTAAAGTAAAAATCTCTGTTTCATGTCCGTCACCGCCTCGAAACATAAGAAAAATCAAATAAAATTATCCCGGAACAATCACGACATTTGTAAAGAACCTTAATCATTCAACGGTAAATCTTGACGCTCGACTTAATTCTGAAGTCAAGTTATTGAAACGAGCGCTCGTCAAGAAGCTTTCTGTTCGGCTCACTGTGCATGTGATTTGGCTTTTGCGACGTTCAAAATTAGAGATTTTTAATTAGAAGAAATTTACAATAAATGTTTCATTAAAAGTACGATAATTAAAAAACTTCTGGCTAGTTCTCTCTAAAAAAATATGACTTTAAAACAGAGCTTTTTATCTAAAAGTTTCTCGCTCCACTGTTATGAAAGTCATGCAGAAACCATTTAACTCATTTAACAGACATCTGATTAAACCCAACTGCAAATTTAGCTGCTCCAAAGTCGATTTGAACAAAGACTTAGTTTTATTAAGTCTTTCTTTTGAAACACCTGCATCCCGGAATCAGACGCGGAAAACGGAGGTTTCTCCGAGGAGTAAAGAGAAATTACGGAATAAAAATAACAATTTTAAAACACTCATTCCGATGCCTTTAAGCGAGACAATTAAGTTAACAACCTTCTAATAACTAGACAGTTATAATGAAAGTATAAATGCACTTGGTCTTTAATTAACCTGTTGCGAGACAAAGTTTGCAATATACATGGAATGTCGTGAAAAAAAATCTCTCATTTAAATCTTTTTTCGTTTCGTCTTAGAACAAAGACGACCGTATGCAAATGAGTTATCGATCTAGCTAACAAATTGGCGACTTCCCGATCCGACATCGAAATCACATCCCGAAGCAACCGGAAGTCCGGGGTGCAATTTCCGGTGTGACTACAATAGCGGGCTCAACTCCTGATCCGAGTGAATCCGGGTATGAATCACGGCAAACATGGTTCAGACAGAGGTAAAGTGAGCCCTAGACCGAGTCAAGAGCGATCGCTAACGAGACAAGAACACTAACGACTCCTTGATCACAACCTCTAATTACCATTTTCGCACCCTTTAGAAAATAATAACGTAATCTGTGACTATCCTTCTCTAAACGTAAAATTCAAGGAGGTGTCGTTTTGAAAACAAATCATTTTGTTCTGTTTTGTATTAAATTAGCAAGCGAAGAGCATTACTGATAACAAAGAAACTCACTCAACAAGACATCCTGAGATTGTGGCAGGGAAAAAAGGACGATTCATTCTTATCAAGCTGAAGCGCCTTCATTATCCCTAAGAAAGCGGTTTTCCGAGTAGGTATTAGGATTCACTCGGAATTAGTATTTTGTACAAGTGTTCGTTTTCTTCTTCTTCTTATGCATATTCTCTAATCCGGCGCATCCGCCAAATTTTCACTTTAATTATTTCCGGCGGCCGCGGACCTTCCAACTACCGCACGAACCTACGTTGTTATCACAATCAAAATTTAATCTAGAAAAATTGCTAGTTAAACGTAAAAAATGCCTTCGTTCGTCGAGCAACCGATGCAAAGTGCAGAACGTCGTTCTTTTATAAAAAACGTCTACTGCTAATTTCCATTATCATTTATCTTCTGTCTCCAGCTCCTCGCAAGAAAAACTTCCCTAACATGTAACGCTACTTTATACGGAAAGAATAGTGCAAGAATTTGTTATCGTTAGAAGACAACGAGATGTCGTCAACTTCTTAATTGTGGGCAACATAATACGATGGTTCACTTTAAAGTTGTCGCTTGCGCTCGCAAAAAGAACACGCTATAGACACACAAAAAGAACACAATGGACAATAAAGGCCATTGAAGTTTACGAGATCATACTCATGTTCACTTAGTAATCAGTTGTATAATTTTGCAGTATGGACGGTAGCAGGCAAAAGTTTGGTCATATCTGAACAGAAGCAAATTGAATTGAACTAAAAATTTAAAAAAACTGCAATTTTTACAAAAAGATGCTGCAAATTACAGCAAAATATTCAACACGTTTTGCAAAAAATGCAAGCAAATGCAATGGAATTATTGATTTCTTTAGATACAGTGCATAAATTTAGATAGATTTGTTTTTTTACGCACGGATCTTAGATCCTTTAGATTTTAGACACTATTATTGTTGAATTTGTATTTTAAATATTTGTTGTTTTGCCTTTAGGACTATTGTATTAACTACAAGGATTTGATCCTTTCAATATCTTGCTTCGAATTTTAATTTTTTTTAAAGGTAATTTAATCGTGTTAAAAAATTTAAATAATTTAAAATGGAATTCTCTTCGAAACAGAAAAAGTAAAAAAATCGGTAATAAATTCCAAATCTCTCGTTTCCGAATAAAAGTTCTGTTTGCCTAGTTCGTTTTTTCAAATATGTATTTTTTTGCACATTTTACCTTTATAAAATCAGAAAAAAATATTAAAATTTAAAAATTTTCGGAATGAAAGAAAAACTGAAATTTGAAGGCTATTGTAAATTTTTCATAAAATATTTATATCTCATGAATCCATATCTACATTTTTGTAAATTTTATCTATCTGGGTCAACAGTAAATTGAAATTGTTCAAATGCCCACATATTTAGAAAAGTAACAAATGGTGGACACCAAATTTAATATTTTTACCTAAAATTTCGAAGTTGCCTTAACAGCTTTTAGATTTAACTAAATATGTTCATTTTTTGTGAATTTTGTATGAGATATTCACCGAAGTGGAAAAAAGTGTGAATTTTTGAAGCCGTAAATTCGGTGATAAATTCCAAATTTGCCGTTGTGGAATAAAAGTTCTAGTTTGCCTTAAAACCTTTCGTTTCAATTTCATCTATGAAAAGTCAGAAATATTTATAAAATCTTAAATATACCCGAAAAGAAAAAAACTCTGAATGTTGAAGAGTGAAGTTTTTAAAGTGTGTGAATTCCAAAAATGTTATTTCCAAATTATTAATTTATTAATTTTTGATAACATATATATTTTTTATGAATCATTTCTATGTTTTTATAGATTTTATCTATCTGAGCCACAGTCAATAAAAATTGTTTAAATGTTCACATTAGTAGAAAAATTACGGTAAACTTTATATTTATTTTTGAGTTTACAAAGATGAAATCTACCAGAAAATGAGATATTCGATGAAAATAAATAAAAAAAATTGAAAACAAAATTTCTGGATTTCAAACGATTTCCAGAAATGTTTTCTCTAAATTGCCTTATCCATTTTTAGTAAAACTTTTTTTTTCATAAATCATGTCTATGTTTTTGTAAATTTTATCTTTATGGGTAACAGGAGGTAAATAAAAATTGTATAAATGTCCACATAATTAGAAAAGTTATAAACGGTAGTCACAAAATTTATAATTTTACATAATATTTATAAATAGCCTAGCTTTTAGATTTGTCATTTGACATGAATCTAATTTTTTGTAAATTTGATTTTTTTAAATACATAACACAGTTGAAAAAAATAATCTGCTTTAATAAGTTAAATGATATATTTATTTAACATCTCGTAATTTTCAAAAAAATCTTCGAAAAATTTCGAGACTGCAAAACAAAAAACTTTGAGTTATAACATAAAAATACATGTAAGTAATTCCAAAATTCAATAAATTCTAATGTTGAAAAATTAACATCCGAAAATGTTTTTATCTAAAATTTCAGTAGTTCAAAAAGTTTCCTAATCCCTTAAGCTTTAGCAATTATGTTTACCATAAATAATTTTAATCGCTTTAAAAATCGTTCTGTAAATGACAAAAAAAGTTTCTTTATAATATTAAATTTTTGAATTTGGTTTTGGAAATATTAAGATTTGTGTTTATCAAAGAACATTTATTTGGTAGTTCTGAGTAAATCGTCAGTTACTTTTGACGACATTTCTTTATGTATCTTCCATCAGAATTGTTTTGAACCTTCCTAAAAATGACTAAAAATTCTAGATCATACACAAAATCTGCAGAATAAAGAGAGCATCTTTAATATGCAAAAATGCAAAATAGCAACTCCCAAACTCAAAATAAGAGCACATGTTCAGAAAAAATAACAGATACAAATATATATGTTTCATAAAATCCGCGCTTTTATCGTGACATGACATTGATGTCAGCCCCACTGAGCAATATTAACGACAAAAATATTTAACTCACAAGTGATAAATATTATTCTAACTTCGATGAAACGTCGTTACTGTTGGAAAGCACGCAATGTACTCTATACGATATCGTATTTATTCATTCGAGATTTCCCCTCCTGAAAGCTTTCAAACTGCATCGCCATTTAAGCCAAATCAAACAGACTAATCGGTGAGACTGAAAAAGGGGATTGCAAAAGAAGCTTTGGTGGAGTGCAGAGACACCACAGCTTCATCGTAGACGCAGCAGACTGAAAGAAGCGGTCAAGTGTTCAGGAAGCATCGGAAAGCTGCTTTTGCGGCATTGAAAAGATAGCGATCTCCAGCAGTGACGTTATGACGTGACCTGTACAGCTTTGATAAAAGATCAGAGACAGGAAAGAGAATATTCACAGTTTGGGGGTCTTGGAAACTAGAAAGAGTTGTAAAGATCAGATGTTTCCGTCAAAATTAGATAGTTTCCGTCGTTGCGAAAGCTCTACAAATACGGCTACTACAAGCTTTTCGTTGAAAACACGATGATGAAGCTTTCTTACTCGGATTACCATTAAGCACATGTGGTGAAAACACATATAGATATGCTTTGTAATCGATGAACTACCATAACTCGCCCCATTTTCCACCTTGTTGGAAAAAATTGTCTCGCATCCTGTGGATGCGTGAAGGCAATCGCAAAAATCGATAGTGGCCTTTAATTAAGGCTATCGTTTAGCGCGTTTTCGTTTTATTGCAGTGACACTCCTTGTTCTGGAGCTGTCGGCACGCAGCTTAACAAATGGCTTCACTACACCTGTAGAGAGTGGCTGGAAGAATAACACTCCATGGTTCATAAGCGAACCCATTTGATGAATTACCCGCGGCGGCTGATTCGACAGATCCGTCAGCTCGAGAAGGGTCACTGCTCCGTTCCATTTGTCTTCATCCACTAGACTCCATTGAATAATGTCAGACGGAAGGAGTGGAGGCCATTGTGTAATATGTTAGAAGTATGACCACCACAATACTACCTCATGTGGTATTTAACCTACTAACGTGGAAATATTCCAATGGCATCTACCCTAGTTATCCAAACAACGCAATCAGTTAACCCGATGGAAAGTCGTAAAGTGGTGCCTATCTTAATTCGTTTAGCTCTAATTAACGTGTTACGGTTCGTCCAAATAAGCATATAGATGGTAATGGTTTAACGAAAAAGGTAAAGCTCAAGTGGTAAAGTCGTAATTACAAATGTGTTCTTTTACGTCTCGGAACTTGCTAGCTCATCAACGAGGCTGATGTTACGTTTACACTTCTGCACAAACGTGTCGGAACATTCCGTGTGAAATCCGTTGAATTGATTTGTTTATTTGTTTCATTATTTTCACTCAACTTTCTCGCAACTTCCAACTGCATAAACACTGTTACCTGAGTGCTAATTGGACGGCGCTAGCTCTTGAACTAGAATCCTCCAATTGAAAACAGGCGCTCTCACACCAGCTTACTCCCACAATTCCATTTGTTCTCATCCTATTTTATTCATTTCGTGCACAAATAATAAATAATAATAAAAAATACAATAGTGTCTCACAGCTAGAAACCTCTGGGGTTAAACTTCAACGATACAAAACTTCAAGAAACTACATCGGAGCATTAAGGAAATAACAGAAATTTGATGCGGTAGATTTACCAGCATTTTAAAGAGCTATAAATTCCAACATAGAATGCAAAATGAAGATTAAAACATTTTTTCAGAACCTTAGGAATGTCGCAAATTAGTGCCAGCTTCGAGAATTTTTGTTAAACTTGTAAATATTTAACAGTACGGGTAAGAAATTAGACTATTTAACAAGTTAGAAACGTAATTATGCGGGCATCTAAAATTGGGTTAAGTGATTCAAAATTTAAAGGTTTCAATATAATAATAATTACCTCATTACATTTAAATGCAGGTTTTTAGAGAATTTAAGACGATTCGTATATTTTAAGTGCTCATATGACAGTCTCAGATTCAAGATTATAGAGGCTCCAATTTAAAATTTTCAAATTTTATACGGTCAGCTGCTTTGGTTTTCCAATATTTTTAACCCCGACCTTAAAAAAAAACGAAAAAAAAATCTCAAAAATCTGTTTTAAAAATTAAAAATTTCCCATTTCATTAATTCATTTTTAGAATTAAATTAAAATTTTTAGAACATCTGGGTGTATGAAAACTGATACTGATACGTCTTTATAAAACAAAATTTTGAAAACATTTAAACAGATATATTTGAAAGTTCCATGAAAAACCACAAAGACGTTTCTACAGTTCTTTTTTATAGCACTTTTTGCGATTTAATCATTTAGAATAAATTTTACTGAACGCAATATTTAAATTTTATTTGTCAAAGACTGCCGTAAGATTTCCACTAGTTTAGAGATTTAAATTTTTTTTAAACTTTCCAAAAATGATTGAAGTTCTACAATAAAAAAAACTTCTAAAATCTCAAAATTTTACAAAATTTCCAGTATCCTCTTTCACATTTTCAAGAAATTTTTACTTCTTCATTTTGGAAATCTGATACAAAAATTTTTGATTTTGAAGATAAAAAAGTTTATAATTATAAAAATTAAGCGAACAGAATATCAAAGAAAAACTGACGTTTGACGTTTTTTATTGTATTTATTTTGGTTCTCTAACTTGAGCTTTTCTGTAAAAAAATTTTACTTGGGTCAAGTTAAACCAAATCAGAGTTTAACAAAAACTGTAAATTTTGTTCTTGCATCAAAAAGGTGACCCTTGTAAGACACAAACAAAAATAAAAAAATTCCAATACAAAGAATCAATTGCGTCTTCAATTTCCATTGTAAACGAAACGAAAAAACTGTCGAACTAACCTTTCACAAATCGAATCAAAACAGGATTCATGCATACTTGTACTTTTGTTTATAAAAACCGAGTTGAATTCGCCATTAGTTCTGTAATTTTCCGACGTTAATAATCCGATTTATTTACGACTTTCATCTTTGAATACGCAAAGTATTTGGGATTATATTCAATTACACAGCAGCACACAATTTTCTCTCCGTTATTTATAACAGCTTGGGCGTTTCCATATTCGACTCGCTTGGAATTGAATGGCACGTAAATTAAAAAGCTGTGGTTGGTTATCTCAACTTTGACTAATCTGTGTGTCCTCTGGAAGTTCGCGCGCCAGAACCAACCTGACTTTAATTAAAAAAGTAAAACCTAATCAAACTCCAAGCAGGAGGCAAATAGTCATTAACATTTGATGGACTACAACATTTGTGGAATTTTAACAGGTCTTCTTTTGACAACTATTTTGCAAATTCTCTAGATACTCTGCCTTGAGGTAATGAAGATTTATTTCCTGTGTAATTTCAATCCCGACTAAGAATTGCTGCCTATTTTAGTCTCGACGGAATTCCACCATTATAAAACGCACTTATAAGTCGTCAATAATTGCTAGTAATTTGCGGAGAACAAGAGATAAATTGAGAATGGCCGAGGAACATTGGAAACTCACTGACGGTTTCAAAATAAAAACATTATAAATGACAATGATGTTTCAAGTTTCCCACACATAATTCGATAAAAATGATTGATATATTACGATCAAACACTTCTTCCACTTAGCTCTATGAGATAAATAGATTCATCAGGAACTTTGATCTCAACATATTTTATACTAATCACGGCGTGAGTCGTCATTTTCATATTGTGTAATTTATTTAAGCTATTATATCATAGCAACGAGTTGTTGATGCTTGTGTTTCTTAACTTGATCTTTATGATAGCCATCCTCCTTTATGCAACCATAAAATTCCGCTGCAACTGTTGCAATATTGAAAGGTCTGTTTACCAAGCATTCATCTGAGTACCTACACGTTTTTTAACCGTTGGTAGCCGTAAATTTTTATTTGCAGGTATTTTAGAGCCCCGAAACTCCCCCTGTTGTATTTCTTCTTAAAATTGCTAGAACGAAACGGCGCCAACACACCGCCGATGGTTTCACTGAAACTTTGCAAAGGGGCAAAACGTAATTTATGGCTAGGTATATTTCAAAAAGTAATACATCCGCAAATAATTTTATTTTGTTGTTGATGGTCATAAATAGAAAGGTCTGATCTGACTCTAATTCTGTTTTAATAAAAATAGTTTTATGGGTGAGTTTTTATTACGTTTGCCGTACTTATTTACTTTATATCTCAGTTTATTTTCTGCAGTAAATTATTTACACATTTTATTCAAAAGATAAACAACAAAAATAGATAGAATGTAATTTCAGAATTAGATAGTTATTTTCCTAATAAGCTCGGGAAGCTAGAATTTCTCATACGAATGTGGGAATAAAACGGACAAATCGAGTTGTAGAAAAAAACTATTTTTTACTAAATTCAACGCAGTTTTTGCAAAACTAGACCTTCTGGAATGAAATTGCAAACATATTTTTCTCTACACTAAATTACAGATTACGAGAAAAAAGGCGGTGTAAATAAAACAAAAACAAAATAAAAAAACCGGAATTTATTGGTAACAAGATTTAATTTTATTTTTTTGCAAATTGTATGCTAACTGTAGAATCTTCAGAAACCAATAAACTTATAAATAATAAAATCTTTCTTTTGTTTTCTTTTCCACGATTTCGCATCAAATATTTGTCATCAAGAAGCTTATTATTTTAAATCGGCGCATAATATCCTCCGCCTTAAATTCCAGAATTGATCCTTACCCAATTACGATCTGCCCCACGAATAATACACCGAAATCGAATAGTTAATGACAGTAATGACCCCAAATGGCTCGAACGTCCATTTATCACTATAAGCCGATTATTACCACAAGTTATTGTCTTGAGAAATCCTTTAATGTTTCAAGTGGAGTCGGTAGTTTTCGTGGTACTTTTTTTCGTAGCGTCTACGAAAATAACCCAAAATTTACATAAGATGGTCAATAAAATAAAAATTTAATACATATTCAGTAAAACGAGATCAAACTACACCGAGATACACCGAAAAGGCGTTTTATCGTCCGAAACACGACACGATCAAATCCTGTGATCAGGAAACACGAACGTTAAAGGTGTTGTTTCGTAATAGCATCATTAGGGAACGCGTCTGAATTATCGATACTATTAGGAAATTTATTGTCATCTGGTAACCTGAATCTGAAAAGCCCGCATCTGCGTCGGAGATAACGATATAAATCATCACAGTAAGTTTGGTAATGAAAGTTTATTGAGTTATGGGTTTGAAACAAGACTTCATTAGTGTCTGTAAAAAAATCACAGGAAGTTAAATGCGACATGTTTGAAAAACTCTCGATCAATGGAAGAACCATTACCACAACAACGTGAATGTCATTGATAGTTCTACGAACACATCTTGTGCGGACGTTTCAACTTGAAAGATTGAATTAACTGGTTCGAAAGCTCCTTTGTATTTTAATGGACAGTTAAAGTTTATCACTGTTGTGTATATCATTCTTGGTTTTTTAAGTCATCAACACGCATTCATTAAAATTGTTGTTCGTGCAGGTTTTATGAACCATCGACGTACTGTTCTTATTCTGTGGTACTATTTTTATGACATCCCAACATGGGATGGTGTTTTCTATCACACTCATCACTTGCTCATTTGATGTGACTATTATAACCTATTGCTTTCCGACGTCGTAATTCATAAATCTAATGAAGTTGTCTACAACGACAACTAAATCTTTGAAATACACACCAATTATTAGAACTGCTGTCAATACGAGCAGGCTGGAACTAAATAAAATAAATACCACACTCATCGAGATACAGGAGAAAATTGCTCGACCGAACAAAATAAACTCACTTTACGTGTTGCAGATTTGAAAAGCGTTAGTTTATTTGTGGTAATTTTGCTAACATACGGCAATTTGCAAGTAAATGAGATTTCTGCGTCCTTTAATGAGTTGTTGAATTATTATAATTACTTACGTATGCAAAATTAATTATTATCGCTAATCAACTATTGATTTAAATAACAAATTATAACTTCCGAATAAATTTAAATATCGATAAAATCGCGACAGACAGTTGTTGGACATTTCAAAGAACGACTAACTTTCACGAATACTTTTAAACAACAGCATCGATATCTCTTTTAAAAATCTTCTTATTTTTATTCCATATTTCCAAGAGCCATATATCACACAAATATAAGTCGTTGCTTCAGACACATTTGCATGTATGACCGCAATACCTCGTATGTTAGCATCTTGTTACCGTCCCACCTGGATTTGGAGGACGCGTTGGGGGATGTCGTGATAACGACTTAGAGGAGTAGCGACTGGTGTCGAAGCAGAATGAAACTCAATGTTCCTTTTTGGACCCTTCTTTGACTCGCACGATCGACGAACCTTTCTTCTCCTTGACTCGACTCAGACTGACTTCTCTGCCCGATGGGGCCTATACTTATTGAGGACTCAGGCCAATGAGTGGCCGAGTTCTTGAGTCGGGCGGAGCCTTTGTTCGTCGGTCGTAAACCGCAGCAGAATCCGTGGTTTTGTCCGCAGTCCGCTCTGAGTCTACCTCAGCGGCCAAACCTACGGTTCTGTTTGCGGTCTTCGCTGAGTTTACCTCGGCGGCTGAAAAGACGTGGTTGCCGAGATCCTACCCACGGTAACAGATCGTCCCCATCTCTGCGAGGCATACCACGTCTTTCCTCTCCCTTTGTCTCGTCGGGTCATTTATTTACAAAAATATATTTACAAGACACTTAACCTAACTAACCTAGTAAGCCATTGTATTTACATATGTACAGTTAAACACGCAGGTGCCCTATCGGGCGTCTTCATTGCCTCTGGGGGCTGCTCGGAGGCGATCCAGGTGATGTCGTTCTCGGCGATTGTCGACCTGGACCTCGTAGATGTGGGACCCTCCGATTCGTCGGATGACACTGTAGGGTCCGGCCCATTTGTATGTAAATGGGGAGTGGACGCCGGCCCTGTAGCACGTTCTGATAAGGACCTGGTCGCCTGGGTCGAATGTCCTTGGGGTGCCTCGCACCTCTCTTCTTCTCCGTCGTACGTACGCCTCCTGTCTGTCGCGTGCTTGTTGATGTCGTGCTTCTGCCTCTTCTGGTTCCGGCGCGCCATCCGGCGCGTCCCATTGCCCGGGGAAAGGCAAATCTCGTCCGTATAGCAGGTGGCTTGGGGACATTCCCGTAGCGGCGTTCCTCCTCCGGCGTACCTGGAACAACGCCACGTGGAGGAACCCGTCCCAATCATGGTCTGGTCGGTGGGCGGTCTGGATTCGGAGGGCCTTCTTCAGTTCCCCGTTCCGTCGCTCGACCGGATTCTGCCTCGGCATGTACGCGGCGGCGGTTGTGTGGATGGTTTGCCAGTGGCGGCAAGCTCTCTCCCAGTGCCTACCCCGGAACTGGGTCCCATTGTCGGTGATGATGGCCCGGGGGTACCCGAATCGAGGGAAGACCTCTTCTTCCAGTACCCGGAGGATCTCCTGGCACCGGGAGTTTGGAGCGGCAAAAGCTTCCACCCACCTAGAAAACAGATCCGTTACTGTGATTATGAAGCGATTTCCCCTGGTCGTGGCCGGGTACGGGCCCATGACGTCCACCGCGATCGTCTCAAACGGCTGTTGAGGCTGGCGCGCCGTCTGAGGGGCCTCAGGCTCCGGGGGCTTGCGTTTACATCGGGCGCACGTGAGGCAGTTCCGCACGTATCCGGCAACGTCGCGACGGATACTCTCCCAGTAGTATCCCGCCGATATTACGCGTGCGGTTTCCTCGGCTCCCGGATGCCCTGCGAGCACGGTGTCGTGGTACTCGCGTATTACTTGGCTTCGGAAATCTCTAGGCACATATAGTTTCCTGGGCCCGTCCTCAGTGTAGTAGAGGTGGCCCTCGTGCACTTCGAAGTGTCTGTGGAGGTCGGTCTCCCACCCTTCTCTCGGGGGTTCCACTTCGAAGTTGGCCTTCCTCTCGATTGCTGCCTGTGTTAGGTCGTCGTTCCGTTGGGCTTCCTTGACCCGTTCTGCCAACGTCTCTACGCCCGCTGGTTGCGCCACTGGGTCGGATGGTGTGGTCGGCGGCAGCATACGATGTAGGTCCTCCTCCCCAGCCTCGTCCTCGCCTGGCGGCCCCTCGGGGTCCCGCGAGAGGTGGTCGGGTAGCTCGTTCTGCGAGCCTGGGCAGTGCTCGACGCGGAAACTTAACGCCTGGAGTTCCAGCGCCCACCGGGTCAGTTTTGTCCTCTGATCCCGCACGGTGGACAGCCATGTGAGTGCCTTGCTGTCTGTCCGCAAGGTAAACGGTCGGTCCTCCAGGTAGGGACGAAAACGTCGCGTAGCCCATATCACGGCGAGACACTCTTGTTCATTCACGTGATAGCGTTGCTCTCGCGGATTGAAACGCGCACTCGCGTACGCTATCACGTGTCGTTCGCCACTCGCGCCCTCTTGGTATAGGACTGCCGCCATACCCACACCACTAGCGTCCGTTTGTAGCGTAAACGGCAGGTCCGGATCGGGTCTCTGGAGAGGTCGCGGCCTCTCGAGTTCCACTTTGAGTCTATCGAATGCTGCCTGCTGTGCATCACCCCACTTCCACCGACGCTTGTTTGATAATAAGTCTGTCAGCGGCGCCGCGAGGATCGCGAAACGCGGCACAAATTCGCGCACCCAGTTGCACAACCCCAGGAAGCTGCGGAGTTTCTTCCTATCCGTGGGTGGTTCTGACACCTTAATCACATTCAGGTGTTTAGGCAGCGGCAGGTTGTGCTTGTCGCTCACGAGGTGTCCCAGGTATTCCAGCTCTCGTTGACCGAGCTGGCACTTTGGTGGCGAGCATCTTAACCCGTGGGCTTCCAACCTCTCGAGAACCAAGCGGAGGTGTCGTAGGTGCGTCTGGTGGTCCGGCGAGAAGACGATGATATCGTCCAGGTACACCAGGGCAAACTTCCGCAAGTACCCTGCGAGGACGTCCTGGACCATCATCTTCTGAAAGGTGGCTGGGGCATTCTTCAGACCGAACGGCATAACCCGGAACTGGTAGTGGCCGCCGTCGGGGGTCGAAAAAGCGGTGTACTGCTTGGCCCCTTCCGCCATCGGAATCTGCCAGTACCCAGCCTTTAAGTCTAGTGAGGAAAAGACTCTGGCTTGCCCGAGGTCCTTTAGAGTCTCATGGATTATCGGCAGGGGTGCTGCTTCGTCCTTGGTGATGCTGTTCAACCGTCGATAATCCACACAAAACCTTGGCTTGCCGTCTTTCTTTTTGACTATCACCACCGGGGATGAATATGGTGACGTGGACGGCTCCACGATGCCGTTTGCCAACATTTCCTCAACTTCTTGTTGAATGATGGCCTTCTTGTAATCCGAGTACCTATACATAGGCACTCGGACGGGGGTGATGTCTTCGACGAGAATCTCGTGCTTTGTGGCAACCGTGGTGGACGGTGGGAGATTCTCATTAAAAGTTGTCGGGAAGTCTCCGAGCAGTTGGGCCAGTTCTTTCTGAAGTTCCGCCGGGAAACCGTGGTTGACCTCCTGCGGGGTCAGTGGACGGACGCGCGTAGAGGCAAGTCTGTTTTCGGCGGACCAATACACCGCATGGCGATCGGCGGTGCCTAGGTAGATTCTACGGCGAGCGTAGTCCATGCAGGCTTGCTGCTCTCGTAGGAAGTCGTACCCCAGCAGCAAGTCCTCGCGCAACCCTGGAACCACAAGGCACGTCACGTGGTATGTCCGTCCGTTGAGTTCACACCGCACTTCCTGTGTCTCTTTCACCACGGGTCCGTCCATTCCGGCGGCAAGGCGGATCCTGGCCGATGTCGGTAACGGTTGCACGGGGCCCGCGAACCGGCCTTCGCGGACACAACTGGTGGACGCACCGGAGTCTATTAGCGCGGTCGCCGCACTTCCACTTATGTTTACCGCCACCTTCGGGGTCTCAGTTTTGACCACGGCCGCGCACATGGGCTGTTCCACTGACCGTCCGGGCACTAGATGTTCATCGTGGGGGAGGTGTCCCGACGCGGCGCGCACTTTGCGTCCATCCACGCGGGCACTGTAGGGCACTGGTCGCGCACTGGTACTTGAGCGTCCCGACGCGAGGCGTTCCGAACGTCCGTTCGCGCGGGCACTACACAGACGCGGCACAGTTAAAGTTTGATCCGCGAAACCGCGCACTAAGCGTCCTTGCTTCGCGGATGGGATTTGGGCGCCACCGAGGGTTTGCCCTCCCTCGGAAGGGTGTTGATGTTGGGTCCTCAATTTTCGCCGCCATCTTCTTCGGGCCGCGCGTTCGCCACGACGTGGTTGGCGGCCCGCTGGAAGTTTCCCTGCCTCGCGATCTTGGGGCAGTTTCGGCGGAAATGGTCTCCCCCGCATTCGAAGCATCCCAGCTTCGACTTGGTCGTGGTGTGGGTGGTCGTTGTCGTGGACGCCTTCTTCTTTGATACGAGGGCCTCCACAGTATTGGCCCTTTCGAGTAGAGCCTCGAAACTCCTCACGGTCCCGGTATCTACGTGGAGGGAGATTTCGTCGCTGAGGAGTTTGACGCACGTCCTCACCAGCTGGTGTCCCACCAGGTCCGGGCACACGCGGCGCGCCACCAGGCGTTTCCTACGTAGGAACCTTTCCACCGGTTCCCCTCGCGGTTGCCTCTCAGTGAGTAGTGCCCTCCTGAGCTCCTCTACTCGGTCCGGTCCACCGAACCTCTTGACCAAGGTCTCTTTAAAGTCTGTGTAGCCGGAGAC
This sequence comes from Cynaeus angustus, assembly GCA_030157275.1. Lineage (NCBI taxonomy): Eukaryota > Metazoa > Arthropoda > Insecta > Coleoptera > Tenebrionidae > Cynaeus > Cynaeus angustus. Next base: position 25,146,831 of record CM058061.1, on the reverse strand, counting down.
GAACCCCTTCATCTCCCCCCACCAATCTCGCGCCTTGTCCTCTAGTTGCGCGGCGATGGTTCCCATCATTTGGCGGGAGGGGAGGGTGCCGAGGAGTTGCTCGCACTCCTCGATGAAGGCCTCGGGGTCTTCATGGTCCCGGCCCTCAAAGGTTGGCAGGTTCGTTGGAGAAGGTGGTGGGGCTCGGCGCTCTAGGAGGCGGACGATGTCATCCGCGCTGATGGTGGAGTTGCTGCCCGATCCGGCCCCGCCGGAGATGCTGCCCACGGTCCCCCTGGACGTGGTGGTCCCTTCACCATTCTCCTCCGCCTCCTCGCTGCCGGCGTCGACCACTCTACACAGTTCCCTGAGTCGCAATTTGGTCGTCGTCCTCGTCATTATAAGTTCCACCTGACTTTCCAAGTAATCCAGGCACTCGTCGATTCTTTTCCTCGCTTCTTCCGCCATTGCTCGAGTGGTTCTTGGCATGAGACTCTCTTTCCGGGTTCTTCAGCGACTGCTGGAGATGTGGCCCCACGTTGGGCCCGCCAATATGTTACCGTCCCACCTGGATTTGGAGGACGCGTTGGGGGATGTCGTGATAACGACTTAGAGGAGTAGCGACTGGTGTCGAAGCAGAATGAAACTCAATGTTCCTTTTTGGACCCTTCTTTGACTCGCACGATCGACGAACCTTTCTTCTCCTTGACTCGACTCAGACTGACTTCTCTGCCCGATGGGGCCTATACTTATTGAGGACTCAGGCCAATGAGTGGCCGAGTTCTTGAGTCGGGCGGAGCCTTTGTTCGTCGGTCGTAAACCGCAGCAGAATCCGTGGTTTTGTCCGCAGTCCGCTCTGAGTCTACCTCAGCGGCCAAACCTACGGTTCTGTTTGCGGTCTTCGCTGAGTTTACCTCGGCGGCTGAAAAGACGTGGTTGCCGAGATCCTACCCACGGTAACAATCTGTGTCCTGTCTGGAGCCAACCAGGATTTACATCATTCATTACATTTCAAACCAGTCTGCCCACCACTTTTTTTTATCTTTTAGATCAAACGGTGCACGTTATTATCTGTATCAAAAATGATAGGTATGCGATATTCTAAGAAAGCTCAGAGAAGCAATTTCTGGACTGTTTGTGTATCTCAACACATCAGAGAGCCCGAAAGGATTAAAACTGGAGATTTACAACCAAAGGATCGTAACTTCTCTAACTAATAAATAGCCATTAATAAGAATGCCAGCAACAGGGATTCATGGCCGTTTAATGAAATTAAATGTAAGAGAAAGCACGTGTGTTGAGATTATATGAAAGATATCCCAGAATGGATATTAGGGAGATCTACGTGTTGTTCCTAATCATGATCTGATACATCTACATCTAAACTACATAGAACGACAGTGATTTGAGACACGGAAAAAAAGTAGAAAAACCTAATATTTTCACTAAGATAGTGTTTTGATATGTTTCATGTTGAAGGGAGATAATCGCCATGCATTTTACGCCAGCAACATTGATAATGACACTGATAGCGGTGAAGTGTATCGATTTTATATTTAAATATTTAATGAGACCTTAACGAGTTGAACATTTGGACAACGTTAAAAATTTAGTGTCATTTTAATTTATTCGAAAATGCGTACAAGCAGAAATAAAATATTTATGTTAAACACCGAATAAATAAACAAAAATGATGTTGATTTTTATCCAAGCTATTATTTCCATGTTTTCAGTTTTTATTTGCCACGCTTTGAAATGTTAAGGTCACTTGTACTATATAACATCTTAGACCATGAGAAACACGAAATACATCGAGAATTGTTGAAGTTCGAACATTTTTCAATAAAAATTATGTCCAGGTTCGTTATCGTATCAACTGATGCGATTACTGAACGCAAATATGCACATCATAATTACAAATTACAAATTATAATGTCGTTTCATTTCTTTTTCAAAAAATGTGTTTTTATAGAATTTGAGTCAGAAGACTAAATAAAGAAAGATAAAGGTGATTGAAATTCTGACCATCAAAACGCTTAAATTTACTATATAAACCCATTCATTCATTTGTGAACAAATATCGTAAAGTGTCTCAAAAATCAGTTTTTTACTTTCGAAGACAAAAAATCAAATGATGTTGAATATTTCAAATCTTAAAATATGAAAATTTTAATAATGAATCTATAAAAATTAGATCAAAACTTGGTGTTTCTAAACAACAAACAAAAACCCACACATGGGATCCGAAATGAAGGTACTTTGAAGGTCATGCTCATTTTTTTTAGAATAATTAGACTTCAAACTGAAATTTTAAAAAATTCTATATGTTCCACTATTTTTGTTTTAGGTTCTTTTATCATTTTCAATTAACTTTATTATGACAACATTTAGACATTTTGCCACACTGATACGCTTTCCTGAAAATTGTGAAACTGTTCTTTTTCGAGTGTAGCTGTTATTAATGTTAGTAAAAGCATTAATAAAAATAATTTGTAGACAATAACATCATTTATGAACAATTATAAAACTATCACAAACAAAATAAGTGTTAGCTAACCTTATAAAAGTCAGAGATCCAGTGTTATTGATTGCTGTAGACTCTTACCACTGATATCCCCGAATGTTATGAGAACATAATAGAAGCGGTGGTGAATTTAATTAGGTATATCGAACCACATGAAGCATGTTGTCACAGAAGAGGCGCAAGAACGACAATAACATTCTCGATTCGAAGTCAATGTATTATATCAGAAATCCTCCATAATTGAATCAGAAGCGCAAACGAAATAAAGTGATATGGCGTGGAATAAGAAAGATCAAGACGGAGAAAGACGAAACCAACGGTCCCAACTTAATCCCAACAGCAGCCACAAAGCCGAGCGCTTGCTGACGGAATGAATGCTCGTTACTCGACGGGAGGTTTGACGTGGCCTGTCAAACAGCAGTAGCAACGTCCCGATCTAATCTGTGTCGGAACGCAACCAGGATTAGACGAACAATGCTACCGACGCCTCTGATCCTGTAGCAAATTAAGAAATATGACACTGGGATCAAGCGGTAAAGCGCCAACCTCAGTAATATGATTTTAGGAAAGTTCACCGAAAACAATTCTCCTAACAGATAATTTTTTCAGAGCGATTTTTGCACGATCATGCTCGTTCAATCACTTCTTCTTTAATGAACTCTTTATTGTTTACGGTAAAAAATGAGCAAAACTCTATGTATATGCCAGAGCGGGGTATCAATGAGAGCAAATAGAGATCCTGACCGGTAATATCATGGCGAGCTTTGTGCCTGATTCGATTTGTGTCGAGAACAGAAGCACCCATTCAAAATCAAACAATTCAATGGGAAATAAAGAAATCCGTACGTGCGATTGTAACTGAGCAACGGCTTAGGCTTGACGGAAGTCCTGCGTTATTGCGATATGAGTTGCTGTTGCGAATAAACCATATGAATGGGATGTTTGTTAGGAATCTATAACAAGCATTTTTCTGTATCGCATTTCAATAAAAAATCGGTGTGATCGAACCCATCCAGCTGCTCCAACGTGAAGATGCGTCAAAGTAAACAGTCATTGATATCGAAATAATTTGCTCCTTATAGCTGCAAACTTGAATATTTATTAAGTAAACAACCGTTCTCGAAGCAATTAAATGAAAGCTGCAATATGTCGGAGTGGCTTCCCAGTTTTCGGATTGTTGCGTAAGGGAATGCGTAACCAAATCCTCTTTCTATAAAATACCGCAGGGAGAGACGCAATTACTTTTCCTGATTAATTGCATACAAATTTACACCCTTCTACCGATCTTCTACGGCTATAAATCAAGTCGGTGTGTTGTTGTGAAGTTTTTCAAGTTAAATTTCTCTTAGTAAATAAACTCCTTCCTACACGGTCATGTTCAATGACAAAACCCGACGTTTATCAAATTTCCTGCACCGTTCACGACTATCAGTCGTTTACCTTGCAGGAAAACTTTACAGGAGTTACGAGACATTCACCAAAATGGTTTAAATATTAACGTTTAAATTGGGTTATTAACACGTACTTTATCGCGGTTTTCGGGCATTTGAACCACATTTTCATTCAATAAAATGGTCCAAGCGGAAAACACGTTTTACCAGTCATAAATTGAAAAGCGATTTCACGATTTTAGCTGGTGTTGGATTCTTACGTGGCAAACTTTAAAAAAATGCAGTATATGTATTTAGAATTCTTCACATACTTGAAAACTTTTTAAATCCTTAGACCAGAATTAATGGAAAATGCGACATCTTAAAAGCGGTCAAAAGTGAAAGACTGGAGTGGCTGGCTTTTCTATAGCAGATGCCAGAGACAAGAGTAGTAAAAAAAAAACTGCAAGCTAACCACAAGAAAAAATAACAAGAGGATAAAATATAGGCAAAGAGTGATAGAGGATATCAAGAAAAGAAAAATTGAGACCTGGAAAAACAAGGCTAAAAACAAAAAGATATAAAAAAAAATTCACACGGCTCAGAGCCTAAATAGACTATTTTATACATAATTTTAACAACTTTCAACGAGAATTTTTTCTCTTCCAGTTCTATCACTGCTAGAATGGTAACATTTTCACAAACATTTCCGTTTATCAGTGCCAAACTTGATAACACTGATGGTGATTGATATTCTCTAAAACGATAATGATCAAAAGAACTACTAAACACGTATAAAACTTCATATTCACTGCGCTAAATAGTTCAAAAATCATTAATTTGGAAACTTATTTAGTTGTTAACGCAGTTCAGTTTTCTCTTTCCTTTGAAATAGTTCTCCTTACATCGGCTCGATGATCAATCAAAATAAGTCTGACATTTCCACAAGCAACAAAATTAAACACCCAATGACCTCCTCGAAAATAAATCAACCTGGCTGCACGAAGATCTTAAAGAAAAGTCTATTCAAACCTACTCTTAGCTAGTTAATTTTGTCATAAATGTCAACTTTAAAACTAGAAAGTTCCGACTTGAAAATTCGCTTCGTTAAAGTAAATTATCTTCATTTGTAAAATTACCTGTCAGTTATATAAAAAATACGATATCAAGCGAGTTGAGTAATATGACTACCATTTCAATATCTGCATGAGACAGGACTAGCAATTAGACGGATATTAAAAACTCAAATGTAATTTTAAACTTGTTTCTCGCTTGAAAAATCAAAGCTAACATTTGTAGCAATAAAAACGTTGTTTTCTGAAAATTCGTTCGCAATTTCGTCAAATGATGTTTAATCTTTTGAAGAAAAATTCCAAATGTATTTATTTTTTTTGTGCGCTTTTAACTCCACAACAAAGAAATAATAATGGAGTATGGTTTTGTGAAAAATTTACTGGCACTGAGGGGAGTTCACTAAAGGAAAATGTTTTTGTAGGAAAATTCGGCTCCCTTCTAAGGATCTTATTAGAAAATCAATCACTTTCATCTTTCTATAAAGTCACTGGTATCGCATTCCACTAAAATGCCTTTTTCTACCCCGCAGTTTCAAGTTTCAATGGTTGCCTGCAGTTGAGAACTGCGCTAATATTTCACCGATTTCCACAGACTTTGGGCATTTTACACTTTAACTGTTTCTTAAAGAAATCAAAAAAGTTTGAAAGACTCGCTGGCGGTGTGTTTTAATTAAAATAATCACGCAGACGCTTTGTATATTATCGTATGACTGAAAATTATTCTACTAAACTTGGAGCAACTGCAAGTATTTTGATGGTGGAAAGAGTAAACATTCAAAGTGATTCAAGCTGTTGAAATTACTTTAGTGTATACATGTGCGAACAAATACGAGAAAAGAAAACTTACGACGGCATTTTAAGAAAGTTGGCAAAGAAAATAGAGATTCTAAAGATAAAATTTTATTGAGTCGTATAAAAGAGTTGACAAGCTTTTTACATAATATCTCACCTTAACGATTATGAGTATAATATTTTCTAAAGTTAGTATCTCTTTAATGCTCAAACAAAATCAATTCAATAGTCGTTGTTATAAAAAAATTTAAATGTCCACAACTCTATTACATAATGTAAATGACCACAAAAAGTGAACGTTAAGAACACTTTATGTTCTGATCTTAAGATCGGATTCATACGTCTTAATACCGGAGCTGGTGGCAGTGGTAGTAAATATTTCATAAATGGAATTTTAATGCTTCATACGGGTGGCACAAACATCGTTAAAAAGAACACGCTTTATTAATGTATATCTGATTTGATGGGTGGTTTTATAAATCGAGTTTCTAATATTCTCTTAGGATAAACCGTTAAATTTTTAGGCGATGATGTATAGGCGGAACGGTTAACATTCTTCTAATAAACGCGTAGCGATCATAGGAATTTTTTTTATTGCAAACATCATCACACTTCTCTCTCGGCCTTTGTTTAATTTATTTATACTGTCCACATCAGATTCAAAAACCAATTGCAAAGTTTAAAGAATCGTCGGTCACGTGCAGGCGTGCGTCTGTATTAATTTGTTTGTTTGTGTTCGGCTTAGTTATAATTAGCGTAAAATTGGGAAAGCTGAGGCGAAAGCGTCGCGGCGCTCCGCTCTTGAAAGCAGACGGTTTTTTAAAATGCATAAAAATATTTGCAAAACTAATTATCGCCGCTGTCAGTGGCAGACACTGTGACAAACCGTAATAACCGAGGGAGGTCAATCAAAACAGATTGGATACAAAATAACGACTGAGGTCTCCAGAGAAGGATGAAAACCAGAGGCAGGACAGAGTGGGAAGAATAGAGCGTCTGCACGCTAATCGGGTTTTAAATTAACCGTCCCGCACATGTTTGATATTACCGACTAAAAATATAGATCCATTTTAATATCAAGTCGGGACATGTAAAAATTTATTACGAGTTGCACTTAAGGTTCTTCTGCGGATGAATCACTTAGGCAATTAACATAGTTTGAATTTATCAGGGTAATTATACATCTTAAAAGTATCGAAGGATGGATCCACTTACGATATGCAAAAGCTTTCAGATTTTTAGAGAATTTTGGTGTTAGCTTCTCAAGTTTAGACGTTTTCTGGTTTTAAATTTCTTAGATTCATAAATTCTCATAGTCTAGAAACTCCTTCGGATGTGGGGTTCTCAGGTTTCCACGCTAACTGTAAACATATATTCCAAAACTTAAAACAAAGTCTGGAAAACGGAGAAAATGGTAAACTGAAAACTTGTGAAAATTATCTAGAAATTTAGAATTTCAGACTGAAGCAACCTGGAAGCCTGAAAACCTCCATGATAACACAAGAAACTAAAAAACTAAAAAAAATCAGGACCTAGAAGCCTAAAAACTGACTACATCAAAATTGGAAAAATTAGTACTTGAAACACCAATCGTGAGGCACAAAATGACTAAAATCTTGACCATTTGGATACTTGAGATGCTGGGAAACTGAGAAACTGGAAAACTTAACAAACAAAAATTAAAAATAAAAAACATTAAAAATTTGTAATCTGTGTGTTGTTTTTTTTTACTTAAAAAGTAAGAAACCAAAACCTAATATCTGAAACAATAAAAATTTGGAAAATTGAGACTCTGGGTAGATAAAAACTTAAGAAGCTGGGAAATTCAAAAACTGAGAACAAAGAAAAAAAGAAAAAATTAGATATTAATGTTGAGAATTTACAAGATTAGACCTGAGAAGCTGAAAATTTGAGAAATTGGGGCCAAAAAGCCTGAGATTCGATAACATATGCAATTTGAAAACACGACAAATTTGAGAAATATCTGTAATCTAAAAGTCTGAAAACATGGAAACGCAGAAGATTTAAGCTCTGAGAATTTAAGAACTTGAAAAAAGATTTAAGATTTAAGATTTAAGAACTGAGAAAAATTATATACTACAAAACTCACAAAGTGAGACCTGAGATTCGATAAGATCTGAAATTTTAGAATACGGCACATTTAGTAAATAATTAAATAAAAAAATAAAAATTTATAAACCAGGCAAACTGGAGACCTAAATGAATGAAAACTTGTTATTCTAAAAGCGTAAAAAATTAAATGTATAAGTTCTGAGAATTTCTGAGAAAAAAGGCTAAAAATTTCTAACTAACCTTCAAGAAAAATTAGAAACTTTTGTTGACCAAAACTAAAAGACAAAAAGACAAAAAGAAAAACTTGGAGCACGAACAGCAGAAAGCGTGAAAATTTTAAACCTTAAAAATTTATAAAACTAAGAACCACAAAACCTGCAAATTTACAAACTTGAAAAAATGAAAACCTGAAAACTCGACAACCTAAAATCCTAAGAAATAAATGTCTAAAAATTTTAGGATCTAAAAAAATAGAAATTTGAAAACTTAATAACTTCAAAATTTAATAGTACAATAATCTAAAACGACTTTTTCATTATTGCTGGAGCTTCAGGTATTAGTTGTGCATTCTAGCAACAATTTTTATCATTTTCTAGGACACGAGAAGAGTGATGAAATTAATTTGAAAGATGTCCTCACCTTGGAATTTTGCATGCAGTAATCGCTTCGTGCGAAGCCGTCAACCAGAAAAATGCCGAGTTATTTGTCTAATAAATTTATTATTAAAGTTATTCCATACACTTCGCTTTCACAACCTCAACATACCTATCATACCAACTATAGCATAACAAACTGGCTCTTAATTTTTATCTGAAATCTCCCATATCAGCATTTATATCAACTATCAAGTGAAACCCACAGAACTCTTTGCACATATGGAAGATGCTTAGTATAGATCAAAACCAATCAAAACCCATACTGTGCCGAGAATAGACATGTACACTATAATGCTTAGTGTAACATAAAACATGTTATTTTCATTCCAACAACATATCATACCTCTTGTAAAATATAAATCAATTTCAGCTTTATTATAATTAGAAGAGGCAGTTCGCCTAATACGGATTTTTGTAATTGCATTCTAAACTGTCACATGTAAAAGATAGCGCAAGCACCGCTACTAATAATCACTGATTAATATCATTTACATATTTATGTTCCTCGAAATTTATGTCACATTTACGCCCAGTTGGTTGTAAATACATCGGTGCGTAGAATAAGTTTCCGTTTACGCATACTCCGGATTCCGGTAATAAATCTGCGTGGTTTTTTACCCGTTTTCGCGTTTACCTCACCGAGTTGGGTGGGCAAAGTGGTTTTGTTGGTACGTTTTAATGTGGTGTTTATTGGGTGTGTAATTAAATTTACTTGTCACTTTACATAACTTATCGATTTATGATAGTTTCATTAATAATCTGTTATAAAAGTCGGTAATTTATAGATGGTAATTTAACGAATATGCATTGGGTACGACGAAGCGGTGAAAGCAAACGTCTCCCTTCTTTTTATATGTAATTTTATGCAAATGTTCTCATAAAAAAGTACATCTGAAGACGTAGTGTTGACAGTTTGAGATAAGCTTTTTTATGAATTAACCGTTAGAGGAGATACAGTAATAACTATAGTTTACTAGGTTTTTGATTGATTAAAGTGTCATCTATCTTTTGAGGCAAATGCAATTTGCATTCCATTCATGAGTATCTATGTTATTCGCACATGCAAACGTAGATACGCTGTAATTCACTATAATGTGTCACTCATTCGATATGAATTATGACAGTGAAAGCAACGGTTAACAGTGTGTAAACAATCAAATTATAAACTCTGAGAACAATCAAAGATGTCTGAAAATTAGACTATTCTAGTATTCGTTTCGGAATAAAACCAGTCAATTGGATAAATATCAAAATCTGCCAGTTGCTATTTTAAGAAATAAGACTGATATGTTTGTTCACTTTTTTTAAAGTTTTTGTTATTACAGGATCCAATAGTCGATGTAATTCTGTCAAACAGACGCTGAAGATCATTCAAACAATAAGTTTTGAGTTAAAAATAGATCTTTTAATAGGTACACATTTTTCAAGAATGAGCAATGAATAATGTAGCAATTTTCTCAACAATTCCGCAAAGCTCAAACATTAACAGATGTAATAGGTCATATTCCTAAGACGGGACGTGTATAACTTGGAAAGTCCTTGAGATAGTTCCCATTTATTACTTAAAATCTGGAGTCCCTTTGAGAAGAACTTAGGTTATTACCGACACTACCCTTAGTTTGTGCTTTCACGACGTCAAAGCTGGATGTTAATTAACAAACTTGAAACTCAATATCATGTTAAAAACAGTTGCGCCGACCCTATTGGATGTGACATAATTGAAACTTTACGACAAATATGTAATATAAATGACGCACTTTGATTCCGAGCTTGTATCCCATTACTGAGAGAACGCATATTGATTGTAACCAACGTGGACTTTATGTCTTCCATTATGGATAAGGTGTACCCAGTGATTCAATTGTGTCGTGAAAATAGCTTTATTGTTATGCTTCGGCGCCAGTGAAATTATTATTGAACTGAACCCAGATAGAGTTTGATTGTGATGGCTCTTTTTTCCAATATGCAAGCGAAACGGATTCGGACGGACGACGGACCCCTCTGCATTTTGAGAACGAATGCAAAGCACAATAAAGAGCTACCAACTGCTACCAATTATCGAAACCACACACTCGAAGCTGCCATTTTATCGCGTATAAACAGTTCCTTGAACATTTACTCCAAGCACGGGTCTTTAATGTTCCGACTTCTTGCATTTTACGTCTCACTTTATTGGACTTATTCAAATTATCCCAATTTAGCGAGCCATAAATCCGTGCCGAGAAGCACACTTTGAACCACATACTCATCGGTGATCGCTTCAGATGTGATTTATAGACATCGTAATTAAATTAGTTTATTGGGACGTGATTTAGAGACACACTTTAGCTAACGTTTTCTACATTTTCACGGTAGAGTTATTCAATTTGGAGCCCACGTTTTTCTTGGGACAGAAATTAAAACGTCGTCCGAGATTAACGGGCTCTACGATTTTCAAACTGGCCTAATTTGTGTTTCAAGCGACACGGAACTCATTTTAAAAGCTAAATTTTAAACTTGGACACAACTTGGAAAAATTATTATTATTAAGCCAAAATTGACTAACTTAAAAAAAAACTCGTTAGTAGCCCAATTAATGAAGCTACTTCCCGTTTTTTATCTCCATTCGCCTTTAACTTGTACTAGTTTCGTCAACGAGTCAACAACTGCAACATTTCCAACTTTTGTCTGTGCTGTCTGAAGAAAACTGCCAAAAGTTGTATTTGCAACTAAAAGTAGATTTTAAATGTGCCTCAACACGCTGCGTTTACTCCAAACAAAGTAATTTGCGCAATAACGTGCTCCGGAAGCAGAGAAATTAAAAGACGTCTCTTTTCTCTCCATGTTCTTGCACTATTTCCAATTACAACTAAATTAAACTTGATCCTCTGCAAAGTAGTAATACCAATAATCACAAATTAAATGAGAACCAAATTAAAGCAGCAGACGCGACGGTGAAAACAAACTTGTCGTCATTGAACAGCCAAAAATACCACATCAATTATGGACACAAATTAGAATTCCTTGTTTAAAATTCCTATGTGGTTAATTTCAAAGATTTGCATCTTAATGACCGTCACCTCAATCATAATCATTATTTCATCCAAGAAATCTGGCTAATGTCCAACACTGACTTCTTTGAAGATCAAATCCCCGTCAAAAATCAATCTAAAACCCATTTCTCTGCCACTTCCGTTTGGAAAAACCATCAATTTCAAACTCGAAAATTTTGCTAAATCACACTCAAATGAGCTGTATCGCGGTTTAACACATGTAAATCATATTTTAATTGTTCCGAGAATGGCTAAACTGCTGCCAAATGTGTGGTAAGAGTTGACATATTAATGTCGGTCTAATTTTATTACGGGGCGGCTTCTAGCATGTGTGGTAAAGCAACACCCAAATAGTCTCAAGCTTCTTGTATTTATTTTGAAGAGAAAAAACGAACTGCTGTCAAGTCGGCAATTAAAGTCCAATAAAATCAAATTAATTGTATTTGCTAAAGAAGGCGATAACAATGTAACTACGCACAACTGGAACTAATTAATGGAAGAATGCACCGGTGATACACGATCTCACTGTATATCGCAGTTGATAATTGAGGAATATTCTAAGGACAATGAACTGGCGATGATTACTAGAAGTCACAGGAGAATGAAATGAAATAAAATCTGTGATAATAATAATGAAATGCGTTGCTACGGTTTACAATAAATACAGGTCAACTCTATCAAGCACGAAGTGGACGTAGAGGGCCACAGACTTAGTAAACAACAGGCAATAGAAAATATTGTTACAAGTTGTTATTCTTGTTGGGAATGAAAAGGCGTAATTAATGACGAATTCATCACCTAAAACTGGTCTAGCTATCAGCAAAATATTGTGAGGTTTAGTGTTTGAATATCAAAAATAACATATTACTAATATAATAATATAATAATAATAACATTATACTTCCATGGAATAAGCGCTAAACTCTTAAGAATGCAGAGATTCTCTTTTAGAGTCAGTTAGAGAGTTAACAAATTTTTTGCACACACTTTCAAAATTTCAAAATATAAGAAACTCATACACTAAAAATGTCTGAAAAAATTGGAAATAAAAAAATATCCAAAGACCTGAAAGACCACAATATAATAAACGTAGTATCAAAAAAAAACTCAAACTAGTGACCAACTTAAAAATTAATTGATCAAAAATCTCGAAAGTCGAGAGCAGAAAAAACCCAAACACGAGAAAAAATGAGAAGCTAAAAATCTAAAAAAAAAAACAGTAAAAAAGCGAGAACAAAAGTCGGTGGACCTTAAAAATTTGAAAACCTGAGGAATCAAGCGTCCAATATCAAAAATTGAAAATGTAATCTAACACTAACAACATAAATAAAACATAAGAAAAGGAGATTCTAAAAATACCTAAGAAATCAAAAACTTGAAAACGTTAGAATCTTAGAATGTTCTAAAAAAGTAAAAGCCTAAAAATGTTAAATTTAAGAATCTCCGAATTAAGGATGTTAGAAACCTAAGAATCTCACAACATTAGAATGTAAAAATCTGAAAATCTAAGTATAAAAAACTTTGAAATGAGACACAAAGAAGCTTAACGAACGACAACTTGAGACACCTAGATCTTAAGAAACTGAAAATCTGGAAACCTAGAATCCAGGATATATAACACTCTAGATATTTATAATCCATAAATGTTATATTTTGAAGATTTCGGAATGCTTATAATCTATAAATATGAAAACCTGAAAAATTCAGAATCTCAAAACCTCAAAAACTGGAAAACTGAGACTAAGTGAGTTACAAACCTAAATACCTGAAAGCCCCAGAAGTTCTAAATCTGAAAAACCTGTGAACCCGAGAATGAATTTAAGATGTTTATATCAGAAAAACGAATCAGACAATTAAAGATGAGTTGGTAACGACCACTTCGTATGCTAAAGTCAAGTCCTCATCAACTTCATCCACGTACGCACCTACAGCTAAGTTAATAATGTGAATAATGATGGTGTGGAGCCTATTCCACGACTAGAGTTATTATTATACTCCATTCAGGCACGTATTAGTATTTGGAGCATCCGTCAAGATTCATTGTTAATGCGTCACCGCTTACCAACTTCGGCGGAAGCTTCGGAATTACGGCCAATTTTTATCCAACTCCAATTTCCTTTCAATCTAAGCGTAAATATGAATGCAGTTTTATGCTCACATTTAAACGATATCTATACGATAGTGGTTAATAGAATTCTTCTTCTATCCTAACCGTGGTAGATGAATAAACAGCGTAAACTAAACACTGCCCCGACTGAAAAATCCCTAGATAAATACCGAAGAAGGTTATTTGTCCAAGAAGCATGTCTCTAGCGTTTTCAGATTAATTTACAAGCCTATAAACCGGTAAATAGAATAAAACGAAAGTCCAGTAGATGTTAACATAAATCATCACTACATGCCTGCGAAAAATGAGAAAGATCATAAATCATGTGATTAGTTATTAGACGCTTAAAACGAATTAATTTCAGGCAATTTTGACGTTACACGTGCGCCCAAAACCCACTAACTTCAATAAACTGCACAGAATAATAATCCTTTGAATAATTCTTCAATCCTTGTTCCGCTTTTAATTAATCGAACCCCAGGGAAAGCCCTTTTCGTTATCTTTCTTTTACACTAGAAACGTGTCAATCAACATTTAAAATTATCAGTTTGGAATGCATCGAACCAACATGTCTTGTTGGACAATAAAAGAAGCTGAGAATGTGTGAGCTTCAGATAGAGGCTTTTATGAAACGCTCTGAATCGGTAGTCCCCTAGATAAACGGTCAAAGACTTTCAAAAGGATTATGCTACAAGACGAAGCACAACAAATTCCAAGAGACAAACAAGCCATCTATTCAGGGAGCAGAAAAACAAAGATTTTCTTAGTGGAGCAATAACATTTTTATTTGAACACCCTTTATTCAAATGATCAGGATAAATCAAACAAAGAAAGGGAAAGCTGAGTGGAATGATACACAGCTAATATTATTTTACGAGAACTTCCCAAACATTTATTGCATTTAAAAATGATTCAGCTCATATAAATTTTAAGAGCGGATGATAAGTTCATAAGGATGAGGATTCCAGGAATCCGACATATTGATTTAATGCTCACTCATATTATCATACAAACTGCGTTTTCCCTGATATACACAAATGCACGATTTCATTAATACAGTAGCGTTCAAAGAAAGTAGTTATGCCATTTATGGACTTCGGAATTACTTGCTGTTTTCCAATTTCGAGAGCGTGTTTTTGCTCTTTCCGAGGAAATTTATCAGATATTTAGTTCTTCAACAATGTTTCCTCGGTTAATAAAGGAATTTATAGCTTCTTTGAGCAACTGGCGGTGGTTTGAAACTGAGTAACTGAATATTAGATTTTTGCTTCATTAACTTTATTGCAAGTCGGAAAGAAAAAGTACGCGCGCTGATATTAAAAAAATGAATCCTGAGAATTTTAAGAATAGAAGATTCGTAAACGAAAATTACGAATTTTAAAACTTAATAAAACAGGTCAGGTGATTCTGAAAACTGATAAAAGGTAAGGAAATTGCAGAGCATTTGAAAGATTAAAGTGAAATGTTAATATTAAGAGTTTCGTTCTTAATTAAACTGGAGATGTTAGCTATTATTCTCAAGATAAAAAAAAATACAAATTTTGATACTTCATTAAACTGAGAAAACTACTGACAAGTTTCAAATCTTCACAATCCTTCAGATTTTTCCAGTTTTTTTACTCCATTTTGATGTATAGGATTTTAAAGATCTAAAGATACTTTGAATTATTCAGATTTCTAAATCTTCTCGATTTTGCATACCTACTCTAATTTCTTTTAGATTTTAAAAATTCTTTAATTTTTAATGTTTCTTGTATAATTTTTGTATCCACAGCAATCTTGCGATTTTTTAAGACTTGAATTTTTTGCACGCTTTTAATGTTTAGGTTTTAAATGCTTTAGATTCTTTAAATTATTAAATCTTTTAAATATAGGTATCTTGATTCTTTAGGTTTTCAATACTTTTTATTCTTTCAAAATTTTTAGATTTCTTGGACTTCTTAAATAGATTTCTTGAATTGAAAACACACAAAATACGTTCAATTTTTGGTTTGCTTAAAATTGACAAAATTTTAATTTCTCTTTTGTATTTTTATATCCATTGCAATCTTGGGATCTTCTTAACGTAAATTTTTTTTGCACGCTTTCAATGTTTAAAGTTTGGCTGATTTTTTAGACTTTTTAAGCGTTTTCTTGGACTGTTCAAATCCTTTTAGTTTTAATCTTTTCAAAGTTATCAGAAAAATCTGATTTTATTAATACCTGAAAGTCAAAAAATAGTACAATTTCTAAAATTAATATCTAAAAAACTTTAAACGTCTAAATATTAATGTGGAAAAGTTCCAAGTCTAATTTAATGGCCACGAAAAGTGGCGTTAGTATTTGAGAACAGAGACCTATTTTAGCAGAAGTTTTATATATAACCTAAATATAAATTTAAAAATTTCCGACAGCAAAGTCCAAAGTAGAAATTCCCGTTTATAAAACAAACATTGTACTTTGAAACCTGACTACAGAAGTTACCAGCAACAAAAATAACTGCACTTCAAAGTCATTAAATATTTGAAACCTGCAAGGTGCAAACCAGCTTGCAAACTGTCGTGCAGAGACACACGTTCCTTCTTTTTTACCAGTTATGCAACTTGCTAATATTTGCTCAGTTTGATAGCTTCCCCGATGATTAACTCATAGCAAAGTAAATGTACACGTCACAAGACACGTTTCTTTAAAACCGCATTTTCTCTACAGCAGTTATTAGTCTACATGCTTAGGGAGAAAAAGACTAGTACAATATGCACCTGCCCTTCAATTACCTATCGATTATTGATTTTACATGCGCTCTGGTTTAGTATCGAATTCACTCAGTTCAATAACTGAGATATAAAAAATGATATCCTTTCTCGTAAAAACCTTCCAACATAACATATGTCCCGCGATTGTTAAGTGGTCGTAAACAAATCAATCTCCTGCTACTGAAAGATATGTTTATCACAAAAAGCGAGGAAAAAACAAAGACTCTCCAAGCAACGAACCGATGAATGGAACTCAAAAAGCGAGAATATCGTCGATAGGTGCGAAGTTTCAAAGCTGCTCAAGAAAAAACAAAGTTCGATCCAACGACTTTTGGGAATAACAATATTTACTTTGCTTTTATCGAAACTTATGGAACTCGGAAATGCGAATTTAACACAACAATTAATTATGGAGTAATCACGGATGCTTCGAATTAGCAGTTTGCGGTGCGGATTTAGAAAATTATTACATGAATATTATTCTCGTTGATGTTCACGCACCAATTTATTGTGATTTATCGTGTTCATACAGCGGAGGCATTTATTTATCCAGTAAAGTGTGCAGATGTGTAAATTCTATACATAAATCAGATTAATTAAAATTCATGGATAGAACGAATTGTTTTTCGGTACAGAAATTTTTGCAGAATTAATTTCAAACAAGTCTGTTATTGATATTGGATGGAACATCCTCACACTCTTTAACGACGGACCCGGAAAAATTATCACAAACCGAATATACAAAATAAGGTCAAAAATACATTTAATCGAATTCACATTCAAATGAACGGACAGCAGCTGAACCAGATCGCTTTAATTGAAAAACGAAAATATTCAGGCACGTTTATTAGCGCTACTCCGAGCTGTTACGTTTTGATTAAGACATAAATATACTTAATGAAATCTTGAGCCCAAACCGTTTCTCTAAAATCCCGAATTTGGTAAAAAAGAGTTTACTTGCATTTTCTGTGCTTGTTGTATCGAGAGCATTAAATTGCAAATGCAATTTTCGTGAAATCCTTTCGTTGCCACGATAATAATTAAGATGTCCTGTGCTCATTCAGCGACTCAGACAGGATAATTGGCCAATATTTTTGGGCAAAGTCGTCTCGGGTAAGAGAGTACAATCGTAATCCTAGTTTTAAACGAGGATAATCTACTTTTGTAATCTGGTGACCACAAGAGCTTGACAAAGTGCATTTGATAGTACTTTCCTATTTCTGCCCAACAACGTCGATCGGGTTGATGATTAACGTTAAGCTATTAACTAAACAAGAGTTCTAATAACCTCACCGGTAAATGTAGCTGTGTTGCTGCGTTTGATAAGCTAATAGTTGTTCTTCGTTTAATTAACATTCTGATATTAGTAGGCTGTCCTGCACTGCTTGCTTGCTCTACACCCGCCCTCCGTGCATTGATCGATATTAATGATGAGGTATTAGGAATAATACATGCTTCAAGATTAATCACTTCATACAAAATTAGATGGATATCTGATACATGCAATTATCTTTGTGATTAATCCCCGCAAGACAAACGACGTTTTTTATAGCAAGGCGTATCGAAGATTTAAACTTCTTGCGAGTAATTCCACGTCAAGGTTGGAAGCTGGTACAAACATACTCAGGTGTTTCCACAATTATGATTGACATTGACGCAAAATTTAATTTTTTGCTACTTTCAAACTTATTGCAATATGTCAAATGACGAGATAAACTTGAAAAAGAAATTATATTAGTAATATTAACCTAAAAGTTGCATACAACGAAATATGCGAGATTTCATTCACGTGCTTTTTAGAAGCTGGGACGCTTTTTGGCATCTTTCATTTTTTAGATTTTAAGCTTCGTTAGCTGGCCAAATTTGATATTATGTCGTTAAATTTTGAAGAGTTGGTTTTTTCTTTTTTTTCTGAAATAAATTGCTACAAAGCATTGTAGCAGCGAGTTTTTTTTTTCAAATAATTCAATAGGAAAATGTTTAGACACTGTTGACTGAATAATTTGAATCTTGTCTAATAGAATTTGTTTTTCAGCCAAAAAACATGCTCCCCAAACAACAGGGTTTTTCGATAAAAAAAAAATCTGACAAATAAATTACCAGACTTAAGTCTGAAGAATTTTATCCTTACTCTTTTAGTTATTTTTTTTCTAATCCATGCAATATCTAAAATTTCTGAATTGAAGTGTAATTTAAAAAAAAATGTAAATTTGTGTACATTTTATTGTTCAGACCATCGAAAAATTTTTGACAAAAGTACGATTAGTTTTATTGATATAAAATTAAAATTCAAAAAATGTCGATATTTTATTTATTTTATAGATAATTTTTAACTGTAATCGATAGACCTTTACTAAAATATTTGCAGTATTTTTAAATCAGTTTGATTGGTCTAAACAAACTCAATTGTTACAGTCAAGAAAAACAAGAAAAACCTAATTTTTCTAGTATTGCAAAAATTTGGGCGCTAAATTTTATTCTGGCCTTTTTTGTATTTTTCGTAAAAACAGAGATTTTTGGAATAAAATATCTAAAAAAGATTCTTTAAAAATCTTGGTAGAAAAGTCCGCATTTTTAAACTGATAAGGCATAAATGCAAACATAGAAAAAAATATATAGAAAAAGTAAGCTAATTTGTTTATCTAAGGTAAATTTTCCTTGGGACTTATTTTTCTAAAAAGGAAAAATTTTTCGGAATAAATCTATGATGTTCTAAAGGTCTAAAAATAGAAATTTTGATGAAAAATTTTATGATTTTCACTAGTTTGAGAAATGCGAAAATTTGAAAATAATGTGGTCATAGAATAAAAATTATGAAAAAAATAAATATATAAATATAAATAAATATATAAATAAAAAATATAAAAAATAAATATATAAATTCATACCTAATATTTTAGGTTTAAAAAAGCAATTAAAAATCTGAAAATTTTTTTTATAAAATCGAATCTAAAAGTTCAACAGAATTATATTTTCTAGGATTCAAGCAATTTTTAATTAATCTTGGTTCTTGCCACAAAATGTTAAAAATGATCTGGAAAATTAGAAGTAGGATTAAAACACTAAAAACGTGAAAACACTTCAGCACTACGAATAAAGCTCATAATTCCGGAGACATTATCGGTAACTCGAGAAAATTAATACCGAGAGGTTAACCATTTTCACAGCTTTGGTCCATTTACAATTCAAGATAAGCCATGTTTTTGATTTTCCGCACACCGCTACAAGTCCTTTTATATCTTTTAATGAATCTAAAGACCCAACGTCTTAAATGCTTAAGTCCCGCATCACTTTGATCACTTATGAGATACATACATCCCACCCAGCTTACTTATAGAAGACTTTATAAATAATTTATATATTAATGGTTTCAAGTTGCTAGTTCTGTATGCATCATGTGATTAATACTCGACGTTATGAAAGAGCTTAACACACGCATACAAACTCCTATCCTCGAGTATGTAACGTATGCAATCGATGCATCGCCGCTTCTTCACCTTAACATCTGGCTAGAAGCGTGACCTTCATTTAAGTTGATAAATATTTAAAGTAAGCAATATTATCAGTGCTTTTCCGGACAGTTGAGGAAAAGAGCAAGTTAAATTTATGTACCGGTTCTGGTTTCGCAATTCTACACCTGTACCAAACATAACGCAGCAAAACATGTTCTACTAAGAAGTTAATCCGAAGAAAATTGTACTTACAGTCTTTCGGTTTCCGGTGGTATGTTCTTCGGTACTTGAGTGAATCCCCGATGCGAACAATCGACGACTACTCCCGAACAGGTGCATCCCCTGGGACACCGAAGTGGTGTGAAAGATAGATGAGCAACATCGTTTCCAGGCTCAGCATTGCTCCATTCACACGACACAATTAAAATCCAAATAATCCCCAACACGAACGCCACTGACGCCCGCATTGCAAGCACCGTTGCCTTACTCTCCCACAATTGTTTATTTTTTCGTAGGATTTTTGAAAAGACTCGAGTCTTGCACTTTATTTTAATTAAAATTTAGTCCCGTCTTAATTTACCCAAAGAACGTCGACTTTAATTATATTGAATGGTGGGCGCTCCCGGTAGGAAACCTGAAGAAAAAATAAAAAAGATGTAATTAAGTACGCCTTCAATATGACTTTGGGATAAGAAGGAAACGGAGTATGGAGTTTTATTAACACGGGGAATTTTATGTAGCTTTGTGTACGCATTTCAAGAAGCTGGAAACTAAATAAAGAATTTCCTGTTCGCTGCTTTTGGATTTTATTGACGGCAATTAAACTGACGTGCGGACCCAATTAAAATTATTGTACACTATCGGTGACCACTAACTAATAGATTACTGTTAATAAGTGTTTTAATACCTACGTGAAACAGGTGTGCTAGAAAGTGTAATGACGACGGTTAATCACAGCCCACGGATATTATAATTCCTATTTATTCTCATTTAAATTCTGTCAAAATGCATAAATTAAGGTAATCTCAATACAATTGAAGTTGAGATTAAAATATTAATTAGTTGAATTTAGATATCGACTATAATCTCGTGTAATTCTATTGCCACAACAACTCCCAGGATTCATAAACAAGCCGAAACGACGATTTAGAGCTTGATGTTTTGACCTAAATTATAAAAAAAAAATCACGTTGTAAAAAACCTTCAAATACAATACATATATTTTTATCACATAATCTTTAATGTGTCAAGAGGGATTTATTGATAAGATGTGTCACTATTTTATTTTTGATTTTTTGGTTTTCTTGTTAATTTTAATACGAAAATCAATCTACTCCCAATTACACAAAAAAAATAGTCGTTTGCTTGTGCTCCTATTAAACCTCCTGTTATAGTTAAATTTTTTCATTCTTATTCAGACAAATTGGAATTTTGTAAAGCATTTTGGTCTTCTAGCAAAATGTTCTTTAATGTGTGTCGTTCGTAGTGATAACAAAATGTTCAAAAGAAGATCAATTTTCGAGAAATTTTGAGCGTTTCAACTTAGGCTAAACTCAAAAAAATCCAACAAGATTACCAAGGAAGCTATTTAATATTAGCAGCCATTGTTTAACGTTAACCAAATAACGTCATTGTAAGCCACTGTTATGGCAATATTTAATTTAGATCTAACTTAGATTTTGAATATGAGAACAATAAATAAATCCCAGAAATTATTTATTTAGATACATAAATTTAGAACATAACCAGAAATCATGTCTCCGCGAGGGCTATTTGTGAAATAAGTGCGCAAAGTTACAAGTTTGTGCACGATTCGAAAATCAATGCCAGAATTCTATTTTGCGCTCACATTGCGTACAAGGTTTTTGTACGAACGAGTGAATTACAGATTAAAATGATCATATTTATTTGACGTTTTTTCGGCGTTTTATTCTCTTTCATTCCAAGCACAAAATGTTTACTTTTCTTTATAGTTATTTTTACACTTTTTTTACACCAACTGAAATTATTGAAACAATTTATTATTTGGTATATTATGTAATAAGAAATATTACAAAAAAAAAAACATTAATCAAAAAAACTGCGTCTAGTTTAGACCATGACAACAATGATACCTTTAAATATAAATTAACGATAACCTCAAATTCTCAGTGAGGCTTGGCTCAGAGCTACCAACAAACCTCAAACTCTAGGGCCAAACGCTATTTCGTTTGATCCAATTTTCAGAATTTCCTTAACTGGTTTATTTCTAAAATCTCCGATAATCCAGGCAAAAAGTGGATTATTTTTGAATTATTTTGCAAATTTGAGCAACTTTTTAAAACACATTTATCCAACTTGGTATTTTTGAAAACCTTTTTGCAAGAAATGATATTAAATAAAAATATCTTTTTAGATTTATAACATTTTTAAAATTTTGTAAATACTAGGTGTCTAAAATAGCAAAAAATCGAGAACATCTGGAAGAATCCAAGACTTAAGACAAATACAAAGAATGCAAAGAATCTAAACCTTGGATTTTAGACTCTTGATTCTAAGATATTCTAGACCCTAAGATATTTGAAATTATCATATGAAAAATTCTCAGCTTCTAGAAGCTAATTTAAGTTCCCAGGTGAAATTCTAATTTTTCAGATGTAATGTTCCTGAATTCTAAATTCCCATCTTAATTTAATTTATTACAATATATCTAATTTTAAATCAAAGTATTCAATTTATTTAATATTGCCCGTTAATAAAATTATGTAAAACTAATAAATTTAATAATATACTAGATATTTTTGTTAATAGTTAGAATATCTTGATTAAAAGATGTAACTCTGTTCTGTTTAATTATTGATCTGAAGCCTCTGTTACTTACTAATTTATACTTTACTTTACTTTTATATTTTATTTGCTACTTATTCAATGGACTGTGTCTGATAAAAAATATATCATTTTTATTTAAAATCTTTGTAATTATTGAAATTACTTCAAATTTTATATATTTTTTTAAATATTTTGAATTTTGACACATTTAATGAATAAAAATTAAATAAGAATTCAACTGTCTAAAATTTTTAGAATTTAAAAATTCTTGAACAAAAATAAACAGATTTTAGATTCTCAAATGCATTTCTTGCATTCGCTCTAATTTATTATTTAATTTAAAACAACTAGAAGAGGTACGTAAATCCTTCAAAAATCCACATTTCAAAGAAGCCATTTTTAAAAAATAAGAAACCACAACCTCGTCAAGTAATAAATAAAAAAAAATAATGTTTTTTTTGTTCATATAGAAATTGAGAAAATTTCAAAAAGAAATAAGTTTGTAAAAATCCCTAAAATTTAAGAAAATGTTAAGGAAAAATCAAAATTTTAAAATTGTTGTATATACTTTTTCTACACTTTTTGAATCTGTTTTAGATGTGTTTAGCGCTTTTTTATACTTCATTCGATACTTTTTCTACAATAGTAACAACTTTTAGTAGGTAAACCATAAAATTTCTTATTTGAGCCAATACAATACGATTGCAACTACTGAGCCAAGAGCAAAAGATTTACACCATAGGTAAATGAGCAAAAAATGACCCATAAACTATTTCAACTGCAAAAATAAATAAAAATGCAGGTTTTCTTGGTTAAAACTGTAATAATTCACCAGTTAATCTTGTAAAAGCAAATTACAATCGCATGTTCCATTTCTAGATAAAAAGAGCCATTGTTGTCCAAAGAATGTAATTTGAATGCATGAGATGAAGCCAGTAACCTTGCAATATTAAGAATATTCTTCAATTATAGTCAGGAAATATATTTTCAGACGAGAATTTCATAGTGAATTAATTCCATAGAAATCCACGAGCAATTATATCATTAAATTACCATTATAATTATCAAGTTAAAATAGTTCCATTGTGAATCAACGTTTTTGAATTTTTCCAGCATTTGTCAGAAACGTATACGTAACTACACACTTATCATTCTTGAATCCCACATTTAATCGTCAAACTGTCAACAGTCATATCTGTAGCTTTAAAACATAAATTTCGTCAAAAAACAACACTAACATAAAATATCGCCTGTATAAAACGGTCCCAAAAGCAGGAAGCAATACGTGTAGAGAAATAGGAGGGTGCTCAAGAATTTATATAAACATATAAAACGGAGATGCATTCACCAGTCAATCGATTTCAATATACCTCCTATATACACTTGGCTTCTTCGACACCCTAAGGCCATCTTCACGAAATATACAGTGAATACCAAAACGGTGCATTTGTACACTTCAAACAACTAAGAAACCGCTCAACTGCAAGAAGAGCAGTCGTTTTACAATCATTAGAAAAATTCGGATACGAACGCTGAATTTTTATGTAGTTCTAGCTGAGTTAGAGAGAAAGACAAGTTCGTAGTTAATTTTCTCCATAATGTCTATCGTTAAAGAGAAACTGAAGTGTCCATGACACTAACATTAAAGGCAAAAAACAACTTTCTGTAATACATACTAATCGAAGACTCTCAGTGAGCACTCAGTGTTAATTAGCTGAGAAGATTAGATCCATTTTTGGAATACTCGAGCTAGTGCATATCCCTGTCGAAACAGTTAGTAGATATTTGTTTAGAAAGTTTAAAAAATCAAATTTAAGCTGGACGGTTTATTGAAAAGCGCTCAACTAAAGCTGCAAATTCCTCTTTCGGCTTTCGCGGATCTCATCGTAAATGGTGCATGAAGAATATCGCATTTTGTTTGTCTGAGCTCGAATAGGTGAGAACTGAGATTCTTAAAGCGATTGAAATCGCGGTCTGTACACATTAAGACCTACAAAGCACAGCTTCTTCGGCATTGCAAAGAGAAATATTCCTTCGACGGAATGTACATAGCCTGAAGGTGAACAATAACAAACGAACAAAACGCGGAGCCATCATCTAAATATCTTTCAAGAGAGCCTTGGGTTAGTTCAAACACTCGTCATTTCGATCGCCTCAGGGTTTAAGGGTGCAAAAAAAGTCATGCAAAATTCATGCTTAAATTGCACCGGATATTTCTCTTTATTGACAAGGATATTTGCCTTTAGTTTTATTCAGACCTCCCAATATTTCCCGGAAAAGCTAAAAATAGAAGAAGAGCGTTATGAAATATTGTAATGTCAAGGATAATTTAAACTGTGACAATTTTTGTAAAGTTATAGTTTAGTTCGGAAAGAGCAATTATCCGGGAGCGGAAAATGGACTAATTACTTTTAGCGGATATTTAGCATACGCGATAATTTCAGTTCAGGAACATTAATTTTTGTTTATATTGAAGAGAAAATTACTTCCAGCTGGGACAAATGCGCTTTGGGTTAAAAGTGACGAAAACACTCGACAATCGTTACGTAATTTTAAGACCACGATAATTAAACATTCTGTTAAAAAAAAGCATGCTGAGATTAGAAATTGGAGATTTTTTGAATATCTAATATTGTTGCTGGTCAATAAATGGGGTGTTTTTCAATTATTATTGACGAAAATGCTTTCGAACTTAATTCACATACAATTTAAAAATAAGTTATCAACTTCAGCAAGTAAAAATCAGAAAATTTTAAACAATACGTAAAAGACAAAAACAAAAAGTACTCACAAAAAAAAATTGAATAGTTCAAAAAATACTTTAAGGTTAGTTGGAAAAAGACGAAGCAAAGCCAGACAGGATACCACAGAAGAGAGCATCAGATAACACTAGTACAGACATAATAAAATACAGAAAAAGTTCTAATGGAAGTAATCTACAGAAATAGTCAAGTAAATGAACGAGAAGAGACCACAGAAAATTTCAAATACTAACGAGACTAAAACAAAAACTTATTGAGTCCTTTAATTTTCAATCTTTTGCAATAAAAACGAAGTAAAAAAAAAGTAAACGTAAATGTAAAATATTGAAAACTTTATGTTTAAATCTGACAGAATTATGTTAATCCGGTGATATATTTTAATTATATATATATATAAGTATATATTTTATAAAAAATTCACAAGTTTTCTAATAATTTTAAATTTTTGTATGTTCTGAAAAATCTATCGTTTCAATTCTTCTGTTCTTTGGTATTGTAATTTTTTGAACAAAAGCTTCAAATATTTGTTGAATAAAACCGTTATGATTATTATAAAAAATTTCAATAAATTAATCGTCCTTGAAATCAATAGAAATTTGATCCCAATTATCCTCAAATAAAATATCCACTAGGTACATACATGGAATTTTTTTACATAAATAATTTTATCAACAAAAGCACATAAATTTTCCATATTTTTAATAAATTTGATTATTTTATGTACTCATTTATCACAAACGGATAAAATCACGATAAACATCAAATATTATTTTACCTACTAATGAAGCACGATTTGTAACTAAATCAAAATGCTAGATGAAACGTGCATTATGCATTATTAGCTGTCTTTGAAATACATAGATTTGTTCCCAATTACACTCATTAAAAAAGTTTTAAGCATTTTCAGAATCGAACTATTTGCCAGCTTTAGATTTTTGCCACAAAATGAGTTTGCTAAAAATTTATAGGATTGAAAAAGAAAAAGTTTAACAAATATAGAAGATAAGAAGCAATGATAGAAAACTAGAAAATGACGTAAACAAATTTAGCACAACCCGTAAACTATATAACAGCAAACAAAAAATAAAAAAAATAATAAAACAGACTTTAACACATGCTTCCGAATTATGGATTCTTAACGCACAAAAGAAATTAACGAAATAAGATTTTTGAGGAGAAAGGAAAAGAAGGAGAAACGACAGAAAATGTTCACAGAGAAAAACTAAAAATAGAACGTATTGAAATAACGACAAAACAAGGGCAGCTTATATGGCTCGGACATGTAATCAGGAGAAAAGTAATAAACTAGTAAAAGAAGGACGCTGTAAAAAAAAGACGTGGACGGAACAAGTAAGAACAGCAGCAGAGAAAAAGAAGGAAAAAGAGGATTAGATAGGAAAAAAATAGAAAAAGGTAGAAAGATGGGAAGAAGAAAATAAAACGTTTTTGAATAAAATGTTAATAATTCGATCAACAAACGCACATGATTTTCCATAACTACTAAAATGGTGGAACCCTTTAAATTGTTCAATAAAACCATTTTGATTGTTGGTAAACAAACACTTTTTTCGATTATTAGCCGTCTTTGAAATTCAGTATTTGAAATGAAAAAGTTTCAAGCTTTTTCAGAATGAAGCTTTGATTTGAGTCACATTAATGTACTCATTTGTGACAATATGAAAATTAGAAAATAACTTAACTGAACGTGATTAAAAATAAACATTTCTGTGCGGTGGAATGAATAATTACTATTATTTATAAAAAACGAACAGAACAGGTGTACATTCCTTTCAATAAATATGTGTACTATAGTTTAATATTCTGAATAAAAGATGACGCTTTAATTACAAAATAATTGAGTAATGACATAATTAAATAATTTCCATTTTCTTGTACACCTGTGTAGAACCCAAGTCTATCACGATTAATTTGCATCCACTATAAATCACACTTAATTGCTATAATTAAATGAATTATACAGCAAAAACGTACCTTTCATGTGTCGTTGTAAGCCATAACCTCCAAAAATAATAAAATCAACACATAAACACAAAAAAATAGTTTATTCAAAACTGAAAAAAATGCCAAAGAAAACTGAAAACTCACACACACCACACAAAATAAAACACTAAAGAAAAATTTGTTTTGTTTACGAAAAGATCGCGAAACGCTTTAAAGAACGGAGCGTAACAACCCCAATTGTAACTAACGTCACGACTCGACTGCAGTCCGACGCAAAATCAGCTCACCGTTGGAAGAACAAGTTCTAAGCGAATAGGGTGGGAGTTTCAGAGCCAACTTGTCTGCGCCGACTGAAATAGGAAATACCTTTGGAAGTGCGATAGAAAACAAATAATTATAATTATTTTATTTGGTTTTGGGTTTTGTTTAATGTGCGGCTTCTTTGATGTAGGATGAGTGGAAAGACAAGACCACTTAAATACTCATTAACAGATTTTTAGACTGAATTGTCACACGTTGGGTGATATTTTAACTCGGTTAATTGCTGGTCAACAGAGGCAGAGTGGGGATTTTTATTTGAAGAAGATTTGGATGGCACTTCTGACAGTTTTAAAGTATTATAGAACCATAAAACTGGGAGAAATTTAAATAAATATTTAATGAGATTATATATTTCATAAAAACGGGTTTTTACCCTTGCTACATAAGATACTAGCATTACTGTAACGAGCGCTTTTTGCGATTGAAAACCGTGAAAATAATTACTTCTGTTTTTTAAGACAGTCGCAGACAAAATGGATAAAATTCCAATATTATTGGTGGCGCCACTCAAACATGAGCCATTGAGACCACCCAGTATGAACAACCAAAGAAAAATGAAACCTCATTTGTAAGATGATATTTTGGCTTCTTGACACGCCTGTCTTTGGTTATGCTTAATAATCTACACCCTTGTTAGATAAAAAAAAATGTTCAAAAAAAAACAGGGTAGTATTGCTTGTGATAAGAATTCCTGTAGAATTGCTCACTGATGCATTTTTTATTGCGTTTAAAAAGACATTCTATTCTACACATATTTCGAAAGTTTTATCATTTCTCATAGTATACAGGTGTGTTTATTGAATTAAATAACATAATAACTGACGTTTTTTAAATGCATTCAGCTGTCAAAGTGAATGCGTAATTAATTTACTAAAATTACGTTTATGACAAGAAAATGCATTCAATGGCTTACAATTTGCAGCTGCCTATTTATTAAGAATTTAATTATTTTGTAAATGTAAATATAAGATTTCTGTAATGTAGAATAAGTCGTTACAATTCAAAAAACTGTATTTTTTTTTAATTTGCTTCAAGCTGCTGTTCTCACACCATAATTTTTTTTTAAATAAAAAACCTGCTTTAAACAACAAAAATTATTAATATAGGGTGATCAAAAAGAAAGTAAATCCAAGCAGGCGTTATAAATTTTCTTGAACAAAAGCGTCAAATTTATAGGCGCCGCCAACTTGTGGTCTCACACTGTTAAGTAAAAAAATAATTTGCATCATTATCATTGCTTGTCGTTGGCACACATTTATAAAATAAATAAAACCCACATTTTCTACTGTCAAGAAAGAACTGATTATCAACTTTGTACCCAAATGCAACGCCACTGTCACGCAATTTTGTCATAACGGTTTTCAGTTGCTAACCTCAAAAAACAGGTTAAACATTAATTCGACCCTTTCAACAAATTTACTTTTGTTTTCTGGTATTACTAATTATATTAATTATGATAAAAAATAATTAATTAATCGTGTTTTTTACAATTAATTAATGTTTATAAAACTGATTATGTAAGTAAGCAACCAATTAACCATCTGTGTGTAAAATGCAGGTAGATGCAGATCACTAGATCACTCTGTATATACAGGGCTTTCATAAATGTTTATAGCATCGTAGTTGGCGTTGAAAACAAATAAAAGTGTGCCGCCTTTCGTAGAACAGGATTTGGATTATTTATGAAACGTAAATTCGGTTGCATACTCTAAAGGGGCTAATAATTTATTATTGAACAAATTTATTTATTTTATATTTGAAAAACTAAAATTATAAAAGATGCTGAAAGTGTTCACCATTATTTTCTAAACAATTTCTAACTCTTCTCTTCATGTTCTCAAAAATATTATTCAACATTTGTCCATTAATTAAATTACATTGTTGAATAATTTCATCCTGCAATTCTTCTAAATTGTTCAACTGGCGTCTAAACACGCGGTCCTTCAAATATCCAAAAATTGAGAAGTCCAAAGGTGTGAGGTCTGGCGAACGTGGAGGAAATTCAGTTGGAACTCCGATACTAATAATTCGATCACCATAAAATTGCTGCAAATAATTCAATGTGGCCCGGGCCGTATGCGCTGGGGCTCCATCTTGTTGGAAGTAACCCTGTTGTAGCTCTT
The DNA here is from genome assembly GCA_030157275.1 of Cynaeus angustus. Lineage (NCBI taxonomy): Eukaryota > Metazoa > Arthropoda > Insecta > Coleoptera > Tenebrionidae > Cynaeus > Cynaeus angustus. The sequence goes on along the minus strand of CM058061.1, from coordinate 25,117,065 downwards.
CGTCATCCAATTGATCAACAAATGGTTCTAAAATGCTTTCTCGGTACAAGTCTGCAGTTACCGAATCATGAAAAAACACAGGTCCATAGATCCGCCTACGAGAAACTGCCAACCAAACTCCAATTTTTTGAGGATGTAAAGGCGTCTCAAGAAAAAGATGTGGGTTTTCAGTACTCCAATATCGGCAATTTTGCGAATTGACGTAACCGGACAGGTGAAACCATGCCTCATCACTAAAAAAGGTTAGATCCAACATCCTGTTGTCATTCATATTTTGTTGAAACCAATTGCAAAATTGAACACGTCTAGGGGGATCAATTGGTAACAGTTCTTGCACAGTCATAACTTTATATGGATGCATATGCAACCTCTTCTTAACAATTTTGTGGCACGTAGTTAAAGGTACTCCAGATTGTAAAGATAACTTTGGTAAAGATGTTTGGGGATTTTGTTCCAGACGCACCCTTAAATCGTCAACGATCTCGTCTGAAACTTGCGGTCTTCCTGTCGACTTCCCTTTTTTCACATCTCCAGTGATATTAAATCTGTCTAGAACATGGTGAATATGAGCCACCAGAGAAGCTTCTTGAACTTCAATGTCTGGGTACCTTGCCAAGTATTCATCCTTACAGGCTTGAATTGAATACACCCATTCGCCGTTTACCAAAGATCCATTGCGATAATAGGCTTTTACGATAAACGTATTTTGCTCAACTGAGTAACCCATTGCTAAAATCTAAAAAAAAATTCTAACGAAATATTCCAAATTGTTTTTGACCACTCACACTTACCTTGTGAAATAACGACACACGTAGAGTTTTGAAAAAAACTGTTTTGTTTATAATAAATGAAGAAGCAATAACTGAAAAATCGAGCACAGGAAAAAAGAAACGCAACGTAAACACAAAAAGCGAGGGATAATTTGACACTGTTGACAGTTGTCGTCTCCACTCGCAATGCAACCCTTTGAAATAAGTGGTTGAGAGTCTACGCTGGACGACGATTAGTAGTTTCAAATTCCGCCAATTTTAAATAGCATTTCTCTGTATTTACATTCGTGCATAATCTCTAATTAAAATATTGTAACCTATTTTTTTTTATTTTCTGACACTTTATGTCATTTAGGATTAAAAACGTTGATATTTGAGGTGAGCGGCAAATTACGACAATGTGGTCAATTCTATTGTTTTTCAAAGCACTTTGGATGCTATATTCTTTTATGAAAGCCCCGTATAAATAAAAATGTTTCAAAAATTAATAAAAATTGTTCATTCTTCTAATAAATGTACGAATACAGATAAAAAATATAAACAATAATAATATTAAAATTGGCCTGTTTTAGATTTTCTGCCTAATCAGTTATATCATTTTGTTACGGTTTATTAGTATGCAAGGTATTCAGGGTCCGCCAACTTTTGTGTCCCGGCCTACAAACACATTTGTTATAATTATATATATTAATTATTTAGTTATAAATACGATTTTTTTCACATATGTATACCTTAACTGCAATTTCAGAATTACTATCCAAAAATATGTGTCACTTTTATTTCTGATAAAATCTAAATGATCGAAGTACTTCAGAAAAAATAAAATCCAGAACAGTGAAATTTTCGACCTTTATACCTTTGAACTTACTATTTCTCGTTTGAATATAATCAAAGTTCTTGAAAAACTACAAAGAAAAATAAAGCTATAAATTTTAACACTTACAAAAAAATATTTATGTATTGCGATTCACTAATGCACTGATAGGTTTATTTCTGAATTCATTAAAATATTCAGAGATCGACGAAAAAAATAAAAATGGTTTGTTTGTCTATTCCTGGTAAATTCTCTAACATTGAAAAATTTGCTTCTTAAGGTAAATTTGAAAACTATGATAGTGTTTAGTTTCAGAGATAAAACTAATATATTTTTTTTCATATTTATTAAAAGCTTTATAATATGCAGTTTCAGAATAGGCGATCCAACCAAATTCCAACTTTCATGTCTAATACTACTAAATTTTTTATAGGCGTAGAAAAAAATTAAATAGAGATTTGGCTCTACTTATTGAAGCTTAAATAAAATCTAAACATTTTGCATATTTATGTATAAAGATTTCATATTTGTATTTATGAAATTATCAAAGTGCATTTGCAAGTCCATGATCCACAAAATTTTTATTTAGGGTAGGCTTTGAAAAACAAAACTGCTGAAAACATATGTCGTAATTGGATTAATATATGTCAATTGAACTGTCATTATAAATCTTTGCTTTTCATTAATTGCGGCTAAAATGGTTTTTACGAGTGAACAAAAAACTTTTATGATTGAATCGTATTTTCACAATGGGCACCAATATCACAATGGCGAATGAAGGGACGAAAACCAAACATGATTTTAATAATTACGGTATAAAAAATCTTTTGACTCTAAATATTAAAACGCTCTATATTAGTTCTTGCTTTATTTATCACCTATTTCGAGATAAAATGCAATGTATTTAGATTTTATATTTTTATTTATAAAATTCTAACAGTGCATGAAGTTCACAGGAAAAATAAAGCTTTTATCATGTTCATCTTCGTTTTTTTATCACGATTTTAAATCCAAAGGTTCCAGAACGTTTAGATTTGCATATTTATTAAATTGAACTTTATATGGTTATTTTTGAGACAAACAAGATGTTCAAAGTGTTCCAAGAAAAAAAACTGTAAATTTTAATCAATAAAAAATTATTTTTTTTAAAAACGGAGCTGTTGAAAATTCGGTATAACTATGTATCTACTTAAACTTTCTAATTTTATTTTTCATACAAATTGCCTAAAGTACTTACTGTAAAATAAAAGTAATAATCTTACATGATTTGTCACAATTTCAAAACCAGACATTATATAATTAAAATGTTTAAATTGTACTTCCTATTTTCTGTTTAATCAAATCGCAGCGCTCAGAACGAAAAATTTTTATTCATGCATTATTTCTCACAACGTAAAAACTGACCGTCTCCATAAATTTAAATCTCCTATTTTAATTTTTGCTACAATTCCAGTTGAGATATATTTACCTTATTTTTTTAGAAACGATAACTCAACCGTAAAGTTAGATTATTTATACTTTTATATCCTCTCTATAACTAAGTTACCTACTTTACGTTAAGTTATAAAGTAAACGTGTTAATTCTGTAAATGTATGCACTTACTACTTACAAGTCAATGTATGCACATAATAATTTAATAGTAAGTGCATTGACAAATATTGAAATTTGAGCTTTTACTACTTGCATATAATTTTGCATTTTCAAAAACATAATTTCAGACAATTATCACTTTTTAGGATAAGATAATTCGATGTTAAAAATAATTTTTGTTGTCTTTTTTTTTTTAACAAACTTATTGTATACATATTCTCCTCCTATTATTGTTTCGAAGAAAATTTGAATAACAAAGACGAAAAACTTATTTCTTCTGTAAGTCGCTACTTACTTACTTCAATCTGCTTTCTGGCTCAAAAATTGTTAATTGTTATTCTCATAAAGCAACAATTATTACAAGTACACTATTGTTCCATTTTATCAATGTTGATTAAAAAAAACAAGTACCTCTCCAGTCCACATAAAGACAAAATGCTCTATTAAGAACAGCACTCAGTTAGTTTCATTGTTGCACATTTAGATTGCAGTTCCAGACTTCTATTGTTGTTTTATTAAAAGCCCGTATTTAGAAGTACGGAAGCGAATACCGTTAAAAACGCAACTCCAGCAAAAAATACACAAATTTGCATCTGTCACCAAAGCAATTTTATAACAAATATTCTCAAACCCTTTTTATATATTCGTGTAGTGTCTTTATACCTGCAAACATCCTAAATTTACAATATCTCATAAAAATCATCTATTTTAAAATTTTGTCATGTTCGTGACTTGACATAAAAAAAGACATCGTGAGTATTTAATAATGTGTGGAATTAGTTCCAGCAGACACACTATTGAAAAAGTGTTATAACACCTGGCTACCGTAAGGGAGGGAATTAGTGAATGAAAGAGGTTAAATGTATTTGAAACTGCAAATGACACACTATTAGTATAATTTATGGCGGGTAACAAAAGGGTGTGCATGTAAATGGCAAATGATAATAAACTGCATTCACATCATGTCAATTTTCATTTTAAGATTTCAAAGGTGTACTAATCCGCGTATAATTTCATTTAAATAAACAATTTTATCAATACCTGCTTGGAAATTAGTTTATTTATAAATCGATTTACAATTTTAATTCAAAACGGTAAGACGTACAAGCTATCTACGATTCTGTCAACATTGTTTATTTTTGGATAGCGTATTCATGAGATTAAGTGAATTTAAATTCACTGTCTATCTTTTCTTTTAATATTATTTTTGATTATATGAATAAATATCTACTGTATTTTTTTTTTCTATTATTTTTTATTACTACTAAAATTTGCTAATTAATTACTTGGCAAGATATATTACCAAAAGTAGATTTTAGAAACATAAATTATTTTTATACTAACAGTGAACAGCGATTTTTAACCCTACAATATTTGAATTTCAATACATCATGAATTTAGACTCATTTTTTTTATTTTCAAAACTATCTTAGAACTTAGAAAATTTAGAATAAAAATTAGATTTTTTCTTATGTATTAATTGATGCTTTATTAACTACAATTTAAAAAATTGCAAAATTAGAAAGTTAAAATTTTGACGGCTTTATGCATAAGACACAGTCAAGTTGATACAGTCAAATTGCTAGAAATGCCTTAGAAAGAAATAAAAATTTAAATTATTAAAATTATTTAAATTTGGAGTGCAGTGTTCTTAGCAGATCACCGGAACAGAAAATTGTTGTTATTTTTGTTATGGAACTACTCATTTGTAAAAAAACAAAGACAAAATAAACCATTGACTTTTTTTAGTCAATTTACGATTCTGTCAACACTTTTTTTTTTCGATAACATATAACAAAATGATCCGGTTGTTAAAACCATACGAACTACCCATACAGTTAAATAAAAATTTGTTTACAGTTTTTTTTGCTAACTTTTCAGAATCTATATTTTCGAATTTTATGATTAAAAGATACTTTTGAGATACACAGATCCTAAATATAAATTAAATGTTTATTTAAATATATTTTTTTAAATGTTTGGACTTTTATTGTTGATATACAATCAAATTGCTCGAGGTGTCAATCAGTGTAATTTATTAGTATTTTATATCTATACAACTACATAATTTAAAGTATGTTTAGCAGGTTAATAAAACAAAAAATAATTATTTTTATAATGTAACTACCCATTTGTAAAAACAAATTTCTGAAAACACAAAATGAACTATTTTTTTCAGTTTGCTTACTAAAAATTTTTTAATGTTTGATTATTACGTAAATACTAAAAAAAAAGATTGTTAAATCTACTAGATGCTTTAAAATTTTTAAATAACGTATAAAATAACTCAAATTTTTTACGAGGTTAAGGCAGAACTGTAATGTGGCAAATTTTGATAAGTACAATTAATACAAAAATTTTATAGTTTTTTTATTTTTTTAAATTAAGGTAAAGTGCGCAACTAACAATACACCATAACAATTTGAAAGATTTTGGAAATTTCACGTGGTCAACTACTTTCTAAATTTATTATTACAAAATTATTTGTTATTTATTGGGTAAGTTAAATGTTGTTTGTGACCTTATTAAAAGTTAAAGAAAATTGGATACTTCGAGTGAGTAACTTTTAGGTTGTAAAGTTTTTAATTAATATTAGTATTCATTTATTAATACTTTACAACACAACATCTTAAAAACAAAATTTATAAGGTCAAACATAATCGCTTTATTTGCGCTCCAAAAATTTAAATATCAAAATTACAACTGTCACTTGAAGCACATTTACAAGTCCAGTGGAAATTAGTGTGTTTTATAAACATAACCATACTTTTAAACGTTGTGACGAGAGAATGAGAAACAGTGCCATTTCATCATCGTGGTAATTTTAATCTAAGCATTAATTTGTTAAACGAAAAATGAACGTGGACGATACAGAATCCAGGCCCAGCTTTAAATCAGCGTCGTTTTCTCACACCTCCAAAACAAACGCAAAAAAACGAGCATGGAAATCATTAAAACAAATTATTTCCGCTGAAAAAGCACTTCCATGGCCTGAAAACGTGGTTCATTACAGTTCCATCAATGCTCCACCATCCTTCAAACCGGCGGAAAAATTCTCAGATCTTTCAGGATTACCGGCTCCATATACGGATCCTCAAACTAGATTAAGGTTTGCTAATAAAGAAGAATATGGAACACTTATTGGTTTGCCTATGGACATAACTGCTGGATATTTGGCTCTAAGAGGAGCCAGCAGCATTGTAGGATAATGGAGATCATGTGGTAAACTTTTTTTTAAATTTTTGATACAATCAGTAAATTGCTCAACAAAAACTTAGTATTTAGTTGGCAATAAAAATAACAAAAAAACCGTCATTTTTTCTATTAATTTTTGTTTATATCATACAATAACTGTAACAATTAGCTAATAAATTATTCAACCATAATTTTAGTACCTGGTGATTTTAACAAAGCGGCAAAATACAACTCATCAGTTTTGCCAATGTGCCAATCATAAGTTACCTGTTTATCACAAGTATCAATGTTAACTCTAACTTTGTCACCTTGAATCGTTTCACACATAAAGCATATTTTTAAACCTTTTGCAGCTTGAGGTAACTTTGTAGCTTTTTTTACCCCATCAACGTAAATTTCACCTGTTGAATCAAGAGCAAAGTAGCTGTGATCATCAGACTTGATATCTTTTATATCTCTTGAGCTACTGGCGATCAAACCTATAGTTGAACACTTCTGGTCAAACTCTAAATACTACAAATGAATTATTAGTACATGTTCACATCAAATCACAATATTTACTGTAAACTCAGCTGAATAACCAACAGCAAACTGTGGACCATCAGAGATCAGCAAAGATGGCGAGTCTATGGCAGGAGTGGCAATTTTATTTTCATTTGCCAAGACAAAGTCTTTGTTATCGGCCCATGAAAACGATTTGATAGAAGTAGAAGTTACATGAGGTAAAGACCAAGGGCTCCATTCACTCGAGCCTTCGAATTTGCAGCAAACTCTGAAGGAATAAAGTTGGTTGGCTTGTAACTCTTTTACCAGGAATTGTGTTTCTGAACCTATGTAGCAGTCAGAGAAATTTACTTTGAGATGCTCTTGACTTAGAACATCACCAAAAGCTTTCTGTAAACGGAATTCTTGGATGTCTACACAGCGCTCGTCGTTTTCCACGCTTTGCCATTCAACTAGAATTGCTCCCGGTTTCTCAACAGTTTGACTAATCTGTAAAAAGATTTAAGTGGGACACTTTAATGGTAAAGTGGATTACTTGAACTGGAGCAATTCTGAAGACTTCTCCAAACTGGGAACATAAATCTAACAACTCTGATTCGACCTCGGGCTCATGCTGGAATGAAATATAAGGCACTTCTTTTAATTCAGGTATTTCAGGAAGACTCCCCAAGAAACTTGAGTTTTGACTAAATTCATCTATATTTTTACTACTATCGTTTAACAAAAGTTGGCCCTCGTGGATTAATTTGTGCGTTTTTTCAATTCTTCTAGAAATATCAGCTCTACACTCTTCCAAGGGTGTGATACTTTGAAGCTTTGTCTGAAAACTGACTTTAGGAACATGTTTAAAAAAATGAGGGTACCTACTTCTTGGACCCTTTTAATAAGATCTTTTTTTCGTACTAACAACACTTGAGTTAAAGTTGTTAATAAGTTGCTAAAAGTCGTTTCAACGGTCTTTGTGGTTTCATTTGAGGAAACATGTATTTGTTGTTCCGCGTTTTGGATCATATTGTTGAGGTTTTTGAGCCGGGTCAAATACGAACTTGCCGCTTTTAAAGTCTCTGAGACTTCCTTCTTATCGGACATTGTAGATAAATAAATAAAATGAAATGTGGGAATGACAGATGTGATTGGGAGGTTATTGATAAATTAACGTTTTGTGACAACTGACGTTTCAGAGTCGGCGACATCTATCGTTACCTACGAAGGTTACTCCAAGAAAACTATAAAATTGAAGTTTGAGTTTCAAAATTGATTTTATTTTAGTATCACGAGTATGAGCAGCTATTAATTGCTAATTAGCATTTCTTGTTTTCCCGTGTCAATGGCTGGAGATGGTCTGTAATTTAGTGAAAGGCGTTTGGTCGTGCGCATGCGGAGTACGCATAAATTTGTGTCGCTGTCGACAATAGTCGTCATGTCTTCGTAAAGCGCATGAAAAATTGAAAAATTTCGCAAATTCTTTTGAAGAAATAATGGTTTTTTCGCTTCAATCCTTCGCTCAAACGTTTTTGAAACGAATGCGATAAATTTCGTTTGGAAAAGTAAGTGAAAATGTTTAGTGATAAGTCGTGATTTTATGTGTATTGATTTTGGGTTCGTTGTCCTCGTGGACGGTCGCGTATCTAGCGCGGGAAATTCAAACTTGTCGGAATCGCAGATCGATCTCTAATCGCGCGTCGGACTTGAGTGACTTGTGTGTTGTTCTATTTTTATTGGTGCGGTTCGAAGGAATTTTCGACTTTTTCGGACAGTCCGGACTGGAGAGTGTGACGTTAACATTACTCTATTTTTACAAAATTCCGCACAAGAATAAACACTCCTGTCCTTTGATGGAATTTTCACATTATTTAGGTCCACTTTCAGGTCCTGTTGCTGAAAAAAACATGGATGCATCTTTTTTTTATCACATTTAAAAGGATCCATCCTTTCATTTTTGTTTGGATGTGTGCTTGAACACTTGTGTGATGATTGAATGGGAGGCAGAGTGTGCTAACAAGGAGCATTTATTAACTAACTTAATTTTCACAATGTTTTGCGATCGACTTTCCGTTATAAACCACATGGCTGTTGTTGTCGGGCTTGCCATGTGGTGCGTAACACTGGTGCTATCGGTAACACCTGATAACGCGTGTCGTGATTCTAGCGTGGCCGTGACTTGCTCACCGACTCGCGATCGTACCCCCACGGCCCCAATCTCGGACTGTGGAAGAAATCTTCGTTCACATACCTCCTCACAACCAGGAACATATCAACAACCAACTGGATAAGTAAGACCACAACTTTTATTTAAAACGCGAAGATAAACTTTCTGTATTAGGATGTCATCGAGGAGGAGAAGTCGCAGCAGAGAACGGTCAAGCAAAAATGCGTCAAATGCATCTAAACTTAGAATGGATACTAAGCCACAAACACCTCGAATTACAGGTACTGAGAGAAAGAAATAATTTCTGACCTGTTCCCATGTGTAGTTTGCTCAGATTAAATTCTTTCTGTCTGTCTTGTTTTAAAAGATACTCATTAAATTACTGTTACTTCTGTTTTATACATCATTGTTGCAATCTCAGAAATAGAAGTAAATAACTAAAACTATTTATTTGGAGCTAAACGTCACATTCGTTCAAATGTTAGGTAAACAAACATCAATTCTGTAATTTTCTAGTGATTTTAGTAATTTCAAGTTCTCCAACCAAATGAATTGAGGCGCGAAAGTTGAAAATACCGTTGAATTTGTCTGAAATATCCATTAAAAAACTAATTAATTTATTTAATTAAGTTCACCTTGTAACATAATTTCATTTGTAAAGTCCGAATCAAATGTTGATTGGATAACTTTGTTAATTTACGTTTTACAATTATAATCAGCCCACGCAAGTTTGAATTTATAGCGGAGATTATTATTTGAGGTTTGCTTGACGAGTATTAATATTAAAAAGTTGAGGTCCACAAGATGGAGGCTTCACCTGTTTTTTTCAAACTTAAGAAAGATACAGAGTACCTGCCTAAGAAACTATCAGCAAGGTGAAGAATATAAATTACAAAGAATAAAAGTAAGGAAAGTCATCAAGTTAGCAGTAATGGGAATGAACAATTTTGAAATAAGTAGAAATGGGCTGTAGATTTAACAAAAAACTGTTTTATAAATAGAAATTATAAGAAAACGCAACAAATAGAAAACAAGAATAAGAGAAAAACAGTACAAGAAGCAAAGTGGAAAGAAATAAAGAATCATTATATAAAAACGAAAGAAATTATTATATTAATTAAAGCACTCAAACGGAATAAAATATGACTTGAGAAGATGTAAGGTATGGGAAAACTGGGTCTTCAAGAGTGTGGGACAGGTAAAACACCAAGAGATTAGAGAAAAGGAATGGTAATACCAAAATTTTAGAAAGGAGCTTCTCAAATTACCGAGGAATTTATATTTATAAGTCTCAAAGCGGACTCAGGAGACAGTAGTAGAACACAAAATCTGATTTTTACCATAGAAACACTGACAAGAGTCCAACAAGGACAAATATGTGTTGTCACAAGTTTGTGTAAAAAAGTGGATGCACAGTAAAAGTAAGGCACAAAATATTTGAAATGAATCATCATCAAGAATGACAAGTGGCGTCAGACGAGGTTGTAATTTAATCCCACTAGTGTTCAGTCTAAAGTAATAGACGATATAAAAGAATGTAAAAGGGGTCTGATAAACTAATATGCAGGATACATAAAACTGCAAACAATAGTAATAAACGAGATGGCTTTTGAAGAAGACAATTTAGTTGAATTGGAAGAAACACAGAGAGCAGTGCAAGATAATCTGGACATATATGATGGAAACAAAAAGAAATGGGATTCCATATTGATAAAACAAAAACTCCAATGCTCGCCAAAAAAAGCAGCCCACTTAGAAGGAGGACGATAGAGGCATGAAATATTAAGTTCCATATTTATTCTTCTTAAAACTTTTTCTTCTATTTGTTTCGACGCTCTGAGTTTGTAGAAATTAACACTTCGGAACAGAGCGCATTGTCGATTATGCATGAAGCCGGTTTAGGCTATCGAGTAATTGTCAGAAGATTTATCAGAAATCTGCTGCAGTTGTCCACTTGGGCTCTCGTTTTATCGACCTCACTGACGGCTTCCTCTAACTCCAAAACAAATGGCTACAAAATTGCAAGGTGGATGGAACCAAATCATGTGTAGTCGCGCTTCTGTTAGTGCAGACTTCTACAGTTAAGAGAAGGAGAGGCAACGACAAAACTAGCAATTTAAACGCTCGTCGATACATTGATGTTTTCTAAGAGCCCGTTGTTCTGCTGTATCTTCCAAGTGCCACCTTGCGACAAGACAACGCAAGTCCACATATTACAGTGTTGACCAGAAGATTTTTCGACATTAATGAAGTCAACATTTTACCAAGGCCTGACTGAACACGTTTGGGACTTGATCGAACGTAGACTAGAGCGTTCTAAGATATGTAATGAATACATTCATCTAATGGGAGATAGAACACTAGTTCTTGCTTTATTTCTATGAAAAGTTTTGCACCAAATTTTAGTCACTGCTTTATCTTAATAAGGTTAACAAACTGTTAAAATTTCAAGCCACTAGTATACCTCCTTCTGGGGGCGCTCCGTTTTTTGGTTACAAAATTTCAAACGATGTAGATCAAATAGAAGAAAAGTTTGTGAAAAGAGATTCAACAGGAAGACTATTTGAAGCTGTACGCTCGAGCGAAACAAATTCCAGCTGGACATTGACCTAGAAAATTCTAATTGCAGCAGAGATAAGATTCTTGAGACGAGAATGGAAATTTGGAACGAAAGCATAAGGAAGCAACTGGAAGAATAAATAATATTACAGAAAGAATGGAAGAAAGATTTAATCTTAACGTACGGCAGAGAAATTTACAGCATAGAATAGCAAAATTCAAGCCATGGAAATAAACGAACAAAGATCAGTGAAATGTATCTAAAATACACGAGTACAACGAAACAGAGTAAGAAGAACGAGAAAAACATGCTAGAAAAACTGAAGATGTTCACAGTTGATATGTATGTAGATTCTTGGAACTGTAAATCGTTTTTTCCACACAAGCGGGTTTCAATGGCAGAACAATTTTACTGTTCGACGTGCAAGGACAGTTTCATAGTCTTACCAAGATTGCTACCACCATCTTTAACCGTATTTCATTCATTTCGTAACCGGGTTTCATCAAGCTCACTAATAACGAGAAAAAATGAAACATCGAAACTGAAAGAATGACTTTATTTTGATATCTCCTAAAAAATTTGCAACAGTTATTTCTTGTGGGTGTGGAAAGCGATGTAGGTGGACTAAAGTCGATTTCAAGTACGCCATTATGTATTGCAATTATCACGGTCACTGTTGTTGAATATCTGTTGCTCCAGAGAATGTAGTTTGGGTGATAAAGGATAGCTGACAAACAACCAATAAATCGTAGATCGTAGTCTAAAAAAAAACACTTAAAAAATTACCAGAAACGTTGTCTTAAATATGGTGCGAAAAAGAACAGTTGTTATAAAGTGCATGGTTGTGAAATTATGGATATAAAATGTTATTCTCGAGTTTTTTACGGTGTTCCTCGTCTCTCTGAAAAATGTTTTTGTTGCCAAAAATGGATAAGGCTCCCATAATAGTCATTCTACATAAGCAAACGAATGTGTCCTCAAAATGATCCGTATATTTTTTGTTGTATTACGTAAACGAAATAAGATGACTCGTAAGAAAGTCAAAAGTCATCATAATGTATTTATAAGTGCGGTGGAAATAATATAGTTAACTAGTTGTTTCTGAAAAGATATCTTTTCTTCTAACTCACAATTACTCAGTTTTGGATTGAAAAGTAAATAAATAATGCTTTTAGATCCCAGTGTCCCAGCCGGTCGAAGACGTGAAATTGACACTGTAATGAAAAAAGCTCGGGCCTCTCCCAATTCCAATGCTTATTGGGATAAAAAGTTGTTAGAAGTAGAAGCAAAAGATCCAAATAGGTATGTAATGGAAACACTTTAATTAATATCGGCATAATTTTTCCTATAACCCATTTTTGCACATTTATGGTAATGTTAATTATAATTGTTGATTTTTTTTACTAGCCAGTGAGTCAAACCCGTCTTTAGAAGTAAAATTTCGAATAAAACTGAAACAAAGACTGAAAAAATCTGTATTTCAGATGGCGACACAGCGGTTATAAGTCGCTCTACATCGACGGTTCTTCGTCACCGTCTTCAGGTCGTCGTAGCCGTTCTAGGTCTCAAAACGGGCGCAGGACGCCACCTCGTCGATCTCCATTGGGACGCCGATCGCCTCGTTCACCAGTCGGCCGTAGATCTCCTCGTTCGCCGCCGCCGCGTCGTTCTCCAGTAGGTCGCAGGTCACCGGTATCGCGTCGTTCACCCGTCGCATACAGCCGATCACCCGTCGGTCGTAGATCACCGCCAACCGCCACGCGTTCTAGACCTGCTAGACCTCGTTCGCCGCCGCCACACAAAGCGTCCGGTTCTGGTCGTAGATCTGCGTCCGCTAGTTCAATTACCAGCTGCTCGGACGACTCATGTTCGGTTTGTTCGCCCAAGAACAGACATCCTAGGTCCAGGTAAAGCTAAGAGTCCAAAAACTGTAAACATAAAGATGATGAATAAAAATTCTTACCCTGATTATGTCGTAGATCTCGATCGTTTTCGGTGCCACGTTCTCGCGTAAAAGCTCAAACAAAGACAACATCTCCAACTCTGAAGTCAAGAGTCCGTCCTAGACCGCCGTCACCGTCTCCTTCGCCTCCTCGGCGAATGCCGAGGCCGATGACGCCTCCTCTTGCACGAAAACCACAAAAACCAAGTTCTTCAGATCGACCAACTGATCCGAGGAGGCAACCACCGCCTCCTAGACCCCGAGGACGAACTGGAGAAGTGATAGATGTAACAGGTGTGAAACCACCAGCGAAACCTGTCAGAAAACCCAAGGACAAAGCATCTGAACCTGTTAGTATAAACCATTTTCCAAAGATCGTTGACTAAGTTCATTATCTTAGGTGTTGTTAACTAGAATTAAAAAAGAGCGAACAAAGAAACGAACAGGGTCTCCAGGTGACTCTTCTGGTTCTGAAGACAGCGACACTTCTTCCACTTCTCCCATCGTTGCCACTACACGATTAACTTTATCAGAAAGGTTTGGTAAAATTGCACAGTGGAGTGCCGATAGGGAAAGACGTGACATCGAAAATATGCGTATTACGAAAACTGGTGGAGATCTCAAAGTAATGATTGAAGGGGAAGATTATCTCTACGGAAGTCCACCACGCAGGTACAGGTAAAACGACCCGCTCTTTGTGTTTCCACGGTAATTATCTGTTTGTTTTCAGCTTATCGCCTGTGCCTGCTGGACATTATCCAGACGAACTCTTATCGTCAGGTCCTTCCAGACTCGCTGCATGGGACGATGTGAGAGTTCGTTACCAATATTACAAAGATCTTGGATATTTAAGAGATCTTACTTTGGATGATTACATCAAATGGGAAGAATGGTGGTATAAGTATCAAGATTGGCTCACAAACGAAAGGCATTACGAGCACTGGCTTAGTACTCAAAGACGGCGTAGGAAACGACTTCCGGCTACGCAAAGATTGAATTAAGTTCTGGTTATTTTTTGTTTTATTTGAATTTTAACATAGTGACAAGAACAAACAATTATGTGATAAGTTGAAATTACTTGCTGCTTAACATACTTTTTTCTGAACATAGGTAAGTATTTTACAAAGTTTTTATTTTGTTAGGTTATTGTGTTTCAATAATTTATTGTATTTTTTTAAAACCGAGTTTAATTTAAGAGGTGTATCTAAATAAGATAAATAAATAAGGTAGCTGCCGATTTTTGTTTTATTTTACACCATCTGAGGAACCTTTGTGGCATTAAATCTTATATTTAACTTGAGGTAAAATCAATTAGTACTAAAACTTCGCCGTTGGATTTAACATTGTCCTACAAATCAACATAAATAGAAATTGCCTAAATTATAAAATTAATTTCCGCTAAGAATTTGCCCTCCGTCCAGCTTCATATCCTGGGAACAAAGCTTTGAGAATTTTGGTTAAATTGGCGTTCACATTCATGGTATATTTTTCTCCTAACTCGAAGCGACACCAAGGGCACATGAAGATTTGTGCTGAGAACGATCGCTTTAAACAACTCTGTAAATTAATTTTAATTATGAATTTTAAGAATCTAGAAGTTTTCTCATTACCTTGCAGACGTTATGTTTACAGGGAAGCGTAACCGGTTCAAAAACAACTTCTTGGCAGCACACGCAAAAAAATAACTCTTCTACTTTTACCAGAAACTTCTGTTTTCCTTCCTTTATCACGTCTTTACATTCGTTCCACAACTTTTGATTATCTTGGTCTTGATCTATCAGTTTTTCTACTTCTTTATCAACTTTGTAAGCCTCAATTTTCGGCTTCTTCTCTGATGAGACGTACTTAGTAATGCTGTTAGGTGAGCTTTGATGTTTCCTTTTGGTAGTTTTTTTGGTTTTTTCTTTGATTTCTTCGGCTTCTAAATGACCTGGCGGATACTTGAAAATAATTTAGTGGAACCGTTGAAACTTAAACTCACTTACAATCATATCAAATTCTTTTCCATCTTTTTCCCAAGGTGCTGGCACTGGATCATCTCTTCTAAGCAAGTACCGCCAAACAATAAACCCTGACTTTCCCTTCTGGGGATAATATTTGACAACTTTATAAATGCCGTCGTATCTATTTCCATCAACTGGTGCATACTTGGAGTGTTTTCTCAGCTTATAATTTCGAACGACACGTACAGGTTTACCACTTTTCCAATCTTCGGCTTCGCCTCCTGTTTTGTCGTTGAATGCGACGTTACAATTCATTGCCAGAGCCCTAAAATCGTTGTTTTTGTTACATGAACATGAAAAGAAGAGTTGTTACTTGTTCATTCTGGTCAATTTTTGGTCGCAGCTTTGCCCGCTCACTCGTTTGTTACCCGAAAGATCTCGTCCGCCGGATCCTGTGTAGTAGAATTCGGTACCATTGTCTACGTCATCTTCGTAACCGCCACTTAGTACTAAACTATAAGCGCCATCGGTTTCCCGACCGTGGATTCCAGCTACATGAGGTCTATGAATGCCAGCCTCAGACACCTGGAAATTTATCATTATTTTCGTTAAAAAATTGTGTCTCCGATAGTACTTGAACTCTAAATTTCCAACAGGTTCCAACTTCTACACCCGGAACTGGCCCGTAATGGTCCTTTGGAACAATAGTACACTCGCTTGTCCTTCCAACACAAGCCATTCCTTTTCCCCAATCACGACTTGTACCCCCATCTTTGTTACTAGCCATTTTCATTTTCTTTTTACTTGTTTTGAGTTTTTCACCCGCTTTTACTATCTCACTGTCGTCAGTCTTGCAGTCTGGGCAGTACCTAAAACCATGCATAAGAAAATACTAAATAAGAGAATAAGAATACCATTCTGGATCGTCCGGAACTTCGGATAATGGTGGCTTTAAACAAGACAAATGATAAGCGTGATCACATTCGTCACATAAAATTAGAACACCTTCACTGTCTTTTTTCCCGCAAACGAAACAGCCACATTCCTTACATTTTTTGGTGGAGACATCCCTGCATTTGTTGCAATAAAGGGGTAATTTTCCTGGAAGCAAAGTTTAGATTTTTTTTAAGATTTTCTTTGGAGTAGTACTCATTGGGATGTCTTTGTCCTGTTTTGCTTGATCAAGTGGGTTTGGTTTTTCAATTCTCATAATTTCGTCTGTGAACTTTATGTTACAGTCCTCGAGTCTTGTGTGGTCTGTACCCACCAAAAGTGCGCCTTTTATGTCCTTTTTTGTAATTTGAGTTACTTCGAAGTCGTACCTAAAATTATATTGGTTCAATTTAAATCGTAAGTATCTGAAAACTGTTAATTAATATATATAATGGCAATGAAAATAAATATATTAATAATTATTATCTACGTGTGTTTTTTTTTTTTTAATTAATATGTTGACTTCCCCCTTTCATCTTTTTCTCAATTCTTTCGTTACGGTAGTCAATTACATCAAGTTTATTTATTTTATCGAGTTTTCTATAATTGTCTTTGCAATCTCGTATTTTGTACTACTTTTTAAATAAATTAAATACCAATATAAACTTACTTACCAATATCCGCGTGCTGACGGTTTTTCTATGTTGTAATTAACAAACACTATCATACCAAGTTGAAGTTCAGACAATGAAAATGTGTGAAAAGCTCTCGGCCTTATATCACTAAATTTCACTTCAAATGGGGCCGTCTCCACATTTCTAAAACACAATACAATAGCACCGTATCCAAAAAAAATTAGAACCCCACCTATCCATTCTGATTTTAAAAATTAAATCATCTTCTGTGATGTCTCCTCCCTTTTTTTCCGTATATATACCAACAATTTTCGCCTCAAACCACGCTCCATGATTATAATCAATAACATCAATCTTATCACCAATTTTATAATACCCACTCTTTGCTTCTAACTTACTGTCTTTTATTGTAGCTTCTATCTTAGAATTAGGACTAGTATTTTCTTTTTCGCTAACTTCTGATTTATTGTCGACTTTAATCTGTAGTTGTATGACATCATTTAATTTGATATCGTAGTCTGTTACTCTGTGGTCTGCTATCAACTGTAACCAGTACTTTTAGATAGTTTTTACACAAAATTATCACTTACCAGTTTGCCTCGGTAATACAACTTCTGGTGATTAATTTCCACGTTTAGTTTGTTACTTATCATTTGTTGGAGTTCCTTTATTAGATCTGTCTTCGATAATTTTAAAACCAAATCGTTGTCTTTCGTCGTAGAGGTTAGGTTTCGTATTCTTACGTGCATTTTTGTACGAAATGTGACTCACTCGATTACTTAAAAAAATGAAGTTAGAATATTTCAACACTTCACAACACAATCAGAGATGTTATATCGACATGTTTACACTGAATTATTAAGAAAATTATGAATCCGACGATGAACTGTTTGTTTACTACAAAAAGGCGGGAAACCGAAACGATAACTGGTTACTGTGTAATGTCGCCAACCTAAGATGAAGAAAATTCTTAGATGTTTTCATAGGTATGCAAATAAAAATACATACATTTTTGAAGTGAAATATTTTCGCTCGTTAAAAAAATATCTGTGTAAATTACCATGAAAGCGACTCATGAATGCATACCTTCCATTTTATTTTAAAGATGTTTTAGTTTCACGTGCACGTACAGGCACTAAAAACTAATGTACTCATCTTTGTATGTTACATTGTTAAAAATTAACTCATGTTATGCAGCCCGACGAAAATTTGGTTCATTTTGTACAATTTAAGAAGAATCCAAAACTCAAGCTTATGAAATTTTCCAAATAAGAGAAGATAGATGATATACCTGTCGATATCTTATTGCTGTAGAGTAGCTCCAAAAACTACCGCAAACTGAAAAAATATAATAAGATTTATATCTATAACTCAACTCAAAACTACAATACGTAGCTGTTATATTCTAAAAAAAAATGGGGTCACATCATATTATAATTTATAAACAATTGATGTTGGTAATTATTTCTATCGGAAACCATAAAATGTAGCCGAAAGTGTAGACAAAACATGTTAAAATTTTCTAATAAAAACTATGGCATTAGTTATAAACAAAACTATTTAATAATAGAATTATTTAAAAGTTGGCGATTTATTATGTGCTGTTTACTATCTAAAAATGTGAAAAGAGGAAGAAGAAAAAGTAAAGAGCAATTAAAGTATTTTTAGTTGAAAGAAAACCGCACCAAGATCTTAACAAGAAGTCACAATAGCGAACCGTTGACAGACGTCGGCAAAGTTGGACTTCACAAAGTATAATTTTCTCAGAGAAAAACGATTAAACACCGTCTACGAAAGATTCAGTTAAATAAATATTTCTGATAACTCGATGCCAAGTCCTATGCTGCAAAATTTGATAAGAAATGGTCACGTTTTTAAAAAGTCTTTGAGATATTGGAATTCAATTTTGTTTTTTTAAATTCTTTTTGTTAGATATGCGGATATTTAAAGTTTCTAGTGTTGTTATAATAGAATTTTCAAAGCCTTTGAAAAATATTCTTGAAGAACATTATTTCAACACAAATTAAAATTTGAATTAGTAAAATTTGGAAATGTTAAACAACAATTTTTAAGGTAAAAATGATAAAAGTAGTAAGAAAAGAATCCAATTTTAAAATTAGAAAAAAAAACTGAAAACTTTTAAACGCCCTTGTACAGAGTGATTCATTTCAATATTAATCATGGGCGGCTTTGCAAGTTTAAACGTAGGTCGTAAAACATTTTCACAATTTTTGATTGCATAACACATTAGCGTCGCAAGAAAATGGCATTGTGGGGATATTTATAATTATATATGTTCCATCAAAATAAACCATTATAAAATTGCTATATATTTTTTTATTGTTATGTGGCGTCAAAATAAGTTCATAAGAAGAATAAAAGCCACAGACAAACAGTTTAAAACAAATTATTTTTGCCGAGATGCTACCATATGCTACGCCGTTGACTACCCTCTGTCGAACGACGAACTGTCATATGTCAAAGTTAACCGCTTTTGAATTGGCGGGAAAACTCTCTTGACATTTTTCCTTAGTGCATTGGTGTATTCCATTTTACTGTGAGACGAAATGGCGTTTTCCAATGAAGAAAAAACGTTTTTGTTAGAATGCTACTTTCGACATTGTGCGAGGCAAGAAAATGGAAAACGGGCGTATTCAACCCAACTCTGCCTGGACGAATTTCCAGTGAAGTACCCACATCGAATGGACGTTGACCGAAAGGTTTGTGAGTGCCTAATTTTAAGGAAACCGGATCCGTTGTTAAGAAAAAGCCAGGCGGAATATTGCAGTGCGCACTCCAGAGGTGATCGAAAATGATTCTAAATTTGACGTTTTTTTAGTGATGAAGCCAGGAAGGAAGATATTCAGTTATAATTTTTTTAATGCCCTTTCTGCAATCAGCATTTCAAAAAAAGCCCCTAATTTGTCTGTCGGCCAGGCAACCAGTAATACACGTTTTTTGTTTACTCACGATTTTTTTTTATGGTGTAACATTAGACATGCGCTAAAAATTGCAAAGTCGTCTATGATTAATATTGAAATGAATTACTTTGTATAATTAACTTGGGAATTGGTGAAGAAAGGAAGAAGAATGGAAACTAACAAAGTACAATGAACGCAACAAGCAAGAAAATAGAAGAATAGAATAAGAAGTGACACAAAAAACTTGTTTAGAAGAAGATAGTTCAATAAAAGGAAGTTGCATGAACTAGAAAAATAGTTTAAGAAAAAGGAATTTTACCAAGAGAGAATATCAAAAGAGTAAACATACATTGGCGAGCAATGCTGAAAAAATAATGTAATGGTAAAAAAAACAGCTTCAAAAAGTATTAAATGGAAAAGAATTATGTAAAAAAAGAACAAGATGTCGATAAAGAAGGGATGGTAATAAAAGCAACAAAAGAAGAAGAAGAAGAAATCAACGTTAAAATTACAAGCAAGAAACAAAAAAATAAAATACTGATATCAAAATGTTGATATCTGCTCTCACATTGTTTAGGTGTGAAATATTCCTTGGACTTTTTATTGTTAGATATGTATTTATCTAAAGTTTCTAGTATTATCATAAGAATTTCCAAAACCTCCAAAAAAAAATATAATTTCGAAGCAAAAAATAACAGATATAAACCCAAACTAATAAAATTTGAAAATATTGAAACCGTAAATTTGACAATGAAAATGATCGAAGTATGAAAGAAAAAAACGAATCTTAGTACAACTAGAGACCTCAAAACTGTAATACCCAAAATTTAAAAACAGAAAATAACTGAATAATTTGGAAGGTGATTTTCAAAAACTTTCTTAGAAGTAAAAAAAAATGAATGTAAAATGAGAATTTCTTCGTTTGAACAACAGTTTCCTTGTTTTTTAGGAGTCATTTAATTTAAAGGCATGTCGGTGCAAATAGCCCTTAGACAATCAAATTTAATCTAAACAGTAGTTTGGAGTAAAACACGAACTGAAAAAAGAATTTTCAATAATTTCTTGCTTGCGTTTAACAAATTGAGTTAATCCAGTTTTAATTAAAACGACATGAACTATGAAGTTTTATAAATTTTCTTAGATATAGAAAGTTGTAATTACGTTTAGTGTACTTACAAATTCAATCTTTATCTTAAGAATTTTTTGTAAATTCAGCCAATAATCACAATCTGCAAAAATGTTTTAGTAGTGAAGATAAGTCGGGTTGTTACCTATTTTAAACGTGCGTAGGTGTGTTTAAGTGCTTTAAACAACTGTGGTTATATGATAAACTTCGGTGTATTTTAACTACTTTGGGTACAATTTTTCCATGCGGATACTTATTCACTTTATTTGGAAATATCAGTGTTTGTCAAGGCGATCTCTTAACTCATACTAATTTATGCACCTCCATTAATTTACATACAGAATTTTATGAAAATGTGTCACAAATAAAAGCATTCCCTTCAATCTGAATAAGGAGCAGCTTGGTAAAATCTCTCGAAAAAATCGTTGGCGCCAAATTCTCTCCTTTGTATCGTGTGACAATATTTATCAAAATCATGTCACAAAACTTTCTGACAGCCGACAATCTGCTTTATTACTTTGCGTAGCTTATAATGTACCTACTTGAATTAAAATGAACATAATAATGAGTACACATTGCCCATAATTTATAGTATGTAAATCTCTTTGACGCCAGCGCTTTTATATAACCAAATGACCTGTTTAATTCAATCGTACGCAGACTAAAGGCACTTAGACTTGCTTATAAAAATTCACACATGTCAATGTTCAACTAAACAGTTTTATGTAATCTTTATTAAACAGGATTTCTGTCATAAATATGAAATTATTTCCTTTTCCTATTATTACTCTGATGCCTGTGAGTGAACTAATAAAAACGCAAACTTGCGCAAATATTTGTGGAATCTCTCAGACTGTAAAAATTTTGTGTATGTCAACACGAAAGAATCTGTAAATTTGAACTCAAGGATGGCCAATTGACCACTTCTTCGGGCTACTTGGTGAAGTTAAGTACACCCACATCAACATACTCCCCTACTACATGTGCGCATCAACATATGTGATTAAGTGAATGAACATCGGCAACAGTATCAGAAAAGCTCTAAAGCCAATAGTTCCAGCTGCTGTAACACAGTCGCATCTTGGCGCTGGAAGTGGTAACATCATCGTCTTTCCCTGTCAGTGCTGTCTTTGAACTTTTATCACGTTTTTACAGACTCCCACGCGAACGTCTTCTTCGATTCAATTTGTGAGGAGATGAAGTGTTAAGTGTTTGATCGTACACAAAAGACGGATTAACAGTCGGTGGTAAGTAGCATTTAACTATGTTTCATTAATAACATTGAAAAAAAATTATCATCTGTGCTTAATTCGTTGTGACACAAAAAGAGATATTTCCAAGTCATTTTGGTAAATCATTTTTATCAACTTCCGCATTTGTGCAGATCTTGTTATCTTCGTTTCCGGTTCTATATATATATTTTTTTAAAGTTGTTCGTTTTTCATTTAAGCATTGTCCGTTGAAGATGTCCATTTTTTTTTGGAATGTTGTACGACCGCGACTAAAAATATCTTAAATTTTTATCCAAACGTCGTTTTCTGACAAAACAGAGCTCTGTTTATGTAACGTTTTTGATTATAAATAGCTGGGCTTTAAATATCTCTATTTTAATAATTAGTTTTTCAATTAAGACGCGTAGACAGCCTAGGAATAAATATGTTATCAAATCTAAAATAACGTAACTAACACTTTTACACTTCAGATAAATTAAATTTTTCTAAAATGTAATTAATAATGTTCACTCTGAAGAACAGATCAATTACAAATAATTGACCCGTGACTTTTGTATTGTTTACAACGCATTAAATTAACCCCAATATTTACCCAATTAGAACACTTGGTATGTTAGCGATGGGGTTTATCGGGTAATTTAAGAAGTAGTTGAGTGAAGGCATTTATTACTATGTTCTTATTCTAATTTTTCACAAATTTATGTTTTCAAATTTTGTAATTTGGACTGAAATGGGTTAAAAAAAAAACTAAACAACCTTAAATGGGAAATAAAACAGGTTTAAAAACAAATTCAAAATATGTGTAGTAGTAGAATTACCGAATTCTTTAGACACGCTGTTTTATTTTTGCAGGTATTCTTGATTTTTAAAATTTTTATTTTTCATGAATTCTTTTAATGCTTAAAAGTGTTAAAATTAATAATTAGAATCGTAATTTCACATTTTATTTTAGATTGCTAAGAATAACATAAATATATAAAAAATACTCTAAATATTAATTAAAATTCAAAAATTTTTATTTTCCAATACACAAAATTTAAACATCGCAAATAGATTTTTTTAAAAATATCAAAAATAATTGAAAGTATAAAAACAAATACGAAACGTGATAAATGAAAAAAAAAAAACAAATCTCTAAAAAAATCCTGTCTTTATTGATTAACAACTGATAATTATTATTGTTGTCTACTAAATTCAAACAGTAAAATCAAATATTTTACTAAACTCGGAACAATAAAATCATTTAGGTTAAATACGGTTTTAATTAAAGTGTAGTATGAAATAAATTTGTAAAACATAATAATTTACAAAATTAATAAACACGTATATCAATACATTTATGTATGTTAATTATTGTTAATATCAGCCAGTTCATGTGAATACACAAATAGAATGATTTATAATGTAATAAATTCTAAAGCGGCAAATTAGTGTGAATAAAAAGTTTATTGAGCAGCAAATTCGCAGATTTCAATACTGAAATTATTGAACGGTAAAAAATTTGCGGGTCAAGCTTATTTTACATTTTTAGTTTAATGTTGCAGAATGTTTAAGCTTTGTAAGAATTTTAACTTTTTGATAAATATCAGAACTCTTTAGGTGTCACAAGGCTATTTAAATTCACCTGCTATTTCTGGCGTTCGTTGACCTGTTTTCAGAAATTTTGTTTTGGAATTTCTGATGTTTTTATATTTTCATAAATTACCAGGTCGCTTAAAGTTTTAAACGTATATATCAATTCTTAAAATTTTTACTTGCAAATTTAAGAATCTTGGAACATTCAATAACGTTTTAAAAAGTTTAATATTTCTAGAGAATATTAAAAATACTAAAATTGATGTAGGTATATTTAAAAGTCGTAAATGACTGAAGGTCGTAAGATTTAAAGATCACTCAAAATTTTTAGTATCTTGAGAATTTTTTATTTCAAGGTGTCTTAATTTTCAAATTCTAAAGCTCTTTACCAGAATTTTAAAGGTTTTTGAGTTATAAATATTCTTTGAGTTTCTGTAACGATTCTTGGCTATTTTAAAAATTTTAATATGCTATTATTTAATATTTTTTCTAGCGATATTTTATATATAAAAATGATTTAATAAATTAATAATTAAATCACACAAAATTAAAAACAGTCAAAGAATTAAGAAATTGCAAAAATATTTAAATTTAAAGAAACTGGCGAATCTAAAAAATCAGAATATTTAAAAAATCTCAATTCTAGATTTTCAGGGGCTTAAAAAAATTCCAAGCAATTAAAAGAATAGAAAAAATGCAACATTATGAGAACAGCGAAAATCTAGAAAATTCAGGGAAGTAAAAGTATATTTTTGACTTGTCGCATATTTTGTACTAATTTGGAATATGTATTATTAGCCCACTTTTGCAAATTTTGATGCATTTTGCAAATATTGTATATTTACGTGTAGAATTTTCGAGATATTAAGTGTACGAGCTTTTTACCAAACGCAAAAAAAACACTTTTACTACTGAGAAACTGGGCTAATTTCTAGGTTTTTTTTTTTTTTGGAAAAACATTCTCCATCTGTGTTAAAATTTATAAACAGTACAAATATTTGCGTCAACTTTTATTTCTATGTATGAAAATTATTTCAGATGACTGATATTAATGGGAAAATGTTAACCCCAACCGTCATTTAAATTAATAATTTATTTTATTGTCTGTCGTGGTTAACGGTTAAAGAAAGTACCACAATTTAAAATTTTATGTATCCAAGTTTATGTGCCATACACACTACTGATGTAAATCTGAAATAAAGAAGCTAGAAATTTATTTTATGTCATATTAGGACCTAGACATATGATATCACTCAGTTCTGACAAGGTTCCGTTATTTTTCTGCATATTAAATAATAGAAACATTCGCACCATGCGTTTTAAGATGAAGGACCGAAAGAATAAACTTCGTAAAAATAGCAAAAATACATAAATGGTACTACATGCAGTATCATTATAAATAATGGGAATATTTAATCTTTCCTAGAGGTTCAAAACCTACTTTCATGTAGACTTTATCTTTAACATGTTCTAAAAAATGTGCCGCTGTAATAATAAATAGACAAATTCAGTAACAGATTTATCAGTGGGGACAACTTTTTAAAACTGTTTTCTTTTATTGTTTCAGGTACCAACATGTTATTCCGAAAAACAAAGATCAAGTATGTCTTGCTGTTTTGGATATGTTCTTTATGCCATGCTGACAACAGATTCTCCAGAAATCATCCTTCAGATTCTGAAAATTCTCTTCAACCTCTGACGCCTGGAGGGTAAGTAACTCCACCGTGTTTACTACTCCACTTTTTTTACATATTGTTTTGCATATATTATTTTCACTGAAATTAAAAAATTACAACAAAAAGAGAATGAATAAAAGATAAAGAAGATAAAGAATTATAAAATATCTAATTATTTGCTTAGAGCTGTGTTCGAACAAAAAAACAATATTCTGAAGACAACAATAATTAATTTTTGACGTTCAGGTTGAAGAATTAGAAAAAATAAAAAGAATGGAACAAGCACATTGTGGTTCAAAAATTATTTAATAAAGTCTTAAAAATTACGAGCAGTCTGAAAAACTTCAAATAATGTAAAAATTTTGAAAAAACCTGTACAATAAATAAATAACTCACTACAAAAATTAAAACAAAAAAGTATCAAAAATTTGAAAAACTAGATAATATAAAAAATCTAAATAATTGTTAAAATTGAAACAAAAAAATTTAAAGAATCAAGAGTATTACAAGAATCTGTAGGATAAAAGAGAATACAAAAGCTCCTAGAAATTTGAAGATCTAAGAAATTAATCCGCTCATAAAAATTAAAACAATTCAATATCGATTCCATTGCATCTTTCGCAACAATTTTCCTAGGTAAGTATGCTTGCATATATTCCGTTCCTAAGAGATAAGAAATTTAGGTACAGAAAAAATACATTGTAGATTAAACGATTAGAATTTGCGATAATGCCGTTTGAGGACATTTGAATTTAGTTTATCAAGTTTTTTTTTACAGGCTTCGTGTTCACTCAAATTCTGTGCAAAATGCTTGCCTCGTTGAAGTAAATAATCATCTCACATTATCTATAAATTGAAATTAGTGGCAATGTCCTCTGTTTAAAAATAAAATATAGTAAGGAAGGTCGCCTTAAATTTAGAACACGTAATCAAGTCAATTCCGTGAATGATGAACCGATTTAATTTCGCAGATTTGCCACTGTGTCAGGGACAGTTTTTTCTTATTTCTTTCGTAGTGTTGAGAATCGTTGCTTTTCATCACATCTATCACTATGAATTGTCCTTGTTGGGAATATTTTACTTATCATCATACTTATGTGAAAAAATATATGGCAACCTTGACTGTGAGCGCCTACACCATATACTTTTCTTTTCCGGTTACCCACATTACATATGTAGCAAGTATGGTAATTTTAAAGAGCATAGAAAGAACATTGTTAAAGATATTTTAAATTCCTATACACAGTGCAATCTATTATTTACGCTGCTGTTGCACTACACTATTTATGTGTAAGGTGTTAGATTCCTTTTTACAAAGCTCCTTAAATCTCGTTTTAGTGTTATGAATATTCATAGTGGCACTCCGTGCATCTGAATGGGGTTGTTCTGAATAATTTTTGTTTTGCCTATTTCCTGTCACTGCAAAAAATCATTCATGCAACGCTTTTATGAATTAGCTAAAATAAAAGTACAGGAAATGGTTACACACATTTATAACATGAATGCTGCAATTGTCCCGAGTTCAATCTGAATACCAACATTTAAATGATGGGCACTCCTTAGGATAGAAAGGCACGTGGCAGATTCACTAACAGATGGAATGTTTTTGCAAACAACTAAAAAAAAAAATGGTGTGAATTAAATAATCACATCAGTGAGGTCACACAATAGCTGCTAACTTTTAGAGTGTACAGAATTCATTATTATGGTATTGATGTCACAATTATTTTTTTATTTGATGTTTAGTCTCGAAAGAATGACTTTGGAGCTTTATCGAGTTACGCCATTGTAAATTTGATTTATCGCTTCTTAATTGATATTATCAAATGAATCAACATAGGAAATTAGAAATTTAATTTACGAGGGCACACTAAAAACTGATTAAGTACATTAGAAGTCTATAATCATAAAGTATTATTTACACTCGTAAAACTAATGGCGGTGCTGCTTACAGTTGTAAAAACTTCACAGTATTGTTTTAGTTTTATTGTTCGTTCATAAACACTTTTTTTGTCAAATTTCGGAAAATGGTTCATTTAAATAAATGACAACATTTCGATTTCTCGTATCTTCGATTCTGCTCGTATTGATAACTAATTTATCATTGACCTGCCTGAGCTCAGTTCTTGTGTCATGGTTAGGATTTTTTCGAGTTAGATTTCGTGTGGTTCAGTTTTGTTTGACTAGTCATGGAATACCTAAAACATGAAAAAAATATATTTTAATTTAATTTTTTCATTAAGTATATTTTAAATTTTTAGAATTAAAATTTAGTTTTTCTAAATTTTTACTTAAATACTTTAATTACTCAGTTTATTCAATTTTTTTATATTTCTTTGACTTTCTACAATCTACAATGAATTGCTTGAATTAATCATTAGATATATATTCTAAGATTCTTTTCCTTTTTTTTTTAATTTGTAGATTTTTAAATCTTTTTTTATTGTTTAAATTTTATTTTGTTATAGCTAACTTTGGTTAATTAAATTAATTAATTTATGTCATTGGGACTAAGTAAACTTGAATGGACTAACTGGTCTCAAGAAGTTTCGAGAATAATAAAAGTGAATAGAATCTGAGTATGTATTTAAAAATTACACTTGAATTATGGGAGACACAAATTCCAAAATGCTGCCTTATTTTAAATTGGATATGCACCAACAAATCATAATAAAAAAATATTTATTTTTTACAAACAGTGAGTCCGAAATTTTACCCAAAAACTTTAGAACTATTATAAATTTAAAATTAGAACAGTTTCAACAAAAAACAGAAACAATTTTTCAAAAATTATCTGATTCTAAATTGAGTGTTTTTTCCACGTATAGATTTTATGTCTAATTCTCTGTCACATTAGCTGGTTAACCTGATGTAAAAGACGATAAAATTTGTTGCGTCTTAACTTTGGTAAACAGGTTGTAGCTTTTTATACATTGAACGTCCGGCTTTTCTTCCATGTTTTGTTTGCCGTTCTCACCTTCTTGATGTTTTTAAAGTTCATATAACATTGTTGAAATTGTTCGAATTGTTTATTACTTAGAAATGAAAACTAAATTAGGAAATAAAATTTTCCAGATATGATTCTGTGAAATTTCTCTTTTTACGCACTCAATTTGTTTTATGGTTTAGTATTAATAAAATCCGATGATTGTGAAGTAGCTACCGGCGCTTTATTGTCCATAAATTGTGGTGGTAGACATTAAAATTTAACGTAACAGTTTGACGCAATTGTAATTCATAGCGATAAGTAGTGCTATTTATTTTTCCATTAGTATTTATTCAAAAAATTCGACGAGAAAAGAAACCAGAAGCCATAAATACATTTAAAAGTCATTGATAAAGAGAATTGGCAGTAAAATTTACTAGTGTTAAATTTAAGACCCGTGAAGTTAACAGTTAATGAGTTATTACCATTTCCATTACGGAATTTCAATTAAGGTTACACCTATTATATGGACGATAAAGTAAATAATATCTCGATACAAAAAGTTAAGATTATTGACGCTTCGCTTTATATTAGCAACGTTCTCGATAAATCTTTTCACTTTGTTATCTTTTACACCCTTTCGTGTGCAAGCGCTGGCTTTGATCTCATAAGGTGACATTACTCAAGTCTTTTTTTTTGGTATTGTAGTCAAGAATTCTTCTGTGAAAAAACCGTGACAATGATTTGATACAATATACCTGATTTATTCACAAATCTATGACAACCAAATTAGTCAACACTTTAGAAGGTTTAATAACCTTTTGTCCGTGATCATTTTGTTTGCAAAATAACAAGCAATAAATAAACGAATTGTAAACATTTGCAAGCAGGCAACCTAATTTTCGCTTGGGATCTAAGTTTGTGTTCTTTAATCTCGCTATTTAAGAAAATTATAATAAATAGGTAAATGAAGTAATGAAGAACAGACCACCAGAGGAGGAATTCCGATCTAAACCGATATTACGGTACTTTAAAAGCCAAGCGTCTTATTTATGTGATAAAGTTTATTGTTTCAATAAATTGATTCGTTCAATGTCTAAAAACACAACGTTCGTTTGAGAAAGTAGCTCTGGAACTTAAAAATAGCTAGTATTCTAAAGTCTCGTTTTTGACTTTTCTCTGACAAAAGATTAAAACCTATAAAACTGAAAGTGTTTTTGTCATAGTAACAAATTAATTCTAATAATGAGTTTCAACTGATAATTTATGTAAATTTTATAGTGCCACTTTAGCCGCGGCTCCGCTAAGGCTGCCAGGTGAACAGGTAGATGTACCTACAACATCCATTGAAATAAGTTTCCACCAAAAGCATGTCTTGTCGCTATCTTTCCACAAGAATTTGACATCATTTCTGTTAAACCCAATTATTTTAATCTGTCGGTATGCGTTACCATCATCACCATTCTTAACTATGATTTAAAGTCATTTCCTTACATAATCCTGCGACCTTTATTTAATAAAAACATTTGAGAAAATTATTGCCTTAAACCATTTCTAGGCCAAATGCACCCACATATTTCAACTTCTTAAATGTCTAATCGGCTATAATTAGACTGCAGTTTCTCGTTTGAATTAATAGGATAATCCATGTTGTTACAACAAATTATAAAAGAGCCAAGGTTCAGATCATTAGGGATATTGAAAAAGAAAACGGTTTTTTTGGATGAAGATGAGATCAAACTGAAAAGTATGCGAAGGGGAAAGAACACTTCTAACGATCTCTCGATCAGTGTAATTATATACACGTTAATGTCGCAAAACCACATATCAGACTGTTGCAATCAAAACAAATATTTCCTTATCGATATAAAATTACTTTAACCACCCTGCCACAAGTTCTATTGATATGTAATTTTTCTAACAAGTTCCACTTTCCTTTAGCCGTTTTTAAAAGCTGTTGGTAGGACTGTTATTTTCCTTTAATTTATTTGAGCACTTTGTGAAGAAAGTTCTATATCTACTATTATTTATTTTAGAGATGGCGGCTTTAGTATTTTTTAGTTGGTAGCTCTGCACTTAGTAGTTAAGGTTTGACGTTAAGCATTAAATGATATGCAAAAATGTCGTCTTTGATGACAGCTCTGAAATGTCAACGTTGACAACAAGAGTACCAACCTATTTTGAATTTCAAAGCTTTCTTCCCCATATATCGTCTTCTAGTTTTTATGTATCGATTTGCCCACAAATTCTAACAAAACATTACAATTATATACAGGTAAGTTGTTTCTGACGTCAATTTCCAAAAATGCAAAAACGAAGAAGGTTAACAACAGAACAAACGAAAAATAATTTATAACAAAAAAGAAGGATAGGAGAAGAAGGAATGCAATTAAAGGTTGGAGGAAAGAACAAATTACCATTTTCAAGAATTTATAAAATGTGACAGCCTGAAAGCCTTAATTTTGAAAATTGAGTGTTGGAATGAGTATGAAGGAGATAATGGAAGAATGCGTTCACATGTGGTGGACAGGAGGAAGTAAAAATAAGACGGCACAAGCGGGTGTAGAAGTGATAGTAAGTCCTGATTGTATAAATAGATTTGTAATCTGATCACAACTCGGGAAATATATCTTTTGTAACATATGCACTAATTGACAACACAATAAAAAATGAAAAAGACGTTTATTTGAAGCAATAATAAGAGATTTGAATGGACGATTTGAAAAAGAAAATGGTAGGACAGAAAAAGAGCTAGGAGCGGAGCGCAAAGACGCAAGAAATGATACTAGTTTAAGGATAATAAATCTGTGCAAAAAAGTTCAGGAGTAACTCAAGAAATGAAATAAACAAGGTGGATAAGTAAATTACATATTATTTCATAATTAATTCAGATATATGATAAATATCTAAAAACATCAAGAGGAAAAAAAGCGCAGAGATGGATAGCGACCTTTTTTTTGAAAAAGCGATAAAATAGAAAAAACAACTCCAAAAAATGCTAGTGTAAAAACTAAAGAAATATCAGTCTGGAACCTGTACAAAATAAATAAAGTATAAAATCGAGAAGAAAAAATTATAACAAAATTAACGGGAGATAGAGGATGGGAATTTTTGAATCAAATTAATGAAAGATGTTGATACAACAAGAATTTACAACTGATTATGGGGTTATAAATATGAAAATAACAATTTAAAGATATGAAAAAGAGGCCATCAAAATAGAGAAAGATGAGGGGTACAACAGTTATTTATATCACTAGGACAGAAGCGACATTTTTGTGAGCGCTCGTAGTTGAAGGTAGAAGCTGTACGAACGTTCGTAAAATAGTTTATAGATGTGTGATACACTTTTTAAGCTGAAAATATAGAAAGAGCGGGATTTGTCAAAAAGTGGTAAAAAGGAATTATATGTATGTCCTTTAAGAATCATTTCAAATAAAGAAAGACATTCAAAAAATTTTGTGCGTCCAATTTCAACGAATATTTAATTTTTTGGCCATCGATCTAAAGCATTTATTGTTAAGTAATATAAATGAATTTTTTAAGTATTTATTTGCGTAGGAAAAACTTTTTTTTTCTCACGTGTTAGATAAATAACAGAAGAAAGTAAACATGGGAAAAACAAAGGAAAAGTGTTGTTCTAATTTTGTTTTATTACAAATTTAAGTTTTGCATATTTGCAACATATTTTTTAACATACAATCTGTACGTATGTAAAAAAAAAAACATAAAATTATTTGTAATTTTAGTTTTGCCATAATTATTAAAAAACTATTGTTCACTAAAAATTAGATAGATTGATGCACTCCACAATTAATAAGAATCAAAAAGATTTTCGCCCGTCGCAAAAACATAAACGCACCGAGGAAAACTCAAAAAAATTTGTGAACTACGTTTATATTAAATTTTCATCTAAACATATTGTCAACGAATAGTGTAAGAAATGTCATTAATACTTTATCTTTTTTGAATACTTTTTTTTTGGTATCTCAATAAAAGTGATAATGATAATAGTAGAGCAGTAAATGTGCCATAAGAATAAAAAAAAATGGGGGTGCGTGTATCATTACGCAATGGACTGTACGTCATCATTTTCTGAGGCGAATCTGATGGCCGTTGGTCACACAACTCCAACTTAAGAACGCCATACAACTCAACGTCATTTATTCATTAATTACAATTTAAAACGATGCAGCTGTCACATTAAATATTAGATGAATTATAAAAATGATTGTGTATGTGAACAGTATTCGCTGTGATTCTTATATATTTCTTCCCAAGTTTTCCACCGGCGTCATCATCGCTGCAACTTTCATCCTCTTCTCTAGCTGACCTAGCTGACACAACTGTCGTTATCCCATCGAACTCAAATCTTACGTTTTCTGGTCTACAACTAACATGGGAGGTGTGAACTGGAGTACAAGTGGCGATATTTTGATCACACGACAAATGAGTAATTTCAATGTTTTCAACCGTTTGTGTTGCCGCTTCTTTGTTGCACGATTCTTCCGAAGAAGTCTCCAAATTCGTTTCTTGAGTGCACCGTTCTAAAATTGTGGTTAAACGAGGGTTGGGGACTTCTGCCATAACTCTCGGGATCTCCAAGTCTTTATCTAGCATCTTCTGTTTGTAACACAAAGGGCCCGGTTTGATTTTCCTTGTGGTTGTGTGCTTCGGTCCACAGTTTTCATTAAGTGATAAGACAGTAGAAGTGGCATTTTCGTTGTTTGTTATCGGTTTAGCAAACACCGTGTACGTCGGAATTCTTGTAGGAGGTCCTCCGTGGTTTTCGATCTTTTGCAAAATAACTCTTGGTTGTAACCATATTGGTTCTGTTTGAGTTGATATTTCTTTCAACATTTTGTTGTTTTTGGAATACCTTCGTCGCAATGACGGTGCCATTTTGATGAAACGTCACTTATAACAGTTACTGTCTTGATAATCTTAAATTTTCTATCAACATAACGTAGAGGAAATTACACACAATTTATGGGTGCTGAAACTATAATCTTAAACATTTCGAAATCAAAGTTGGGAACGACTGGAATTATTTCGTGTTAAATTCTTCTTCCTTTATTGTTACAAGCTGTTGACTGCAGCCAACTGCCTATATAATCCTTCAATTAGTCTTATCGAAATGAAAAGATAACAACGTAACGAAATCCACAACTCACGAATCAGTCGTTAAAAACAACTTTATCTGAAGTAATTAGTTTGTAATAAGGTAGTTTAGAATAAAATCAACTTGGTTAGTTCAACCCCAGTTTTTTAATCAGTGATAATGGAATAATAATAATGGAAGCTTTCAGGTACACATCTTATCGTAATTTAAGGGGCTTGAATTAGAGGAGAGCTTTTTACGACTTTTATTTTACACTATTAAACCACCTCCTTTATCATTCGATGTAACTTACTTATAACGCATCACAGAAATTTATGAACACTGTAAATCAAAAGTAAGTATGTCATGTCAGACTATTTTACATATGTCATTGTGAGTTATAGATGACGACTTGCTTATTTGTTTAAATGTTTATCTAACTTTTTCTTTCTGTAATTAACGACTTTTAAAAATCGGATTGCAAAAGGTGTTGTTTGCAAATTTGTAAATGTTTGCAAACGTTTGTTTTCTGTTTTTATTATTACAACATCCACAAGACACACATTTCAGTGTGTTTCGTTCTGATGATACAAAAACACAATTACAATGAACTTAAATTCAGTTAATAGGATGATAAAAGACGCAAAGAAAAAATGGGAAGATATTCTTATTATATAAATATAAAAGATAAAAATGGACGATGATTAGATGTCAAAGACAGAATAAAGAAAATAGAATTAAAATTGGCTGAGGCCCAAGATACACCGTTTGGTTTTAGACATAAATAATTAGATGAGTTTCTTGTAGAAAATAAAAATCAAAGCAGATTTTTTGTAGCTCTTCCAACTGTTAAATTTGACGGAATTAATTATTGACCAATGATTTTGATTAATAATATCAAATCGTTTTCAGATTTATTTTAATTTAACATTTCGATTAAACATGTATTTTGCAATTTTCCTTGAAATTTCATAGCACTTTCTTTATAAAAGATTTTTCATTGCTTAGCCAGGATTATAAAAATTGAATGGACAGAAACTCTGATTCTACTTTTACTGATTTTTAAAGATTTATGTTGTTTGTTAAAAGTAGGGATAATTTTTTTTTAAAGTTTGACGTTCTATATTTAATGAGTGAATAAAACAATCAAAGAAAAAGGTACAAAAATTACAAAAAGTACGAAATGATGAAATTATTAACGTGAAAACAAGACTAAAGCTGAAAAAATTCAAAAATAAGTGTAATTAGGAATCTTTAGATTCTTTGGATTCTTTGAAGTTTTAGATTTTTTGGATTTCCGGATTCTTTGGGTCCTTTGGATTTTTTTTGAATCTTTTGGTTTCTTTTAGATTCTTTTGTATTCTTTTAAATTCTTTTCGATATTTTTGGATTCTTGGCATTCTTGGGATTCTTCGGATTCATTGGAATTTTTAGAATCTTTTTATTCGTTTGTACTGTTTATTTTTTCAAACCTGTTGATGTTATGGATTCTTAAGATTCTTCAGTTTCTTTGAAATTTTTAGATTTTCTATTTATTTCTTATTTAGGTTCCATATTCAAATGGTTTCTATATGTGTTTAATTTTCGATGCTATTATTTTAGAATTCTATTATTTTTTTTTATTTTAATATTATTATTTTGTGTTTTTTTGATTTTTTTACATTTTTAAAATTATCTAAATAGTTTGAATCTTTTTGTTAAATAAATTTATTTTCACATGAAAATAAAATGAATAATAAAATAAAATAAAACTTAACGAATTTTTTTTCGATTTTTTTCTATAAAAAAATATACGGAAATATATTAGATTTGGTGTTAACGTTTTATTTTAAGAAATCCAATTTTTAACTACAAGTCAAAACAACAATTTTTATTTTCAGAATATCTAAATGCTGAAAAAATCAAATTTTCTTTTTTTTTGTAATTTTTGGGTTGGTAGTATAGAGAAAAAATCAAAATATGTAACATCAAAAAATAATAAAAACTACCCCAAAAAATAAAAGAAATAACATGAAGCTCTACTGAGAGACAAAAATTTAATTCTTGAAAAGTTAGGAGTAGAGAGAATTAAGGAAAACTAAGTAAATTTGGAGAAAACGTACGGTATAGTACTATCAAAAGAAGAAGCAGGAGGAAGGTTAAATAAATAGAGCTAGACAAAAACTGAAGACGTAGATAGGACCCAACAAAACTGAGTAATAAAAAATAATAAAAAAACGGAAAAGAGACATTTTTGAAAATAAAATAATTTAACAGCATTAAACGTTAACATTGACAAAAATGTTTTACTTTAAATCCACGTTTCGACCTCAAAACTTCACCATCATTCCAATGTTTACAAACTATGTTGTCGTTTCTGGGTTACTATTATTAATTAAATAGATAATTCAGAAATATGTCTTTTGGTGACAAATACAAGCAGATATAAACTTCAGTTGTAAATGCATTACACCGCATCTTAATTTCGTTGTAAATTAATATTGATTCAACGCAAATTGCGTAGATACTTTCGACAAATATTCGACAATGGTTGTAAAAAATGAAACACAGTCTGCTGTTCAAACAAGCTTTATTTATTATCAGCTTATCACTTTTTTACAGATTTTAGCTAAACTTTGTAAATGTAGACGATTTTCTAGTCGACCCAAGTGATATTATCAGTTGTAACATTTCTTTATCAATTTTGTTTTAAATTATCCAACACCAACAAATATTACGCAAACAATGTTTGTATCTTAATACAATAAATTAAGCAACGAATCACGACATTTTGTTATCAGTTACATTTTTATCAACACTTTAAACAAACTCTCTTTTAGCAAGAAACTCGTAGTGTTATGGTCACGGTAAAACGAAAATAACATCCCATCATCTAATCCTAATCTATTCGCAAATGACTTGCTTAACATGGATTGATTTTGTTATTTCAAGCTGCGATCGTATTAATCGTCTGCAAAAACCCTCGAGTTTTTTTTTCTTAAAGATCATTGTAACATCATCAACGTTGTAGTTAAATACCGGCTAGACTGACAATTCCCGCTAAGCACAAACAGCGGGATCATTGAGTCAACTCTCTTGATTTGATTGATGTTGAAAATTGTAGGTACTGAGCCATCAAAATTTAAATAAATTGTTTTCGAGACGATCGATGACGCTCTTATTTTGGGAATTCACAATAAAGCGATGGTAGTGATAAAATGCGTCACTTTTTTTCATGGTTATTCATGCAGGTAAAAATTAAAAGACAACGATGTGGTACCGACACCGCTTGAGATTGCATCCTTGTTTCATATTTCAAAAATTAATGATTTTAATCTCGAGAAAACTGCGTGAGCAAGAGAGTGCACTCGGCTGGACTCCCACATGATTAATCAACATGTTAACACTAACGAAAGACGGATTTCAGTGGAAAGGCATCAGTTTTTATCTCATAACAACATAATTGCATATTAAATTCATTTTTTATTAATTTGTATAATGTTTATTGGTGTGTTAAGATATTTGTGTTTACAATGCATAAATTAACGAGAGGATAGTGCACACGTGTAGCATCTAATCGCACATTATTTTTCTTTTTATTGTGAAACTGGAATAATAATTGTTATTGATTTTTATACATATTTACATAGGAATTCACGTAACATAGCCGTCATCTGCATGTAGCTTATTCAATAAAATTTTATTGCTTTGTGACAAAATATTTTAAATTTCTAGTAAATAATCTCTACTATCTAATAAAAATCCTTTTTGTTTTTTGACTACTGTTAGTATACATGAATACAAGTAATAACGACGTCTACAGAACTCTATGAAACCCAAAAATCTAGCGAACACAAAAAACAAATCTAAAGTATTCAACAAATCCAAGGAAGCAACCTCCCTGACTTTTTTCGATCAGTTTATAAGGTTGTCATGATTTGTAAAAGATAATTATAAATTTTGAACTCTATAATTGGCCGAAAATAGTAAACTATGAAGCAAAATTACATGAATATCATTTTCTAAGTATAGCTCAATTTTTTCTAGCCCCAACGTGTGCAAAAGTAGATTTCAAACCTACTGCTGTCCTGGCTGGAAACGACACAACCTCTTAGGATTGTGCATAGTACGTAAGTAACTTTCTACAAAATTCTCGAAACCAATTTTAAAAAAATATTTTTTAGCTGTTTGTTCTAGATCCTGCGGCTCTGGAAGATGTGTGCAACCAAATTTATGTCTTTGTGATAACGGCCGCCAAGGATCTAGTTGTAGTCAATCTTATGGTACCAGTTCTTTCATAAAATATTCAAAACTAACGACTGCTTTTAGGAGATGGAAAATCTTGCAGAGCAATTTGTATGAACGGTGGTACGTGCACCGACGGAAAATGTGTCTGCGCACCGGGATACTCTGGAGAGTTTTGTACAGAACGTAAGTACAAAGTAAGTTTTATTCACACTCCTAGCATTTTTTCCAGCCATTTGTTTGGAACCTTGTAAAAACGGTGGCAGATGCATCGGCCCCGACCGTTGTGCTTGCATTTATGGATTCACTGGACACCACTGTGAAACAGGTAACTTACCTTCTGGTGGTTAAAAAATGAGCGACCACAAAGCATAAGTTTTTTGATAAATATACCTAATTTTAGATTACAGGACTGGCCCTTGTTACACGGGAGCAAGTGGAGCTTTGTGTGTTAACCAACTTGAAGGTGTCGTTTGTACGAAGACACTATGTTGCGCAACTGTAGGAAGAGCGTGGGGGCATCCTTGCGAACACTGTCCTTCACGTTTAGAATGCGACATCGGTTTTCTCAAGAACCAAAAAACAGGAGAATGCGTTGGTGAGATCATAGACACTATAAGTGAAGTGAAATTGCACTGTGTTCTAGATATAAACGAATGTGAAGCTATTCCTCATCTGTGCACCGGCGGCCACTGTGTTAACTCTGTTGGTTCTTTCACTTGCGAATGCCCAGCAGGACAAGCAAGGAACCCAAAAACTAACAAATGTGACGATAGAAATGAATGTGAAGACGAGAATATTTGTCTCGATGGAAGATGTGTTAACACCGATGGCTCTTACTTTTGTCTGTGCAATCCCGGCTTTATTCAAAGTCAGGATAAGAAGTTCTGCATCGATGGACGCCAAGGACTGTGCTATACCATTCGCTCGTCTCAGGGTTACTGCAGAAATAGTCTACCCATGCGGTTGTCTAAAAAAGACTGTTGTTGTGGCGTAAACATGGGAGAGGGATGGGGCGACGAATGTTCCAGGTGTCCCAAATACGGAGAAGACGAACACAGAAGGTTGTGTGCGGGACCAACACATCCAGGAAAAGGATCTGAACCTGTGTCACCTATAAAAAAAAAGGATGATGGTGGACGGTATGACAACCGAACGAAAGAGCCCATAGCAGTGATACCAGTCAATGAATGTATTCTAAGACCTGATATTTGTGGCGAAGGACAATGCATTGATACTCCCGAGAGTTACGAGTGCATCTGTAAAGCGGGATACCGAAAAGGGCATAGACAAGTGTGTGAAGGCTAGTGCTATTTATTTCCTTGATTCGTTGCTAATTTTTACGGTATTTACAGACATTGACGAATGTAGAGAAGGCAAATGTCAAAATGGGCGCTGCACCAACACTCCTGGTAGTTTCACTTGCGTTTGTCCTCCGGGATTCGATGTTTCACCAGATGGTACGGTTTGTACGGACCATGACGAATGTTTGGAAATTGGAATGTGTACTAATGGGATTTGTATCAACATGGATGGGAGTTTTAAGTGTCAATGTAAGAGCGGATTTAAGCTGTCTCCGAGCGGATTTGCTTGCATAGGTAATAGAGGTTTTTTTTTTATTGATAATTGATAACTGTCTTTAGATATTGATGAGTGTTACGAGAATCCACGGATATGTTTGAACGGAAGGTGTAATAACATCCCGGGATCTTACACTTGCACTTGCTTAACTGGTTTTGTCGAATCTAGCGACAAAACGTTTTGCAGTGATCTGGATGAATGTACTCACACAGGTAATTATACCTATACAGGATGACATGATGGAGAAATTTTAAACTATTACACAATACTGTGTCAAATTAATAACTGGGAAGTTTTATAATTATAACTATAAATTACTAATAGTCTCCAATTTAGCCATCCTCCGACCAGGATGAAAAAAAACCTTCAAAACATTTTTTGGAAAGTTTTCTGTTTCTGATAACTTGATTCCTTTTTGTTTCTTTGTGAATTCTCTTCAAACATCTTCAACTACATTCTTTATACCAAAGCTCATAATCTTGGACTTTTTTCTCGCACAGAAGAAATAAGCTTTTTGACTTTGACAAAAAACTGCAATCAAACGTCGATTTCTTCAAAGAAGGTTTTTCTTTTTTATCATTTTTTATTTGTTACACTCAATTTTTGCTCACACTTTGGTCGTTTCTACATTACACCTGCGTTTTGTGATCTCTATTTTGTTTTGTCTTTTTCTGTTTAATATCTTTTGTCTTGAACACTAGATTCATCTTTTTTTGTTTCAGTTTGATTATGATTTTTTGTTATCGATCTCTATCGCTGCCAACTTCTGTTCAAATAAGTTTAAAATTCTTTCGATTTTATGTTTTTCTTGCCTTACTTCTCTGAGATTTGTTATATGCGTCAACGGACCTCTTCTTTTTTTTAATGCTTCCATGTTTTTTTGTCTTTCTGACTCTTGCGTGTTATTAAATCTGTTCTTTTTGCTGATAATACTTTCTTTATAATTTCGAGGAAACTTAGGAAACTTTTTCACCTTCATTAATGTTGAGACATAGTTTTTAAGTCTTTTCTTTAACCTTATACATCTTATCTTTTAATAAAAAACTACTCGACTTATATAACCAAAATTAAAAGAAAAACATTTAAAGCACTTAAACTTTTTAACAATACAACATCGGAAAATGCTTTTAGGTAGAAAACCTGTTCCAAATGTATTTTATATTTTAAAATTTTTTGTTGTTGAAATTTGAGTTCCATTATTTACGGTGGATTGTTTGTATTTTGTTTCCAAAATTTGCAGTGGCTTATCTTACTTTAGACTTTTTTTAATTGTAAATTTCTCGGTCAGTCTTTCTCCTATCATCTTACTTTTCTTAGTTGATGTCTTTTGCTCAAAGCGATTAGCTAGAATTTCCAAAACTTATTTTTTTGTAAATTTTGTATATTTTTGAAAACTTTAATGTAGCATCTTATATACATTTTTTTATCTTAATTTTTTTATAAATTCTAAATATCTTTTTTGTAGTCATTTTAAATATTCTTTTATGTTCTTCTTATTATTTCCATATATTTTTAACCCAAACAATATTATTCTTTCCTTCTTGTCGCGATTTTTTTTACCGTTCAGTTAGGGATTTTCTTATTTCTGAGTTTTACCTTCATTTAAACTGTAACTTCATCTGCCTTATTTTTTTCTTTATCGCATTTTTCTGTCTAGTTCATGACTTCTTCCTAATTTGTTTTTTATTTTTGTTTTCCTCATCGCTTTTGTCTACAATTCTCTAAGAACTACTACTTCAGGTATGTGCGACCACGGAAGATGTCTCAACATGGAAGGTTCCTTCCGCTGCGTTTGCGACTCTGGTTACCGCCTCGGCCCCGACGGCAAACACTGTATAGACATCGACGAGTGCATCTCAGCTCCTTGTCAATTTGGAACGTGCTACAATACTCCTGGAAGTTTCCGATGCGAATGTCATCCAGGTTTTAGTTTAGGACCTGATGGAAGATCCTGCTTAGACACTCGAAGAGATCTATGTTATCAAGAGTACCGAGACGGTCTTTGCTTCAACCCATCAACTACAGCAGTAACGAGATCTAGTTGTTGTTGTTGCACCATCATCTCCGGTAAACCAATGGGTTGGGGTACCAACTGCCAACCGTGTCCTATGCCCGGTACCACCGACTTCGATGCGTTATGTCCGCATGGTATTGGTTCTACTTTCGACGGGAACGACATCAATGAGTGTGCTCAGAACCCCAATATCTGTCAAAATGGTGCCTGTGAAAACATGATCGGTACTTATCGATGCATTTGTAATCCAGGATTTGAAGTAGACGAAACGGGAAAGATTTGTACTGATATCAACGAGTGCGAGGTGGAACAATTGGTAAGTCTGCGACGTAACTCGAAGAACTGTGATTAAAGATTTAAAAGACACTCTTTGAAAGTGTTACGCTATGAATTCTTAGATCTATTGTACAGGTATGCAGCGGTGGGCAATGCCGAAACACACCTGGCAGTTTTCAATGCATCTGTCCTACTGGAACACAATTAAATCCTCACACCTTCGTTTGTGAAGACGTTGATGAGTGTAGAGAACTAGGACCAGAGGCTTGCTTCAACGGAGAATGTGTTAACACGTTTGGTTCTTATAAATGTGAATGTGATCCTGGTTCCATTTTAGACAACACGGGAAGAATTTGCATTGGTAAGGTCACACTTGAACAGTATTCGTGTCTACAGTTAAGCTGTGTAGATAACCGCAAAGGTTCGTGTTGGACGAAACTAAACCATGGAAGATGCGAAAACAATTTACCTCAACTTAGTCGAAGATCCGAATGTTGTTGTTCTATTGGTGTCGCTTGGGGTTCTCCTTGTGAACGATGTAACCGAAATGAATGCGACTGTCCCAGAGGTTACGCCAAAGTCGATGGCAAAGCTTGTGCGGATATCAACGAGTGTGATTTGTACCCAGACATTTGCAGAGGTGGCATTTGTGTTAACACAGATGGAAGCTTTACTTGCACCTGCCCTCCGGGACTAACACTGGATGAAACT
Source organism: Cynaeus angustus (assembly GCA_030157275.1). Lineage (NCBI taxonomy): Eukaryota > Metazoa > Arthropoda > Insecta > Coleoptera > Tenebrionidae > Cynaeus > Cynaeus angustus. Next base: position 25,074,666 of record CM058061.1, on the reverse strand, counting down.
CGTATGTTTATTATCACTAAAGAGCATATAGGTTAAATTTTGCTCATCTGATTTTATGGATCAAATTTTTGCAAAAGTTGTAAAGAAACAACACTTAAAATCAAAAAAAATTAAAAAAATTAAATAATGTAGATATTCAAAGGATATAAAGAATATAGAGAATTCTATGGCATTAAAAATGCAAACAATTCAGAAAACCAAAAAAGAACCTTAAAAATTTACAAAAATTCCAGATAATTTTAAGAATACGATAAATACTGAAATTAGAAGGAAATTAAAATAATTTTTAATTCTTAGAATTTTTCGAATGTTTCAAATTCTAGATTCTTGTTACTTATCGAATTCTTTGATTTCTTGGGATTTAACTAATTTTTTTAACTTTACAATTAGAATTTTTTAGAAGAGTTTAAAAAAATTTAAGACTAAAGACTTCAGGTATTCCATTAGGTTCAGAACAAAGAAATTTTAAAGCCAATAAAAAAGTATAAAAACTAAAAAATCTAAAGCAATAAAATAATCTATTGTAGTAGTATATTTTTTTGCACATTTTGCAATAATTTGCAGCATCATATTTTCGTAAAAATGTTTGCATATATTCCGTACTTTAAATACGATTCCTCTCTTTATTAACGAGAAATTTTTAGGTACTTATTGTTTGGACATTCGACAAGAGCAGTGCTATGTTCGTTACAAACACGGGAAATGTACGAACCCAGTTGACGGTCTTTTCCACAAAAACTTATGTTGTTGTTCCGGTATCGGTCGAGGTTGGGGCGAAAAATGTGAAGCTTGTCCAAGACCTGGAACACAGGCGTTCTTAGAACTGTGCCCTAAGGGCCAAGGATTTATTGAAAGAAAAGATATCAACGAATGTACCGAGTTCCCTGGAATGTGTCAAAACGGAAGATGCAGAAACACAATTGGAGGGTACAGTTGTAGGTGCAATAAAGGTTACGATTACGATGACAACAGGATTAAGTGTATAGGTAAATTTGAGTACTGAAGATCAGTTATCGGGTTTATAATTCAAGATTTTCGTAGATATCGACGAGTGCAGTATTACCACCGCTAACGTTTGTGGTAACGGAGTCTGTAAAAACATCCCTGGAGACTTTGTCTGTGAATGTAACGAAGGATACAGGACTATGGCACCAATGCAAGTGTGCATGGGTAAAGTAGAACACGTTTTTTAACCAACTTTGTTCATTTCTAATTAAATTTTAGATATAAACGAATGCGATGAAATCCCCGGACTTTGCAGAGGCGGGCGCTGCATTAACACCGAAGGCTCTTACAAATGTGAATGTCCTCCGGGACACGAACTGGCTACTGATAAACAATCTTGCAAAGACATAGACGAGTGTTCTAGAACAAGTGGAATATGCTCCAATGGTGTATGTGAGAACATGATGGGAACATACCAGTGCATATGCAACGAGGGTTATCGTCAAACTGGCCAAAAGTCCCACTGCGAAGATATTGATGAATGTGATGAAGAACCTTGCGATGATATTTGCATAAACACGCCTGGAAGCTACTCCTGCACTTGCGGAGCTGGCTATACACTGATGCTCGATGGAAAGACGTGTACCGACATTGATGAATGCAAAGAAAATCCAAGAATATGCAACGGCGGTAAATGCACAAACACGATTGGAAGCTACATCTGTCATTGTACCGCCGGTTTGCTTCCTGGAGCTGGTGGAACCTCCTGTTTAGGTACTTTTTCGTTGATTTAATATAAACATTTAATAATTTTCACGCTAGATATCGACGAGTGTAAACAAGACCGCAACATCTGTGGAAACGGCGATTGCGTTAACACTCTCGGCTCCTTCCAGTGTCGCTGCGAAGATGGCTATTCCGTTAAACCAGATGGAGGACCTTCTTGCAGTGACGATGACGAATGTTATCTCGGCTCCTATAACTGTCATGTTAACGCAGATTGTATCAATAATCCCGTATGTTAAAACCACGTGTTTGAACTCTGTTAATTGGGTGTTTTCAGGGTTCTTATCAATGTAGATGTCAAGATGGCTTCACAGGAAATGGTATAAGTTGCAGGGATATTAACGAGTGTTTAACCAACAACGGCGGTTGCGATCAAAACGCTCAGTGTATTAACACGGAGGGTTCTTTCAAATGCGTGTGTGATGCGGGCTTCAAAGGCGACGGATATAATTGTGTTGACATTGATGAATGTTTAAATGATCCCAATCTTTGCGAAAATGGACAGTGTTTGAATTATCCAGGCTCTTTTAGATGCGAATGTGAGATGGGGTTTATGCATCCGGACGAAGGAAACGACCAGTCTTGCATTGGTAATGTAGAAAATAAACCGTTAAGAATATTGTGAAAGTTGAATTGTGAAGTATTGTCGGTTTAGTACTTATTTCTAAAACAAATATAGTAAAACTAGAAAAAAAGAGGACAAAAAAGTTTACGAAGGAGAGCACGAATTAAACTAGCAAAAATCAAAAACATACTTACACAGAGATCGAAAGAGAAAGAAGAAAAAGACAAAAAAAAAGTGCACAAGAAGAGAGAAACAAAAGGAAAACGGTAAAAGTCGGTAAAAGAGTGATGAAGGAATACGTATATAAAAAATAGAGCAAAAAAAAATAACAAAAATAAAGCATTTAATTCTGAGATTTTAGGTTATCAGATTTAAAAATCGCCCAATAAGATCATCAACAATAAGATCTGACATCTAATCTTTTAGCCGTGAAACTTTTAAAAGCAAATTTTTGAATAAAAGGTTTTCATATTTTAATTTTTATACGTTAAATATCCTTCAAGAATATTCAAATTTTTCGGACATATCTAAAATTTAATATTGACCTTGAAGGTTTCCAACATATTCTAAAATTTTTGAAAATAGATCTTTGTCAAGCAATAAATGGCAGTTTAATTTAAAAACTTAAAAAAGAACATAAAGAAACTTCCTATTTAAGCTAAGTTATAAAACTAATGATCCTCATTCAACAGTGAACCAAAATATAAGGGAAAACTTAATTTTATTGAAGTTAAAGAAAAAAGTCCAACTTGTATTTTATCAATTATTACAAATACTTTCTAAATATAAATGAAACAAATACGTAGGGACAAAGCCGATGACATGTTGGTATTGCAGATAAATTTCATATCTTTAACTTTCAAGTTATTCAGTAACCAACATCTGTCAAACTTTTAGATATCAACGAATGTAACATGTTCACCAACTTATGCGTCTTTGGCAAATGCGAAAACACTTTCGGAATGTTCCGTTGCGATTGTAACGACGGTTACAAACTAGATGGCTCCGGTGGTAACTGCACCGACATCGACGAATGTGAAAGCCCCCAATCTTGTCTCTACGGAAAATGCTCAAACCTAGAAGGCGGTTTCCGATGCATATGCCCTCCAAACTACGAGCTCGTCGCTGAAGGAAATGCTTGCATCGGTACTCCTTTTTTGCTCACAAACTCCGCCTCTAAATTTTGCCTTTCAGATCGACGAACATCGAGATGTTACCTCCAAATCGACCACCAAGGAAGATGCGAATCTCCAACAGCTGACTATGTAACGAAAGCAGGTTGTTGTTGCTCCGTTGGTAGAGCTTGGGGTCCGCATTGCGAGCACTGTCCTTCGCACGACAGCATTGAGTACCAGCAACTCTGTCCCGGTGGCCTAGGCTACAAACCCAACGATCTCACCGTGGTCCTCGAAGACATCAACGAATGCGAAGAACACGAGAATATTTGTAAAAATGGACACTGCACTAACACTTTCGGCAGCTTCATGTGCTCTTGCAACGAGGGTTTTCGTTTAGATGAAACCGGTTTCTTGTGTGTTGACATAGACGAGTGTGCCGAAAATCCGGGAATTTGTAGCGTGGGTCAATGCGTTAACGAGCCCGGGAAGTATTACTGTCAGTGTCCCGAAGGTTACATGCCTCTACCTGGCAGAAGTATGTTGAATTAACTTTTTGTAGCATTGTAACTTTTTTTTGAATTTCTAGGAGAGTGTGTCGACATGCGAAAAGATCTGTGTTTCTTAAATTACAGCCGATGGAGATGTTCTACTCCGATGACCCAAAATCAGACTCGTAAAGTGTGCTGTTGTTCGATGGGGCAAGCTTGGGGACAACCATGCGAACCTTGCCCTTTGCCAGGCACCAGTAGGTACAAATTGCAATTTTATCGCAATGTTACAAGCATGTTCCGAAAACGAGTATATCCTTTACTGTTTTTTTTTCAGATGAACACTTTGCTCTATGTGGAGGAAGACCCGGTCAAATTATCAACCCCATGACTAATCAGACGATAGAAATAAACGAGTGTGATCTTATGCCCTCCATGTGTAAACACGGGGAATGTATGAATACTCCTGGTAGCTTCGAATGTCAATGTAATCGAGGTTACATCTACGACGAAAACTCCCATCAGTGCATAGACGACAACGAATGCTTAAGAAATCCGTGTGAAGGCAACGCCCAGTGTATAAACCTTCCTGGTAACTTTGAATGTAAATGCCCAGACGGTTACAAGCACGGATCTAGTTTCATGGATTGTGTCGACATTAACGAATGTATAGAAAGGCCAAATCTTTGTCAGAACGGCGAATGTAAGAACTTGCAAGGAAGCTTCCAGTGTGTCTGCAATCCTGGATATTTACTGACTCCCTCTAGAGACAACTGTGTGGACATCGATGAATGTTTGAGACACCCAACCATCTGCAACAACGGAAGTTGCCTTAACATGGTCGGACAGTACAAGTGTCACTGTAATCCCGGCTTTAAACTGAGTAGTAACAACGATTGTGTGGACGTAGACGAGTGTCACATGATGCCATTTTTGTGTAGAAACGGTAGATGTAAAAACATAGTAGGATCATTTACTTGCGAGTGCGCTACTGGTTACACTTTGTCGGCGGACGGACATAACTGCAGAGACATCGATGAATGCCATGAAGTTCCCGGAACTTGTTTAGCCCCCGGTCGATGTACCAACGTCATGGGCTCTTTCGTTTGCACTTGTCCCAACGGCTACGAATTGAGCCCCGCGACCAACCTTTGTGAAGACATAGATGAATGCGTCGTTAATCCTGGTATCTGCGAAAACGGCGTTTGCACCAACACTGATGGTGGCGCGTTCTGCACGTGTCCTGAAGGTTTCATTCTTGATCACAACACCATGAAGTGTATTGACGTACGACAAGAGCAATGTTATGATTCTTTTACCAGGGGTCAATGCTCGGAACCTCGAGGCATGCAAATCACAGAAAAGGAATGTTGTTGTTCTAAAGGTGCTGCTTGGGGGCGAAACTGCGACCGCTGTCCTCCCGAAGGCAGCCGTAAGTTAATAAGTGCGAAATTATTTTCATCTTGATTCATGTTTATTTAGCTCAATTTCTAAAACTCTGTCCTGAGGGACCCGGGAGAATGGATACAGGAAGTGATCTTAACGAATGCGAATTAATGCCAAACATTTGTGATGGCGGAGAGTGTGTAAATACGGATGGATCTTTCCGCTGTGAGTGTCCCATGGGTTACATTTTGGATTCCACAGGTCGGAAATGTATCGATGAAAACGAATGTGTGACGAATCCTAACGTTTGTGGAAACGGCACTTGCAACAATGTTATTGGAGGGTTCGAATGCAGTTGCAACGATGGTTTTGCTCCGGGGCCGCTCCAGGTGACTAATCAAATTAAATTAATTTTTTGGTTAATTTTGTTATTAAGGTGTGCGAGGACATTAACGAATGTCACGAAATGGGGAATCAATGTGCATTCAGATGTCACAACGTCCCTGGCTCGTTCCGATGCATTTGTCCTTACGGTTACGCGTTAGCTCCTGACGGTCGACATTGCCAAGGTATTCACTTCTTTTTCTCGATTTTAACATTGACACTTTAATTTGGTAGATGTGGATGAATGCATAACACCGGCCAACAACTGCAAGTTTCTTTGTAAAAACCTCATCGGCTCCTTCATGTGTATTTGTCCAGAAGGTTACACCCAAGTCGGTTTAACGGATGATTGCAGGGATATTGACGAGTGTGCTGTCAACCCTGGACTGTGCCAAAACGGTGAATGTCGCAACCTTCAGGGTTCTTTCAGATGTGACTGTTATGATGGTTACGAACCGACGCACGACCGCCGAAGATGCATCGGTTTGTTTATCTCAAACTATTATCTATGATTAGTAAAGATTGTAATTAGACAGGAGACAAGGAGTGTGCTTCAGAAAACTAATCCACGGCCGTTGCACCACTCACAACCGAGAACTAAAACAAGTAACGAAAGCTGATTGTTGTTGCTCGATGGGAGAAGCTTGGGGACCTCAGTGTGAATTATGTCCATCGAAATATACTCCTCAGTATCAAGAGCTCTGTTTGGACAGCGGCTTCACAGTTGACGGTCAAGGTTGATCGTAAAAAATTCATGAAAATTTTGTTTTACATTTTTTTTTCTAGATGTTAATGAATGCGAAACTATTCCTGATTTATGCAGGAACGGCCAATGCATTAATACAATGGGATCATACAGATGCATTTGTAATAAAGGCTTTAAAGCAGATGCTTCTGGACTCTACTGCATTGATGTTAATGAATGCGAAAATCATCCGTCGCCATGTCAACATATTTGTCGTAATACCGAGGGAAGTTTCATTTGTTCTTGTCCTCCTGGATACTTACTAAACGCCGATGGCTTAACATGTCGAGATCTTGATGAATGTGCTACTGGGCAACATGTGTGTCAGCATACTTGCATCAATACTCAAGGAAGTTATTCATGTTCTTGTCCTAAGGGGTACAATCAAATCGGTGACGACTGTCAAGGTAATACACTTCTTAGAATATTTCCCGCGACTAAACTTGAATTGGAAGCATCGCTTATTTCTGCTGATGTTTTTCCTCGAATTTCAGACGTAGAATCGATAAATTGTTAGTAAAGAAAACATTGGAGCATAAGTTAGTCTTGTAAAAGCGGATTTTATGAAAAATGTATATAATACATTAACTTTAAGTTCGAGATCGATTACTTTAATACGTTGAGCTAAAAAAAAACAAAGATAATTCAATAACCGATGACTTTCTTAGAACTAGAAAAAAATCGTCTTAGATTTTGGAAAATCCATGCATTTACAAAAGATCCAAAGTAATCTAAGTAACAATAATATAAAAATCTAGATAATCTAAATAGTTAAAAAAGTGGTCTAAAAGAGTATAATAACCTAAAGAAAAACCCTAAAAATCGAAGCGTCCAAAGAATCAAGAAACTCGCAAAAATCTAAATATAACGAATTTCAGTTTAGAGATTTCTAAAACTTTAATTCTGTTTCAATAAAACGTTTTCTAAAGTTTATTTACGTCGTTGCTCCTCTACAAATTTGTACTTCGTAAAAAGAATTTTGCTTCAGGTGTTTAAATATCATCAGAAGGTTATTCCAATTTCTAGATATAGAAAATGTTAGAAGCTTTTGGCTCTTCAAAGTAATATAGATAATTTTAGATAATTTAGAATGTTTTTTATTTTGCCGTCACTGGGCGTTGTACATGTGGCAATAACAAGAATCAATAAATAAGATTTCAAAAGTTTCAAATTTTTCATGCTGAGAATTTTTCAAAAATTTGAAAATATTTTATAATTTTTTTAATGTTTATCACTTTTAAAACTACATTCCAATTAATGCTTCTATTAGAGTGACGTCCGATTTTTTTTAAATTTGTTTTCTATTAAAACAACAGAAACGAGCGAAAAATTAAATTATTAAAGTATAAAAAATACAAAATTCAATGAAATCTAAATGGTTTAAAGGACACAAACAATCCATAAAGTGCAAAGAATATTGAAAAAATAACTTAAGAAAAATTAAATTATTTAAAAAAATGTGTTAAACATTTAAAGGATGTAGAAAAAGGAAGAAAATATTTGACAATTAAAATAATTAGTAGCAGTACATTCAAAGAAATTTGAGAAACCAAAAATGTAAAATATCGTAAGCATCTAAGAAATTGAAAGAATTTAAAAATAATCTGAAAAATCTAAAGAGAGGTAAATTTTAAAATTCAAGAAATCGTAAGGATATACAAATTATTAAAGTTAAAAAAAAAAAACAAAAAAAATTTCCAAAAATGATAAAAGAAAGTACGATCACAAAAAATACCATTTTCGTTTTCAGACATCAACGAATGTAAAGAAGACACCGGCGTTTGCCCTAAACCCGGTCGCTGCGTCAATACCTTGGGAAGCTTCAAATGCATTTGCCCCCGAAGATTTAAGCTGGACAAAACCGGTACTTATTGTATAGACGCTGATGAATGTATAGACGACGGCAAATGCCCTGAAGGTATCCAATTTACCATTTAAAAAACACAAACATCATCAAGCCGCTTTTAGGATGTCAGAATTTGATTGGAGGATATCGTTGTGGCTGTCCCGAAGGATATGTTTTACATTACTACTACAATCAATGTGTTGACGACAATGAATGCGCCAACAATCCATGCGGAGCCAGCGGTAACTGCTTCAACACGCCCGGTAGTTACCGATGTGGATGTCCTAGTGGATATCAATTCGATAACAGTCTCAGTATCTGCATTCAGGTGAACGAAGACGTTGCAAGTGCGATGATTACATTGATGGTCGTTTGCAGGTGAGCGCTGGTTGTAGCGGGGCCCCTTGCGCTTTTGGTTGCGTTTCCTCCGGTTCAGCCGGCTTTTCTTGTGGGTGTCCGCAAGGATACCAACGCATAGGTCAAGGGCATTGTCTTTCGACTATAGCACCCGCCACGGTTGGGTATGGGCAAGACATAGGAGACGTTCCGACGTATCCCATAAATGAAGGTTCAGCGTCCAACGACAAATTAATAACCAGCGAAGGCTGCTTCTCTTGTAAAGTAAGAGAATCGTTCAAAAGTCGCTTTTTACTTTCGGAGGAGATTTTAGGTCAACGGAAGACACAGACGTAACTCCAGACATTATAGATTAAATTTGGAACACAATCCAAGCGGAAATAACACGTTGACACAAATAGCCAAACGATCTCGAAGATTTAGACGCCATCACCATGGCGAAGATTTAGAGCTGAAGATAAGTTTAGCCCAAACTAGGCACAAAATGAGAATTATCAAAATACAACCCGCCGTAAAGGTCTGTATATTTACCTCTTATTAATTTCGTATCATTTTGAAAATGTACTCTTAGAGAGAAATGGAATACATGATCGTCAGAGGCAACGAAAGCGGAAAATTCGAATTAGTGAAAAAACACGGAGTATGGGCTTTACATTTCAAACGAAGACTTAAACACCCCGGAGCATTTGACTTACTGATCCATGGAAGGCCAGTAAGTGGTGATAACAATAACAACGATTCGAATTACGAAAAACCATTAACTTTGAGAGTCCGACTGATCGCTACCGAATAAAATTTAATACGTCGTCAAGTAGGTAAAGTTGTTTTTATATTGCCCAAATCTAAAACGAGTCAATAACGTGTAAATTACGACACACGCTTTTTGTAAATTTACTGTGCTATATATTTTTAAGTTTTAAATCAAATTATGGTAATTACAACACGATCGAATGTGATAGAACCGTAGCCACGGTCAGAACAAATCACACTGCCAAAATTAGTGTTCTTTTTTGTAACAGTTTTATGCAGCACCCTGCCTGTTCATTTTATAATAAGTTATAGTATATACACCTTTTATAGTAAGCTTTATATCAAACATTGAAGTATTATTATAGATTTATACAACTAGATTATATTTATGTTATATAGTTAAGTATTTAATTAGTTACCTAAAATTTTAATTTTATAAAAAAAAACTTGTAATATATTTGCTTTCTGAGTAATAAAATACCTTTGCCTACAGGCACTTGTTTAACTTCCTGCCTTACGTTGAATTAATTAGGTACATGCTCCAACTGTTTAATAACAATTTCTGTCTGGATTCCCCAGCCCCATTATTTTTGTTAAAGCTCCACAAATTTTTACCCCATTCATTAAAAAACTTTTAATTATAGGAATCTTCAGTTTTTAGTTCTAATTATTCCGTGCGTACGCCTTGTAAATTATCGTGACAATTTGAAACCTGGATAAAAGAACAAATTACAAACCGTATAAATTACATGCACTTTCAAGCCTAGCAAACTACCATGTCTGGAAATGGGAATTCCTTTTTTGTCGTATCGTAACACCGCAATCCCCTACAGCTTATAATTTACTTTCTCATAAAGTTTTGCGGTACTATACTTATCCTATACTGGAAGAAACCGAACTGATGAGCCCTGAAAAATCCGTCTGAATTTTTGTGCGGATGATCCGATCGCAATCATTTTCGCTACAATTATTTTTAACGTAAAAGCGTACGTTCCAATTTATGATCAACCATATAATTATGAAGGTTTTTAAACGAAATCAAATTACGAGAAATTAATGGGCAAAAGGGATTTTACGATCTCTCGTCCTTACAAATGCAATTAGCAGACGATCGAAGGGTTTATTTCCGATAACATACATACGTGAAAAGGTCGTGGCTACAACCAATTAAAAGTACAAACCGATGCGAGCCGTTCTATTAATGCGCACTTTTATAAAATTTGATTCGTTCGAAGTTCGTAGCTTCACAAAAGAATCAACGGCGAATTTTTTGCCGGTTTTTACGAAGGGATTTAAAGTTAATTTTTAGAATATGCTGTTCCAGACATTAGTTATCAGTGTAGGGCTTTACAAAGACAACTTGTAATTTTTGTTCCGACTTATAAACTCTGATGAGTATTAAATCCGTAAAAACAAAGAAAAATTATTTACCTTGGAAAGTTATGAATTTTGTTACGTGAACGTAGGGGAAAGTCTCTTAATTCGCCTCCTTGGATGTAGAATACATTAAAGTTGATTGGGTACTCTAACGTTTTTTGTTGAAAACCACATGTTTTAAATATTTTTTCGATGTGTACGGCAAAAACGTGACTTCCAGACATGCTTGTTAGAAGATCTAGAAAATTAAATGAACTTTTTTCTGCTTGTTTCAAAGCTCTACCACCCTAGTCCAGAAGTCTGTTCGTTAGTTTCTTAATTAATTAATTAATTAAAACTTCATACAAATGTTTACAGTTAAGAAGTACAGACAAAATCATAAAAAATCAACTAAGATAATGAATTAACTACAAATCGTCCTTGTCTTTAGAGCAACTTTATTTACAAATCTTCCCATCTAAAGAACAATTTTTTTATAACTTAGACTTTTCAAGAGGACAACTTTTCCAATTGTAATTCAGAAGACTTCAAGTTTATTTTATGAAAATTCAACTGAAATTCACCTTAATCTATTTAGGTACTCGTAATTTCAGAAAACGTAAAATTCACGGTAAAGTAAATTTCAGGCTGTCACTTGGAATTCAAAAAAAAAAAAGTAATTGGAAATTATTTGTAGAAAATTAGTCTGAAGAGTTTGAAATGGATAGAGAGATTCGAGGTTGTAAGGACAACTTAAAAATTCTGAAATCAAAAGAATTCATTTAAGTAGTCCCAAACATTTCAAAAAAGAAATGTAGAAATTTTAAATCGAATAAAATATTGACCAAAGGTTAATACAGATCACAATCAGAAAATTCTTAGACGAATAAAAAATTTAAAATCCAAATATTCAAAAGTTCAAAAATCCAAAAAATCAAACTCCAAAAGATTAAAGTTTTGCAGTAGATACAGAGATTAAAGGATTTAAAAAAATAGGTCCAAAAAATCTAAAGCATCAATTCATGGAACACCAAGAACAAAAAGTCCGAGAATTTTAACGATCCAAACAAACTAAACAACCCCATAAAATTTCTTGAAGTTTGCTGCGTATATGTATAAGGTTACATTTTTGTAAGTAGGTATGTTACATGCATTCAGCGAACTTTTCGAATTACCCTCGTATGTCCCTAATTTATTTTTCTACGAACACGTATACTGAAAGCTTGACTCATATCATGTGAAACGGAACAGCCAGCTGGCACGAAAAAGATTTAAGTGTTGCCGACATCGACATTTCTTTTATGTTCCAAAAAAATACAAATGTCGATGCGTATCGTCCGTATTCTTCTTCCGGCAGTCCAACAATATTGGCCATGCTTTTCTTTATTATCAGCAGCGGGGTGACAACGTCCATTTAGTAGAACTAAACGAGGTGTTTGTTTGTCGGTTTCGGGCGTTATTATCATTAACATTGAGTAAATAATTCCATATTTTGATCGATTCGCAACCCCAATTTTGGATGCGGTATTTCCATGAGGGGTCCATAAAGAGTTTCATATTATTTTATGCAGAAAGATAAAGAGGAAATCAGCTCAAGTTGACACAGGTGTTAATACCCGACTGTTTTTAATGTGAACCGGGGTAGAGGGTGAACTCTAAATACAAGTGAAAAGCTGGGCGCATCGAGGTAGTAGGGGATAGTTGGTGGGGAGCAGTCCTTCGCACAAACGGAACAATCCGCAGTTCACATCTTACCACGGTGTCGTGTGTTAGTGGCAATCATCGCCATCGACGTCCACGCCTCCCACAGAGATGTGTGTGACTTAACCTGCACCTGCTGCCCACCTCTTCTTCAGCATGGACGAGGTCAATTTCGCCGCACAGTGTCTGGTGGAGATGTCCCACAGTAAAGATCATCTCAACCGTCCTCTAGACCTGTCCTTTAATGCCTCTCCGGCCGTAATCGTAGAAACACTTCCAATTTCGAAGGAAGCCTCACAAGAATCGTCTTCGTATATGGTGGCGCGAATCCTGACCGATCTTACCAGGATCAAACAAGAACCGGTGCCGGAAGTGCCGTCGGACAACACCGACGAAGACGAGGGATATAATAACTTGATGGACAGTTCGGATTCGAGTGCTAAAGTGGAGGAGGTCACGACAACGGTAGTGCCACCACCACGAAAAGCCGCCCCGAGGGTGCAGAATGTCAGATTTGGAGCGCAAAACAGAAAGACTCACAAGTGTTCTTATGAGGGGTGCCACAAGATTTATGGCAAGAGCTCACATCTCAAGGCGCACTTGAGGACACACACAGGTTAGTTACATTTCTTTAGGAGATGTCGGATTTAATGTTACAATGCACTGCTGCAAAATGCAACTCTGTGGTCTAGATTCTGTCTAGTCAGTGACTCATGTTCTTCGAGCTTTTAAGAGGGGAGAACAATCTATGCATATGGTGGCCACATTGTATAAAGGAAACGTCAATACAGTTTTTTCAACACGTTACATCATAATTAAGTACGTCCCATATTCTTACGTACGTACTCCTCTTCTAAATATCTCACGTCTGAGTTTTCTCCAAAAATAGGTTCCTACCTCCCCGACGGACTGTAATAAAGCTTTACTTCTCGGCATCATTAGCATTGAAGCTTTCGAGCTTTCGCTGTTCATTTGTCGCTCCCAAGTGGATTTCCAATAGATCTTGTAATTTCTAGTGTTGGTCTTTGTCCTTCGCAGATAATATCTTTATCCTGTGGGTCAGTTCCTCAGCTGCCAGGTAATAATATCCGTTTCGCTAATAACGAGAACTACATAATAAGAAAGTCTTAGTTTGTCGACCTTGGAAACTGGCTGGTGCTTGTCCAGGCGGATTGTGGGCGTGTCCATCTGTTGTCTCGGCCACGAAAAAAGTTCATTGCCATTGTTTTGCAAGTTCTCTTAAATCACCTTCCATGCGATTTGTTTACACTACACGCATATAAACAACGCACAAGCAACGAGGAAAAAACTGTTTTTTTTTTATGGTATAGGATTTTGTAGCTATTTTAAACTGAATTTTATTCAAAAATTTTACACCACAAGGAGTGAATTTTACTTTGTAGATGCCAAATAAATCAAATGATTTGTAGAAATTTAATCTAGGAAAATTGTTGTAAAACATTTCCATGACCTTCACCAGGTGGATGCCACAGTAGATTCTCTTTATAACGCGCTAAAAAATGAAAAAATTAAATGTAGAAAAAAAATTGCTTAAGATTCAATGTGAAGACTAGAAACTACCAGAAATAACATTCTACATTTTATCAAATTTTCATCTGGATTGATATTAGTTGTAAATAAAATTGTATACAAACCTCGCTGCAAAGTTTCATTTCTGTCGAGATAAACTCCCCATAAAATAACACTATTTTCCTTTAATTCAGTTGAATTTGAGTTTTTTCTCACTAAACTTCATATGAAAAAACTAGTTTGAAGTTTTAACGGTACGTATTCAAATCTGTTTGACCAGTTTAACAAGTTCGTTAAAAAAATGTCGAAACTTTCAATTTTTGTCATTAAATTTTCGTTCGTACCTCTCAAGGTTGAAAATCTCTGTTAACATTTCAGAAATAATAGGAACCTAACATTTAAATATTTTAAGTAGCTACCTAAGCTAAAGTAAATATTTGAAGATTTTTTTAAAATATGGTTTAGGATGGTGGAAATCTTGCGACAATATTGGAATTTCTTAGTAAAAAGAACTTGATTTTAATCATTTCTCAAATAGAAATTTGAAAAATTAGGAATATTGTCGATTTTTCAAAAAAAAAAAATGTAATAGTTTTCAGAGCTAAGAACTAATAATTTTAGGTCTTTTAAAAGATAGTTTTGTAAAAAAACAGAGGTTTTAATTCGAAGAAAAATTTAAGAATTCTGAAAACTGTCAGAGCTAAAGAAATACAAAATTGTAAGAATAAGATTTTGAAAATGTTTTCACAAAAAATTTTATAAATACATGAAATGCAAGAAGTGCTCGAGTGCTAAAACTAGAGGGGTTCTTAAAAATTGAGATAATATAAAAATATAATAAAAAATTGTAAAAAACTAACAATAAAACTAAATATCTAATATTTTTTTAAGTTGAAACATGAATATAACAGAAAAATCAAGACTCAAAAAATCGCAATAAAAATTAAAATTTACTGTTGTAAAATTATAAAAATTAAAACTTACTATTGTAAAATTGTAAAAATATGTTAAAAACTGGATATTATAAAGATTGTACGAAATCTCGAAACTATGAGGACTCAAAAACTCCAATAAAAACTGTTTTCTGGTTTAATAAGTAGAAACTATTTTAATCCTAATAAATTTTAAAACTCAAGACAAAAATTCTCAAAAAAAAACTACTCTATCAAAAAATGGAAAAGTGGAAAACTGTGGATCTTAAAATGTGCGTTTGAGATTTCCATTTAAAAAAAAAACGAGGTTTTAAAATCTTCAGATGAACGAAGTCGGCATTCGAACATCTAAGAATATTTAAAATGAGCTTCTTTTCTTGTATTTAGAATCCTAATTTTATCAGTTCATCCAAAGTGCTAAAATCTCGAACTTTTAAATTTTAATAGAATCTGAGAAATCCAACGAGAATTTTAATGAGAATTATATTTAGGCACTTTAGAAGTCAAATTATAATTAAGAAGTTGTTAGTGTCATTTAAAATCACAAAAAATACCACTCTCAGAGACCATTTACTTACAGGGCTATTATAAAAGATTCACGCACATGTACACCAGTGAAAAACAAACATACCACTTTTGTCAAATATCAAAGCAATTATGCCGTTTGCTAATTAATTTCTTCTCTGTTCGAATTCATAGATTAAAGACATCGTCACTAAAGCCGGCACAAAGTCAGTGCCTACCTGGATGCATGAATCATTTTTGACAACCCTGTATTTACCACATTAAGAGTTTTCACGTCAAATTTTTAAGTTTTTCTTGATGCTTGAGAGAGTCAAAATGTTTTCACGCAAGACTGTAGTTTTCGGTAAGTTAATCAGATCTCTCTGCTAATAAACCTTTGCCAAAGTATAAACTGTGGTTGCACACCTCCAACAATTTCCGCTAGATGAAGTCTTTTACGTAAGACTTTATTTATTGCTGCATACTGTTTGTGGTTTTACCCTGTTAATTAGGTCTGGGACAACTTTACGAAATGTACTTTCAAAGGAGATATTTATTGTTGTCTGCCCAGGATTAGTGTAAACCAAAATGTTGATCCTCTTTTGGCTGAAATACAAAATGATATAAATATTATACTCCCGGAAAGACGGAGGTTTTAAACCCACATGAGTGTTAAATTTGAACTTAATAAATAAAAGCGTTTTATACAAAGGAATTATTTTTAACGTAATCCACTATATGTAGCATTTTACGTAATAGTAATTACATTTTTGGGCGAACGTAGCACGAGCTGTTTTATAAGTTTTCGGTTAGAAACAAGGGAGTTTTCCGGAAATTACCTGAAAATGTATAAAATACATATTTAGGTTAGCTGAGATTTTAATAATCGTAACACGGTTAGAAGAAATTGATTTTGTTTATCGTCAGTTTTTTAACATCTCGGTCCAAGTTAATAAGTGCACGCTGTGAAAACTGTAGGTGAGATTTACAACTTTCCTCCTGTCTACAACTCTAAACACACTAAATAAGAAAATAATCCTTTGTTATTGATTTTCTTGCTTGTACACGTCTAGACACTGTGTAAAACATTTGTTTATTTTTCAAACCAATTTCAAATGAATAAATTGAATTTAACACGTTCTTTGTTTGTGTCAAAATTTTCGATTTCTGCAACGTATTAACGAATTCTGTGAATGCAAATGTTTTATATAGAGGCTAAAAATACAGCGTGCACGGTCAAATTAAGTTTTCAACAACCCAATAATAACGAAAGAGGTTAC
Organism: Cynaeus angustus; assembly: GCA_030157275.1. Lineage (NCBI taxonomy): Eukaryota > Metazoa > Arthropoda > Insecta > Coleoptera > Tenebrionidae > Cynaeus > Cynaeus angustus. Next base: position 25,057,993 of record CM058061.1, on the reverse strand, counting down.
GCTGTCTTAATAATTATTTCTTTGGTCAACAAGCTTTCAAATTATGTTAAAATACGTCGGACACGTGTGTTTGTTCAGGGCCTATCCTTGAACTATTTAGATTTGTGTATTGGGTTTAATTAAAGAACATTAATTTAATTCGGTCTGAAATAAAATTTTATCTTGATATAAAAAGATACAATCTAAATATTGACAGAAAATTTTAAATTACCAAAGTACATTTAACTTTTCAAGGGGATGTCACATAAATTTAAATACAAATCGTTTTTGTAGTCAAATACTCAAACACTTCCTCTTTTGTTGTATGTTGATTTAATTTGAAACGAAAGGTTGCGAATTTCAAGGATATTAATTTGAATTAAATATTACGCATTTTTTGTGGGGCCGTGAAATTTTTATTCGCTTTGAAGTTATAAAGCGGTTGAATGGCCAAGAACAATGTCAAATCGAACGCCCACATAGGTAAAATGTAGTTTTTAGCGTGTGCAGATCTAGATGTAATTACTGTTTTCGGTCATAATTTGAATTGTCTTATTGATTCTGCGAATCGTATTAGATGATGAAAATTATGTAAAAAAAGCTTCAAGCAGAAAACCTTGCCACGTGTGGTTTACTTAATGCTTTCTGTTGAAGGACGTATTCTAATATTTTTTAACTTAGTAATTACAAATTACGCATCTGTAAAAATTGCGGGGTCTTCGGAATTCATTCTGGAGCAGGAAAAAAAAATATTTTGATGTTGCAGCCAAATAAAAATTTTAACAGCACGTTAAAGATCGTGTTTTTGTAATTTTTATGTTATCCTATCATCTCGTAAATCCGTTACCTTAGATCTTAAATCTTGATAAAATATTTGTCGCTGTTGTTAAATTTTTAAGGAGATTCGCAAAAATGCAGGGCAAGAGCGTTAAATGGAAATTATTTGGAACCACCCTCATTTATATTTTTATATTTCCCAAAATCCTCAATTATTTTCCAATGTTGGTTTCTAATTTTATACTTAAAAAATACTTAATCGTCGAAAAGGGTCAAATCCATCAATCAATCTCTAAAACTGCAGTTTTTTTTTTTTAAATTCACCACTCTTTAAATTCTTCATTTTTTTTTTTAGATTTTAGCAATCGTTAAATGCGACTTATTGTCCATTATTTGTATTTCTATTTGTATTTTTCACATAGATTTCGGAAACAATTTTTAGGAATATTTTATGCCTTTAGAATCTTGAGAATTTTTTACAGACAAAGACGATTTATTTACTCTGAGAAAATCACTCGCTACTTTATTATACTTGTTCTTTGTCGACTCTTCTTTATTATTACAATAGAAAGGAAACATTTACAACGCACAAGTATGCAAAATAAAAAACTTCGTTAGTTACAAAAAAATTCAGCTGCAACATCCGGTTCTGCATGAAACTGAATATTGCATTCGTATATGAAATACCATAAAGTGCCACAAAAAAGAACCACTATTTTTGGAACCAATTATAATTTATCAGTAGTTTAAAGGCGGTAGTGGGCCAAAATTCCAGTTTCCACTCACATATTATCGATACAGTTATGCCTACCACTTTCAGTGCCGGTTAAATGAAAGCACCTCACTTTTCTCCGATCATACTTGACATCCTCCCCCATGTTTTTACGATATTCGAATTAGTTTTAATTAAAAAAATTCAAATTAAATTGGTGTAAAATTTTTGAAAGGCATTGTTTATAGAAATGTAATTAAAATCCAATCTTGTTCAAACTTGATTTCCCGAACCTGACGTTGGAAAAAAAACACGATATTTATTAAATTAACGACTAATTTTTTGATGATTTTGTTTTCTTTACTCTTCGTATGTAATTACAGTAATTAACTATTTCCTTAAAACTTTTTCTGGTCTATTCACTCGCTTTAAATAAGTTTGCTGTAGTTCTCCGTTCTTTTATCTCTTTCAAAATATTTTAGCATCAAAGAAATCCTTTGTTCCCACTTTGTCGTTTTCTGTCGCAATAACTTATAGAAACTGAAGTAATGGTTTATTTAAAATTACAGATTTTATGCGAACAGCTCAAATTAGTAGTCTTCATGATTTTTATTAAAATTCATAAAATTTTCTCCTCGCGAGTTGTTTTTTTTGCGCCAAACTACATTATCTCTCAGCTTTACGACCTAAATTTGTCAGCATCACTTTAATGAGGTTTTAATTGTTTTACGTACTATTTACGGCGATGATGCTAAGCAGAAAAATTAATCTTAATTTTCTGGTTTGTTTAATTTATCCACAGTCCTGATAAAATATGAAAACATTTCGCTTTTTATAGTGAGTACAAAGTATGTAATTGTGCAGAAATAACAAGGTTGTATGGGTAAAACTAGACATTATTTTTCTTCAGAGAAAACAAGTAAGCATTGTCGGTTTTATCTGTGGGATATTCTAGTTAAACAGTGCAGTTTTTATCTTGAATTATAGATAATCGGGGACGCTGTGAATTTATGGATTCGCAGTGGAGTTCAAATTCAGTTTAATTTGAAAAGACAAGAACATAATGTGGAGCTCGCAACATTTCCAAACTTGTTGCATTCATTAAGTGCTGTTTTTGGTTGCACACGTGTGTGTGGCTTTGGTTTATTTTAATGGCAAAAATACAAGTTGGTTCTGCAAAACTACGTGGATCGCATCCACAAACGAAAATAACCTTGAAGTATTTGTAGACAAGGCATGATGTTCGCTATAGAATTCCCTACAAAGACTACCCTTCATAAAGCAAATTGTGTTGCGACCTGAACATTAGAGCGGTCTTGTTGATATAATGCACATTTCGAAACTTCTGTTACCTGCAAAGACATGAAGGTATTGGTTACCTGTAAAGAGTTTCTTGGGTTCGCTGCTCCATCCAATATCCGGTCATTTATCTTCTAACTTGTCGAAAGAAGCTCCGAATGTTTTATATGAGATCGTAGTCGGAAAGAGGGCGGTTTTATTATATTTGAAGTGTTAACAAAATGAAAATTAAACACGAGTTTTCACAGTCGAGACGTGGAATTGTGGAAGTACATTTCAAATGTGAATATATGAATGTTACAAACCCTTTTTAGAATTCACAAAAGACGTTTCTACTTTCTACGGAACATTGGGAAATAGAATTTTAATATTTCGAGCTGTCTTTGGTACACTCGTCAATTTACTTTTCATCATTTTTTTCCGAATCTTCGGGAACTGTGTTACAAAATGACATGTGAATTTCCGCCTACACACACACTCAGCTGAATGCCAGCGTGTTGACATGAGCAAATGATAAAGGCAAAGCGAAGGGATATAAATAGCCCGATTATGTGTAACAAATCTGATTTACGGAAGTTGGATTTTCGAAAAGCTTCTGGAGCCTGCGAGCTTTACACATTTTGCTAAGGAGCTAGCAATATTCACAATGCTGTAAACTTGGTTTTTTATTTTGACCATTAAAGTCAATATTCATTCTATCGGAGCAGTAGAAAACCGATTATTAAAAAAAAAAACACGAACTTTGGATAAATCTAGATGTGACTAACACAACTTCGAAACCAGTTTCGACTTTTGGTTGCTTGAGACCTAAGACTCGTTTCGCCAAGAATCCAGTCATCATCAGAGCATTACACTGAACTAAAGAGGTTTTGTTTAGAAACTGAAATTCGAATTTTAGATTCTTACTTGTTTTATACTAGGCTGACAACAGTGTAATTAAAGTTTTAATTAAAAATAACTAACTTTTAACGTAACTCGACTTCATTAAAGTGCTGGAAAGCACAGGTACAAATCATTGGAATTCTACTAAAAAATTACACTTTTTAAAAAATATTCATAATTAAAACTACAGAATAAAACACGCAAATTTCATTTTACTTCACGAATAGAAATTCAATTTAATCAAAATAATTACAACTTGCCGAAACTTTTAAGGAGATTCACTAAACGTTCGTACAAAGCTCAATATTGGGTTGGTTTTTGAGAGCATTATTTATATTGAAATAAGATTAAATTAACTTTCTCACTAATACAAATCGTAACCGCGTTTATTTTTAAACAAAATGAGAGTATTTTTGCGAAGATTAAAGGATTTTCTTTAAACATTGTAGAGAACACCACTTGAATTCCAGGTAAATAAAAGTTATGCTAAAAGAACGAGCTTTAAGCATTCGAATATAAATTTAAATTGGTCTTAAAACAATAGCGACGCTGATATGCGTGATACTAACAATAAACTTCTCGCATAAATTTACAGGTTGAAATGTTATTAGAGGTTAAAAACTTCATTGCCTTGTGAAAAAAAATTACATAATAAATATTTTATGACGTTATGTTATGTGTATGTTTCTTCAATTTACAATAAAAAAGTAACATATTGATTATTGATTGATGAATTTATTTTACGTTTACATAGATAATTTTTTTGTTTTTAAATTGTTTGTGCGTTCTTTAACGTTGAAAGTATATTTTTAGAAAAAAGAAACTTAATTCGTCATGTTGAAAGTATTTGTTTAGGAATTGGAGAGGGAATATTATTATTTTCTTAAAAATTGTAGTTCTGTTTTTGTTTTTTCCACCTGTGTATTCATTCAATATAATACGAAAAAGGATGACTAGATTAGAGAGATAGAATAGAACATAAAACTGTTGAAATTGTAATGATTTTTCAACCGATTTTTCGTAGCTGGTTTCAGTTTTCTCGTTTTCCTACGATGTTCAAGTTTCCTAGTTTTCAACAACTTGAAAATATTATTTAAAAATATTTCAGGATTACTTTTTTTTTATTTGTGAATTTTCGAAAAAATTTGAAGATTTCTAAAATCTCAAAAACTTTTTAAGCGTCCCAAGATTTTTATATATACAGTTCAAAATTAAGCTCGAGACATTTCGTAATAGTTTTTCAATTAAGTACTTATTGAAATAAATATTTATTTGTCACGTTTCCAATAAATTTATCAGAATTTGACGTATCTATTTCTTTTAAATTAATAACAATGAGCTCGATAATTTGGAAGAATGTTTCTCCCACCTTCCCATAAAAACCAAATGATCTGAAACGTTCAGTTTAGAACATTTTATGTAAAGTTATCCCGAATTTTTATGGGAGATCTCAATGGTAATAAACCATAAGGTATCCAATTTAAAATCACAAAATAAAACATCCGGTATATATCATCCGGCTCGTCACGTTTGACCACTCGTGTGTACAAAAATTAAGATTTTCATTAATTGTAATTCTCTTGAGCTTCCAACATAAACTCATCTTGAACGTGCGACATTATGTCGACAGTCACGTATCTCTTACGAAAATATTCTGTTTCTAAGCAAATTTCTAGTGATTTTATTTTTCTTCCTCTTTGTAGCGGCACTTCGGAACTGTTGTAAACGGATTTCTTTTTCAAATTGCAAATTGCATTTAATAGAAAAAATGTATAGTTTGTTCGCAAAATGCAAGATACAACTAAATCGCAGTAATGTAGAAATTAGGTAAAAATTATTTCTTGTTAAAATCAGACATCGGTGATTTTTAATAGGTCGTCTAATATAATGACGTCAAAGACCGACGAAACTGTACCTCGAAAGGAGTATCTCGAAAGGACCAGCTTGAAATTAAATGCCGCGTGACTAATTTTGACGAGAGCGAAATTAGTTTAGCATCGTGGGTAAACTGTATGAAGGTTTGGCTGGCAAATATTGCCTAGTAATTGTTTCTATTACATCATCATGATTTATAACGTCACAGAAAATAATTTTTTATAAGCACTCGCACGGTTCGAAACAGCACAGTTTTAATTTAAAATCCTAATTAAGAGGTGGAATCACAGGGAAAATGGTTTAATAAAGCTGCCACGAAAAATTCATCTTCATTAAACCCGTTTTTGTCAGTCTCGGTAATAAATAGTTGGTTTACAGTTTAAGTTTATAAGTAATCAACATAATTTGTCGGATTATGTTTGTATTACGTTGATTTAAACTCCAAAAGTTTTTAGTGCTTCTTCGTGGAGGTTGTCATCTCTAAATGTGTTTTGTGATCTTAAATCATTCCATGGAAGCGCACATTTATATCAAATTTCAAGTAGTTGGGGGTAATTACGAAGCGCGGGGTGTCTTCGCAGCTTATTACAGTCAACATTCTAAACTTGCTGGGGCTTCACAGTAATCTAGACATAAACTTAGCCACGTGAGCCAGTGACGTCCTTTAAGTTTATGGCGGAATTATTCGCAACCGGATCTCCTAAAATATTATATTGTTGGCTAGGCGAAAGTTTTTATTTGCACGTATGCGAAAATTGCTCCCGGGCGTCCGAAAAGAACATCGAACAAACTTTGCGGATTAAACACTAATCATATTTTTCAGAGAGAAATCAAATTTTATAAACTTAGTGATTCTATTTACTTTATTTAGTTGATTTCACTGTTCTTTGGTAAACATTAGGGCGATGAAATTGACTTAAAAGTTAGATGGTTGCTGAGTAATTCCATTACGTCTAATTTATGAGATTGAACTGCGTAACAAATTTGTTTTACTGTTATACAAAAAAAAATTCGTCTAAATTTAAAAGAAACTTTGAAAATTGCGCGTAAAGGAAATCAGTTTCAGATAGATGAGTAATTGCATAAAACTTTGTGCAAACGATCTATAATGCTTGTTGCCAAACTTTTCGGTCGGAAACTCAATTAAGGCGTGTAAATAATTCTCGGGGAATGTAAATCTCTTTTTGGGATTTATTTTTTAGCGAGTTTTTATCAGATGATGCACTTTGTCAGTGAAATTAATATCATTAGTAGCGTTGCCGAGATGAGCAAGTTATTTCTGTGTGAGCTTTGCATAATTTTGGGACCGGCCATGAAAGAAACACGGCTTTACAAAAAGATTTTTAATTTGCGACTGCCTTTGTTGAAAGCTCGGCGATTCACAAATCCAACATTTTTATCTCTAGATAAGTCACTAATCAATATGTTTTAGTGATTAACTGTGATTGTTGTGCAGAGAATCGTGGTTAATAAGCTACGAAGGAGCGTGGATTATCAAAAGCAGCCATCTATCCTTCCGGTGAAATTGAATTTTTGATTTTTGTTGTTTTTAAGGATCTTTAACCTTTACTCACAAAAGGTTCCATTTCGGGACACAATGTTAATAAAAAGTTGTTCAAATATTATCACGGGATTTTGCTTAAAAGCAAACTTGCGAGGATTCTATTGAACTTAACTTTAAGTAGCGAAATAACAGAATGTGTTTTGTTAATATTGTGGTGTTATCGTTCAATGTATAAATTCATGTTTACATTAATTACTCTGGCTTACAAACTGCATTTGCAATAAATAATTGGGTACCTATATCTCTGGTCTATTTGCTAAGTAAATACAAATAATTACTTCAATTTACCTAATTCAACTCAGACAATTTAAATATTTAATGTTAAAACGTAAATAAACACATCAAAAAGTTGACACGTTGGCAAGAGACTAAATTTTACTGACCCGTTTTTGAGCGCATACATAATAAATCCTTCAAATTGTTATACAATGAGTAATAAACATAATGGACAAAGAACAAAAGATTAAATGAAGCACATTAAAATAACTCAAAGGTGGCAATACAACGTGGATATGGGATGCAAGAAAGCGACGAGTGAGGGAAAACGAGAATGAGGAGAGTACGGTGACGAAATAATAGAAAGTGGCGACGAATACAACAATGAATACGAACAAAAAAGAGGAATAAAAATATAGGAATTAGTGGAGTTAAACAAAACATCACAGAGAAGTATTGGGCACTCCTGAAACTGAAAAGATTTAGAAAGGAATGAAAATACTTGGAATACTGGTTATTTTGATAGAGAAGAGCATTGAAGTAGCATTAATAACACAGCTGAGTAGGTTAAAAAAGAAATATAATTAAGAAATTGTTTGGTTAATATAATTCATAATCGCACAAATAAGAACGAAGATGCGAAAAAGAGGAAAAAACAAATTGGATAACTGTATCTGTTATGGGAGATTTAAACCGAAGCGTTGGAAACTAAAATTTTGATACAGAAGAAATATAGCGAAAGAAGAACATTCAAAAATGAAGACAGAATGATCGAAAAGGAATAAGTATAGAAAATATCAAATGAAAAGTTCAAATATAAAGATAATTTCAAGGATACGAAAGGTGGCAGAACTGAGAAATCAATTAAGGATTATCTTCTAGGTAACCTAAATGGAAAAGTGTGTAAGACGTGACAGTAACAAGGCAAGCGGAGATATGAGATTGCTACTGAACCAGAAGTGGTAAATTGTAGAAGAGACTGAAAAAAACCTGAGTAACTTGTGCATATCTAATCAACTTGCCTTAAAAACTGCAAAAGATATTTTTAAAGATAGTTCTTTTAATTCGACATATAATTGAGTCAAAAATTTATGGACAAAATGTTTTGTTTATGAGGAAGCTTGGATCAGTTTTTTTTTACAAACTTGATAAGGAAAAATAGGAAACTAAGATGTTCAGCCACGCAGAATGATAAATACCTTTTTTTTTAAGTGGAACAGCTTTTAAATCAGCCATTTTAATTTTGCATTATGTATTGAAGGATTTTGTTTATGACGAATGAATACCGAAGAAAGGGTAAATTATTTTATCTGTTAATGTAAAACTGATCGTTTAACCTTTGACCATTTCTAACTCCGTTCCAAGCTCAAAAGCTGTGAGAATAACTGAGAAGATACGTTGAAAATATTTTTAACAGAGATAGGTAATTTAGTAAAGTTTTTCTTAAAGTTAGTAGAAAGTGCTGGATATGATCTAATGTGTTTATGTACCTACATAAAATTTTACGAAATAGCGAAAAGGGTGCTTTTCTTGTTAAAAGTCGAATTGATCAGGTTGTGCGTCTGGTTGGTTTTGGAGGACGTATTTAGGCCTGTTCTATCAGAATTAAAAAAAAAATGTGTGGCTATATACGTTCGATTTTCTCCACAACCACCCTCTGCCACCCGATGTGTGTGTAGCCTTTAGTCTCTCATTTATAATAAGAGAGTTTGGTTGGGGGTGGTCTAGGGGTGCGTGAGTTATAAGGGTTGATGTGGTTAAAGTCGCCGTCTTTCGCATCAAGAGTGTTTAAATGGTGGAAAAGCGTAGCTGTCTATTTGTCTTTAAATATTTGAGATTGTTCTAAAATTATTTTAAATGTTGACTTCTATATTTGTATTCTAAAGGTGAGGTAAATTTTTTTGTTGTCACAATTGTGAAAACGTGCAATAATCAAAATTTGGTAGATAAATCTGTACCTTTGAACATTTTTAATAATACTAGAAAAATGTGATGAGGGCAATGAAATGGTCAAAAACCTTGCATAGCAGCGAAATATGGCCTTTAATAGTATGGTCCAAATTACTCCAAATTGTTGATTTTTGTACTTATCCATCACTCTCTTCAATGCCATGGCAACAAAATGGTACCTTTTAGGTAGAACCCAAGCATCTAAGCAGCAAGTTATTTTTACTAAAGTGTATTAATACAAAATCTACAATTTAAATTTTCGGTAACTGGAAGTCCGGAAGTTGTGGTTTTGATGGTAGATTCACGCGCTAAAGAAATACAAGTAGTTCCAGCTGATGATTTAAATGTTCCGGCAATTTTCCATGGAATCTGTCACATATTCCTCCGTAACAGCATCACTTTTCCAATCGCCGTGTCTTTTAAGTTTTTTAAGATAGGCGCTACTATCCGCCAAAATTGTGGCAGACGTCCTCCGGAAGGAGCGTCCCTTGTTGCCTTCTTTATCAAAAATTTAAGAAAACGATTACATTGTATACGAATGTAAAATAACTTTGTTTAAGAAAAATCTGCGCCTGAAATTTTTGCTCCGTGTGATGTAAAACTGAAAATGAAAACGTAGGCAGCAACAGAGTTAACTTCTTTTGTCTTACTTCTAACGGTAGAAGGATGTGGGAATAAGTATGCAAGGGTCTGCGTAGACCGGACTCGATCTCTTGGACATTTTATTTCACGATCTTTAACTTTTCTTAGTTTTGTAGTTAGCCACTTTATTGTTTGTCTTCACTTTGCAAGAAGACGAGAAGAAATGAAATTCACACTCAGTTAATGAAATCACTAATACTTTTTGTACAATGAAATTAATCTAACAAGCAACAAAAACGTTTGTAGCATTCAACTGGTTTGAATAGCCCGTTCGCCAAACAAACTATTATGCTGGTAGACATAGGAGTAAAGCAAACTCAAAGCTAGAACGAGAGCGGCAAGAATCACACACATGCAATAATTCCTCAGAAATGGAAAACGAAAGCTCTCTAAAATAAATTTGGTGGCAGTAACAAAATCAAAACCACCAACCGCTGTTATATTGGCACGTTGAAGTTCGTAAATCAGAATGACACTAAACCTCATCCTTACATGTATCTGAACACGTAAATCCGATATAATATACAACCTCCTCCAGATCTGATATCAATACAGCGAGACGCCACCAAATATTGATTCGAGGGCGGCGGCGTGATGGTTGGAAGTGACGCACACAATCAACATCCGTAAACCATACTTAAAATTTGTTGTTTTCCTCACCGACAAATCTCTCATCATCACTTGCTTTAATTCCTGGTCGATTTTTATAGGTTTAGTAGCGGTGATTTTACTAGGCATTTAATGAGGAGAATAGAATTTCCAGCGGATCTTAATTTAAATCTGGTTTTATCAGAATGGAACCACAATTCCGCCTGACACCAAGTTTGAAATATGTATTTTTCTTTCGTTTCTTTCGGAGTCACTGTGTTTTCCCACCTGGCACCGCATTTCGAACCCAACTGAAAATTTATAATTCCATTTATTTGTAAGCAATGTGGTAAAAAAATGACTAGGCTTGACACTGCAATCGTTTTCAATTTTTATTACAGTAATTACGTAGGTTTTTATGTACGGTGGGATCATCTTTTTTTCAACTTATCTTTGTGACCATCGAACCGATTTATTTTATCGAATTCAATACGAACCATGATTTTTTATAATGAGAATTTTCACGTTAAAAGAGCGAAATAAAAGAAAATGGCAATGAGTAATAGGCGATTTTAAAAGGACATGTTTAATGGGGTATTTAGCTTTATCCCTTTACATATCTTACCCAACATATCATTTCCAATATTTTCTGTTCAGCCTTGTTATTGATGTAAACGATTAAAACTCGTATCAACCTGATTTATGCTTTAAGGGCATATGGTTATGATTCTAAATGTTCCATCCAACCTGTCGCCAACAGGAGATATTACAGCAGTTATTACAAGGATTCCTGCACGTATTATGAACCCAGAATTCCCTCCTTTATGAATGTTTTATTGGCTGAAATTAAATTTCTCAGATAAGATACTATGGTTTAGACATGCTTGAGAACAGTTTTATAGTCATCGATTTAAAATTTGTGATATGAATAATTGATTACATCAGCTTGAAAGGTATTCACATTGTAAGGTGTCTTTGATGATGATTTTCTCCGCAAATTGGTTACGTGATGTAGAGAAGTGTAAACTACATGAACTGGATTACTTTTATGCCCCGATAATTTTATTATTCTCATCGTATTGTTATTTCGTCTTAAATTTTTCTAAAGTTGTATGTCGCCTGAAGCTAACAGTCGTGGACAACATACTAAGGTGCCTTAACGAGACCTGAAAGTTTGAAAGATGCAAATCATGGTTGGTCAGCAGGAGATTAGAACTTTGTACACCAGGAATTTGATTAAGAATTTTGATTTGCGGTTGGCGAACTTAAAAAAAATGGGTAGAGCAAATATGTAGTTAAATCGGCTCACCAATTGGACCACCAGAAAACTTCTGCTTTTGTTTGGCAATATTTATTATTTTTATCGATTGTATTACACAAAAATTTACTAATGCTGTTGGGAAAACAGTAAATAACTGCGAAACTATTGATGCAAATTGCGTAGTTAAATAAATGACTTTTGAAGTGTTTGAAAAAAATGTTGTTTGATTTGGGTGTATTTGAATTTTATGTAAAAATTTAATAATCTCCAGATGGGTATACATAAATTGTCTATTCATGTTCATGTTTTATTGAATTATTTTTAGTTATGCGTGTTTCATAATTTATAGAACTGTCAGGATATTATTTATGGATGGATTGGGCTTTTTACAAACAATTTTTCGTTTTATTTTAATTTAATATATTTACAATAAAAGTAAAGAGAATTCAAAAATCTAAAGTGTAAGGAAAAATTTTGATAAATTCAAGATTTAAGAATGAAAAAGACTAGGACCTTGAATACTCCAATTCTCGAATTTAAAGATAGGAAAGTTTAAAAAGCTTCTACCAAAAAACCTGAAAATTTTTGTCTAAGAGAACTTGGAATTTGAGAGCTTAAGAATTAAAATATTGGAAAATATCAAAAACTGTGAAAAATTAAAACAAGAAATTATAAAAGCTGGGTATTAAATAAAATGCGAATCTGAAAATTTATAAATCTGAGCCACAAATATAATAATTTTCTAAACTAAAAATTCAAGGAGCCATTAAAGAATTTGAAAGCTCGGAAACTCAAAAATATAAGAAATTGAGAGGATTTAAAAATACATAGCAATTAAACGAAGAATGAATTCAAAGAAACTTAAGCAATTAAAAAAGAGATTTGTAAAATTAGGAGGATCTAAGAAGAAGAAAGTTGCAAACTTCTGAATGCTGACCAGTGAATCCAAAATTAAAAGTATATACATTTTTTTAAGATTTACCAAAAGCTAAAGCTCTCCAAAAATTTGCTTAAAGTAAAAAAAGTTCGAGATGAGTAAATAATATAAAATTGTGCGAATTTTTTGAAATTGAATTTTTTTGAAAATTCTAAAATTCTTAAAGACATAACATTTAAAAACTTTGGAAATTATAAAATTTTCTTTGGATATTCAAAGAATTCGCACTTCTAGTACCTTTCAATCTATTATAACATTTCGATTTTCTGAATGTTTCTGACAATTTTTAGGATTATTTTTTTATATTTTTGCACTCTTAATCTCATATATTCGGTCTACTTTATATTTTATGGATTTTACATATCATCTAGATTTTTTGAATTATTCACATTTTCTTCGTCGTCTTTTTCAAATCTTAATTTTTTTTGTTGCCAGAATGATTTCTTTAGATCTATTGTAAACACAAAAATTGTCCAAAAACAAGTCTTACTAGTTCTAAACAAACGACGAGTATTTTGATCGCCCATGCTGATTTTTCAGGTCTTTGTCGACACTTCCTTATTTCTGTCGGAGCAGTAAACGTTTGTAAGGATTGCTTTGAAAACTGACAAAGTATGCGGCGTATTTAAAAAAAAAGAGGCGTATATAAATCTGCAAATTTGTTCATCAAACTCGCTTTTTTAATTATGAATAATGAAATGCAACAAACCAAAATCGCTATGAAATTAAGAATTCATAGCACAGACAATTTTACTCTCTTCTTTATGTCTTTACCATAAATCACGTGCATTTAAGAGGGCTGTATTTTTTTATTACTGACGGGAACCGTTCTTCTAAATGAAAGATGCCGAGGAGTTAAATATACAATGTTTTTAAATTAGTTCGATTCTGTGTGGTAGAAGGCAATAATTTAGAGTAATGGATCATCGGTTTGAACCTTCTAAAGTTGCCGCCGCACCTGAAAAAGTCGCTTACTATTGAAACACAATAAAATCAGTTTACATTGGTAATCAAGTATTTATGCATTTTTAAGAATACACAATTTGAGTAGGTCTGTCTTCAAATTGCACAAAACAAATTCCCTCCGTGTTTGTATCAAAACATGGACCCTCAATATTTTATCGATAGCATCTTTCCTTGAAAATATTTCTTTAGAATCAGAGCAATCCCATTACTGTGAAACTCAAGAAGGGTGTTTTTTCATGTGTCCAAGTAGTCTTTAAGGAAGATTTCCTTGGCCTCCCGACAACGTGTCTCACGACCCTTTACTCTCAACTGGTTTACGAGGGTTGTTATTCTGAAACCTTGATTCAGAATAATTCAGGATTGAATTGAAGGACCAGAGAGACTCGAATGTTTGCCAAGTGCTGGATAAGAGAAAAGAATCGCGGCTTGGGACTTGAAAATGGAATAATGACGTTGTTTTGTATTTTAGTCTGCTTCTTTCCGTTTCTGCATACCAAAGTGGATCTTTTCCATTACCCAAGATTTTTGTAATTGGATATTACAACAAATTTCATTCATGCCAAAAAAGCACCACGCACGAACAAATTATAATATTTGTGCTTGCTTTTATAGGGAATGAAATTTTTAATTACATAGTCTGAAAACTCATGAATATTTTCCGCTGTTGGTCTCTTTATCCTGGCGAGTTAATTAAAGAACTCGAAACGACGATAATAAAATTGAAACTGTCGAAAAAAAAAAACGCTCTGTATTTCCTTCTCGGATTCATGAGATTAAAAAGTTTACTATAGAATTGCCGAGCATAACAAGATCGATTAAAATTACGTGTAAAGTCATTAAACAATGATTTGTGCTTTTTTTGAAACCGAGTTTTCTGTTTCAAGAAGTTCATCTAAATTAATTAGAGACATAAATCTTTGTATTATTGTATAAGGTTGCATAAAGACTGTTAATATAACGGAGCTTCTCCAATTTTACGCCAGCTATGTGAAGTTAAGAATTTACGCTTTAGTTAGAGACTTGTAAAGTTTGTAAATATATGGAGCTTTTCATAAGCACAAGGGTCGACTTTAAAGGCAAGATTGAAAATGAAGGGACGACACAAATGCTCGGTGTTTGTACATGCTCATTTTTCTTAAAGAAAGATAGTTTTATTGTCTCGTAAAATTACTCTTAAATAAAAAAAAAAACGTTTTAACAGTTTGCCGATTTAAATATGTAAAAGCGTAACGTTCTAGAATACATACATATTTATATTGAAAACAAAACATTAATAAGAGAAACTAGAATAATGAGATACACGAAAGTATAATAAATCACCAAGAAAATGATGCACTGGATATTTCACCCTTTCAACTCGTGAAGAGGGTGTGAGCTCGTACTTTTCGCTGGTGTCTGTCTTTACGCAGATCCTCTCTCACGACTTGTCCCAGTGTCAATAATTCAGTTGAAGAAATGGTGCTGTAAGTTGTCGTAATGAAATGGTTCGTAATTTGCGACATCAGGAGTTAATTTGCTCTTGGATACGTTTGGTTGTGGAAGAAACATGCAAATTGGAGAACGAGGGTGTGTGAAAATTGAGCACAAGTACAACGTTTCTCAGGTTTGACCCAACCGGAGGTTTCGTCGAATTGAAAAAAAAAAATGTTGATCGGTCATCAGCATTTATATTTTATACTCACATAATTTACTGTTTTCAATGAATATTTTCGACTAGTACTTGCAACATTCAATTTTAGTGCTTTTGTTAGATGTTAATGTAATAAAATTGTTTTGTTAATCTATGCGTTGTATACATTAATGGAGGGATGTTTGGTTATTAAAAGCAGTTAAGTGTTTGTATCAATATGTTTGTTGCGGGTTGCGTTTAATTATGTTAGGTCTGTTTGTTGATTCCGGTAATAAATCGGAAAATGTTAAAACAATGTACATGTTAATAAAGCTCCTATAACATTGGCCAACAAAATTTACGTCGGAAACAATTTAAAAATCAATATCTGTTGCTTAAGGACATTATAGATGTTTTTCTGATATTCTGCATATGAAATTCTAGAGATTTTTTTATCAATCTATAAATCTCAGTATATAAAAACGTAAAATAGAAAAAAATCTAAAAATTTATATAATTTATTATGATTTTTTCTTGTTGCCTTCTCAAGGTTAAAAATTTCTCATTCATATTAAAAAAATTAGTAGCCTGAAGTAACTTACATAAACATTCTTGAAAATATGAGTCGGGATACTATGAATTTTGCAAAAATGTTTCAAAGGTCACTGGGTATTTTGACCTCAAAAATTGAAGAGTTTAAAATATTCGTTAAAAGAATGCTAGCTTTCAAACTAAGATAATTATGAAAAAGTCAGTTTAACTCATTTTTCAAATAGAAATTTCTAAAATTCTAGACTTCTGAATATATTTTAAAAAATTTTGGTTCAAAGTCTAGAAACGTAGTTTGAATTTTTGTGAGTCAAGTTTCTTTTGATTTTTCTAATTTTGTAGGTTGTTTATTTTAAAGTTTATCAAAACCTTTTTACGATATTGAAAAATGGTCTCGAATATTTCAAATCTAAAAAGTATCGATTTTTTTTTCAGATTGGCATCAAAATATCTGAAAACAAAAGTATAAATTTAGGCTAATATATACATGTTTAGATATACACTCTGGCGCGCCAAGTTATAAAGATAATAAAGAACTAAAACACATTTTATCGGGATAAGGAAACAATGCCATTTACAGTAAAAACAAGTACATTTATAAAAAAATATATACATGTCTGTAACATAATACACACATATTACAAAATTCAAATTATCTTCATACATCTACATATTCTTTGATAAAAGCATGTTGTAACATCGTTTTCAACATTTTTATTTTTTTTAACTATTTGTTGGACATAGCTTACATGCTATTTTTATTTTTAAAGTTTTTGATATATATTTTGTCGTTATTTTTGAAAATATGCTTAATGACTCGTTAATCAGCAATGTTTACTGGATCTTTTTTTTCAAAGTAAATTGCATTGGCTAATTTCGGTACATACATACAACTTTCTTCTTGACTTAGACGCAATGTTAAATCTAAATCAGACTCAGAAGAACATTCTTTGATTAAATTGACCGATAGTTTGTCGTATTTAATGGAAAGTTTTTTTTTAAAGTGCGTACGATAGTTTTTAATTTTTGATTAACTAGACACTCATTCTAAAAAGAGTTAAAGGTTGTAATTGTGTAAAGTTTCAAAATCTTTAACATGGTAAAATTTTAATAGTTTTTAGGAGGTTCAGAAATCTTGAATGGATCTTGAAATTTTTGACAATAAAAAAATCTGATTCGGTCTTTGAAATTTCTTCTCAGATATTAAAAGTAACGACAGGAAGGAGATATCAAAAATCTTAGATACTAAAAATAGCCAAAACTCTTAAAAAAAACTTTGAATTTTTTTAATGAGCGAGGATCTAAGAATCGTTGAACTAAGTTTCTCAAAAATTCAGGTCACAAATTGAAGAGTTTGTTAATCCGAGATTTTATAGGGCGAAATTCAAAAATTTGTGAGTTAGCGTGTTTTATTCCATCAAATGTTTTTAAAAACCATATTTGGGCGTTTTTTAGCCCTACATGGAAAATGAATTAAAATGTGTTCCAACAAAGTTCTGAAGAGAAATATCCCATAATACCCTGTAAAATCCAAAAAGGGTGTAGGGTTTATCAAGAATAAACGTCCGTCTATTATATTTACACAAGCGTGTTATAGAAGGATCTCCTGATAGAATTTTCACGTTATGATCAAAGCAAGGACCATAAATATTTTGTTAAGTTATCTGATTGTCTTCAGATTTATTTTAATGTCCTTTCCTCTGAAAGCACAAGATTTATCTCATAGGAAATCGTTTTATGCGATTGGTTCAAGTTATAGACATAATCTTCAAGATCAAATCGTTCCAAAATAAGCCTCTTTAAAGTTTCAGTTTGAACGACGGAATTCACTTCATAACTCAAAAGAGGTTTCGAACTATTCTGATTTATAACTTTCAAGAGAGCATCGGATATAACTTCTTCCAGTGATGGTCCATACTGAGTTATAAGCTTGTGAATTTACGAGCAGCTCTTAACCAATAAAATGTGTCATATTTATGTAGCTCTTGAACGAATACGAGTAGAAATTGTGATGATTTTATCGAACATGTATTTTGTTCTTTTACAAATTGGCATAAGTTTTGTTTCAGGACCGGCTGCGATAAATCGATGCGATGGTATCCTTCTTAAGAACTTTTAATCCACTCTTATATCCAGATTCGGTATTTTAGGAGTTTTGATAAGTAGTAGCTGTTGGGTTCTTTTTAACGGAAATATTGAAAGATGAAAAGACACTTTTTGTCAGAAATTCGTTTTGAAGTAACTATAAACTATCCCTGAATTCTTGTTTTTTGTAAGATGACGACTATAAATATATCTATCATTACGTTTTTTGGCTTAGCAGCAAATGACGTGCTTATTTTCAATTAAATTTAGAACGGAAAGTTTACATATTTAGCTGCGCGTCAACTTTACTAATGCTTTAGCGACGAATAAAATCTGCAAAGCATTAGAACTAGACCTTATTATAACTCGGCTAATTCTGGCTCAATTCATCATCGTCTCAGCAACTTGTAAATTTTATTAATTAAATGATTTCCATGAAGATCTCAATGAATAGAACTTTTTTAGTCGTTTCAATTTAAGTTGGTATTGGTAACTTTCGTTCGTTATTGAGAATTTCAAATATCTGCAGTAATTGTAATTTCATTTCGACAACTGCAGTGCTTTTAAATATTGACTTTTCCAGTTAACGTTGGCACCGGGTCAGATCAACAGGTCAATCTAATGGCATGTACGTGATTGGAAGGAGAACCTTGTTACGAACTAGTGTGGAGTTAAGTAGATCTAATAATCGAAGAAGAAAATCTTTCTACGAATCAATTTAGTTGAAAGTTGTTGCGGAATTGTATTGTCTGATTTTTTAGATCAAGAGTGATACTTTATGATTATGACATGCGATTCGTCACAAAAAACACCTAAAGTACATTTCTGTAGCTTGAAGCGTATGATGTAGGTGCTTGATGTTGCGGGATAAAAGCAAGCTTTAACGGATTAAAATTGTTCACTCCATGAAATTCACGCATGAGAAAACTTCTAATTGCAATAGTGGCTTTATAGTAACATGCGAAATTACTGTAAATATTCAAAAATTTGATGAGTTTGCAACGCACTGCGTTTTGGTCACTATAATCCTCGGTTTTTTGGAGCGAAATATAATGATAGAAGTGTGATTCGAATTTCAAGGGGAAAAAAGTAGATTTACATTTCACGAGGCATTATTCCAAGGCTGCTTATAAATCATATACAAGAGACAAAAAACTCTAAAGTGGTCAGACAGATTATGTTGACCGCTACGACGAATTAGTAAATAGGTAATTTGTTTTGGCAACTTTTTAACGGAGTTTTTTGCCAATTGTCGTTAAAGACCTAAATAATAATCTCTTTTACTTGGAAATTTTGGAACACCTGTATTTCTAAACATGTAAATATTTTACTTCAATTGTTTAAACATTGCATTGTCTTTATTCAAGTCCTTCTTTCAATGTAAAAAAAATCAAATGAATGTGAATGTGTATGTACATTTTGTACATATATTTATTTTTTACGTTGTTGAATTGATAAAGTTTACCAATTTTCATTGTAGTTGGAAACTTACAACGATCAAAAAACCTAAATGTTGTACGGTTTTCGTTCACGTTAACAAGAGTGATGTAGCAAAAATTGTTTCTAATTTGGAAAGGGTGGAATGTATGAAAGAATTTGTACAAAAATGTAATTATTTTCGATTTTTTAGGACTCCATCTTTTCCATGTTTTTCTTTTTTTAATTTATTTAGAGTTTTTGTAGTAGTTTTTTAAGACAATTCATATTTCATAGTCTCTAACTTTTCGTCAACGCCTCATAAAAGTTTTTGCATTCTCTGCATTTTTGTGAATTTTCTTGGAATAGTGGTCTGAAACATTCGAATCATGTAAATTCTTCGTATTAATAATCTTTTCAGATTAACAAAATTATTAATATTAATTTCTTCTTTTGTTTTCAAATTTTTAAAACTGCTTTAATTTTGCTAAATTTTTGTAGATATTTATTAAATTGAAGACATATCATATTCTAAATTCATGTAGTTTCGAGTTATAGGGTATTATCAAAATATTTCATTTTTTATTTTTTTTTAAATGGCACATTTTTGTAAATTTCTACAATTTTTTAATTCCAAGCTTACATACATTTTTAAATAATTTTATTATCTGCAGTTTTTGAGGCGCCTCCTTAACGTTTTGAGAATAAATAAAAAACTCCAATTTATACTTTTAAAGTCAAGATTTTTCGGATTGTGTTTATTGTTTAGATATTCTAAATTTTCTCCATTTTTTTATGATCCACATGTTTTCAATTTTAAAATTAAAGGTCATAATTATAGTTTCTTCATAGCTTACAAGCTTAATAAATGAATAGAAGATATGAATATAAAAAAAGCTGACAAGAAATTCATAAATTTTATAAAAATTGTAAAACTTTGGTCGTTCTAAAATAGAAAAAAACATTTAAGATTGTGAAAATCCAAGATAAGTGTTTTTTTTTTAAATTGCTAATGACTGTTATGATTCTTTATGCGATGCAAAGCTCAAGTTCTTAGTTTTTATTGCCCTTATAAAAATTTATTGTTTTAAAGTCAACCAACTACTAACTAGTAGAAACAATCTAAATTTCCTAGAAAAAAGGAATTGGTGAAAATTCTAGAAAGTTTAAAGAACTAATATTTCTTCTAAAAATTCTTTCAATATTTTTTTAGTTATCTAGATTATCGATTTTTTCCGTACATAAAAAAGTGGTTTTTAAAATGAAGGCATACTTCAATTTCTTCCATGTAGTTGAAGAATTACGCACATATTTCATAAAGTCCGCTTTTTAGTCATTAGTTTTTTATCTCATTTTACGTATTTTAAATCCGCACACGTTTTTGACTAGAACAGACGTAACGAACGTTTATCACTTCTTGAGCTTCTGTCAAGAAATTAAACAGAAGAAGATACAATAGCCAGCCAGTGCTTTTATTGAGGTTTGAGAAGATAATTTACTCAGGTTTTAACGATGTTTTCATCGTAACCTTCCTTATTCGATTCAACAGATGTTAGTCTGTACTCAACAATAAGCTCCGCAATGTAGTTTTATAGATCTCCTCATATTTATTACAAAGCGATGTAATGTCGGAAATGTAAAACTGTACTGACTTTTTTTCATCGAATTAGTATTCAACTACAGATCTTAATTCCAGACGCTCAAAGAGATTTCTTTCTTTTAGCTATTATATATTTACGCATTCGTTGCAGACCCTTCTATTGGACGGTCGTTGAATACTTTAAATATTACAGAACGTAAAGTTGTGACATTACGTTTTGGTTTCTCTAGTTTGAAACTGTAAATTTCTTATCATTAATTTACAACTTTGAACTGACGTTATGTTCCACGTTTCGTTCAAATGTGAAAAGAAACTTTGAAAAGTGCACTTTATTTATTTCATTTTCATCTGTCAAACTAATGGAGCTAATTCGACTAGTGGCACTTTTCACCAGAACTAGAAGAATGCGGTTCGATTTAATCCAAAATATATCATAAATTCCTCTTTTATTTAAGTGCGAATCAAATGAAGGATATAGCGGAAGATGAGCTCGGTTTCTCTTGTGGAAATTTTATAGCAAGTACGAAACTGAAAGGCGTCATCATAAAACCACACTTTATTAAAGTTGTTACCGAAACGAAATTGCTTATGACGTACTGGTAGGCAGCATTGTAACATTTTTCACCGAGATTGCGTAAATCTTGTTTTCTTTCAATTGATTAAACTCGTGACATTGTTACTACTCTCTACAATTAAATTTTCTTTGTTGCAGGTGAGATTTAGACACGAAAACTCTCCACGCTCACCCCATCCAAGATTATCTCATCGTACATGTGTGCAGAGTTAAATTTAAGCAAAAACAAGCGAAGATGTGAGAGGTAAACGAACTACAATTTCGTGGGTAGCTTCACTAGTTCATTGGCACTAATTTTTTGCAAACTGTTAATCAATTACTTTGTGTTGAAAGTTCAATGATTTGTCAGATGTATCAGTCTTTGTTTTTTATCGTAAACACTGAAATAAACGATGATTCTACACTAGTTGATGTAGTGTTAACGACATCCTTGCGTTAAAGTGACCTTTATTTATTTAGACTGTTTTACTTCTCTTGGTGGCAGGCAGGCAAAGTGTCGGTATCATTTGAGAAAAGAATGATTCATTCACTGAGGCGAGGAAGCTAAAACACCTACTCGCTTTCAACTTGTGACAATGTTAATGCGTTGTGCCCGAAGGGCCACTCTATCAATTTCTTGTTGAAGAATGTTTCCGGGAAACAAATGATCGGCATCTACTTGAATATGAAATTTTGTCGCAGAATTGATGATTCCAGAATACTAAAAGCTTTTAAAAGCTCGTTTTTTTTTGCAATTTTGTTGGGTTTTTTTAGTACAATGCAATGTGTTTGCAGTATTCGAAAGGAGCTCAAGATTTATTATGTTCTTTTGAGGAACTAGGGTAAAAAGGCAAAAAAAAACATTAAAGCCTTCAAACTCGTCTGGTCTAGAATATACATCGTTAATATTAACATACCGTATGAAAACTTAATTCAACTTTATCTAACACTTTGAATTTATTATGACATTTAATTAACGAAAACCTAGATGTAACCTATAACACATATAATTTATTTTTTTGTAGAAGAAGAAACTAAAGGGGATAATGAATGTCTTCACAGAATATCTCATCAATTTGACTTGGAAAATTCTAAAATTGTCGGAATATTCAAGATTGCTAAAGGATCCTCTTTTTTTTAGCCTTTCAATTATTCCAAAATTTCATGTTACAAATATTATTATTTATTCTAAAAATTTTTGAAATTTTTGCATTTATCAATCCGGTTTAGTTTAACCTGTAACTATCAGTTTGAACTTCAGTTACAAATGTAATTTGATATACGAAACATGTTAGAAAGATGAAACTAACTAACTAACTAGATTGCCAATCATCATTTATTAAACATTCCTATTTTTTGGCTTCGTGTGAAGCATGAAACGCTAATTTCTTCTTATGTTTTCATGAATATAAATTCAGCTATGAAGCAATCATCAAATTTTGGGACGACATCAGGTAAGCAGGGTTTTTTCATTTGAGAATTTTGGATTCTGAACTCTTCTACTTCTTCTAGATTTTAAAATTTGCGTCATTGTTTAAATTCTTGAAATCTGTGGCACTGAATAGTTAGTTATTTTATACTCGAGAATTTTAGATGTATATGCTCATATTTGGAAACCAGTTTTTCGAAAAATGTGAAATTTTCCCGTTCTAGATTCACATATTCATGTCTAAGACTCTTATATTCTAGATATGCAGATTCTTACATTCTATAAATAATTTAGGATTTTTAATTTACTCTATAATAGCTGAAATATTTAAAAATTTAAAATTGTAAAATAAAAGGATATAAAGAAAGGTATTGAAAAAGTATAAATTGGGCGTAAAATTCGCAAAATTTTCCACACTTGATTTTTTAGTATAGATATTTTTACATCCTTTATGGGCGTCGGAAAGACACAAAAATGTTTAAAAAACTTATAATTATTTTAAATTATCCACAAGTTTATATAAATGGAAAGTTTTGAAACTTTGAATAAACCACAGATCTCAATGGTACAAAAAATTGAAAATTAGTAAACAGGAATTAATATTGTTGTATTAAAATCTATTATTTTATGTCATTATACAATTATACATATTCAGTTTGTATATATTTTATTAATTTTGAAGCCTCTGAAAATACATTCTAGAGAATTAAAAAAAAATTATATTTTTTTGTTTTCTATTTTGAGTGTTAGAGTTTAAAATGTAGCATCTGAGTAAATACCAAATAATCTGAGAGTCTGTTAAAAATTCTAGATTTAAAAATATAGATTTTAAAATCAATCTAAAATTTAAGAATTATAAACTCAAAAGTTATGATAATTTTACTTAAAAATTGGAGCTATTTATTTTTGCATCAATTTTCTGGTGTCATTTAAAATTCCAAACAAAATAACATGTAGCGAATTTAAAAAAAGTTAGGATCCTATCAAATATTGATATTTAAAATTCATATAATATAACAAAAAATATATTTTAATAAAATGTATAAAGCGTTTTCGTGTCTAGTTTTGTTCTAGTTAATATCTCCGAAATTATCGTAATCAGGGATCAATATGATGGCTCCTTGGAATAAAAATTAAATCATCTGTCGAACAAAGGACTGAATATTATCATAATAAAATAAGAAAAATAAAAGCTAATTATTTTCTGTGCACTCTAGATAGTTTCTGGTGGTCTTGACCTGAAAAAGGGTCTGAATTCCGTTAATTTTAACCCATTTTCAGTTGTCAAACTTTCAATTAGTTTAACATTTAAATCAACCGTCGTCAGTTAAAGTTTACTTTTGTTTTGTTGGAGATGGATAGCAGTTGGAAATATTTTTCACACCGATTCGGAAGGAAACTGCTGTGTAACGCTGAATTATTTCTATAGACAAGCTCTGTCAAGTAATACGTCAAAAATAGTGGAGATATTAATATATAAGACTACTAGAGCACAATGCGGGAAAGTCGTCAATCGGATCACACGACGGAGGGCTTACTTAATTATTTTTTATCAGAGATAAAACTCTTGACTCCAGAAAATGAGTAGCGCATCAAATTCCATGATTAATTTTAATTTTAGGGAGCAAGGACTAATGATCCAGGCGATCTATTTAATACTCTAGGCTCTAGAGAAATCATCGATGTACTTGTAATCCATTCTCCCTTAAGCATTTACAAGGTAGTTAGGGAAGATTAATAAGTTTGTCGTCATTTACGTGCTTTCAGCAATATTGTTCAACGAAAGTATCTCTCAGATACCTCCCAACTAAAAATCATGGAGATTACTTTATCGAACGAATGTGAAGATTTAATTCCAACTTTAGTGAAAAAAAAAAAAAAAACGTTTTATGATTTTCTTTAGGTTTAAAACTGTTGAGTAAGATGAGTTTTTTCGACTACCAAGTGTCACTTTCTTTGAACTAAATCCCATTTAGTCATCCATTTTTTATGGCTCTGCTGGTCTTCGGTTCTAGATTTATATAAAATGTCAATAACTCCATTTCACGCAAGTGTGCACTTCTGTATTTAAAAGCACGCACGGTTTTTTGGGTTCAGTGTGGGCGAAACCTAACAATAGATTAAAAAATTGCAGGAAGTCTTAAAACAGCCAACGTGTAAAAAATTAGCATCAGCATTGCGATAAAAGAATTTATTGTGTTAATATTCATGTGTGTATGTAATTAAGATAGACAAAACGTTATGTGTGACGAGGGTAACACGCTTTGTCACGTTAGCTGTATTCGGTTAACTCGGATGGTAATGGTTGCAGTGATGAGTAATTATAACTTTGTCATATCTGGTTGCGAAGCAGATTACGAGATTAAATGCGTCTGTTTAGATGAGAAGCGAAACGGAAATTTGTTCGCCAAATTCAATTCTCCAAATCGAATGGTGGTTATCGTCTCCTGTATTTTTTATACTGCATTTCTGCAAGAACCGCTATCTCGTTCAAAAGCATCGGATTCTATGTTTTCATTTTCTCCACCCTCGTGTAAGTTGCGTATTCCTCTCGAGTATTATTAATTTTTTCCTTTTAACACTTTCTAGAAAGCTCTTCAATTTTTTATGAAAAATCAGAACGGGAACTCGGCGGGAAATCTGTTAAAAATAAATAGATATTAAGTGGTGTTTAAAATTTAAGCGTCCACGTCGAAGTTTAAAGCATATTGTGTTAAAACTAGCAATAAAAGCGATTAACGTGCAGCTGTGTAAGCCGCAATTTCGCACAAAAAGCTCTCATGGGTTCGCTTACACAAAGCCGTCTCAGCTTCCGTCGGTTACAGGGAACACACATTACACATACACACGACAACTTTGTCTTTGCTAAACTTAGGAATGGAATTATATCGAATTTCTTCATTTTCCTACTTGCTATCTCCATTATCTATCGTTCAACGTTTCCCGGTAATCGGAAGGCATAAATCATAACACAACGTGCTTTGATCTTTCCGTTTTGTTTCGGTTTGATGCAATTAATAGTTGGTGTATACTATGATTGCCGATTTTAGCTCGACCAATGTTATTTTTACAATTATGGTTTTCACGAATTTTCCAGGCGTTGGAAAAAAAAGTGGCATAAAATTTGTCCGTGCACGTAAATCGTAAAGATCGATTTAATGTTGGTTTTTAAGCAAAGCAAGGGTTCACAAAATTTGCTTTATATTGCAGCATAAAGGCGAGATGCAAGTCACAAAAAAATCAGGATTTTACGGTGTGCAAAACATCGATGGGAATTTATTATGCAATAAAAATCTTCAATTGTATCTCCTAAACTCGCAATTTACTGTGTGCGCTTCTTGACAAAGTAAACTCAAATAGATTTTCAAATGGTAATTTTAATAGAGTTTACGTACTTATGCAGGATGAAAAATATCTTTTTGAGTTATGATTCTCGCAATAAAAGCAGCAGGCAGTGACAGGTGGTGGGATATCAACAGTAAAATTGCATCAAGCAATAAAAGTTTTCAGAGAGAGCTTTAATTATTACCCATCCGACTTAGTAGTTTCCTACACTTTTCAGATTCTCAAGTTTTACAGTCTTCAGATTTTAGAGTTTTTAGGCTCTCAAATTCTCAGATTCTGAACTCTCTATTCTTTAGATCTTTTAGGCTTTTTAGGTTTTTAGAGTGCAACGCATTTTTCCCAACGCTACTCCAGTGCTCGGATTCTTTTGGAAAAAAGTCTTTAGGTTGCTCGTCTAACCAGTCGTTTACGGCAGACATCACTTCGTCATCGCCACCGTATTTATTACCATCAAGATATTTTTTTTAATTTTAGGAACAAATAGAAGTCAGTTGGGGCCAGGTCTGGTGAATAAGCACGGTGTTCCAACAACTCGACTCCTACGTTTAAAGATTTAAAAACCTCAATATCTAAGACTTGAAGTATCCAAGAATTAAAAATTTGATGATCTAAGAAACGGAGAATTTTAGGTCCTAGGCCCTAAATACAATTCTAGAATCTGTAAAATTTGTTACGTGAGTGTCAGTTCTGTTTTGTTTCCTTATGTATTCTTAATTTTTAGTACAATTGCTAAATTTTGCTAACACATAAAACTTGATGAGTTTGAACATGAGTTTTTTGTTTCAAACAAATTTATCTTTTTGTATGTTCAAATTTCCGTTCACGCCGAACTCTGGATCCCCAGTAAAGTATTTTTAAAATTCCCATCTAAAGATAGCCATAACATTCATTCTTTGACCTTTCAAACCTTCACTTACGAGCTTACTTGATACCAATAATAAAATTACAGTAAAAACGAATAAAGTATGAGGAAGATCGACAAATTACGATCCTCCTACTCTGTAAAATGTAAATCAATGTAAAGAACATCGCGTGGTAGTTTTGTTGCTCGTGCGCATTTAACTTTGATGAATGTAGTGGCTAATAACGTTAAGCCATTAGTAATAAAAAAGCTTCCCTAGAAAACTACAAATTGATAGTTATTATTTTATTATTAAGTTTATATTATAAACAATTAATTGACGTAAAAGGCTAGGTCAAGCTGTATATTGGTAACTTCGAACGAACGACACGTAACAAATCTATTAATAACACGCTTTGGTTTTAATACTTAACGGATTATTGAGTAATTTACGTTGACGGCAATTATGATTGAGTTCCACGCATTACTTAATGAATTTCTGGAAATAATTTAATCTCATGATTGACATCGATTAAATTTTACGCTTGTGATGATACAGGCGATTAATGTTATATCGCATCAAAGTTCCACAATCTATGGTTGTGGTAGAAGTTCTTTTGGTTTTTATAATTTGTGAAATATTGAGATCATCATTTCATGAATTGTGATATTCGATCAAGTTCAATAGGAATCTACGCTAAGCCATGCAAAACGGAATGGTGCTCTACAATTTCCAAGTGACAAAAGGGACCGCTAATTGTGCACAAATTACCATATACAGACGCAATTTACATGAACCGAACCGTGATGAAATTCTAGCCCATTGTGGATACTCTGTTGATATCTTATGTTGGTTCTTGCCTTAATTTTGATCGTTATGTATGGATATCGATTAAGATTAATTAACATCAGATGTTTGTTATATTATTTGATTTTAATATCACCGATGCCGCAACAAAACTTTGTAGTTATCGTGTACAGTCTCCGGAATATTTTGAGTAAATACATGAAGAAAAAATCTTTCTATGTATTTATTCTTGGAATAAAACAAAGCATTCTGTATCTTTCATTTCTGTTTGATCTGTGTGTAGGTCGAAACATTTATCGAAAAGGAGATACACGTCCTAGCTCTAATGAACCATTAAATATGTCAGCGGAAATAAATGCACATAAAATCACAATTCATATAGAATATACGTAATCCTATGATCCATCATGTGTGGCTTGGTGTTTTCAAAATCATGATACATTACATACAGCAGTGGCGGCCGGAACAACCAAATTTCCGTAAAAATATTGTCGAGTAAATTATTTCTTAAAATTTAACTGAAAATTATGCAAACGGACTGTTTGTTTAAAGGGGCACTTTCTCCTCATAGATCAACGAGAATTTATGAACTTTTGTGAAAAGAAATATAAGATAAAAATAGTTGCTCGTCTTGGTGTTGGAATAAGTTGAAAGTGTGGTTGTTTTGTAAAGAGAGCCATTTTATTTAACCATGCTTTAAATGAATGCTAATTTGATTAGCAAATATTTGTTTTCAGTCTCCTAACATAATATTTCACCGCCGAAATTTGAGGCAAAGGATAATCTGGTCATGGGTTTATTAGCTTAAGCGAATCGCATTTTGTCTCGAAAACTTTTTTACTTGTGCGTTTATTATAAAAGAAATTTGTACTAAAAACAGCACCGAGTATTAATGCAGAAGCACACGAACTATTGTTGTTTGATATCCGGACAAAATGATTTTCAGTTGCAGTTTATTATTTTGAATTCAATTTTTATTATATTATTGGAAAGTTTAATGTACATATTGTTGTACAAGTATTTAGGATTATAATATTATTACATTATTTTATGTAATATTACATTATTTGATTATTTTAAACAATTATAATTAGTTCAAAGAATTTAAAGGGATCGGAAAATTTAAAAGATTCAGGTATTAAACGAGTCCAAACGATGCAAAAAATTTAGAGAATTCAAAAGGAAATCTAAGCAATTTATGTTTCAAATTAAAGCAAGAATCTAGATAAAAAGATATAAATAATACGACAGAATTTAAAAATCTTGAAAATTTGAAAAACTCAGTGGTGTTTGTAGATTATTTGTAAATTAATAGTTTTTATATCTAGTCACTAATATCCTCAAACTTTAAAAATTAAAGTCTAAAATACATAAACTTTTAACATCACCTCCAAAATTTTGTTTTTAGACAAAAGAACATACAAAGTATCCATAGGTTTTAAATAATTGAAGAAAATAATTTTAATATTGTTAAAAAAATAAGGATATAGGGAGATTTAATTTTTTTTACAGAACTTGCGTATACAACGGTTTGAAAGAAAATTTGCACAAACTAGAGACTTTAAAGAATATAAAGGTAAAAAATCTATATATATATATATATATATATGATTAAATTTATTTAAAAATAAAAATAATAAAACAATAAAAATTTCCATAAATATTTATTTAGTTTTCTTCAGTCCACATACGCATTTGAAGGGCGTGTTTGCTAAAGTTTTATTTCATTATGGCTAATGTAAAATCAGCAGCAAACCATATTTGACGTTAATTTAATTTTTAAGTTCTCGGGTGTTAACGAGTTAATTTAGCTCTCTGGCACTATGCATGTACATAACTTGCAATAAAATTATCATACCGAATGAACTAAATCACCAAACACGAAGATAAATTAGTGCGAAAATAAAATAAAAAATTGTGAACGAAAGTATAAGAAGGTTAAAACTTTCGTGCAAAGAAACCATCGTAATGGCGCATGGCATCAATCTATTTGATCCAAGAGATAAATGCGGTATCTGTAGATTTAATGATGTGATCCCTAGGTTTTCCGCTATCCGCTCTTAAACTCTGATGTTATATGTTTTCGAAGCCATGTAAACTGAAGCACGCTTTGAAGAGTATTTCTGATTAGTTTGATTTCACAAATTTCTCGTGTTATTGTATAAATTTCCATCGTTCGCAAACAGAATTTCATATTGGTTTGCATAATCCTGAAATTTAATCTTTTGGATTAATCCCTGGGCGGATTGGATTTTGAAAACGTGTTGCAGCTACTTAATGATACCTGCTGCAACGTTTCCTGCTATGGAATTGCTCAACGACTTGCGCAGTGCGGGTGGTGACGTGATTAGTTTCGCCATAAATGTGATGGTAAATTCAAATTTTGTCGAATTAACAAAGGGCGAAAATGACGTTTGTTTCCGAATAAACAACTTAATTTCTGTGTGTTCCGACCACAAACCATTGTTTATGAAATATTGGAAATATTCGCTTAATTATCCTGCTTCTATAGCAATATCCCTCCAGATTACATAACATTTGAATAAGTAAACTCAGACTAAATTATGTTCATTTCGATTTGATTTGAACGAGATAATCTGAAGTATCCATCTGCATATTAACTCAGAATCTACTTTAAACTTGTCAGTTTACGATTTGTGGCAAACTGTTGGTTGCTTTCGTCTTTGTTATAGATGATGAATATTCACCTGCTAATGTTTAGACGTTAGATAAGACATTTTGTATACGATTTTGACGTGCTCACGAATAGGGTAGACAACATATTACACTAAAAAAGTAATCAGGCGTCTGTATTGACGTCGTTTCCACAATTCCGACAGAAATATTTGATGATTTTGCCGGTTTCTACTTCGAAATAAATTGTAAATGGAACATTTACAGCTTCTGAAAACGTTTGTTGCTATGTTCCATTTTGTTTTCTCACGTAACAATATGCTGAAAGCTGGACTAATTGGCTCTTTTAATTGGTTTCTCGACATTTCGAACGGAGGGTAAGCAAGGAGAAACCAAAAATTATATGTTTAGTGCGACGTTTCGTAAATAGTTTACATTCCTGGGTGACACTTTCACATGTGGACCATTTTAGTTAGTAGTTTAATGAAGACAATATTCCACGAGGAAGAAGAGGGTTGGATTCTTCACATCTTTTGGTGTTTTTGTTATCTCAATTTGTTTAGATCTTTTATATTCTAATTTTTTTTTGGTCTTTGGTAATTTTTACTAAATTATAAAATGAACGTTGAAAATACGTGAAGATAAAATAAAATTAGATCAAATTACTTAGATGTTTCGGAGTTTTTGTATTCTTTTAGCTCCTTGAGATTTTTTGGCCATTTTGGATGCAAATTTTTATGGTCTTCGAATTTTTCGACAATGCTTTACTTAATTTTTGAAGTTTAGATTTATTGGAGTTCGTTAGATTTTTTAGACTAACCTTGTAGATTTTTGCGATTTACCAGATGCTTCAAAGTCCTTTTAGATATTGTCAATTTTTTAGAATGTTCAGGTTATTTGTAATATTTATATTTGTTGAATTGTACACGTTCTTAGATTTTCGATTTTTCAAACCGAATATGATGACTTGTAGAAAATACAGTTAAAGTTTGACCAAGCATTTCAGAAACAGCCTGTATAAATATTACAATTGTACATGTTATCCACACATTTCCCTAAAATCTCCCTTTATTTATATTAATCGAAGTTTCATCAGATGATTAGAATCGAAATCGACGAGATAAACACACTTTGCTCAATAAAATTTCTTGAAAGCACCCTTAGGTTAAAAAACACTGATTTTAAAAATCCGAGTACAACGCGGCGAAGGAAAGAAAATCGGATGCTTTATTGTTAGACAAGAAACCGCATAACGCAGACGTATTTCTGAGGACATTCCTCCATTGCAACAGAAGAAAGTTCTAATATTTCACTGTCATGCGATACGCATTCTTATATAAGAAATTTTACTGTTCGAAAAGTAACAAAATCCGTAATGAAATTCATATTTATGTTACGAGACCATTACAAAGTTTAGATGCACCAGCCGACAGCATAAATTATCATTGAAGTGTATATTTTTACAAGTATTACATATTCAAGTTCGTTGTTTTGCGTCATTAACAGAATTACCAAGTTAGATTTGTGAAAATCTTAAAAATTCATTATGAACGTGCCCTCCCCCCGTGATTACTAAAGAATAGAATATGGAAATCGCAGTCAACTTGAATGAAATTTCTTTTTAAACGTTATATGCAAATTGTTATACAATGTAAGAAGCTCCGAAACTAATTACAATAAGAATAATTTTCCAACCAACATAACTTGCATCTAAAACTTTAATGTCTGCATAAACCACCTGTAGTTGAATCCACCAGTTTGTGAAGTACGTCACGTAGTCGAAATTTAATTTAGTTAAAAATTACCTCACGAAATTAGTATCTAATGTGACAATGTTACCTCAAAAATGGTTAAGCTGTAGCGTCGGTTACAACTGATGCTGTTTTCAAATTTCCCTTGGAACCTACAGACGTCAAATTAAGCTTAGAGAAAATAAATTTAAAATTATATAAGCAATAATTTAATCTGGGATTTCTTTTTACATAAACAGAATTTAAAATAAAATGGAGAAAAGGAAGCCTGGGGAGCCGACTGTGGTCTGAAAGAGCAATATTTTACAATGTTTACATTAGCTAGGAAACGTCAACTTTACGCCCGTTGTACTTCCCCTTCGTTCCGAGCCACTATTTACATTAAATTCCTGAATAAAGATCTTTACAACTCATTATATGAAATTGAAGAATCCTTCTATATTCAAGGAATTAATTATCGATCGGTGCTATCGAGACAGAGTATCGCGACGCGATATCCAACAGCAAACTCAAAACATAATAAAATCCTGCGATTGCACGTGTTTATCAAGACAATTACACGAATTCAGCGATTTTTTTAGGGTTACGTAGTAGCAGTGAAAAGTTTGGAAACCGAACAGGGAGCTCAGTTCAACCGCCGAAGAATTTGTCAAACGTCCTAGCTGATGGGAAATAAGTAAACGGTAACTAGAAATTTTCTTTCATGAATACTGCAATTTTTAAACGTCACGATGAGATCAAGCGTAAGATGGAATGTGCTGCTCTCACATTCTTATTAAATGTAATTCGAGGCTCTACGTGGCACATTATTCACTCCGCCAGTTCATATTCAAAGAGATATGTAAAATGAATGGGAATACATGTGTATAATTTTAGTGGTGCACAGGCTGAACCAACTATCATAACACAAAAAGCTTATCGCTTAACCGGATATGTGGATGAAAAATTCCTCTGGAAATTGATTGAACGGCGAATTTTATCAAATCGACCAGAAACGTGTGTTAATCTATAAACTGTTGCATTGTTTTTACACTGGCACCATGGATGTTTGGAAAATTCCTTGCTTTTGGGTTCAGTCAAATAAAACGGGTCTCATTTTATTAAATCCAACTTTTAGAAAAAAAAAATGAAAATAACAGGTTTGCAGCATACAACCACATTTGCAGCTTTAAAAAAAATGCATTCTTCTATAAATTATGAAAAATAAATCTCGTTTTTTGGATTTAGTCAAAGAATCCAAAGGATCTAAAGAACTTGAATAATTCCCAAAACTCCAAATATCCTAAACCATTTGGGTTTGTAGTGCCTATGTATGCATTCTCTTCGAAACTTGTAGCATAATTTATAATAATTTGGAACTTACCTTCATCAACTGTATTGCTACTGATATTATTCCACTAGTTTTTACCTATTTTTAATACAATTCACACATCACATGGTATAAAATATTTATTCTCTGCAGTCGACGTTACAAAACAAATAAAATCAATAAAAATTTAATAACATAACAGATGTGAAAAAAAAAGTTAAAAACGATTATAGAGTTCATGAAAAGCCAATGAAAAACGCCTGAAACTACAAGGATTATTCTTCAAAAAATACATTATTAGTTTAACACAAGAGAAATCGAAACGACAAAGTTTTGTCAGAAAACGTAAAAGCATTGGTACAATGTTTACGTTACAGGAAAACGCAAAATGTGTCGCGAGAAAATGGAGCAAAAGGTGTACGAAAAATCCGAAGCCAAGCGATCTATGCAAAACATTCAACTCATAAAGTATGTTTCAAGTTTCACAGATCGTGGAGGACATAATTTTGTCTTTTTCATGACTGATAAGGAGGTAACAAGAGCATTGACAACAAGTGGTTGATAAAAAATACAAAATCGTGGAAAACGAAAGATTTTTCTTCATTTCTTGATTTGTCAATTCGACTAAGTGGATAATTACGACCAGGTGACTGAGAAACATCTGTACCACAGGTGTCTCTTAATCACACGTCATCTGTTGAAGAAAAAACATGCATCGGTGTTATTACACAAAGGAAAACCCGTTGAGTGCTTATTTTTGAACCTACAGACACATTGAAAAGTTTTTAAATGTTCGCGAGCAACAAATACGTGAGAGCGTTATTTGTTTTAAGAAAATAAAAGATTTTCTCACGAGCCGTGGTGATGTTTAAATAGGTTCTGGAAGGGTATAAAGAGGTAAAAAAAAGAAATTTTTATTAAGGGGGACAAACGTATCATATCTGATTTGTTCCGTCTTAAATTCCTTACGTTCTGCTTAAATTATTCAACATCTTTTAGAGTATCTGATCTGGTTTCGCAAAGCGATGTGCAAATTAGATCTAAAATCAACAAGTTCGAGGTGTAACGTCGGCTTTGTTTTAACAAAAAGTCTCTTTCGTGAAAAACCGCAAACTTCTATTGATTCGTCCGAATAATACAGAAAAATTGGTAACAATCGTGACACCGCTTTGTAAAAAACAGGCTAAATCAAAATGAAATATAAAGGTAGCCAGATGTGAAAACATCAACATTCTGAAAAACGTAATGACCCAAACAGCGTTTCTCCGAATAATATTTTTTCTCTATTTTTCTCGGCGATCCTAAATGCAACGTACCTCATGCTTACCTGCGTGGAATATAAAAATGACGCAAAATGTAACAATGTGAGTGGAACGAAAAAAGCTCTCTTCATTAGACAGATGTCGGGGAAAAATCCGGAAGCCTACAACTCGTAATAAAATAATATTTATTTGTTAACCAAGTGCATGACTTTCCACGTGGAGCCTTGAGGGTGACGGGTTAATTCAGGCGCGCAACCTGAACCACCACGTTATTGATTTAAACCGCCCCGAGCCGCGCGCAATGCAGCTTCTGACAGCTTCATCCGCCACCCCCAGATCTCTTATTGATGGTCATTTTGTTATGTCTGATTCTGATTCAATTGCCATTTTGAGAGATATGAACTAATTCCTTCGCATTAAATGAAGCCATTGTTCAGGGAAATGTTCTCTCTGAAATCTTCGATCCGACTTCCTGTACAGGTGACTTGTTACACTACATTATCTAATTATGCAGCCTGGAAAGCTCAAGTTGTTAACATTTCGCTGGAGATTTTCTTAATTTTTCTGTACCACATGCACTGGCATTCAACACGAGAATTAATCTTGCAATTTATGGTACAAACACATGTTAGAAAGCTTTACAGTAAAAGTTTCCTAATTTAAGTTTTAATCTCGATTTATAACGAGCACCCAGAACACGGCATAATGGATATTAAATGCTTCGACGTCCCTCGCTATAAATCAACGCAAACAAATTCTCTCTATTCCCATTTTTATTCTACCCTAAACTGCAGCATTTAATTTCTGTTTTAAGGGGTAATATACGTGAATTTCATATAACGCCATAAATTGATCAAACTGCGATGTGTTGTATAAAAATGTTTTGCCAATATTGATTATCCTCAATGGAGCCGCCGGTTTTAACTTAAGCGCTTTTAATCCCTTTTAGTGCCTGATACGGCGAAATTTTGCCGAAATCATCTCCAATTTCTCAAGATTTCGGGCTGTAAAAACTGCACCGGTACTGTAGTTAGAAATCTTGGTTCGTAATTAAAATCTGCACTTATTAACTTCACCTTGAAGAAAATCTGGAAACAAGAAACTCCCGCTATTATTCGCTAATTAATTCGCTGCTGAAAAAATTAACACTGGATTATTTTAATTATGCAGATTCTTATGCGGGATTTCGTTATTCATATAAAGTTTAAAAGCTAAAATATATCATAAAGTTAACATAGTATAAACTTATAAAGTTAAAGGCTTTTTTACGGATCATGACTCGAAACGATTTTTCAACTGCTACATGGGTAATTTAACGACTTTTCTATTAGTTTTCTTAGTTTAACATCTTAAAAATCACTTTCCGAGCCCACTTATTTGAATTTAAAGAAACGCTATAAAACAATAAACCCAGATAAGTGCTATCTGATATCACTTATAAATAAAGAGCGAAATAAACGCAACGAAATGATCGTAAATATAAGGCAAATTATTGCAAAATATGAAACTCGTGTAAAAAATATGCAACTGAATCAGTGGATTTTAGAGACGTTCGATTATTTGAATTTTTTGGGATCGTTTAGTTTGTTTACATCCTTTGAATTATTTAATCTGTTTTTCTATTCTTTGTATCCCATGAACTGTTTGAATGCTCGGATTTCTAAAATTTTCTAATTTCTTCGGATTCTTTACATTCTTTAGATTTTTCATATTGTCTTCGATGTGTTGCATGGAACAACTTTTTTGATTTCTTTGAATTTTTGCTGTTTTTTTTTAGGTTATTTTTAGATCATTCATACTACTTCTGTTTTTTTCCTTTTGTGTACATTCTTTAAATTTTTCAAATTCTCTGCATCCATTAAGTATCGTATACGTTCAATCTGGAAAGAATTTTCCAGGGCATCGATCTTAAAGTGGTTTTCACTTCCGGACCAAGCCTCCAAAGTCTTCTCGGTAATCCGAAAGATAAAATAGGAGCAAATGAAAAGCTGGTCATTTATGAAATAAAATGTTGAGGTCGATAAAAATTTGAAAATAATTTTAAATTTCTAGATATTAACAATAGGGTAGTAATAATGTTAATTGTGAACTTCGACAACAGCTCCATATTCTCTTTCCTGATATCTGTCTTAAAAAACTCCCAAAAATCTAAGTTAATTAATGTAATTATAATTTAATCGTTGGTGTGATGATGCTGCCGAAAAGCGTATCAGCGAGAAATCTGACTTTTTATGTGTGGGAGAACAGTGCTTTTTTAGTTTAATGAAGACCCAGAAAGTTCATTGTATTCTTTTCATTCTTCAAAATTCTTATAGTAAAACTATCTGAAATTAATTATTATAGCAATGTAAAATTTAAAATTCTAAATTTGATGAACCTAAGAATTTGGGCAGCTCAAAGCATTCTGTGAAAATTTTAAAATAAAAGATTAAAAACTGCAACAAGGACGATGATTTTAAAGGCAATTTGAAAATTCTAGATAATTCAACAATTCTAAAATTCGAAGACAATCTAAAAAAATCAAAAGAAATCCAAGAGTTAAAAAAATATATCATAAGTAAAAGGATACGAAAATATTTAAAGATTTTGAAAACTCCCAAAAATATGAAAAGTTTAAAGCATCCTATGATAATCCAAAAAAATTATAAGGTTAGAAATTGCGTGGTAGAAGTGGTGCAGATTTAAAAAAAAAATTAAAATTGAAAAAACTAGATACAGAGTAAATATGAAATCTGAAACATTAAGAAGCTCCAAGTAAATATAAATACCCGAAGCAAAAAAATTAATCTGCAACATTTTTGAAACATCCTGCTGTGGGAATCGACAAAAAAATATAATATTAAAAATTACAGAACTACACACTAAACTAAAACTAATAAAACACTAAACTGTATGGAAATTTTCTAAATCCGGAGCTTTAAGAAGGCTCAGAAAATTCAAAGATAACGAAGAATCGAAAAAATATAAATATTACAACTAAGAGAATACGAAAATAATTATCTGAAGGTTCTTACGAATATTAAAAAGTTTTAAAAATCTATGGGAATCCTCTAGAATTATTTAAAAATAGATAAACTATTTAATCTATTTTAGAGGTCTAAGAAATCAAATCCAGAGAGTTCGAAGAAATATTCCATCGAAAAATTATTAAAATTAAAAATATAAAAATAATAAATTAATCTTATGAAATTTATCGTCCATTTTTAAAGGAACTGTCCCATTTTTACATTAAAATTAAAAAAGACCATGGCTGCTCTACTTTACACGTATGCAACAATACATCATTTAAATAATTAGAGTTATACAAAATTTATCGGTGATGAAACGTGTTTTCGTGTTTCATTATTTATAAATTTCTGTGGATCTAAATTTGGTCAACGGTTGAATAAATACTTACACTCCCATTGTTTCTTTTTTAACAAATACTTCAGTCCATTTGATTGTTAGCTTAGAATTGGTAATCTTACAATTTCCTTTGAAATCTTGAGTCGCAGTTGGTAATTAGGTATGGTAGTAATTTAATTAAGAAGAGTAAACTTCACAACAAGTAAGGAAACCACACGCTTATCTAATGATTTATACGGTACGGTCAGCCGTTAAATACTGCTCTTTAAGCTTCTATTATGTACACGTTGTTCTAAATAATTACTTATAGTTCCTACAAATTGCCCTATAACGAGTTTAGTTTTGAGAGGTATTAAATGCTTGTTTCACTTTAATATTCCATCTTCCACACCGGCAAACTTCTGCACTTATCAGGTTACGTAAATGGTCACATTAATTATCTGATTATTTACTTAGCTTTCCTACTAAGGGACGTTTTGCCCCGGTGTGTTGTTTTCTTTTTTGGGGAATCTTCTAAATTTAATTAATAGTGAGCAAGAGAAGAGCTCAATTTAAATAAATGAAAAGAAATATAAAAGTTGAGTGGGTCGTTTGATTCTCTTTTTGGCTTATAACAGATTTATTATTTGTTAAAATCCGGAAATTAATCCGGAAGTAGTTGGTATGGAACTAGTATTAGATATTCATCAGCGAACCGCACCGATCTCTGCTAACATGAAGGTTTTAATAGTTGTTATTGTTGTAGAGGACTGAAAGCGGTTGCAAGTAATTTCGAATCAAATGGTGGATATATTTGTTCACTAGTCGCATTATAGTAGGTGGGCCCGAAAAATTTTAAGTATTTTTTATTACATCTTGTACTTTATATATTTATCTTCAGTAATCAAGATTAGAAATTATAGTTAGCTAGAAAGTCGTAACTTGTTTTTTCATTTTTATACAGTGAATGTCGTTTATAGCGACGGCTAAGGGACCGGAAATTTTGAATCGTTATAGCCGGACGTCGTTGTAAGCGATTGCATATTTTTTATTCATAATATTAAACAATTATGATTGGAAACAAGAAACACGCCATATAATGTGAAATAATTAGCCCTATAATTTAACAGAAAAACTGTAATTTTTTATTGTTTTAGAAGATTTACAGTTTGTGTGAAATTTTATCTCGTAAAACCTCTAAATTTATTATAGGTTTTTTAAAATACGGATGTTTGGCCCCATAAATTGTAAGACAATATTGATTCCAATAATTAAGCAAACTGAAATTTAAAAATATTTTGAATACTGAGTTTTCAGAAAATTCAAGAGTGTTTAAATAAACATTACTGATGACATATGATGCTTTTAATCAAAAAACTGTCCAGTAATTGAATTTGGTCACAAAAAATTTTAATTGTGTAAACAGAGGGTAATTTTTTAATTTTTTACTTTTTTTAAAAAAGTTTTAAATTAGTGTTCTAAACAATTGTGTTTGTGGAAATTATGTGGATATGTTGTCAGTTTGAAACAACTATCCAAATTTTATGGTTAAAGAGTTGGGCTGGACATCCATTATCTGATTCAAATATAGAGGCAGAAATTTTTTTCTTACGTGAACTTCTGTAAAGTTTATTACCAAAGCCAATTAAAGAGGATTTGTCTGAAATTGACGAAGATAAAACCACGTAAGGCAAAGAGTCACATTTTTATTACCAACAAGTAATTAAGAAAAAAGTTTACCCATTTTGAACGCCCGACCTGCAGAGTTCCAAGAAGGTGATGGACAGGTGGTGTCCTTCTTTGTGACATTTTGATTAATCGACAAACGTATTACGGCACACATGAAACCCCTTTTAGATGTTAACAATAATAACAAAAAACATCACCAGGCAATTACTTCTCTCCTTTTAGCTCCACTTTCTCGTGAAAAATTAATAAGCAACAATTTTAATTACAGAATAAATTTTCTTTCTATGATATGAGTAAACTTTATTCTTCCTCTTGTTTGAACACAATTTTGTAGTAAAACTAAAACTATAGTTAATCCGTGGAATTAATTTCTTAAAAAAAAATGATAAATATTTTTCTTTGCAGGGGAGCGACCTTTTCCATGCAGTTGGAACAATTGTGGCAAAAGATTTGCCCGGTCCGATGAGTTGGCAAGGCATACTCGCACTCACACAGGAGAAAAAAACTTCGCGTGTCCAGTCTGCAACAAAAAATTTATGCGAAGCGATCACTTGAGGTAATTCATTGTATTTACTTTTTCATCTCCTGAGAAATCCCATGCTCCATTTTTTTTCACACCAATTCAATTCCTTATCACACAACAAATAAAAATTTAAAGTGCTCGTTGGCGCTCAGCAAACTTAAACGTATGCGAAAAATATATTTGAATCTTTCATCATATTATTATCTTGAGAACCATTTCCAGCGCAGAAATAGCGGTTGAGAAGATGTTTTCCAATTTTATTATAATGAGCTCTCATTTACCGCTAACGGCTGACATTATGATAAGAGATTCTATAAACTAAACGTGTCACCCTTGTAAAAATGACTTCAGTAAATATTCAAACCATGCTTGGTTGCTTTCTGGCGTTTTCTTTTCTTTTTTTGTAAGTTATGTTTTCAAATTTCTTGTCGGTAACTCAAAAGTTTTATTGCGTTTGTCTCGATTTTTACAGTCACAACTTACAACGTACCGATGGGAAATAAAAACATTGTTACTATAATAGGAATATGACTTTGTTGGCGTTATAAAGGGACATGGTGCTTCGTAGTTGGAACTTTCATCAATTTTTGCTAGCTTGGTGTGAAATTAGTTGGAATTAAACAGCGCCCAACAATGTTTACGAAAATATGCTCATCTGTAGCAAGCAAACAACTAAAACAGACTTAATAAATATGCAATAGAATCGCTTAATTATTTAGAATACAATTTGTTTTTTTTTTTAGATTTTTTACAAATTTTAAAGTGTGCTTCATTCGTCTCAAAAAGCAAGGATAATTTAAACTATTAGTTAAATTTAGTACATTACTATTTTGGATTATTTGTAACATCAGTAGTTAATCGTAAGTGAACTTGTAAACAAAGTTTCAAAGAATCTTATTTAAAACGGTAATTTTTCTCGATACAGAATCTTCAGTGTAGTTTTCTGCTACAAAGGAAAGGATAATAACCATTCGCCTATTCGTTTAACGGTGACAAATTCAACACCGCGTTTATCAACATCGTTGCTGTAGAGCGGTGAAAGCAATGCCCCGTATACATTTCGGGGTGAAAGTTTCAAAAACTTGGCAATTATTTTCGGAACTTTATACAATGTATTCATTCCTATGTGCTGAAGGGTACGCTTTTTCTGTCTGTAGGTAGTTGACAAAAATTTTTGCTGTGAGGAACTACTCCACACTCTTCATCGATTACACAAAACTTATCAAATTTCCCATTTACCATGTTACTTTGCTTAAGTTAAGGTATTACTTCATTATATATCTCTTCTATTGGTCTGTTACTTTCCATTCTTTTTGCTCGAGGTTCTCTAGTTCTGCCGTATGTATTCCCCTAGTTCAATGCGTTTGGGTTCTTAAATGTCTTTTTTTGTGTTGTTTTTCCGATTTTCTGAAATTGTGGATAGTTTTTTTCTTTAATTGTTCTCACCAGTTAAAGTCTCTTAATCGTCTTCGTTTTAATAAAATTGTGACAACATTCGTCAAACAATTTTTTCAAGTGGAATTCTCTTTTTCAAAGCACTTTTTTTGTTGTATTTTCAATACTTTTTTTTATAGGCCCATTCTTTTTCAATGTCATTTTTTTTATTTCGTTTAATTCTTTTGTTCATTTTTTTTTTGTAACATTCTCATTACTTGCTTTGATATTACAAGGATATAGGCGGTTTCTACATCTGCGGCCCTGAACGATCTTACATCTCTTGTCTCTGTAGTAGTCTGCTGCATTAAAAATTTTATTTTACGTGAAGTTATACTTTATTCTTTGTTGCGGTAAATCTTCCCATCGTGCAGCGGTCGCTCCTTTCAGATCCTCAGTTTCGTTGTATTGGTTATTATTGCCGTAAACCTTTGTTAGAAGAATTTTCCAAATTATTTCTATGGGATTTAAATCAGGCGAACGTGGCGGTCACCCAATTGGGATGATATAATTATTTAGCTGATTTCTTGTGCTGACACTTCTGTGGGTCATTATCTTGTTGAAAGATCAGTAAATATCGCCGATTTTTTGCCATATGGTCCGATCTGCCCAGTATATTATTAACCAATTTTATTCAATTCTTAGTTAATTTGTATCAATCATTTTGCAACAGCTTAAAACCGAATTTTTGTCTCTGTACACCAATTTAGATACTACTGTTTTTTTGCATACAATTTTTTGGTATCACAATACCAACCATGCACGCCAAAGCTGTCATAAGAATTTAAAAAAAAATTAAAAATGTTCTTTCTTCGTTTTCCAGATCGTTCGCTTCCTCTGATAAATAATTTAATTTAACAAAAATAATATGTTTTTAGTATTATTACTTAGAGCCCAGGGGCTCGAGGAACTTCATCGCAATTACCTTGACCTCTTACAATAATTTCTCCGTTGTTTACAGCACTTGTTCTCAGGTTTCCTTGTTTTCTGCTACCTTACGGATTCCAATTAAGGACTTGCTTGACAATATTCGTTTGCTGCGTCTTAATACGTGGGCGCTGTAATTTGATTTTCATTGTCGTATTTCTATTAGCTGTTATTTTCTTGTTTACAATTTCACCAAACTGTTTTAATGAGTAATGTTTAATGAGTTTAATAAGTTTCTCCAGGAATTTGTTACTGCTGATTGTAGACAGC
The DNA here is from genome assembly GCA_030157275.1 of Cynaeus angustus. Taxonomy (NCBI): domain Eukaryota; kingdom Metazoa; phylum Arthropoda; class Insecta; order Coleoptera; family Tenebrionidae; genus Cynaeus; species Cynaeus angustus. The sequence continues at coordinate 25,014,987 of CM058061.1, read as the reverse complement.
AAAAATTTGTACAGGGTCCGCCAACACGGTTCGGTTTCGGCTTATAAACCTATTTAATTATCAAGTTATATGTACTATTTTTTTCTACATATAGAAAAAGCAATAAAAGCATTATATGCAAAAAAAATTCAAAATTCAAAAGCAATAAATCAGAGGTAAACTTAAACCCTTCTTAGGAAAAGAATAAAAATGAAATTCAAACATGGATTACAACATCTGTTGCCGAGAAATTAATTGATATTTAATTTTCTAACAAGATTTATGGTATTGGCTGCTAAACTTTAAGCAGACTGTAAAATAATTTATAATACCTAGTATTTCTACCCTTATTAACATAAGTTGTCCCCGCAATCCTGAACATCATATAATCCTTGTCGCAAACTAGGTAAAATTTTTGGATAATGTTTAATGTATTTTTATACTTTTTACCATCAAAGCATAGCATACATCTCACATATGGTTAACACTAGAGAAAATATGCTTCGTAGCGTTACATTGCTTGTATATTTAAATAAAATTGTATTAATAACTTAATAATTAAACAGATTTTTAGACCGGGACATGCGTTGGCGGGTCTTATGCTTGTTCAAAACGAATGATTTCCAGGTTCGGCATCCGTACATCTTTATGTTCATATTGAAAATTTGTAGTTTGATTTCTCGAAGCATTTCGTACGCTTCTTTTACATTTTTGATGCATTGTCTGATATCATTGTGATAACGCTAGCGATGTAACAAAAACTGTTCTCTACGTCTTCGTTATTAAATTTGAATAATGTCTCATTAATTGGATTCTTTTTCACGGATTTCGTCGTAGTTGCATTTATTTTCAGTCTCACTAGTCGTGATTGCTCAATTAATTTTTCAAGTTTATTCTGCATCGCTGTATATTATAAGCATATGTCATCTGCAATGGAGCCTCCATATGATTTCCATTTGTGCCATGTCAATATATTCTCGTATTTCTGTGGTCTGTTATTTTATTTACAATATTTAGTAAGGCGGTTTTTCTCCAATTGCTGCATACACTGAGGTTCCCTTTTTCTGGTTGTTTACGTACCAGGCCTTATCTCCATTTTAACACATTCTGCTCCTTTGTGTTATTTTCCTCCATTGCGGGTCATAATAAGTATTTGTGCTGTTGACGATGATGATGTTGGGGGTGAAGTTTTTAATTTCTTGGTCAATTTCAATGTTATTGCATTACCAAAACTGATATTTAAAAGCTGACAATTTTAGTACTATCGGTTAAATTAAATTGTAATAATTAAATTGATCAATCTAAATTGATTTAATATGAATAGATTTATAGTTAACGTTAATGAAAATAACGTAATAAATGAAACGCGTCTAAATTCTGCCTCGTTTAATATTGAATTCACCAAAAACATGTACCTAAAGCTAGGTTAGGTTTCGTCAGTGTTATACCGCTGTCATTGGTTGATTTTCAGATTTCTCGAAATTTGATTGGTTATTAGAATATAGCGGGAAATAATCTTACTTAATTTCTTAATCTTTATGCCATTTATTCTTTTTAATTTATCTTGAGTGGCTTGTTTTTTTTAGATAGAGCTCATGTTTTCTTCCTACTTATTCTATTTACCTTTCTTCTTTGCTACCTTTTCTTCTTCGACTATGGAGCTTAGCTTCAAGTTTTTCTTTGAATGTTATCTTTCTAACTTTATTCATCATTTTTAAACAATTTTCAATATTCTCAGAATAAAAACCGCATTATATGTATAATTTAATTAATTTAAAATTTAACTTTTTGTCATTTTTAAAATAAACTTTTGGATATTTCCTCTATATATTTTTTTTGTTTATTTTCGGCACTTCTTTATTATTATCAGGCGTAGAATGCTTTTCAAAAATTCACAAAATTTCCAACTTAATTCTAAAATATGAAGAGAAAATATGCAAATATGCAAATAATAACACATACGTAGCTCTGAATTTTTTCGACTTTTACTTCTAAACAAGCCTATCGGAAAAAATTCAGGGAATGTCTAAAAATTAACACGATCACAATTCGTTGCGGGAAATCCACAAATTTCCATTTATGATATTTTCTATGATCCTCCCAATGTTAATACCATTCCCATTTTATTTTCAGCTTTTTGTGGACACTATTTTACATTTACCAATATTTACCATTTACTATAAGCGAAGAATGCGTTTCAAAATTTCACAAAATATGCAAAAAAACAACACATACGTAGCTATGGATTTTTCATGAACCCCGCTTTTTACGTCAAAACAAGTCTATCGGGAACAATTCAGAGGATACCAGAAAATTAACACGATCGCAATTATTTGAGGGAGTTCCACAAGTTTCCATTTTTTATATTAACCTTTTCAATGTTAATACCATTCCTGAATCCCATCATATTGTAACAACAAGCTCACCAATGTTTGAACGTTTGTGAACCAACACAAACACAAATACTAATATTCTAACGTATGATCGCTTAACTAATTAATTTGTTACAGCAAGCACGCGAGACGACATCCCAACTTTGACCCTTCGGTGCTACGACAGCGTCGGGCTCCCAACAGGGCATTCTCAATTAATTCAAGCGACGGAACCCCTTCCGATGTGCTCTCTGATTCTATGCCCAGTCCATAGAAGACGTAAAAAGAAAATGAACAAAAATATAGACTACTTTAGTTATTGTAAAACCCAGAGAGTGTTGCCTTTTCAAGATGTTCTTCGAAATATTTCAAGAAAATTGTGTCACCCTTTTCATCTTCTCCGGATTTGTGTTGAGTTGGTGACTCGGGTTGCGGTTTCATATTGTTTATGAAATGTATCTTACGTGAGCTGCGATAATGTTTATATACGTGATTTGTTTAATTAGTTAGGTTGCAGAGATGTACTGCGAAATATTTATAATTTGTTTTGTTTATTGTTAGAGTAGTTTTCAATGCTCAATCACTTATTTGGATTGGTTCCAATTTAAACAATATCAGAAGTAATTAGTGAAAAATATGTTGGAATCTGTGTATTAGACATGCCCTGCGAAAAATTGTTGTATATAATCATAGAATAAGGTTTATTTTTTATTACGAGAAAATAACGTATCTAGCTTTAAATAAATTCAATTAACAACAAGTATTAAAAAGACGAAATTCTAACTTTCGGTTTTCTTTCTTTACAGTTTGTTTTTTATATCGGTACCTGTTCCAAATAAGACATTTCGATTTATCTTGAAATGTACGTTTCTTGTTTTATTTAACTATTAAACATTATTATTTAATTATTGTTTCTTTCTCCCTGCTCCAAAAGTGTATAGACAATCGTATAAAAAATTTGTTTCTTTTTTTTCACACTTTATTCTAAATATAAAAACTAGTGATTTATTAGAATTCTAAAACTTTACAATAAAAAAGAGATAAATATAACGGTAAACATTTAAAATTGTACAAATTCCACTACCCCGACGCAGATTTTTGTCAAGAAATGTAAAACCCATCTATTGTATAGAATAGTGTATGATACTGAATCGACAATATCTGTGGTTACGTTGTTTAGAAATTCCCGTTGCCTTTATTTTCATTGTGCTTTGAAACTTGTACTGCAGTTGACAGCTTATCTGAATACGCAAGATGCGTGAAATTAGCAATATTTCCTGAAATGCAAAAACAATTCGAACAAAGCTGTTACAATTACAAAAAAGGTTACACAACTCGTTCGTCGTACGCTTGTTAATTTTATTTAAACGGAAAAATTAAGTGCTGAGATCTATGAATTTATTTGTTCTGCACATTGTCTTGACCAAATTAGATACGCAGTCAGAAAGGTAGAGTATTTTTGTATTAAATAAGCTTATCATGTGTACCTAAAATATTCAATCACAATTTTATATCATGTGAACATTCATTGATTATCCTATAGAAAAATTGTAAATATTGTACATACAAATGCAACAATATCAGTGTTTATGTTATAAAATGAAATAAATAAACTCATAGAAGTGTTAACTTACATATGCCAATAAAACTAATGCAAATTCTACAGCTTTTTTTTTTCCTTTAAATTTTCACTGAAATTTTTATTTCTCCAACTTTCTGACAGGCCGTGTATTTCCAATTGCAGATTTATTTTACAAGATGTAGTCGTCTAGAACTTCAGAAATGGGTTTTGTAAACTCTGAATGTCGCTTAAAAGGATTCTTCAGGTCAATTGGCTTTGTTAAGCCGGGGATGTCAACGTTGCTCTTTTGATATTTCTCTATTTTGAAGTTCCAAAAGGAAGCCGGTGCTGAACTATACAGAGGATATTTTTTATACAACTGAAAAGGACTGTTAGCAACAATTATAGAGGTACTCTCATTTTTACCTCTTTTTTCATATCTTCTTCGATCTCACATCTTGCTATTTCCACATTATTGTTATAATTTCCGTCATATTCAGTACAATACTCTTCAACAGAAGGCGGCTCATTTCGTTCTTTAATTATTTCGGCTTCCGCTTCATCGTACAATTTTTTCATTACTTCCATTCTTCGTTGACCTAAAACCCTCAACCTTCCATTGATTTCTTATGCAAGACTTTTTTCATCAAACAAAAGTTAAGGCCACATTATAGAAATTTTCAATTTTTTTTCGTGTAAATTTTACTTAGGGCAAGCTAGAGCTTTAATACAGGAACTAGAGTACATTTAGTTTAACAATTCAATTAAATAATATTAAAAAGCATTGTTTCCCAAACAAAGCTTTCAGAATTAATTTAGTCTCAATTACTTGTTTAATTACATTTTGATTTGAAATTTGAAAACAGTGACGATTCGGTTTTTATAAACGAAACTAAATTTATTAGTGGTGGGATAATTATTGTTGAATTATTAATTCCCTCATTCAATGATTGATTTGTGTACGTAATAACAAAACTTATCAGCTGAAATGTGTTCATTAAAATATTTAAGTGATTGTGTACGAAAATAAGTCTTGTCCATTTTTCCGTTGCACATTACAACTTCATCCCTTTAATTTCTCCCCCAGAATAGAATGGTTGAAAATCAATAGGCACGCAAAGCAGGAATTCTAAAGAGTCATTAAAAAGAATCTCGTTGAGAGTTAATCTTCATGATTTTCAACATGATCTTTTGCCTAATGAGCATTGAATTCCACGTAATCCTAATCGTAGAGGACAGAAAAGCAAGTTTCCAATTACTTAGTGTTTTTCCGAGCGCAACAGCAAAAATTTTCCTGCTTCGATTCGCAATAGCAGTTATCACTAAAATGATCCAATTTGTTGTGTTGCGCAACGATAAGTTTTTCCGGATTTCGAAAACAAATCAGAAAAATTGAGCTCCCATTATTATTTTTTTATGTCTTAATGCAAGGGGCGACGTGAATGAATCCAACTTTCCTAATTGTGCGATCTTTCGAAATCACTTTCTTCCCCCCTAAATTTATGAGTCAGTCAGTAAAGAATTAGCTACCATTAATTTTATTTGGGATGGAGTGTGATTACAATTTTATTGCTAATTTCCTTGTTAATTTCTTTTTGCTCTGCAATAACGTTTTTCTAAGTTTGTTTTTGAATTCCTCTCAGAGGACAATAAACCGTTTTAAGTGCCTAATAGAATCTACGAACCTAAATGTTGCCTTTCTTCTTGATATGGGTAAGTGTAAGTCGCTTTCATTGTTGATTTCGAGTGTCTATCATGTAACTGTCCGTCTCTTAGAAGCCATTTTCTACTATCGCCTCGATAATTTTCTTGGAAACACCCCTCCGAAGTATCATCTTCGTTTTTCACGAGATTCGGACTACATCCGAATTCTGGAAAATCCATTTCAATAGTTTTTAGGATTAGTTCTTGTCACAAACTGTCAAGTATTCAAACTGTGAAGTCAAGGCTCTAATTTTATGTTGCTAAGAGAAGTTTGGTCGATTAATGAAAACATAAAGCTAGATGCAGAAATAATAAAATTGTGAATATGTTCAATTTATTTTCACGATATCCTAAATTTGTTGTACAAAATGATAATCAATTTTAATAGACAAAAAGAGAACGAAATCTCATGGAAAAAAAAAACAGGATAAATTCACAACACCACAAAAAATATGTCTGAAAAATTAGGAATAATGTAGGGAAAGTTAGCACAAAAAAGATTTTTTTGGGCCTCCGTTCTGAAATAACACAAATTGCATTCGTCTAAATCCGCTTGAAACCGACCGTTTCCCGGCCTAGACCTGCAAAATGCACGGCCATCTACAGAACACAGAGTTTGAATCGTTTGAGGTTTGACATGCGTCGGCCGTATGCTCTGCCAGCGTCTGCGACGTTCGATATTCGATACATACGATCGATGTTGATAGAAGAATATATCAAATAATTTCTCGGAGCTTCCGTAAAGTGCACTGGTGTTTCCATTTTGTAAATTCTAATTATTTGTCAATGTCAAAAACTAACACTTACTTGATTTTTAATTTTATTGAAATTTATACGAAAATATTAACTTTTAACAAATTTAATCAATTGTCGGCCCAAAAAATAGTGTGTATCACACAGCCAGAAACTTAGTTTGCAACAATTCGCTATTGCAGGCTGCGGCCTTCGGCCTTAGCCTGCAAACTACGCTCATAGTTGCAAAAAGTCAGTTTCTGGCCTAGTGATACAAATAACTATAGTGAAAAACTAATGCAAAATTTTGAAACAATATCATCAGTGTGATTCTAGAATTTTTATGACATTTATTATGATGATTTGAAATTTTTTGAATTCTTAGATTTTTAAGGTTCTCTAATTTCGGATTTTCAGATTCTAATTTTTTTGCACTCTTAAATTTTGAGGTTATCTTTAATTTTTTTAATTTAAAAATTTTTAATCATGAATAAGTACTCTAAAAACTTTCATGTTTTCAGACTTTTAAGTTCTAGATTCCTTCCTTATACTCTAAGATTTCTTCAAAATTTCGGGCTTTTAGTTTTTTAACATTAAATTTTCGTTTGGAACTTATTAATTTTTTTAGTTTTGAAATTTGTTTTTCTTTTCATTTTTTTGTATTTTATTTCAACATTTAAATTTATATTGTTGTAGTTTTTCGCACAGTAAATGAATTTATAGAAATTATGACTTAAAACCTCGGAAACATTTTTTGGTTACGAAAACACAACATATCGTTACCGTTGAGCGACACCATATTCACATTCTAGGGAATTTCGCTTTAATAAGACAGATTTTAGCAATGACAGAAACATCACTACATTATTCTATGACGTTCAGCAACTTAACCTATAATTTTCATACGGTTGTGATCATTTAAACATTTTTTTTATAAAAAGACACTTGCTTATTAAATCACAAGAAAATGAGTAAATTATGGAAAAAGTACCTGCTATGGTTTGCTCAAGAACACGTCGAGTTTCGTTGTTCAGTAAGCCCCCTTTTTTCTTTTTATTGTATTTGAAATGAAAATGTTTCAGGAAATTAACTCATTATGTTCACTATTCAATATTGAGCTAAGACACTGTGAAAATCATGGTGCCAACGTAAGTAGATTTTTTTTTATTGTTATCAATCCAAAAACAAGATTTTAGGCGCCTTATTGGATAGTTGAATCACCATCTGAAAATGATGTTAAAAAACTAGTTAGTAGATCAGTGTCAATACGTTCCTGCATTGAATTATGGGCACACGCGAAAAGTATTGATGATCTCCACAAAACGTTGCATAATTACCCAAAAGAACTAATGGAACCTTTTTTTCAACCAAACCTTTCTTTTAAAGTAGAAGTGGAAACGTTTTGTAGACATATAACTCAGAAAGAAAAAATTAATAAGTTAGAGGTGAGTTGTACAAATTAATTCATTTAATTTAGTGAAATTTAGACTTTTAGTTATCTCCCAGTGCAAGGTCCTGTGAGGCTGAAAGACCCAGATGTGTGTTTTCAGTATATTGAGTATTATGGTACAAATGCTAACAATCCACCTGAACTCCCATATGACGTGTTTTTTGGAAGATGGGTTAAGTGTATTGAAATAAACCACAGTAGGTTAATAAATGAGTCATTTTAGATTGCAAGTGGATTGAGAAAATTAATTAAAAAACTGTCTCTTAAAACAAGGAAGTTTATAGGAAACACAAGCATGGATCCCCAGTTGTCCTTGTTAATGGCTAACCAAGCTCAGGTTAAAAGTGGAGATGTGATCCTTGACCCTTTTGTGGGGTCAGGATCTTTGTTGGTAGCTGCGGCAGAATTTGGTGGATATGTTATTGGCGGCGATATTGACTACTTGATGTTACATGCAAGAACTAAACCTTCAAGAATCACACAAAAAGTAAGCATCCTTTGCTATAACATCTTAAAAATTATTCATTTTCTTAGGAACGCTCTCAAGATGAAAGTATTAAAGCAAACATGGTCCAATATAGCCTGCAACATAAATATCTTGATGTTCTTATCAACGATTTTGCATTATCATTCTGGCGAAATGATGTTGAATTTGACGCCGTCATTACAGACCGTAAGTTGCCATCTTTTTAAGTTCTAGTCAAACTTTCCTATTTCTAGCACCTTACGGTATCAGAGAAGCAACTGAAAGAGTCGGTACCACCAAAGAAGCCTTCAAAGTTAGTGAAGAACACCTCTCTTCCCACATTCCCGCAAAAATTCAGTATGGTATCTCCAGCATTTACAATGATCTCTTGAAATTCTCTTCCAAACATTTGAAAATTGGAGGCAGACTCGTTTGTTGGTTCCCAGTTTTTAGGTATTCATCAAATTTGTTTGTGACCATCTCTTAACATTTTTCTTCAGGGAAGATTACGAAGAAGCGGGACTTCCGTCACATCCTTGCCTGAAGTTTGTAGCAAACGATGAGCAAATTTTGTCGAAAGTAACGTCCAGGAGACTTCTTACGTTTGAAAAAGTTCGTCATCCAAATGCGTCAGAAGTGCATAGCGATGGAAACCACATTACAGATTTTAGGGAAAAATACTTCGTTGTGCGCGAAGAAACTAGAAAGGAAAGGAGAATGAGGGAAGCGAATTTGAGGAGAGAAAATTGGGTGAAATCAGGAAAAAATAAACAAAATTTATAGTGATTTTATAAAATGCGTTTTTTAAGATTTAATACACTATTTTTTAGTAAATGCTTTCTTCATGGGATACCGCTTTCTCTTGCTACCGTCTTTGTGTTGTTCTGTTCTGTCAAATTTCCTCTTTCTGCTAGCGTGAGATGTAAATAAGTCTGAAAAACACATGGATAATTGAAATAGGAGCACTTGTTAGATCTTACTTTTATCAGGCTCCTCTCCTACTTCTTCCCTATAATATTCAGCGTCGTTATCAGCCTCATCTTGTTTGGGCTCCTCAAAATGAACACGCTTCATTCCTTCCAAAGATTTTTTCTTTAGGTCCGCCTTCACAGACTCTTTCTTCTCTTTATTCTTCTCCTGTATTTTCTTGCGCTTCTCTTTTAGTTTCCTAGAGAGGATAATTAAAACAGAAATTACAATTCAATTCTTACTTTTTAGCTTCTCGTCTTTTCTGTATTTCTAATTTTTCTTCAGGAGTCTTCTCTATGAAGTCATGATATAAAACTTCACCATCCAGTAAACCATCCTCAATTTTCAAGAGTTGCAGTGTTAATCTCGGCCCTAATTCAGTCAACTTGATAGATGATTTTCCAGATTCTATGTTGCCTCTAGAAGCAATTTTTTGTGGTAGAGTAACTTGATGATTAGGATCATCCTCAAATTCACTCTCTGATAAAATTCCTGACCTAAAACAAACGTTAGTTTTTGTCACAAGTACGAGTGTGTAGTTACTTTGTTAAAAAGTCTGCTATGTCATCACAGTGCTTAAGATTGGGGACTTTCCCTTGAACGACTTTCTTAACTCCTTTAGAAATTCCAACAGGAATTATTTTGATCACATAATGCCTGAAGTCAATCAGTTTTGTTGTGGGATTATAATTGAGCAAAACGCAGCGTCTCACAGTATTTAAATCGACCTATAAAACAATCACCACAAATCTAATATTGGAAAATCAATTCTTACATCTGTTAGATTAATTGTAGGAAACATGTTTTGAAACATTGAAGTCATCAGTTTCATTTGCATTCCTTCTCCGCTAAAACTGTTTAAAACTATCAACGGAGAATATTTAAACGCCGTTTCCACAACAGTTTGGCGCTTTAAGCTTGAAACGACGTCGCGCGCTAAGGAGAAATTGTGAACTTTAAAAGTGAGAGTAGGTCCTCGCGGTAATCGTCCAACTTTAAAATACATTCCTTGTTCCGTTCTGGACAAAATCACCAAATGCGAAACGTGTAAAAAACCAGCGACAGCCACAAAATCCTTGATTGTATTCTTTTTGCGCTCCTAAAAAACTATTTGTTAGGAATCACAACTAAATGAGGTGACGAACTAACCTTCAATGCGGCTGCCGTGTAGGGTTCCATGACTTTTCTGAAATCTTTTGTAAGTTCCAGTAAGTGTCCCCCGGGAAGACCTTTATGTATGATAAAAGTATGCGGGGCTTGAACAACATTTTCGGGTTCTGTGGTCGCGTTTGTGTTGTTTCTTGCACAACGTCCCTTCTTTCTACGTTTTCCCATTTTAACAAAAAACAAAACTACTTCGAGGAAACACGAGGATAATGTGGCGTGAAAACGAGGTTATGTTTACCACATGTTTTGACAAGTGTGGTAAAATTTCAGATTCCACGCGACTTCTTAAAGGCTTTTTCGTGGAAAATTCAAGTTTTTGAAAAGTGGCGCGAAAACTTTTTTTAGGTTGATTTTTGGTAAAATTTGTTGAGGTTTGAAAAGTTTGGGATTATTTGCAGATATGGGCAACTACAAAGTAAGTTTTAAGTATTTAAGTTAAGAAACAATGTTAAAAATCATCGAATTTTTCTTTGATAAAAGTTAATTAATAGTATAAAATAGTTAATTATACTTATTTAGCGGCAATCAATAGGGAACAAGTCAAAAAAATCAAAAAGAAAACAAATTAATACTGCTTTGAAAAAAATTGTTTTATCAACACGTATGTTTTTTTTGTTGTATTTTCACATAGTTATTTTATTAACATTAATACCAGAAAACAAAAGTAGATTTGTTGAAATGGTTGAATTTGAGGTTAACGTTATGCCACAATTGCGTGACAGTGGCGTCGCACATGTCCATAAAGTTGACAATAAATCCTCTCTTGACAATGGAAAATGTAGGTTTTATTGATTTTATATGTGTGCCATGGTCAAACAATAATAATAGCTATAATTTCAACATTCAAAACTCGCGCAGTACAATTTCTTACCCAGTAGCGTTGGAGACCGGGAGCTGTCGGCGCCTATGAACTAAAAGTTTGTCCAACTAAATTTCATCGGTATAAAAAAAATGTACACTATTTTTTCAGTATTTAAATATCGTCTTTCTAAATTCTTAGTTTCGGAGGACTCTAGATTCTTCGACCTTCTGGAAACTGTGTTTTTGTATTTTACGGTGCAAAATCCTAAGGTTCTCTGTGAACTTTTTTAGTTGTAAATTCTACGTTTTGTTTTTTTTTTAAGAATCTTAGGCTCATGATTCTTTTTATGTGAGAATCTCAAGTTCAGATTCTTCATATTTGAGTTGTTTTTCACCTGTTACAAAAACACAGACGCACTAAGAAAAAAATGGTTGTTATAAATTTATTCATAAATCATTCATGAATGAAATTACCACATGCCTTCACGCAAACAAAAAAATCCATAGGTAATATTACCAGAATATTAAATGAACACCCAATATCACGTGACTACTTGATTATATATTTTTTATTTAATTCCTTAATTTTTTGTTTTTTTTTTTTCTATGTTGGGTATGGTTGTTCACATTTTCATATCCAGAAAAAAAGCTTCATGAAGGTGGATAAAAAAACTTAATGGTACAATTAAAAAAAAAACTTGAGTACCATCTGTCACCATCTAAACTCAAGAAAAAAATTCTTAAATCGATGCAAATATTTAAGTTTTTAAAATAATTTTGTTTGACATTTATTAAAATCGGATGAAAAATAAGGAAATTTCGACACAAAAAGTTTTCCATACTCCACCCGGTATTTGAAGCTTACCTCTTTATTTTGCAACATGATTCATGTACACTAATTGACGATTAAAATCACTTTGTGACGATTAAAATCACTTTAAGTAAAATAAGTCGTTCGCTCGTGGGAAAAAAGTGACTATGAACAAATCGGTCCTTTTCAGGACCAACATAATGAAGATGAAAATCTAATGCGTCTTCTAATCAAGTTGGCAGGGAGTAAATAAGCATCGAAAAGAAGACATTTTTGTATATTTATAACAAAAAAAATTAAAAACTCAGAGAAAGCAACAATCGCCGAATTAGCTAAGGAAAATAGGCACACAATATTGTGGCTCCCACGTTACTACTGCGTGTTTAATCTGATTGAAGTCATGTGAGACAATTTAACAATTGATAAGCAGTTGTGCGAAAAATGCGTTAAACATATAGTAGATACATAATTTTCTTATATTTCTCCGAATATTCCCGAATTTATTATTACGGTGGATGACGAAGACGATAATGAGAACAGCGATAGTTTTTTTTTAATAAACAATATTTATTTAAAATAGTGTTATTTTATTTTTAAATACTTTTAAATCCGGACCTGGAAAAATGTAGGTTTCACCCAACATCTGTTAGTTTACGGTAAAGATAGCAAAAATGTACTAATCGGTCGCCCACTGTCAGTTTACAGGTCATTATGAGGTACTTACACTGTGTTGGGGCTGTACAACGTTAGTTTTTCCGGACGACTGTACCAATGAGTCATACATTTTCCTAACTTTTGTTTCTCTCTTGTAAAAATATTATCCGTCATGAGTGAATGAATTAAAAAAAAAAGATAACTTATTCTGAATATCGGGTAGTTAGTAATAAGTTTATTATGGATTGTGCGAGTAAAATTGAAATATATTTAAATAAATAAACAATTAAGTTTGATGGAATTTTCTGATCACGTTGATATTTTAAAATTGAAAAATTTCAAATTTTCATAGATTTTCAAAAATTAAAATTTATTGCTTAACTACTATTTTGGTGGTTTATTTTATATTGAATGACTCCTATTATTATTTATTATTATTATTAGGAGTCATATTATTATTATTCCTATCGTTATTCTTTTCCTTTTCTTTATTTCTAATTCCTTAACAACTACGTTTTACTTCTTTTCTATTTTTTATTTTTTTCTATCTTTGTAATTGATAATAATGAAGGAAGAAGAGAGATTAAGAAATAAAAGTATTTCCTTTACATATTTAGTTAAATTGGTTAGTAATTTAATCACTTTATCTATAACGAACTAAAAGTACCACATTTTAAATTGTCTATTACAGGTATAGTACCTGTTACAAACAAACGTCCAATCATTTAAATGTATTACGGAAATTTTTGTTCGATACAGTAGAATCAATACTTTGAAGATTTTTTTGTAAAACATCTCAAATATTCAACACTATAAATATAATAGAAAATTTTTAGTTGCAGACTGGCTGAAAATATCTCGTTGTTAGAATGTTACAAACTATTTTTGCATTATCTTCCAGAACAAATTGCGAAAGAATTTACGAAGTCTTCCATCAGCTGAAATATTGAATACCTAAGTTACAGCTTTGATGATTTAATTAATTTTTCATGTTACTTTTGTAAGTTATTAATTATACATTTATGTTATTGTCATAAGTTAGTGTGCTGTGAATTTTTATTATTTTTTCTTTTGGGGGGTATTTTTCTGACGAGTGTACAGTTTAACACGATTTGATTTAACCTTATGCTAGAAAATTCAAAAATTATAAAAATGTATGCAAGTGTAAGTTTTGAAGGCGAAATATTTAAAAAATAACAATTATTCACCACTCGCACTAGTGGCTTCAGTACTCTCAGTAGCAGCTTCAGTTTCATCGCTGCTTGCAGCACTTTCAGCAGTACTTGCAGGTGATTCTCCATTTTCAGCGCTTGCAGTAGTAGATTCTCCTTCTTCTCCTGCAGTACTGTCACCTGCAGTAGTACTACTACCACCTTCAGTAGTCCCACCACTAGTTCCAGCACTACTAGTTTTGGTAGTGGTACTTTCTTGACTATCGCACTCCACAGTTTCACAAAGGAGATCACACATCAGTCCACTAAGATAATCAGAGTCTTCGTCGGAACAATCGTCGCAGATATCATAAAACTATAAAAAGAAATGAAAAATATATTGTGCAGCATAAATATCACAAGCTGCTTGATTTTTCCACGAACTTGGATTTTTTTTATATAAATAATACATGGTGGTAACTTACGAATCCGAAAGGAGTAACAAATGTCGTGGAATAGACCACCAAGGTGGCGACCACCAACCAGGATACCATTACCATTTATACGGATTTCGTAGAGTTTATGAAATTGCCGCCAAACTAACAGTGCGATAATTTGTTTATATAGGGTTCAGTACCAGATCATAAAACGTGGTTATTCCCACGAAGAGGATAATAAAATCAAGTATTATTCATACGAGGACAATAATCAATGACTTGCTACCTCACGTTTCGCTTTTGTTTTTAAGGTAGACGTATAGTTAAAAACTTCTTGCAAATTAGTAAGTTGTAGTTTTCAATACATTTTTTTTGTAACGTATTTGTATAATTTGTAACTGCGTATTATTACTTTGTATGTTTCTGTCCTGTGTAAATTTGAATCATACAGTGATGCTGACGTTTCTCAAGCGATACGTGAAGTGAAGCTCCATTTTTTTATGTTTTAGGAAAACAGCTTTTAACCCAAAATTTTGTTCACTTTGCACAATAATTTGTAAACTTCAGTGTAAAATCAGGCACAGGCCAATATTTTTGTTTCTTAAGTTTGCTTTCTTGAACGTTAACAAAGAAAAGTCATATTGTTTTATTTTTACCGCGCATGTTCCATGCGTTATGCTATTTAGACAAGCTTTTGTAATACTTTGAGTCTAATTTGTTTGTTTATTACTTTTCTGACTCTACTTACAGTTGAATTCCACAAACACTTTGTCCCATGTCTTTATATGGATCGAAATAATTGGAAAATATTTTTTTGTAATAATTAAAAAATAATAATCGAAATACACAGCCCTTGGACAAGGAAGAGTTTTGAAAGAAGAAAAAAGATATATAAATATAAATAACATAGACGGGGCGCAGAGGACGAATGCGAGATGAGAAATCGTAAATGCGCTGTAGAACGGAGACCGAGAGGCACAAAAAGAATTAGGAAGGAATTAGGTTTCGTAAAAGGTAAATCAACTACGACCAACTTGTGCACTATAAATCAATTTATTTCATATTAATTGACAACGTGACAACTTAGACTTTTGCAAGGCGTTTGATAAACTCGACCATTCTATTTTGTTAAACCAGTTTGGCAATGCAGTTTTCTTAAATTTCTTGGATCATATCTTTGTGATCGAAAACGGTTTGTTTACGTAAATGGGTACTCGTCGAAGGAATTTAAGGCTTTGTCTGGCGTTTCCCAAGGTTTTGTCTTTGGTCCTCTGAAAGCGTTTTCCAAGGTTCTGTCTTTGGTCCTCTGATGTTCGACTTGATTATTAATGACATTGTCTTTGCATTAAACGTTCCATAAGATATCTAAACTTGGTTTTTATTCTTTTATTTAAACTCCTACACTTGAAAAATGATTGCTGCTACATCCTGGAAAACATTTCTATTTATTTCAATAGTACATTTTTAAATGCACGTGATAGAACATTTCATCTTTCTACGCCTAGAACGAACCGACTGAAATATTCTCCTCCATATGACATGTATTGACTATAGGTAATTAGATTAGTAACTACGTAATATTTGGTACATTGTTATTATCGCGTACAACTGACGTGGAATCTTTAAAAGTGTTTATGAACATAATATTAATAGAAAGCGTTTGGTTTATTTAAAAAAGAATTTGGATATTTGATTTTTGAGGTTTGTGTTTTCAATTTTAAATTACTTGAATTTTTTTGTGTTTGTCACAATCAGTAATGCTTTCAGAAATTTTATACAGGGTGTTTCACGATGATGTACATTCTTTTAAACCGGTAATAGCAAAACTTCAAATCTGTAGTAGATCCACTTCGTAATAAAATGATAGGTTAAACGCGCACGGTTTGCCTTCAAAATGAATTTAAAAATTTCGTAAAAACCGTTAGAAGTAGGTGACTGCATAACTACCAAAGATGAAACCCAAGTAGCCCAAGAGACAAAAACTAAACCTTCTTTTGTGATACTAATGCATGATTTATTGGAAGTTGAAAATAAATAAATAAATAACTGTTACCGGAGAGTCGTTAGACGTAAAAAATCAAAAATTCCGAACAAGATCAATAGTTAATGAATTTTTATGCTATTTTTCACACTGTTTTGCTAATATTCAATACTAAATTATTTACTAGTCGGAATATTATGATCTTTGAAATGTTGAATATGTTTGAATTTTTTTCCGACTTTTTTGATACAAAAATGTGCTGAAAAATTAATAATAGATCTATTGGAACCATAATTTAATATGACCTTGTTGTTTACAGACAATAAAGGAATAACTAACTTTCTTTGTTCATTTTAATTTACGAAGAAAGATACCTGCCAGTTTTTTTGTGTACCTGAGACCCTAAATGTGCATCGCAGCTAAAATAATTTTATTTTAGGAATAATACAAAACATTTAGAATCATTTAGTCTTAACTTGACTTTCCACTATTTCTTGTGTATCTGAAAAATCAACAGTTTTATTAAGTACTCTCAGCAAAACCAAAATACACTGCGCCAAAAGCTTTTTAGGCAAGTTTTTCTATTTGAAAATTTTGTCTTAAAAACATCAGGTTTACTTATTTTTTTGCAATTTTTTTTATAGATGATTCAAAGTTTGATTTATTTTTTCTAAATTTCTGAAACATAGTTGAAATCGATGAAAATTTATCAGCAAAAAGTGAAATAATTCGTGCAAGGGTCTTTTTGATTTCCAAAAATTTGGGCTAGATTGCTGGGAATTTGTGTAAATCACCGATCAAGTCGAAAACGAGACAAAAACATGACAAGTTTTTAGAACCCAATAAAAAATAAACAACTAAATTTCGTTGTACAATTTCAATTAAAGATTTTGTCGTTTTCGTTTTTTTTTATTAGAAATTTAATTTTTGGAAATGATTACGGTGGTGATTCTTAAAGATAAATACGGCGGCAAAAATGAAAAATAAGTGAAATCCTAATATGTACATTATTGCTTTTATTTAAAAAATTAACCGATATTTGCACTTCGCTAGACAAAACGAATAATTTTCTTAGTAGATTTTTAACACCAATTCAATTAAATCAGGAAATACTAAATGTGTTTTTCATGTTATTAACGACACCTTTCACTACCTGATATCTGATATCGTAATTCAACTTCTCGCTAATCTCCTCAGAATTTTTCTTTTTGTTCAATTAACCTCCACAACCACCTTCAGGAACTGTATTTTAGCTGACAGCTCATTTAATTATCGCCTTGTTTCCCTCAATATCCAAATAGAGTCAACACGTCCGAAAGGAATGAAATAAATGTAGCGGCTTTTTCATCAGCCACCTCATTCATCAAAGATCTAATGAAACAATTAAAAATAAAACATCAGAAGAGTCGTTAAAAAAATTTAATATATCGACTTCTTGTCCGTTGAACCAGCGAGCAGTGCGTCGTACTAGTTGTTCCCGTTAACAGGTACAAATATAGGTGATGAAACTGGGTAAGTACCGCATAACAAACGGGGATGCAGCAAGCGGTTACTTTGGCTATATCAACGGTTATGTCAAGAGCATCATGCCACTGCGAAGTCGGTAGGACCGTGATGCTGATGGTTCAATCGCTGTGCAGTTGGAATGACGGCGGCAGTGGTGCAACTAGTGGTTCTATTGCGGTGTGTGGTACTGCTGTGGGGTGTTTTCGCATTTAAAACTCACACGCAGTACGGACAGAATGATGCTTTTCTTGTTGCGCGATGCGAAGCTCATTGTTGGCTTGTGCTTGATAGAGATGCGGTAAGAATTTGAGAAAAATTGTACCATTTAAGGGCTAGTTCTAAATTTGGTACTCTTATGCAATTACGTAAGAATTATTGCTCTAATACAAATATTGAGATTGTAGACTAAGTGTATACAGTTTACGCCAATTAATAGCTGTAATTTCCTTGTAAGTGTACCACCAACTTAAGTATGACAAAAAAATAATTAGTAAGTAGACTTATCGTTCATGTTGCATAAACTAATAATACAACGCACCTATGAAGAAATCATAATCCACTTATCACGCATTTACGTGCTTATCTGCAAATGAACAGTTCTTCAAAAATTTACCTATGAAGGCTAAGACATTACTTAATTATAACAATATTTTTTGTCACATTTTATCCAATTTACTGAAATGGGTGACGATTTTTTTTTTTTATTTGTAAATAACGATAAATTGGGGTCATCGGTATAATTCGATAAAATAACATATACCTAAACTATTAAATTCTTAGCTGATCAGTTGCATTTTTATTTTAATTAAAAACTCGTTATCTATCTCTTGGACAGATATAAATATCTAATTAACGGTTGCATTGCTTAATTAAAATTATGTTATTCAAAATACATTCGGATGTTCAATTTTTCAATATTAGGGAAATCATTTTTAAAGTACTTAATTGGTGTACTAATTGGCTTCGTTTCACATTTAACACATGGCGCTAATTTATATGCAGAAAATTCAGTTTTAATCGCCATAAAATCATAAGTCACTTTCAGCTAGTTAACAAAAGAGACGATAAAATTCTGCACAAATAAAACATTGTTTTTAAATTTTTAGTTTGCAGTAATCTGCGTAAATCTCATTAAATTTTGAACGAAATAGCAGTTTGTAGAAGCCACAAAAGCTGATGAACTAAAACTATTGTGTGTGACGAGAAATATGTGAAATTTATCAAATTAGGAAACAGTTTATGAAAGTGGATGCTGACTAAATGCAAGTATAAAAATTCAAATAACAAGCAGTTTATTCTATTTTGAAACAGGTCAGTTAGGCAATTTAGTTAATCATTGATTAAAATTTTACTACGTTTCTGTAAACGGTAGTTTGCTGTCTTTGTGTAGAGGTACTTTCGTCAAAATTTGCTCAAAAAGTGGCGAGATTTAAGAGTCGTGAACTTTGAAGTGTTAGAATTTCTGTCAGGTCTTCTAAACCATTGTATTCACAGAACGGACAGAAAACGATTAAATTTAGAGGTGTTACTATATGGAGGTGTATGTTACGGTACTATTAACAAATAAGTTCTGTTATTATATTAATAACAGGTTGAATCATAATGGAATGGAAATATCAACGTTATAATTGCTTAGGCAACACGTCTATTGTTTAGATTTACATAATTTGTTTAGTTTCAATCACTTATCAAATGATTTGTAAATTAGTTTGTGAGCGTTTGAGTTTTTGTTCACTTGCGTTACTAATAATGACATCATGCAAAAAAGACGAAACGCTGCGGCCATAATTATTAAATCTCAAATCTGACATATCCATAAAAGTGCCGCATATATAAACTGCATCTGAAGGTCATCAACCCAATAAAGTAGGTAATATACAACTGACATACCTTCGAAGCTGGTATTGTTAAACTAACGTCTGCAAATAAATTCTTAAATTTAACTATATCAAATTTGGTGGCTTGGCAGCTTTCGAATTTATTAGTCTTAATTGTGAAATAGGCTCTGATGTTTTTGTTTTTGTTTTTTAGTGTGTGAAGGCATGTTTAGTGAAGCCATTCAACAAACCAGGACGCTGTTCAAAAAATGACACGGTTCTAACTCCCTTTGATGCCGTGTGCCTAGATGCTTGTCATGAAGATAATCAGTGTTCCGCTTTGACTAAATGTTGCCGCCACAGCTGTGGAATAACTTGTCAATATCCTGAAGGATTGTCATCTGCAAAAGGTAAGCTTTCATGTACATCCGTCTATGTTTCAACTTTTTTCTACACCATTATTTCCATTCTGACAAAAGTCATTCTGATGCAGTAAAAAGTAGTCCTATCAATTCGATTTTAACATTCCAGTTTTCGCATTAAACTACATTGATTTACATTGATAACTTTTTGACTGACAAAATTCGTACTAAAGTAGGTAATCTGGTTAATTCAGTTTGAATAAAACTTAACCTCGTCTCTTTTAATTGCAACATTGATTAATACGTGACTTTATGTTGAATTGAAATAAGAAAAGTTTTTACATCGCGACTAAAGTCTTTACCTGATTGATTTTCATCAAGCTACCGAAACTGGTTTAGATATAAAAATAATGGCCTAATTATTGCCACACAACTCCTGCGCTGAATTCCAATGGGACCACCGAGAATTACGAAAAACGATTACCTTCTTGGATGTTAAGCTGTAAACGAGCACTCCGGAACATTAAATTAAGTGCAAATATGATAATAACAGGTAATCGTTTGGGTTTATACGTAATACGGATGAAATGAAGAAGAAATTGCGACGGAGGAAATGCGGGATGAACAGTAAAAAGAAGTAAAAATTAAAGTTGAATGGGATGAAATTCGAAAACATTTTAGAGGTTATAAAAACGTCTACCTGCATATATGTAATTTTAGCAACAAACTAGTTCGTCGGAATAAAATTTATCTACTTGAAATACCTTGAAAAACTCGTATTCTTTAATAGTGCTGATGATTCTGGCAATTCAAAAAAATGTTAAATTATCGGCATTTCTGTAAATTGTTGAAAACAATTGTTGAATATGACAATTTCTAATTCCTAATTCACATTTTTGTAGCATTTCTGGAAATACTACAGTAAGTAAATATTTAAAAAATTTCAAGCTTGTACTTACAAAAAAAAAACAAACATAAAACTTGAAAAGTTTTAAAGTTATTAAAATTTTAAATTAAAGTAAAACCTGTATTAGGTACGTTAAAAATTTATGAATTCTTGTTTTTTTATTTTGGATCTAAAAAAGCTAAATTTGTTGAATTTTTAAATTATCTCGGTAAATTTAAGTAACGACGAAATTAATAATTGAAAGGTAAAGAGAACAGATTTTAATAAATTTCGTAACAATCCTTAAACTAGATTCTTATTCTCAGTTTAGAACAATTTTTCGAAATCTTTGCTATGATACTATGATAGTACTATAATTCATCAAACTTTGTATTTTTTTGTATTTTTTTTTGAATTAGAATTAGAATTGCTTTTATTTATTTTTACTAAATTGCATACAAATTAAGTTCAATATTTTTTCATTGTCTTCTATCTATTTTTTTTTCTCAAAATTATCTGATTCTAGCCACTCAAATAAAGAATGCTCTCCAAAATAATCATTGAGCTATCGATCAGAGGTTTTCATACTATTTAAACATCTTCCATAACCAACAAACCATAAACGAGCCACTGAATGTAGAATTTATGTTGATTAAAAGAAAAAGAATTAAAAAAATATCGATTATTATTATAATTAATTTTAGCGTGTTTTAGAGTTTCAGTTCGGTTGTCTTGTTTATTATTATACCTTTCTAACAAGAATTTCCCAAACATTTTCTGTGGGACTTCAGGCGGACGTGGTGTTCCTGTGCTGATACTTTTATGAACCGGGGCATTATCTTGTTAAACGGTCAGTAAATTTCCGCGATGTTCTTTTTAAAATGGTAACTCCAATGTACCTTCTAATGAAATTGCTTAGTGCGTTAGTGATCTTTCTTAAAAAAAATGGTAAATTATATAAATTGTCTCACCATTACGCGACACGAATAGAGAGAAGATGTTAACACTTAACACACTTTTTCAATTTTAATTTTGAACGTGTTTTTTTTTGTCATTTGTGATGGTCGGTTTAGATGTATTGATTTTTATCCGACCTAAGTGTATCCAAGCCATTTTAGGCTTTAGATCACCGGCAAAGTTTATGGGTGGATCAACTCCTGCCGTACCCATAATACCCGTTTTGGTTCTCTTCCGAGTCGTGTTTGAGGCATTTTTTTAGATGCGGGTGAATTCTTTGGAGCCATCTTCGTGTCTACGATGGTACGTGAGATTTTTTTTTTCTATATGTGGCAGTGTGGAACTGCTCTTCTTCTATGTTGTAATCGCTCATTTTTGAACGATTTGGAAAACGATGGTATTTATATAAAACTTTGACGATTCGTTTTTCTTTGTCATTGCCAAAACGATATCAATATTATCGCCACCAGTTTTTTTTTTTGAACGGGTTTGTGGGAAGGTAGACTTTTTGTACTTGCGTTTATTAAATGGATATGCTGAATAATAGTTTTCTTCAACATTAGTATAAAGCATAAAAAGAATTTTAGATAAAAAATAAAAATAAATTTAGAACTCTGTAGAGATCATCTAAAATTTATCAAAACAAAATATAGAGAGTCAAAAGAAAATCAAAACAGAAAGAATAAAAAAAAATGCAGAAAATTCTTAGTCAATCTTCCTAGCAGTCAAGATTAAGTTGTTAACAAAAAACGTTCCATGCATTTTGCTTTTTTATTAAAATTTTAAATAATATTTTTGGTTTTAAAAATTGTTAGTTGCTGCTTCATGTGGTTATAGATTTTGAATGTTCTGAAAATTTTGAAGCCTTTAATGTTAATTTTTTGGCAAATAAGCTTAATATCTTAATTTTGTTTTCAGAAGTGCCTAGTATTCCCCAAGACATAAAAGTCTCCGAAGGTTTAAAAAAAAGAACCATGTTTTTAGAATGGACTTCCAGCGCTTTAAACCAAATAACTCAAAAAAACAGCACAATTCTCTACATCATAGAAGAACGTCATCACACTGGTCACAATTTCATAGAGAATCACCTAACCGAATGGGCATTTTGCGCCCGCACAACCAAAGAAAATTACACCCTGAAAAAAAACGTAAAGCCTGGACGCTGGTATCAATTTCGAGTAGCCGCAGTTAACGAAAACGGCACAAAAGGATTTTCCAAGAGCTCACCGACTTTTAACATTGCCGCAAGTGAGTACAACACGAGGAAAGTCAAAGAAAAATTATACGTAATTTTAGAACCGAAACCCCCGAAAGCTCCTCAAAATGTCACCATCACCGCTTTATGGACCGACGCGAACGGTTCTCTCTCTGGAGAGCTTCATTGGTTGCCTCCACGTTCCGATCTTCCTATACAACGGTACAAGGTTTTTTGGAGTAAAAGATTACACGGAGCTAAACCTCTGGATTCAGTTCTTGTTCATCAGCAGCTAGTTCCGAAGGTAATAAAGACGAAAATTTACTTGCATGACATAGATTTTTATTCATCGTGTTGAAGCTTACAAGGAACATTCACAGGCGACAGTTACTGTAACTAATTCAGGTTGCCAAATTGTACTCAGGTTTTCTGGAAAAACTGCCGATGTTTTTATTTCTGGGGTTCTAGGATCGCGTTTTTTCAGAACGCGGACTTTGTAATGTTTTTCCGTACATCTGTAGAGGCCTCCACAGATATCTGATTTACAGACTCCTGTATGTAAATAGCTAGAAATAGGTTTTATTATTTCGTACAGCTAGTGTTGTAATTACCGTGGATAATACTGATGTCCTAAATCCAGGATGCGAAATTCTAACCCGCAGAAACAAGAAAGCGGTTGGGAAGAGTGATAATAAGATGCCAGCCGCGTTGACTTTTTACCAGTGAAATCCTTAGGAAAATTGTATTTTTACTACACCGACTCAAAAACGTGACAAAAATCACCTACCGTCTTAAACCGTGGCTCTTCATTTTCTTTCGATTTTCTTTTGATCAGATCTTCGAAATTATTTTGGCACATTTCGTTGTCAGTGCATTTGTCTTCTAAATAATTACCACTTACTTCGTCGTAGTCTAAGAAGTTGTCGCTTTTTTCTTTCCATGTTTCCATTGATTTATTTAATTTAAGGAATGTGCATATGAGTAATAAGAAAAGTGCCAACAAATTTCTCTGTAAACAAAAGATTTGTTATAAGAAACACAATGTACACAAAGAGGAAACCATAGTCAACCGGTCTCTTGAGCAATATTGAAACTACTAAAAATCGAGGAGCTTAAATACGCTTTATCAGAAAACATCCATTAAGATGTGTGGGTTGATATCGTGTTGCGTCTTTCAAAAATAAGGTGAAGGGATCTGACACCGACGAAAGAAACAATGTAATAATGGATTTTGGTAATTAATACCGGCCCTTCAGAATATCTGGTGTCACAATTCTTATAAAGAGAAGCACCGATCGTAACTACTTGATCCATGTACTTTTAAAAATTTAATATCTTTCTAGGATCAAAACAAGTTTCTGTTACAAGATTTGCAGCCGAACTCCTTGTACTTCCTACAAATTCAAGCCCTGGTCCAATACGGAAGAAAACGTTTAAAAGGCCAGAAGTCCGCACTCGTGTTGAACACAACAAATTACACCAATGGTACTTTTATCATTTAATTTTTTAAAACACTTATGATGTACCTTAACTTTAATGACATAGTTACCCATTCTTCACCCATCGCACATTTTGTTGATAAAAATAGCATAGAAGGTCTACGTGTTCAGAAAATGTATTGGGCGCAGGATAACTTACGAGTTAGGATCGCCTGGAAACCCAAGAAAGATTCACTAAAATACACGGTGAGCTTATGGAATGGATCTTGCTACGAAAATTCGAATCTTCGGAAATATTTTAAGCTGGCGGCAACCACAAAGGTAGGTTTCCTGAATTTTGGGAGAAATTTAATTCTTGAGTTTTTAGACGCCATACTACGATTTGTGTGATCTTCATTTTAACTGTCGATACAAAGTGGGGGTTCGCAATATTTTAAACGGTAACATGAAGTCGATGGAAGACACTATTATAACGTTTGTGACGCCAAGCTGTCATGAATTTAAGAAAGTTAATCGAAAAGCGCGATGTACAAAGTAAACATTTTTTATTTAATATTTGTAATAAACTTTTGATAATAAAACGTTCTTTATTGTTTATTTTCACTTTTTTCCTGGTACTTTGAGCTTATAAACCATTTATAAAAAAACAATTTTTCAGTGAATTTTTAAAGAAGCGTGCACAAATTAATTAACGATAATAACCAGTTACGCAGTTCTAGATAGAATGTGCGTGTTTTTTTATTACGTTTTTATACTTGCGTGCTACAATAAAAAATATAATCTTTTATTATAAAAAAAAAGTATAGTGACGAAAGCTCCAATTTTTTATGCAAATGTCGCCCTTGGTTAAGTTTTCAATTACATGAACACAAGAACTGCGCTTTTATAGACAGGCAAAACGAAAAATGCGATGAGAAAAGATCACTACTAGAAGGACCCGTCAGGTGATTTGTATAAACTTTTATCTTTACATTACTGTCTCTAAACTGTGCTCATCTAAGTTCCGCCCACAGGACCTTTATCCATTTTTACCTTTTACTATGACGATCCAAAGCTGTTTTCTGAAAAGCGACATTTTGTTGTATTTAAGTGCAAATAAGCTTCTTGATTCAAAGCATCAAAGTGTGTTTTCGTCAAAGAGCTTTTGTGTTGTTCTATGCTTGCTTTACATAGTGAAAAATACAGAATTCGAAGAAATCTAGAGCTCAGGATTTAAAGAAAGGTATTTTTCAGACACTCAGTGGAAATGGACTACATTTCCTTATTTCAAATCGTAAAGTAAAGTGTCTCTCTCATCTCTGACGATGATGACTGATTAAAATTTATTTTCGAAGTGGTCAGTTTATTGTCAATGCATCCTTCGTGTTTGATCGCCATCCTTCATGACTTTTGAGCTCCACTCTGCAAGAAAAGTGGTTAACACTGGAAGTGTCCATTGTAACCGTCTGGTTCGGGTAATTTCAAATAACGACCTATTTTCATCGACACATTTTAGTAAAAGTCAGAAAATCTGCTATTGTCTGGTTTTTCTTTACTTAACATGTATACTTCACTTTTTTTTTGTTTTTCGTTCTGTTTTATCCTAGTGCGTTAGCAGTGCTGATTATCTCTTATCATTTTTTTTTGCAAAATTTTGAAAATGGATACGTCTAATTTTTGAGGTTAACGTTATGTGACAATTGCGTGAGACTGGTGTCGCACTTAGGTATAAAGTTGATAATAAACCCTCCCTTGACGATGGAAATGTAGGTTTTATTTATTACATAAATATGTACCATAGTTAATGATGTCCAGCGTTCGAAATTCACGCAATATAATTTTTTACTCTTTAGTGTTTGAGACCACGAGCTGTCGGCGCCTATGAATTTGACGAGGAAATTTACAAAGCTTGCTGCGATTTGGATTCTTTCTGATCACTCTGTATTTTTATATACTACATTTAAAAAAAAAAACTTTGGGTGATTTACGCCTGCAAAAAAAATTATTAAATAATTTAATAATAGTTTTTTTTTATTTTTACTTTTGGGCGCTCTATTTCAAACTTGGGGAATTTTTCGACCATCCTAGTGAAAAACTGAAAGCCAACGCTGTGATCCCGTCCTTTCCTTAGGCAGAAGTTGACATGTTTCATGGCTGCAAATCTAAATACACCGGAAAGTGTAATGGCCTCGTATTTCACTAATAATTAACATTAAATGAAACAAACCTATTTATATTCATAAAAAGCAGTGACATTCCTTATATGCATCGGTGAAAATGGAAATTTACGAAATACTCGTGATTCAATACAAAGTTAAGTGATTTCAATATTAATTTCCATGAGCCTTTGTGTGTTTTAATTAATTAATGAAGTTATTTAGATTTTAAACGATTACGTAGTGTTGTTTTACAAATTTCTGTCACAATCTCCGCGATCAGTGACTTTCGTCTTCAACATTCCAGAAACCTAACTTATTTCTCTTGTAAACAAGAAAATGAGACACCTTGAACAAGACACTAATAACGTTTATACAAGTTCACTTGAACCGTCACCCGAATATTTAGAAGAATTCTTGGAAATTAAAGAAGACATACCAAAAGAAATTTTCGAAGAATGTGACAATTTTTTGAAGAGTGAAAGTGTGGAAAACAAGCTCAATTTAGAACTACAAGACGATAGCGACAGTGATGATGATGTACTGAACAAAAACACGAAACGTAGAAATAGACGGAAGTTGTCGGTGCCGCAACGCGCCATACCAATTGATAGTCAAAATGCAGCCACATGCCACAGCTCAGATTCATCGCAAGATCATTCTGAAAATTCACAGAGTATTGAAGATCCTGTTGGCATTTTAGCGACGGAAACTGCAAACAATATTGTGATATCAGAAAATGATGACTTACTTTCCAGTATTAACGAGGACGACATTTTTAAAGACTTGCAAGAGGAAGCTGGTAAGTTAGAAATTCTTTGTTATCACATGAACTCATTTTTGATTTCAGACGGAGAAAAATTAGATGATGAGATACTAGATAACGTGAAGGAAGAATGGAGGGCACATTGGGGGGTGAAATGTAACATGTGTGAACAAGTTTTCCCCTACAAAACTGAATTTGATAAACATTATCAAGATAATTATGGCTTGGTACCAGTATACACATGTACATTCTGTAATAAGACTGCTGAAAAGTATTCAACGTTTAGATCTCATTGTTATAGGCACATTACAGAAGGGCGCTACAAGTTTGTCTCTGCTGAAAAAGAAGCTTCTCATATTCATGGTTTTGTTGCAGGTGTCAGGAATGTCCAAAAGGGTTTAGTTTACAAAGCATGTTGCACGTCCACGTCTTGGCCAAACACACAAAAGCAAAACCGTTTATGTGTGATGAGTGTGGGAAGAGCTTCGTAACAAAACCGGGGTTAAAAATTCATCTTAGGAAACACAAGACTGAGCTCAAGGAGGACTATCCATGTGTTGAGTGCGGAAAAATGTAGGTTATACGTAATTACCAAAATGCCTAACGAGTTTCACATCGTTTTTACTTGACCTTCATTTTGCTAATATTTTGATTGAATATTTATAAATTCCCTTGTTTTTATAGCCCACTTTCACGTTTCAACAGGTCCTAAATATTGTTAGCTAACGCTTTTAAAATATAATTTTAGCTTGCATACAAGAGGCGGCTTAACGTCACATATGAATGTTCACCGTTTAGGCCGAAGATTTATGTGCGATGTTTGTGGTAAAACCTTCACCCAAAAAGTGAACATGCAACAGCATGTGAAACAACACACTGGCGATAAACCGCACGGTTGTGATAAATGTGGCAAAACGTAAGCTGATGTAATTCGTTTTAATCCTCTTATTTATGTTTTTTTTTAGATTTGCAGAAAAATCTCATTTAGCCAGACATTACAGCTTTCATAGCGATCAACGACCATTTAAATGTGATGTTTGTCAAAAAATGTACAAGACTGAACGTTGTTTGAAAGTTCATAGCTTAGTTCATGCAGCAGCTCGACCATTTGTTTGTACTTATTGCAGCAAAGGGTTTTTAAGTAGTACAAAATTGAAGGTAATTTTTTTTTTGTAATCCTGACAAAATCACATGATGGCTTTTAGCAACATTACAACATCCACACAGGCGAGAGGCCGTACAAATGTAAATATTGTGAAAGAACTTTCACCAATTATCCCAACTGGTTAAAACACACAAGGCGGCGCCATAAAGTTGATCACAAAACTGGCGAACATTTGGAGCCGAAAGTACCAAAAGAAGAAATGCAACAATCGCCCGTCGCTGATCCTTCTACGACGGATTCGACAGATAATTTGGTAGCCGACATCACGCTCAGTAAAAATGAAGAACTTCTTCTGCAACAAGGGCTCTTGAACTTTCCATTGGCTGATGACAAGTTTGTGATCCCTCAACAAATTGAGTTTTTAACCGGTATGTTGTTGTATATTGTGAAAATTGATTAATAACATGATTTACAGGCTCTTCCAGCACGAGCAGTGTGGGAATGATCGTTCCATATTTTCAAACATCATTACCAAGTCAAGCTTTGATACCTAATTCTAACAACGTAATGACCATGCAGTTTAGTGATTTGGTGCATACACAATATTTGCAGCAGTCACTTATGTGATTCCAGTAACGTCTCATTATTCAAATGCGTGTCTATAAATTTTGATTCCTCTTTCCTAGTAGAATAATTTTTAGTCACATTTTCTTTTTGGTATTATGTGAGAAAAGAGAATTGAAGTATTATCACTTCTTAGTATTACTGTCCTAGTTGTGTAAATAATCAGTGTTGTAGTTTTGCTGACTGAATATTGCCTGATCTTTATTTTTATTTTAACATAGAACCAATTTAAGTTTATAAGAGAATTGATAAAAATATTTGAAGTGTCCCATTCAGTAGAACTGCTTCAACTCAAAGTTCGTAATTGCTTTAATTTTTTTTCTTGTAAAGAGTACAAGTGGAAGACTTTCTTCCGCACATTATTGAGTGTTAGCATTTAAGATTGCATGTATGTATGTATGTATGTACTACCGTGTTTCTATACTAGCGTATTACAAATAATCGTGTAATTGTGTTTATACTAAGTATTTCTTAAATTTTATATTTTTATACTTCAGAATGGCCGTGTTTTATACATATTTACATTGTTTCAAATTTGTGATGTACCTATGATATGTACTAATTTTTTAAAAATGCAATAAACAACAATGAATGCCATGATATCACTGATCGACCCCCATCGATTTCAAGAACACCATTTTTGAGTTCATTCGCTTAGGTGACAAAACTCGACTATTTGCCGTTAGTGTTGTTTTACTGATTTATTGGATCCAATTTCGTAATCGAAGCTACATTTATTTAAACTTAGCAGCGGCAACTTTGATGTTTTCCGACAAGACTGGAATTTTTCCATATCTGTGCTCGGTATTTTTCACCCTTGGAAAAGTACTTTAAAAACGCGGTCACATGTTTGTTTTTTTATATCCCAAGTAATTTAATGTAACACTTTGAATTGGAAAAGAACCCAAAGAATCAATTTTACGGGGAAACCATAAAATTTTCTATTTAAAAGCTATGACGAGTTAACTACTATTGACGATATACTTATAATGTGATAATTTTTTTTACACTTGTTGACAAGCGTTTCTTAATTTATGACCTAAGAAATTTACTAGTGTTGATTGTTGTGATATTTTTTCTTCTTTCTTGTACAGCTGCTCAACATAAATCGCCAATTATCGCCTATTTCGAGGATGGCTCCAAATAGGCATCGCGTGTGTAAAAAATAATTGAGAAAAATCCGATTTTAATGGAATTTTGAAATTCGCAAAAAATGGCCATTCATAGAAGTAAAAAGTTGTTCATGCTCCTCTTAAAATTCTTTCGGAACACATTTTTGATTAAAAATGTTTGTCATAGCTTTGTACTCGTAAAATTGGGTGAGCTTTGCATTTTAAACAGTTTTTTCGGGAGGTAAATTGCATTAGCGACTGCCAAATATATATTAACGGGATCTTTGTCGTACAAGCTCAATGCGTAACGTTGAAGAATTTTATAAAATAATTCCATCTAGAGTGCACCGTCAAAAAGTTCTTTTGAAATTTTAATTTCATTTTTTAATTTAAATTTTTAAAAGCACTAAATGCACTATCGTATCAAACTTTGGCAGAAGAAAGTCTTTCTTCATATCGGCTTTTGACGTTGATGGGTATTGATATAATAAAAAGCTTTCTCTAATATTTAGTCATCAAAAGATAAATTGTTATTTTGTTGGTAATAAAAACATCTTTCTTTCCGTTGAGATCCTTGATGATTTCTTCCATTTCTTCTTTCATCTGGTACAACTTTGGAACTTGGAGGTGATGCCTGACGTTGTGGTTCGTTTCCGCTTCGAAGCTTCTGTCCATCGAGGGGTTGGTGGTAAATTGATCTTCTTGGGTTCTCGCGAATACTTACGTGTTCTCCCTGTTCTCATACACCGTTCCAGAAGGAAGATTCCACCAGCACAAATGGTTTTTGTCTCTTGGTGTAGCACTAATGCTTCCCACTTTTTCCAGTTTTTGCGTCTGGTACTTAGGCAGTCACCTACTTCTAGCGGTTCTCAAACGGTTTTTACAAAATTTTCAAATTCATTTTATGAATTGTGACACTCTGACCATACAGGTTTGAGGGAATGTACATCTTCTTGAAACACCCCACATATAATAATCATATTTAGTTTGAGCAAAGGTTCCGATTTTTTTGAAAAAACAAAACATTTCAATATCAAGTGTCTTAAAAATCAACGCGCTGTGACCATTTCCAGAAGATAAATTTGTAAACTACTAACTAAACATAGGCATTAAATTTTATTGCATTTGGGCTTTCAAATTTGTTTTATTAAATTTCAAAAATTCTTTGATTGCACCAACCATACAAAAGCGAGTGTAAGATAACCAATTTTCAAATCAAGTGCATCGTCTGACACATTTAAACCACAATTTGTATGTGTCGAGATGTAGGATTTACTGTTTCATTTCGCGGTTTACTTGGTATTAATTACAGAATATGTTGATTACTTTATTTCAGTGTAAGCACCGGGGGCATCGAATAAATTCCTGTGATAAATAATTAAGCCTCTCTTGATTATTTTCTACATTAGGATTCCTTGATTGTAACAGTGACTCACCTGAAAGATGTTCTCATACCTGTTGAAAAAAAAATCCCATTGCAAATCGACACTTTTTATTGAAACGTAAAAAATATGTTAAAATAAATAAATGATTTAAAAACAGTTTCTTATGAGGTTCTATTTGAATTAGGTATAAAAGCAATAAATAATGTTAGAAGATATTTACATAATTTCAACTTACGTAGTATTTACAACTCATCGTTTGGGATTAATAGTTCAGTACGATGAAGCGATACTGAATAAATATGTTATATCATTATTGAATATAAATTCAGTACCTTGAATAGTAGGTAACCTTAAATACACAATAATAATTTAATACTTTCAATAATGTTTGTTACAAGTCTAAGTAGAAGATGTGTGTGTGGTTTGCTAGTTGCTGTTCTTCGTCAGTGTTTAAAGAATATTTCCGGAACTTGGATAGAAAGTTAAAAGTAAACAGTTGTTCCGGTAATGTTCTTTAGTTCTATTAAATAAACACCTGATAAACATTAATACTCTTTGGATATACACATTGTGACATTTTTATGTGTCACAAAACAATGATTGGTATGAATATAATGTCAGTACAGGTTGGACTAACTTTTTGGCAATGAACTTTTCATCGCCTATTCCAAACCATTTACATGCACTAGGACTATTATTTGATGCGTGATCAATTTATTACTTCATCAGTATTCGTCAATAGTTTGTTTAATAGTTCTTAACACATAAAACTCATTTGCCGTGTGAAAAGTACACATGTAGCCAAATTCAAGTTTTTTGGAACTGATTACATTTCAACTCATTTTTATATAGTCAGAGTGGTACTTTGGTTAGAACAGCATGCAGTACGAATTGTATCATACTGATAATTACGTTGGAATGTTTCACATTTAATACAGTCAGTACGTAGATAGATGATGAGCATCAGCAACGGGTAACAATGTTATAGCATGTGTCCTCGTCTTAAGTCGTAATATCTCCTTTGGCATAACGTAATTTCATAACTTTACATTCAGTTCGTATTGTCTATGAATTTCGCTTTTTTAGCTTTCTGTCTATCGCGCTTTTTCTTGTTCGGCATAACTACACAACCACAACCACTTCTGACGCGAATATAGTCCAGAGTCCACGTGGTTCCTCCGGGTCCACTAGCAGGAAACGACGGGAAATTTTTCGGTCGTTGATGGTGGTGTCTTCCGAGATCCTTCACCAACGCGTACGTATAACTATACTTCTGTACGCATTTCGAATGTTCATGTACTCTCCTATCCATGAATCTACACGGTTTGTTTAAGATATCCTTGTGGCAAGATAACTCGTAGAATCTTTGTTTGTAGTCCTCATCTCTATAAAGTTCAACATATTCGTCGTCTTGATTTTTACCACCTTCTGGTTCGATCATCTCAAGAACGGACGGACAACAGTCGACACCGCTTCCGTTTCTTTCCTGTCTTAGCAACATTTGATTTTCACGTGGACTCAGATATTGGCCAGGGCTGCGTAAAGGCTTCATATGATCGTACCTGGAATTGGAAGACGATCAAGTTTTGTTTATACAAATGCGGGCAGATTTTACCGAATCTCGTGTAAATGGTGGTGTTTACGAGTACTGCGTTTGGAACGAGGAAAATCAAAGAAAGTGTTGTTAGACTGTTCGTTGCAAGTTATCAGAGGAATAACCGCGGCGAAGCCAAGCACCTGCAAAAAAACAATAAATAGTTATAGTATGTGGCGGTATTAGGCTGATGTAGATCATACAATAGACGAGGATAAGTTTGGGGCCGAGGCGATACCCGAGGCTCTAAATTATCTGAGGCTATTGTATCCGTATGTCGTTTTATAATTTGACAAATTTGGCGCAAGTGGCCCTCCAAGTGTGCTTTTCTTTCTGTAGCAACGTTTTTTTACAAGAACAAAAGTAAATTTAAAACGTGGAAAGTAAAAACTGTGCAAGCGTTTCTTTTAAAATTCATCGAAGAAAAAGAATATGAAGAATTCTTCAAATAGAGAAAAAAAAATGATGCTGTTAACGAAGAGTTATTTGTTAGGCAAAAAGTTTTGGTCCAAACAGTTTGTGGACTAAAATATCAATGCTGAAAACTTGTTTGAAGCTCCAGGAAAACATTGACATTTGTAGGTAATAGTCATAAAATTTATTGTACAATTCTGCTTCTATAGATATGGAAGAGTATTTACTCTTCTGAAAAGAAAGTCGCAGTCTTGCAAACCTAAGAAAGCAAAAGTGTTAACAGCAATGAAGAACTCGTAAGATTGTGTATTGATAACATTGAGAATACGGGTAAAATTCACCTTGGAAGACACGAAAAACAAAACTTCAAGAAGATTTATAATTACTGAAGATGTATGACATTCAAAGGCCTTAGTTTATGCAGAAAATATGCAGCGCTTAGACCTTCTGGTTTAGAAAGTTGAAGGTTTTTTGTCGATTACAGAAAAAGGAAGTGTACTAGAGGTTTAGTACTACTATGTTGGCAGAAAACGTTAAAACGATTTGGAGGATAGAAATCTTCAGCGATAGCAGAGCAATACATTGAAGACTCAGTTAATAAGAGAATGAAACTTTTTAGTTCAGTATCCGATTTAATTTCTGTTCATCTTAGTTTGTTTGAAAGATTTATCAATTATTGTCACTTATTGTTATCGATATCAAAACAGCTATGGAGACTGCACATATAAAGAAATAACAATTAAGTATCACGGAAAATTATAAACAAAATTGGTTACAAAGTACTAAAAGTCACTATCGTTTTAACGTTTTCGTGGCGTTGCCAAAGATGATATTATAGACCCATATAATTAGGTCCAGCTATTCAAAATGATCGTAAATGTTTCTTCGGCAAGTTAATATACTTTCAACTAACAATAAAACAAAAAACTGTAATCAAATGTGAATTATTGTGATTGACAATTGTTATCGTCTTTGTTACGGTTTGGTTGATGGTGGCAATAAAATTGTGACTTGAGTGATTAAATATAAATCACAGGTTTTCTACTTATAATAGTTTTTTTCAACCGAAGGGTGATGGTAATTAATTAAGTACTTTATGTACAATAGCACACCTTTATTAGGCGTTGTTTATAATCCAGAAAGAAAATCGCCTTGACACCTTACAAGATTATAAATACATGTTAACGTTCGAATAACTGTAAGTGTCATCATTCAGAAATTTCTTTGCCTGACGAGTATATTAGAAAAGCAGGTCCTCTGACGTAGTTTTGCAATTATTTTTAGTTATGTACATTTACTGCTAATGTAGTTGATGACAGGGCATATTGACCAAACGATCAGTTAAATTTAATTTAATACTATTCAATCTATATCTAAAAATAAAGCATTACTGGATATTTCGAATACAAAGTGGAAAATTAGCACTTGTACCTCGACTGTTTGCTGGTAGCATTCACATGTGGTCATCAAATTTTATAGAATCTTATATTCATTAACTGTCTATTAGTTTTACAAGAATTTATTGCTTCAGTTCACGTAATGACGCTTGAACAATTAAGTTTTATTTATATTTGATACTAATTGTTTTCTAAATGATCAAAGCATTTTTACGTGATCGACTTTTTTCAAGCATCTTGAATTAAAATTAGGTTTTGATGGGTTAAATTCCTCACATTTTTTTTTGAAATTACTTCAAATTGACTTAGTTTCTGGGTCAACTCATTTAAAGATAAAATAGCCCGTAAATAAATATTATTTGTATATTTACATATGTAAATCATGTTTTCTAAATAAACTGCGTATTCTGTATGTATGGTTTTAAAAATTATTTTTGAGTTAGTTTCGTACAATTTTTTATAATAACAATACGAGTTTATTCAATAACAGGCAAAAATTCGCAGTTAACAAAAAATTAGATACTAAATCTAAATACAGAATTTTTTGCTCAATATGGTCTCTCAAAAAAAAACTATATTTTAAAATTGCAAAGAATACAAAGGCTTCAAAAGCCATCCAGTAAATCTAGAAAATTCCGTAAATGTATAAGAGTTAAACTGTTTTAAAAAAACCAAAAGATCCCAAAGAATCAATAGAAAGTGTAGAAAATAAAAGTTAAACAATTTAAAAGATCCAAAGCATCTAAAGCAAATACAAAAAAAAAAGTATTCAAAGAATCAAAATCATAAAATTCCAAGAAAATCCTAAAATTTCTCAAAATTCAAAACATTCAAAAATTTAGGTGGTAAAGAAAATTAGAATCTAAAGTGTACAAAGTACCAAAAGAAAAACTATGTCAAAGTAAAGAGGTAATAGCATTCAATAGAAATATCTAACAATAGTTAAAAAATAGAGAAATGATAAAAAGATAATACAACTATTAAATTGATTGTCCTACGTTGGCAGATGTTCATAAGTGTTACAAAATAACCTTGTAAATATTGATTATTACTGAACAAATGTAAGCCAATTCCATGGCAAAAGTCGGTCAGCGTTAATTAACCGTTCAATAAATTTAACGCCTGTTCAACAATACATTATAATAGAAATCAATCACTAAAGTCCGCCTTATAATCTGTGATGTAACGAACTTCAGAAGAATCTTAAATTTTCACTAATATATACAAATCCACGCGATAAGTGTTATAAATTATTATAAGTAAGTGCCGGTTCTTGTCGTTTAGTTATCTCCTGGTTTATTTAAAAATGGACTATAAATTTATATTAGAATAAAACCAAAGATTTATGACCACCGACGCTGTAACAATGCCCACACATGTTAATTCCCATGTAAAAAAGAAACGTATCCACTTCTAAATTCAGAAAGCTCCCCCATACAGAATAGTTTAGTTATTATAATCCCATATCGAATAATTTACATGTCAGCATGTTCAGAAGTATATCTCTTGGAAGCGATCTTAGCAAATGACACACCGTAGTTCTTTGTTTTACAGCGTTTTGCCATTATTTATTCGTAGTTGTGATAGTATGAATTAAGTTTTCCGATGAAGTATGAAGATAACTCGCAAACATTCAATTATGGTCGATCGTGTAAAAGGGAGTGTAATTTATTTGTGATGCACTCTCAAATTTATGCATCGTAGTGGATGAATACATGCGTTCTAAAGTGAGGAAGATATTATTTATCTTTGCTTCAGAAGGTTATTAATCACTCTTGTAATTAAAAATCTCACCATAAATCTTCATTACAACCACCTACATTTTGAAGTGTGAGAAGGCGTTGAATTTATTGGTTATCTAATACTCCATTATGATATTTTATTCACATTAGGTATAAAAAATACGAAATGTCTTCCCATACGTCTTTCTTTAAACAGAGAATGTAAGGAAATTCACTCTTATCACGTAATTGACGAAATCGCATCAAAGATCCGTGTGAAATATTAAAGAAAAATAAATAACACGTCTTTATTGGAAGCGCTAATTGTAATAATTAGTATTAAGTAATTGACACTTTAGTGTACAAAGAAACTTGAAATATAGCTGAAGTTATGGCGGGTTTTCCATTGATGATGTTAATTGAGTTGCTTTATATTTATTGACGATTCTCGTTCACACCAGGCCATATAGAAGTTGAACAAACAATGTTAAACGTAAATAAGGAATTTCTAAATAAATTTCACGTAAATTCATGGAAGCTATTTTTTGCTCAAACTCGCGGTTATTCTAGAAGCCAGGAATTCGAATATAATTTATTGTAAACTTTTCGGGCGGTATTAACAATAATAGCATGAGAAAATAGATACCCCTATACGTTAAAACAAACACAATCGGATGTTTGTTCTAGAATGTGCCGTGGGTAGGTCAACACATGAACTTTACGTCTGGTTACACATTTATTTTATTATTACTACTCTTCTTTGTTCGGTCAATTTAGAATTCTCTGTTACGAGCGAAAGCTTTTTCATGGCACCGCAAATTGAAAATTTTAATTAGTCTTTTAACAAGTTGAAACTACTAAACCTACAAAGAACCCAATTTCATTTGAAGTGGGTACATTTTTTAAGTATTTGCAAATTTTACGGCGTAGTCTCAGAGCGCAACAATAGGCATAGAACGACTATTAATATAGAAATGATTCAAACGATCCAAAACGATCCTCTCCTAAAAATGGTAAAACATTAAATGATGACGTGTTTCCAAAAGTATCGCAATATATAACAGCTTTAAGCAAATAACTAAACATAATTAGTTATTCCATTTGCAGCAACTTTCGTTGAATTCAAACAATTTTGAGGTGTTACCATATTTCTATAAATTAACTTTTTAGCTCTTCTGTATTTATGGTACTGGTTCTACCAGATTAACTGGATGCAAGACATAAATGGAAGGATAACACTTCAAACTGGAAACTTCTGAGAAAGTAAGTTAGTTAAATGACATTTTTGTTTGTTGGTTACATAATTTGTTAAATATTTGCTCAAACTATTTTATTTACAAAATCATGCAACATGAATGTTAATAACAAAGAAAAACTTCATAGTAGTCAATGAGTGTGTAAGCAAAAGAAGAATTTTAAATCTTCAATTAAAAATGCATTTATTGTTGAATAGTTGGACTTTTTGTTTAGGTCTACTGTGACTATTTATGAGCTGACGATGAGATAAGCTAAAATATAGATGCACTCGGCCATTCTTTGTTTCTTTTGTCTACTACTACTGGTGTCGACAGTTCGTGCTATAACAATTAGCGGCGACAGATTATATCTGTATTTTACATGCCTCAGTAATTGCTTTGTTTAACGCTACGTGTTATAGATTACCTTAATTTTGATACATTTTTTAAGTAACAACAGAATTTTCTAAACTGATTAGTAGCTTATATAAGAATTTCTACAATTTTTTTTAAAATGATGAAAAACACGTTAGAAAATTGGGTCAGTTTACCGTAATATTTATTTGAAAGAGAAGGAGGAAAATAATTTTTTCTATGCATCCTTTCTTTAACTAAAACTAAGCAATAAAATTGTGCAAAAAATACAAATAAATCAAAAAATTCAAACCCACGAAACAGTTCTAAGCATCTAACAGATGAAAAAATTACATTCTTTAGAATACTTAAAATTTGGAAAAAAGAATCTGCAGAATTGAAAAATATAAAGAATACAAAATATCTAAGTCCTGAACAAAATACAGAAAATCCAAACAATACAAACAAATTAAAATCTAAAAAATCTAAATACTTTAAAAAGTTTCAAAATCAAAATATAAAAATCTAATGAAATCATAAAAAATAAAAATTGAAAGCTGATGGAATATACAGAGTGAAATAACTCCAAAACAGTATCTAAAGCGATAAAATATTCTCAATTATACAGACTAATCCAAAAAATCAGTAAAATAGAAAAAATGCAAAAACTATTTTAGAAATTCAAAAAAATAAAAATAAAACTAACAAAATCTTGACAATCAAAAAATTCATTATGCAAAGCTTAAAAAGCTGCAATGATTTAAACGAATTAAACAATCCAAAATATCCAAAGCAACCACAGCGTTTTGAAGATTGAAAATTTCAAAAAAACTAAGTGAAAATGAAAAGCACATTTTTTGAAATGCAAGACTAAAACATAATTTTTAAATGATTTTCAGTTTTCCTTCCTCTTTTTGAAATTTGGATTTTCTATAGACTAGAAAATTATTTCGCTTTTCGGTAAATTTTCTATCGGCTTATTAATATTGACTTTGAATTCTTATAATTTGCAAATAATCCTATAAAAAATCTCCAAAGTATTACTATATATTATCTTTCCCGAGCTCACCAAATTTTTTACTTTTATTTTTTCTAGAATTTGGAAATTGTTGTAGTTTTTGGTAAATTGGATGTTAGCCGAACAAGTTTAAGACGGCTCTAAAATTTTATGTTTCAGAGAAATGCTACAAATTATAAAATTTTCAATTTTTTTTATAAATTGCAGAATGTATCTATTTAATAATTTTCAAAAAGCCATAATTCAAAAAAATCTAGAAATTGCCGAGATAAAAAATTTCTCCAAAAATCCAGAAAATTTTGAAATCACAAATTCTATCCATTAATTTTTTTTAAAGTTTTGAGTTTACACGAAAACTAAAGGCTTCGATTTCTTTTGATTTTCAGATAATTATGATTTTCAAAAACCTGCAAATTTTGAATCAATTAGAAATATATTGCAAATTATAAAATTTTCTAAAAATTTTAAAATCACAAAATTTCTCCACTTAATCTTTAATTTTTTAAGTTTTACAAGAAAATAAAGGCTCTGATTTCTGTTTTAAACACAAATAGAAAAAAACCTTTCGACATTTTAAAAATAATAGCCTTTTGTAATATAATGTTTTAGAACTGAAAATTTGTAGTAAAAATTTTCAAAAATCTCCCAAATTTTGTAGCTCAACATTATCAATTTAAAAAAATCCTTATTAAATATATTTAATAATAAAAAAAATCGTTGCCTAAAGCTGCTCCTGGATTCGAGCAAAATTTTGATTGCAATGCAATTATAAACTGGTAAACTGGTTTAAAAATTCACAGTTAACGGATTATTTTAAGAACCATCCACCTACATAAATTCCACAATGGTGGTGCACCATGAAACAAAACATTGTAACCATACATATT
Organism: Cynaeus angustus; assembly: GCA_030157275.1. Taxonomy (NCBI): domain Eukaryota; kingdom Metazoa; phylum Arthropoda; class Insecta; order Coleoptera; family Tenebrionidae; genus Cynaeus; species Cynaeus angustus. Next base: position 24,974,843 of record CM058061.1, on the reverse strand, counting down.
TCCCAAAATGATTTTTGAAAAATGCTTCGTGTCGTATCGTCATTAAAAAAAATACTTTTAATTCATATTTTCACAAAGAAAAATTGCAATTCTATTCTTGACTAGGATTGTTTATATTACATGAAGTTTTGTATTCTATGAAAAAATAAAAAAAATGCCTCCACCACCTAAAGTGTTAGGTCTAATTATGAATGTCGAGAATATTGTCAATATTTCTTTTATTTTATTTTATGATGCAGTAAAATTATGAAATATTGACACTATAATTAATTTATGGCATTCCAAGACATAAAAACTCAATTAATTGCTTATGAATCGTTATATCTCTTTGGGCTGTTTTATGTTTTTGCACAAATTATGGGTAATAAAAATTCACTCACCGCTATGAGGGCTCGGATCCAATGTGCAATTAGCATAGTAGCCAGAGATGGCGTAGAATAATTTTGAGGATTAAGGGTAACACCAACCCTTGCACCTCGTTCGCTGTTAGTGACGTGTTATTCTTGAAAATGTCCTAAACTAATCATCTCCACGACATCGACGTCTATAGGATGTCCTTCTGAAAAAAAAAAAAAAAATCCAAATGTAATTCATTCTGTTTATACGCTCTTGTTTAGCTATCGGTTGCCAAAAAAACAATTACCAATTTTATTTCTTTCTTGATTAGCTTAATTGTCACTCAGAACTGACAGAGTATAATCAATCTAGAGTCTAACTAATTAACTAATCGATCTCATTGAAAATTCGTTTAATATAGTGCATTTGTACGCATATACTGAACAAGACGCCTACGTCGCGACGCTGTGATTGGCGCTTTCGACGCCCACTTGTTGCTATTCGCAATTTCATTAGATAACTTTTGGGGTAAGTCTAAGCTACGCCTTGCAGAAATTCGGTTTGTGTTGGCGGATGTTATGTAGTTTTTATCTGAAGAAGTATTGCGTGCATACAGAAGAATTTTGTAAGTATCAACGTAAATGTCTATGAATCAGTCTTGTCGCGAAATTTTAATCTAAACTATTTTTAAATTTGTTTGACTTTGCGCACTTTATTAGTGTTTAGGAGAATATTTTACGTCCGTCAATTCAGTCGTTCGGAATTTATGAGTCAGATTCGCTGTGACTAAAAGATGCATGCAGGCGTTTATTGTGCATATTGCATTGCGATTTTTAAATCCTTCATCTCCATGAAGATGGAATTTCCTCCGTCAAACTGCCTTTTTCTCGTTTTCAATCTGACTGCAACGCATTAATTCAGAAAATCGCCTATTAATGCAAATGTTGATAGAAAGTACCCATGAATGATATCAGAAACGCGTAAAATACAACGAGAAAAATTCAGTTGATATCTCAAAGTGCTTTGATAAACTGGTTCGTGCCCAGCATTCCTGACATTCTGCTAGTTTATATTTTGTCTGTATTTGCACCACACCAAACAATGCTACATTCTCAGCTCTTGTTCTGCTAATTGACACTAGAAATTCTTGGACCTTGATGATTTTTGTCCTCCACTCTCGGAAAACAAAATAACGTATTGTCTTCGTCTCATAAAATCACAAGCACACAAAAAAAACATGTTTCTCCCTGCGATATTACGCCGGTAGCTAATATTAAAAGAAAAACAATCACCTCCGAATTGTTTTGAAAATGACTCGTAAATTAGAAGAGGAATTCAGCTATAGGTAGGATTATAATAATTATTTTAAGATCTTGCGTTATAGATATTATTAGATACTTGTATTAAAAATAACTTTGTACTTCGAGGAATGTATGCTATTATAAACCACATGGTGTTAAAGTAAATGTTTTTTTTTATTAACTGAATTGTTTGTTTTCCTTTGTCATAAAACAAAAATAAAAATTATCACAAAAGTCTTATAAAACTCGATAAAATACCTCTTGTGTTTCAGATGATCAACTGTTGGCCCGCAAATTTTGGTTTAACCTAACAAAACCCCCGTTCGATTAAAAATAAATCTCGATTATTTATTGATTTAGCACATATTTGAAATTCCCCAATTCATTGAGAAACACAGTTATAATTTCCCATGATTGTTTACTTCGACGGTTTTGTTATTGCCTGAATCGTAAGAATGTCTAATTGAATGAAATTCAAGAGAATGTTACGAAATCCCGTCTTTTCGAACCAATAATGTTGTCAGAACTTGACATTCAAGTTTTAGAACGTAAAAGTTTATGCAGTTTAATAAAATTAAATCATTATGGAGGTGATTTACATTTTAATGAAACTAATTAAACTCGAATGTGATTCTTTCGGGTTTAATCTGAATCATTGTTGAAATTGAATTTGTCTGTAGGCTAGATAAGAAATCATTGGAAATCACAACACGTGTGATCGAATTTGCAAAATCTTTTCGGTTAGTTACCTTGTAATAGTATCTGCTGGTATTTTGGCGGCTATCACTTTGAAGCGTTGAGAGATAGTAAATTCGTTTTATTTATTGTTTTCTTAATAGCATACCAACAAATCCTCTGCTTTATGATGTAATATTTCAAAAATATGTAATTCTGCTCGTCTAAAATTGAACGTTTTGCTGCAAAAATACTGTGGCAAGTTTTCCTTCCGGAAACATATATTCGCATTTAATTTTAGCTAAAAATTATGAGATTTACTCAACTCGGCGGAAAAATAAATTTAGAAAACTTTTGGCATCAAATTATGTACAAATAAATATTTTCATGTGGAAACATTTTAAGAAAAAATTAATTACTTTGGGGTAAAATATAGTTTTTCAAATATTAAATTTTCCGTATTTTTATATTCAAAATCATTTACATTTTCAAATTGAGTCCAGTTTTTCTTTAGGGGTAAAAGTTTTAAATTTACAAAAATTCTGAAATCTTGGCTATTTTCCAGATTCCTAATTTTGGAATGGTTTTTGATTCCTTACTACACCCTTTAGATTATTCTCATGATTTTTTTTCTTTAAATTTCTCAGAATTTCTGGATTTCCTAGGATTTTTATATGGTTCCTTTAAAAAATCATTAAAAATTTTTAAATTTAAAATAGTTGTTAATTTCTGATTTTTTGTATCATGAGATACTCAAAATCTTTCTTTCACATATGTTTTGAATTTTTCAAATGTTCTGGATTTTCTAGAATTCTAGTTACTTTCCGAATCTTAATGCCATTCTTTCTGCTTAAACACTTTTTTTTCATTAAAGTATTCTACACTCTTCTAATTCTAAACAGGTAACCTAAAAATTTTTATGTCGTCAAAACTTTTAGCTTCAAAATGCTTTTATTTAAACTTTTCAAATTCCGTGTCAAACTTGTCTTGAATTTGTTTGCATTGGTTTTAACTTCTCAGATGCTTTAAATTTCTCCAAAATTTTAGCTACTCTCCAGATTGTTTAATTTTTTGGAAAGTTTTTTTTTTACTATATATTAATTTTATAGACTTTGGAAATTGCTAAAGTTAGATGTCAGAAGCTTGAAACTGAATTCTCAAAGTTATGGATGTTGTGAACATTTAAAAACTATAAATTCTGTGTCAAATTTCAAAATTTAAGAAAAATGGAATGATTTTTAATAACTTCTTGTGATTTCTGATTGATTCTAAGGAACAATTTAAATACTACAAAACTGAAAAACCACTTTATATCTGGAAAGAATGACAGTTTTTTAAATTATGTGTTTGCTGAATTACCTAAAATTTAAATATTTATTAAAATTTTCGATAAATTAAAAATGTCGAAGATTCTAGACAAAATTTTGAAAAAAAAACTGAAATCATTTTGTTGCAACAAAATCCAAAAATCCAAAACAAAAAATCTTCTTTCACACAATGTCTAAATTGTAAAACTTGGACACAAAAACTAGACAAGTTTTCAGGTTTAATCTGCCACGACGTGTTTTTAAATTTAGTGGACTAAAATAAATCGGCAGATCTTGAAGCAAAATACCTATAATAAAATATTTAACTGCCACTGCATCTGTATCGACGATACACTTAACCGACAACTATTGCCCATAAAATCGAAATCCGCTGTGGGTGGAGAGGCAATAACAACAAACCTAGACACAATTGGATGTTCTTTCAGGTAAATTTAACAATAATTGATATCTGTGGAATGTAGGCACTTAAAGTAGATTCACAATTTCCGCGAATAGCCAACAGATTGCTTAGAATGTCTCTATAATCACCGCGTGAGATGAAAACTGATATTGTATTGTGGGAATATTTCCCGTAAGTTTTTTAAAAAAATTCCACCTTTTATCGAGCACACGTTAGATTTTACAGTTAGGCTAAAATATTTCAATCTCTTTACAATATACCTGAATTTTGTTTGTACGTGGTTAGTCAGTGTAGTCTTAGATTTATTCAGTCGAGAAACTCTCATTAATACTAGGAGTATTAAATATTACAAGTTCTCAAATTAATTTAGCCTGTCACGCTTATGAATCACTGTAAATATAATTACTTAATTAATGAGTCAATTAATTGCTACGTTTACTGAAAGTAGTATTTCACTTTATCATAATCATAAAATTACAAACAACAAGGAAGATATCGAATAACATAATATTTAATTTAATAGTCAATTCAGGTATGTTTCGTATTTTAATGTTTTCACGCCATTGATGTTTTGCCTTTTACAATAAACACACCAAGGTCTGATTTGAATTAATTATGACAGTATATCAATAATTTTTATGTGACGTCTGTTGACGCCATCCTTGTGCATTTTTGCGTGCCTGAGGTACATTTGTGATTGATTAAATTTTTAATAACCATGTTACTTACGAATCCTGACTTGGGACGGATTCGTTTTGATAAAATCTGGTTGAACAACCTGAAGTATGAGAGTGTGATCTGGCTTAAAGATACGACACCGCCCTATTATTATTCGCTGGATATAAGTGGGATGAAACAGCAACCTTGTTAGTTGCACAAATACTCAATTAAGTATAATATGCAAATTGGTTCAAACGATCTTGTTCTGCCAATACCTACCTATAAATTTCTAAGGGCATTGTCTGAAATGGCGTGAAAGATTTTTATCTCAAGAAAACTATTGTACGGTAGATTGCAACGCACACACCTTGGGAGGCGACGACTCTTTGTTAAAAATTCCAACAATTGGATTAGTTTCTAATACGAATTTATCTCTAAAATACTGTTTTACACGTGTCTGGTTCGATAAAAATACCATCATGACGTATTAAGCTTATATGGAAATAACCAATATTGACTTTACTAATATGGTTATAACGTACAAACTACTGGTAAGGTCTATGACTGTGAAAGTTTAATTAAATCGGGTGACTTTTTGACGACGCTAATATCGAAATAATTAATTCTTGTAATTATATCTCGTTAGTGGCTCGCACACCTGCCCACGAAGTATAAAAATCTGAGCTTGCAACCAGAATTTTTCAACTCTGCCTGGAACTGAAGGAAAAAAGTGGAAAAAGACGAAAAACCTAGTACCGTCCTTTCCAGTTCGTAAACTGGGGCACTGGCCACCCACAAAGCGAGTGAAACTAATATTGCTTCTCAGAAATTTTAAAATATTAAAGCATACGTGAACGGACGTGGACAGCAATAAATACTCGATGGAATATTCTTTAACTTAAGCTGATAATCGGATTAAACCACATAATTCTACAACGAAATTTACCTCTTTTTAAAAATGCAATCTGCAATTTTCTAAGACATAAATAACAGACACCAATTTATGTTTCCGCTTTGTGAAAAACCGCATTAAGTAAGTCATTATGGCAGTTATGTTTATGATAATGATATTCCCATACAGCTGAATTATCTGTTTTCTCTTATTTCATTCTTATTCCAACAAATCAATGATCTCAATGGATAAACGCCAACAAGGTTGTTTCAATAAAATTGCGAGGAATAAAACAAGACGTATTTAACAAAGTCGGAACAATTTGCATATTAAATGACCACTTTACGTATGAAATGGGTTTGTTTATCAATGTAACGAATAATCTACAATCAAATTAAATGTCGCGAGATGATAAATTGATTAATTATCGAGAGATTCGGTCGGAAAAAATCTAAATAATTTGTTAGTCTTCTTGATCACCTTAAAGATCCTGAATGACATTTATGGCAAATCATAAAACTAGATGGACATCATTCACACTACTTGTTAAGGAGAATTTAAATTCACGGTGCGACGAAACATTTCCGTGCCTCTTTTAAATCAATTAAATTCGGTTTAAGAAAATGTTAACTTTCGCATGTGGGCATTAACACTACTAAAACAGAAAATATTAGGCGTATTGTCTTTAAAGCCGTGTTTCCGGATAAATTGTGGACAGATACAAACTGTTGATGTGGTTCTTCGTTAAGTTTCGTTGCAACTTGTCCGCGCTTCGTTAAAATAACATTTATATGAAAAATCGCCGGGGACCGCTGTCGGCCGGAACTTTGTACATTCGTTTTGCTTCTTTCACAAAATACTTTTTGTATTTTAATTGAGTCTCCGAATGTGTCGGCTCATTCCTTCAATGGAATGAGAACTTTTCTAACAAATTTACGAATTAACCATATTAGTATTCAGGTTTGGAAAAGGCATGTTTATGACGTCTAGTTTGTTAACATGTCTTAGCTTTCAGGTAAAGAGCTAAATGCCAAGAAAATTGATTATAAAATGCTACAGAAAGTTGGAATAAGAACTATATTTTGGAGCCGACTACTTTCCTCTTTTAATCCGTGGTCTTCTCGTCCGAGGAAATCGTAAGGGGGTGTTTGTCCCTTTGTCAAAGAATATTCCTAGAAGGACTCCGAAACTTGCCTGCTCTCGAGGACTTCTAGGAAGATTTTTCGTTCGCAATTTTTCATGCCCCTTTGACCTTAACACCGTGTGCCGATTTTTATTACCTCATTTTGGTGTGATCTTGACGACGTCGCATAAAATCTGAATTAATTAATATTAACTAATGAAAATGTCGACTATCTTTATTCATTATTAACATACATAGTGTTCTTATAACATGAGAACTGCGGCGTTAAAAAAAGAGAAATAAAACTTAATAGCAGATCGTATTCGTTAAAAACAACGTTGTTTGGTCAGTGGCCACCCATCGTGATAGCCTCAACTGAGACCACATTCGTGACCATACAACAATGTTCATAATGTTTGAACAGCTAGAAACTGACTACAATTTGTTGTGACTACTGAAATTTTACAGGTGTAGAAATGTTTGAATATTTATGTTGGAGACGCATTTTTCGGCTAAAGATCTCCGTTATCCTTCTTTTTGAACTGTTGGCCCGATGTCTGCTAAGAACGGCGGCGTTTGTAATTGTAAACGAGGCAATTTTTACAATGGGAGGTCAGTTGTGGACTCACCTTATCATTTCAGTAGAAGGCGATGGTTAGATCGGAAAGGCAAAGAGTTCATCCTTTTGTAAACCTCGTGCCTCCACTTTCTTCTGGAAATAAAACACTAGAGGAAAAATACGATTTTAAATTACCACATTTGGAGTTTTTTGTAAACAAATTTGAAAAAAACATATAAATAATTTATTTTCGCCTACAACTGTTGGAATTGTTTGAGGCCAAAATTGAATTAAATTTAACACTTAATTATGTAAAATAACTCTATCACATTGCAGCCATCATCTGCAGATTTAAACGGAAAGAAACCAAAAGATGTTAATTTAATGACCTTTCTTTCTCATTTATTTTTATTTAGTGCCAATTTTTGTAGACCCCTTAGTGTACTTTTGAGACACAATCTGTCTTAAAATCAAAATGCATCAACGACTTTTGTGCAAAAAATCTTTAATTTATTATAGCTTATCGTCGTTAAATTATTTATTCGAGCTAAACTTGGTTACGTAGACTTTTATGATAGCCATTTTTAATCCTGACAACTTATTTTAAGGATTAAGATGTTACATGACATTTTTTGTAAAAAATGATCATAAAAATACAGAAATAAATTTAGTAATTTTAGTCATAAAATCTTAGCTTATTTACATTAACAGATTTTTATAAGGTATCGAGTATTTCCCTGTTTTTATTCGGAGATTTGTCTCACATTTAGAATCGATTTATATTAATTAAACATTTTGATCGAAACAAAAATGTCACCGTATTTTTATACATGTTGGTAGCACTTGAATATTTATTTTTATATTTTAGAATTGTGCCACGAACAATGTTGCATATCAATTAATGTTTAACCTCAAACTATCTAAGAGATAAGAAGAATTGCCAACATATTTCAAATTTCAAATGCTGATTCGACGCCCCTTTTGTTCGATCATCTGGTATTGATTTTTTTATTCGATCATCTGGTATTTAATATAGAATTACATAATCAGCTAATAGCCGCATTGCAATTAAATGGCCTTAAAACATAAAAATTTAAAAATGGTTTAGTGCATGTGTACAATTTGCTTGTTTATGAACATCGCACATGAATCTTTTTTCCTTTTTAAAATCTGAAAATTTTCACAAATACATATTAGAACATTCCAAACCTAAGATATCTGAAATCTCAGGTGTATAAAAAATTTGAACTTGGCTTGTTTAAAACACTAATAGGTTAAAAGTTTGTCAAAATTTCAGTAAATGTTTGAAACAAACAAAATTTAAAGAATTTTTTTAAATGTCTAAATTTTATATGTATTTGAAAAAATTTAATTCAGAAATCTAAAAGAGGCGTAGAATAATAAAATTGTAAATATTTTTAATGATCAGACTAAAAATAAAAATGGATTTTTTCAAGTCAATAATAATAATAATTCTAAGTTTTGAAGTGTTAAGAACTAAAATATTTGTAAAAATTGTCAGGCACATTATTTAGAATTAAAAAAATCTTCAAAAAACTAGGTTCAGTGAATTATTAAAACAAAAAAAAATGAAAAAAAGCAATCTATAAATAAAAATAAAAATTTAAAACTAGCGAAAAATTGTAGAAAAATAAAAATATATTTCAAAAATTTTAGAGCAAATTTGACACTGCAAAATTACTAAAAATTCTAAATATAGATTTACAGGAATTCAAAACAGACGCAGAATACTAAAAATGTGAAGATTTATAGACTGAGCCAATTCTTAAATCGCCCGAAATTAAAAAAATCAATAAAAAATTGTATAAAAACTTGAAATAATACAACAAAAATCACGACATTGCTAAAAGCAAATTTCTTCTAACTGAATGCGTTAAAATGTCATTAAAAATTGCGAAACCTCAATTTGAAATTTTTAAAAAATTAAAACTTCTTCGTAAACACATCAATATTAAAAAAATTTGAAAATATATAACACAAAAATATCCGATTACTTTTTTTTTTTCATACTATTGGAATCCATAGAGTCTAAACTTTGTAAGTAACCATCGAGAAAATTAGTACCAGATATCACTAAAAAACTAATAAACAAATCCTTCAAACCAATTTCCTGACTACTAAAGGGTTTAAAAGACTCTTTTAACCCTTTTCAAGCCCTATCGCGACACGACACTGTGCAGACAACAATAAACTTTATCATTTTATTAGACCAGATAAAAATTAATGTGCGTTTTTAAGTTGTAAAGCTCAAACCTATAGACAAGCAACTATTATTTTAGGTTTTACTATTTAACAATTTATTACAAATTAAAAACTACGTTCAATAGTGATTGATAGCGCTATATTATTCTCAAGTCGACAGCTAACAATAGCACTGTCAAGCTTGTGAAAATACGGTATGATGTTGAGAACAATCAAAGAGAAGACTCCCGTGCCACCCGCAGTGCCACAAAAAAATTTAAGTGCTTTATGAGTGACAAATTTGTGCAATTTCTTCTCAGGAGGTCTTGTTTTTCTTTCCCGTTGGTTTAATAAATTCAGTATTTAACATGAGAATGATTTTTGCTTAGACACTGTCAACATGCTAATTCGCATTTTCTCTCCTTAATAAAATCAAATCACTTTTCTAATGATAACTTGTGATGGCTGTCCTCATCGGAGAATAAAAAAGTTTATTCGGTATTTACTCCCACACGTCGTGACAGGAATTTTATCCCTTATTTAGTGACCAGGATAAACCTTGAAGTTGCTACGTTCTACATTTTACAGCAATGTTATCAAGTTGTTAACATAAATTTGAAAATATTAGACACGATACGGTTAAGCTTATCAATACATAAAACGTCTTCGTAATGTCATCTAAGGATGCAACTTTTCAGTTCCTAAAGTTTTACAAACGCTTTTTTGGGTGGGAAGATTCTTAATAGTTTGCGCGGGTTTCGAGTCATAAATGTACAGTAATTTCAATATTTCAAGCCGGTGAATTTCAGCGTCTGTGATTTTCTGATTGGGAACAACCAATGACACACTTGTAATGATAATTATAATTATGACGTGAAGCTAATCAGGATATTTCCTCCTTATTTGTTCTTTGTTGACCAATCATAATTGAAAAAGCAGCTATTAACGCACATACGCTAGATGTTAATAAATTGGAAAATTTACCATTCAGACACATATAAAAATTTCAATATTCATATTTTCTCATGCAATTAACACAGACACAAACCATATACATCTAGTACTATTGGTCGTTAATCAAAACCAAACCTAGAAATACCCGTGAAGCAATATATATATTTCATTTAGCAATGTAACTCAATTAGTAAAAACATGTAAATGAAGCCGTTTTAGGCGTCGACATGATTCTAAAAACACGCGATTTGCACCACATATAACAAATATAAAATGTTGTAATTCACTATGATACAGCAAGAAAGTACCGTTAAAGGAACTTGTGAGGACATCAGAAGAAAAATTAACTATCTACCGACGACACTTAAAAAAGTTTTACTTATACGTGCTTTGGTGTTAACTGCTAATTTATTAAATTATGCATCGTAGTCTATTTAAATGTACACGTATTTACACAAATATGAAATTACTCCGAAAAGAAATTATGTAAATAACCAGATCAGTGTTTTTAAAAAAAATTAAACACATTTTCTGGTATTTTTTACAAGATTACATGTTTTTTTCTGCCCTGATTATTTTTATCTAAATTCTCTAATTAGCATACGCGGAGACACCTATAAAAGTTTGACTACAACAATTGGAAGGACGTAAAAACTTATCAACGCTGGTCTACTTTAGTGTTACAATTATGTAAATGGGTGACGTTACAGGATTTATAAATCCATTTCCAATTCATAAAATGTATTAATAAATTACCGCTTTCTTTTTATAGGTGACTATAAATTTTATTGAAATCAATTCTCACCAGGTCTTGGGCTTATCAGATAAAAAAGGAAAGTTATAGGACATAATGCTATTGTAATTTCCAATGGATAACTGTAACTTTGAAAATGGTCATAACTAGAATTTTATCGAGAGATAAAAGGCCATTACAGGAAATAACTTGTGCGTGGTAAGTGATACATATTGGCACTGACAAGTTGACAGAATTCCGCGCTTTTTTGTCACAATCGATAATTGCACTAGACCAAATTCACTTTTTTTCTGATTGAACCATTTTTCACACTAAAATAATTTAAAACTTTAAAATGCAAATCGCAAATTTTCTAAAAACTGAACTTTAAAAAAATACAAAAATATCTCATCGGTCAGAAACCTTCTTTGTGTTGCCACCTGAAAAAAAATATTTTCTGATGAAGTTTGACAGATCTTTAGATTTAATTATTTAGATACAATTTTAACTAGTTTTACGCCAAATACAAAAAATTGATCTTAATTTGTGTATTAAAAATTCTCTCTTGGCATTTAGATCCGGTAATACAAGCTACTTCAAATTGTCAGCAATTTTTGTGTTTTTTTCGCAGATTTTATATTTTACAACCAAAAACCGGTTAAAAATGATTCAAAACGCTAAAATTTCCAAGTCTGCTAAACTTGACCAGAAAGTTCCCACTAGAAGCACTGAACTTAACACCAGGTAAATTTTTCCCACGTAAATTCCTAAACAGAATTAAAAAGGTTCAAAACTTTTTATTCAAAGTGATCCATGAGAATTCTAACGTCTTTAAAACTAAAGCTAAGTACGTTTCGAAGTTTCTGGTGTCATTTAAACCAAAACTGAGCTAATTTAAAAAAAGTTAGAGATCCGCTACTGCCCTGTGTTATTTGTGAGAAAAAACGGCTTTGTAAACCAAACATTGGTGGTCTCCTAATCTAAGGCTTGGCTGCTAAATAGCAGGTAATTTGCGTGAGAACGATCAGTTTTCAACCGAAACATATATAAGTCTCAGAAATTTTAAGGACTACCACGCCCTTTCACACTTCACTTTGAGACAATAAGATGTTACACGCTAAACGAAAGGAAGACAATGACAGTTGTAACTTTGTCTATACGGATGAAGATGAAAAAGCGAGTGGCAGCCGCAATTTATAAAGTACTGTTGAAACATTCAAGAGATGCTGTCGTGAGGAACGATAAGCTACCTACATTCTGGTCTTTTAGAAGCTCGCGGGAAACGTATCTTTTAGGAGGTGATATATTCATATCTATATTAAAATGATGCCGTGGGTGTTAATAATGCATATCTATTTCATACGGTTTTGATTTATGTGGCAACTTCTTAGCGTCTGTTTTGCAGTTTCAAGGATAAGAAGAGATGGTTTTTGAAAAATCGATGATAAACAGCGAATAAATATCATTCAACAATGTTAACAAGTTTAACTGGCATTCATGCAGGTCTAAGAGTGCAACAGAAACCTGTTGCACATTTTCCTATTTGAATATTTATTTCTATGAGTTGATGAAAAAAAAAGTTCGCGCGGCATTGTCAACATTCCAGAGACAAGACGCCGGCGCTTGTCACACCTCCTTATGAAAATAATAATTAAGTATTATACCAGTTAAGTTTATAATTATAGCGTGTGTTGTTCGAATTACTCATTTGTTACAGTCGTTTGTCACGCGTTTTTACCAGAAATCTTATTAACTTTTGCTTTATTTTTTCGAGATATTTCCTACAACTGTTGTTGCAATTTCTTCTACTAATCATTAATCAATTTCTCTTGTTAAAGTTAATTGACAAGTGTTTTGGTGGTTTTGGAAGCATTCGCCTGTGCCCATTGTTCATGGGACAACTTTATTGAGCTCATAAATAAAACGGCATTCTTCAACAAAATACCATGTTGCTTTTTCTTTTCGACACATTTTCGCACTTCTTCGGGTGGTCAAAACAGCATACCGCGACAACAAGATTTCTTACTTGGATAAAAGCTCGTATAAATTTTTTGTTCACAAAAATGTCGATATTTTTAGAAAAATCAAATATTTTGAACGTTTTGTTATGGCTTGATGCGATTGTAAATTTTAGACGTGGTTTAATCAGTGGATCTGGAGGTATTTCATATTTACATTCTACGCAAATATTTTTATAACGTCATTTATTCAGCTTCAAAATTCTACCAGGCCAAAAATAAGTTGCGAGATGTTGAATCTCCTTTTAGGAATTTGCATTTTATAAACAAAATACTCCAAATCATGTCTTAAATTAATCGAGTCTATTTTTCACTGATGTTTAGGAAAATCAGATGAGTTGAGAGTTTATTAAGCTTTTCTGACTGGCGAATGAATTTAAATGTGCTTTTAAAAAACTGAATTCAAAATTAAATTTTTCAATAATTTAAGTGTTTGCATTTGCAATGAAGACTAACAATTTTAAATTTTAGTTAAAAAAAAACTCCTAAACGTTTAAATGACGTAATTTTCTGCTTAGGAAAATTATAAATCCTCATTTTTGAGTTTTTCAACAGATTCTAAAAATTCTCGCAATTTTAAACCTTATCAGCTTTAGATGACACCTTAATTTTATTAACTAGTAATTGTTGACATGTAAAATAAATAAATTTTTATGTCATATTAATAATAATTTTTCATTTTCAGTTAATCAAAATTTAATTTTTCTGCTGAGTTTTAACGAAAATTCACGAATTAAATTAATTAATTAAATTTTTGTGATTACCAAATTAAAGTAAACCTTCTTATTGTCAGTTCCTAAGATCTTTACATTTTTTTTAAATTCAATTTTTTTTATTTAACTCTGTAACTTTTGGGATCTTTTAAGTTCATAGAAATTTTAAGAATTTACAAAATGTTTAGAATATGTAAAATCTTTCGGTTCTTTGAAATCTTTAAATATTTTTTTATTTCTAGGACTAAAATTTGGGACCTTTAGATTTTTGAGATTTTTGTTTTTTAATAAAAATTCAAATTTAATTTTAATTTTGAGGATGTACTAAGTACTAGTAAGATCAGAATCTACAAAGTTTTTAAAAACTTTTAAAATTGATGTTATTGATTTTACCCACTTTAAATATTGAAAAAAAAACGGGTCAATTTTTTTTTCTCTTTACAATATTTTTTTTTGAACATCTTTAAGGACCTCTGATTTCTGTAAATTCTATAGATTATTTTAGACGTTGGAAATTTGTGGGTTTTTGAAGATCCCAAGTATAAGAATATAAGACCTAATTTTAGACAATTTGTTATTTAAGCATCAAATATTTAAAACTCATTGTAATAATTTTTAATTCCTTAATTCTTAATTCTTTAATTCTTAACGTCATTCAATTAACAACACAAAGACAATAACATAACTACTTTTATAATAATAGTCAGAGACGTGACTAGTATCAAATGAATATTTGTATAAGAAACAATTTTTAATTAGATGTAAATAGGAGTGCTAAAGATACATTTGTGTTGTTAGCCATTTTTTCGCATACATATTCAATAAACATACATTATCAGCTCTCTACTTTAATGACTATGCAGTAATAAAGTAAACAAGTGACATTTTTAAATACATTTCACCAGCCAGAGTTGAAAATTCAGTTAATTGAAATTGTATTTTTAAATCCGCAATCCTTACATTTCTTTTTTTTTTTTCAATCTAACTTAAGAGTTTTTAACTTTTTGCCGCGGCGACTGCTTTTCTTAACGACCATGTCATTTTAATTGACTGTCATAAAATGTGGTGAGCATCAACATAACGAAGTGTCAAAAATTAAAATGTTTACTAACGGTTCGCGAGAATTCAATGTTTTGAACCCTTTAAAATCCTCTTATCTAATCCTCTAACGATGTGGATAATTTAAATTTAATTCTAATTAAGATATTGTTGATCTTATGTAACACACTTCGATCATTGCAAATTGCAATCAACCACGCAAAATATACCACCTGTAATCATTGCAGACACAGACATATTAGCCGATTTTTGCCCACGTCTCAAAATCGGAGACTGCATGACATTAATTGAAACTGGTTGAATGAGCTTTTAAAGCTCTTAATCCAATTTGAATTGAGCGTCATGAAATTAAACAAGTTTAAATTTAGTATAATTGAAGGACTTTTTGTTTGTTTCTCAGAGAATGTTTTTCTTGCGAGAAGCTGCGTCTTCATGGAGTGTTTTCTTGTTTGTCGACCTTCGTCATTTGAATCTTTAGTAACCTACAAGTATTCCACTTGAATATTGTACAAGAATTTCAGGCTTCTGTCTCGAAGCGATGCTGTTTAAAAGGGCGTATAATGATAATAAACCGCTCTATTTTTTTTGCTGGAAACTAGACGATTCTTTCGTGTGTGGTTTATGTTGTTTGTTCATGGTAAAATTATACTGAAAGCAAAACCGGATATTAGCGTCATTCACAAATATTAATCAGAAAAAAAGAGAACAATAGAAGCTAAGTCGATAATGTGTAGGTATGTCGATATTGCAGGTATTATTCAAGAACTTGTTTTCAATAAACATTCGGTTTAATTAGAACAAAGTTGGCGTCTTTTTTCTTTAACAATGACCATATTATGGTCGAGGAGTTTCTTCGTTACAAGTAAAGAACTGAAAATGCACGAACAAAATTATGCAATATGACCATACATAATGCCGAAAATTAACACTAAAATTATGCAAAATATGCAATAGAATCACAAGATCTTTTAGTTTCTTTGGAATATAGTAACTTTTTTTTCTAGCATTATTAGAATCTATAGAATTTTCGGATGTTTTAAATTCTTTAAAGTTGTTTCTAAAATATTTTGAATTTCTGATATTTTGATGATTTTTTATTCTTTGTGATTTTACGAAATTTCAATGCTTAAATCTTAGACTCTTTTCATTCTTACAAATATTCTCTGGAATTTTCAGATCTCCTTTCAAACTGTCCTTACAAATTTTGTAACCATTGTCATATTTTTAAATACTTTTTATAAATTTTTGATTTCGTTTAATTGTTCACATATATTCAATCTTTTTTAGACACCACTAAAATATATTCAATTTAAAAATTAATGATTAAAGTAATTTCAAAATTTACATATTTAATAAAAAATTTATGATATCTAGAAAATCTGGAATAAGTAGAATGTTTGAACAATTAAAGCAATCCAAAAATTCCAAATAATGTAAACAATCTGAAAAATTCAAAAATTTAGAGCAATCACAACATTTAAATTATTTGAAAACTGAAACAGCCACAAAAATTCAAATGTTAGTTCAAAAACTCTAAATTATTTAAAAAGTCTATAAAATCTTGTAAACCTATAAACTCAAAAAACTGAAAATAAAATTCCAAATAGTCAAAAAGTTCTAAAGGGATATATCGAATAAAGAATTAAAAAAAAAATTAAAAACTAAAACAACAAAAGATTTAAAGAATTCAAACGATTTAAAAGGCAAAATTGCAACAAATACCAAAATTTTAGAAATAGTTTGAAAAATCTAAAAATTTAGAATATCTGGAAAATGTAGAAGATATAAATAATCTAAAAAAATCTACCCAACGAGTTTATGAGAGCAAAATACTATTGTGTAACGAGTTTGGAGTGTGATACATGCAAACGTGTTCCAGACTATACTTTTTATAAATATTAAAAATTAAACTTATGGTACAGTTATTAAATATGAAATTTAGAAGATTACTAACGTTTATTAAATCCAAATTTTTATTGCTGTCTTTTAGAACTGCCTCAGATTCAGTAGAGTTCAAAATTTTATTCGATATATTAATTCGATTATTTAATGGTTCATCTATGTAACCTTCTGCGACTTCAGTTCATCGCCATCCGCCACAACATTTCTCGGCCAAGACGGGTAATGCTTCTAATTTATTAGTAGCCAAATTTATACTTTGGTCAGATTAAAAAAAAATCTTAGAAAATATTATTGGAAACTTGGATCTAAAATTCAACACAAAAGATGGCGCAGGTAATAGTAATTTAAAATAATTATTTTGAATAAATGATTTTTATTTTTTAAGCTTGAATAGTTCGGCTGAAACCTCATTCCGAAACGACACTGTTTATTATTTCAGTTTCTAATATTGAGCTGACATCTTTATCGATTGCAATGTAGTTATATTGTATTTAAATTGCACTTTGACATCATTCAGTTTTGATCAGCCTGCAATAATAATATTTTAGTAGCCAACATAAACGTTGACGTGCTTTATATTACCATCTAAGTTCGATGTTTGCACAGTATAATGTCCCCATATTAAACAATAAATTTCAATATTCATTACACTTTAGCGACGCAGATACAATATTAATAAAAAAGCAACCAAGTCTTTGTGGCATATCTAATTTTACTGTCGCCCATCACGTAAATTATGATTTCTCAAACCTACTTCTCTCCATCCTCAATATAAAACCCTCATAAATCAAGTTTAGAATACATTTTCCACTCCCGTAACTAAATAAATGAACTTTTCTTACATTGTTTCCTTATTATGCCTGCAACTTTTACTGTCGTCAAGTCGGCAACGGGATCATCAAAGTCACTAAAATATGTCGTTGTAACTTTAATTTTCTTCGCATCGTTTAGTGAACTGTTTATTTTTATAGGCTGGAAAGCTGAAATAGAGAGGAATAACTTAATTAATTCTATCTAGTAATGTTTTCTCAGATGAGCACACGGAAGTGATAAAAACAGATCGTTTATTATCTATTGAGTTTTCCAATTTGCAACGAGATTCTAAAAAGAAATGAGTTCTTTAATTTGCAATCACGAACAAAAGTTGTTAGCCGCCAAGCCGCGGTAAACAATTTTTGCAATAAGTTCTTGTTTATTTACATAGCGTTTTCGGATGAACTTTACCTTCCTAGAAAGTGAATTTAGGTGTAAATTTTAAATTTATGGGGAAACCGACTTGTTGTCTAGTTCTTGAAAACAACTTTACGTGAAAGCTACGTAAGTGCTTACATAAACTGATAAGTAAAAGAAATATTTACAAATTTTAAATAACTCGAAGCAGTATTAATAAGGATGAAACAAGAAATTCAAAAGTTCTGAAAAATTTTTCAGTTTCCAATTCAAGTTGATTCAACAACCACTCAAGAGACTTAAGAGATATCAACAGTGATAAAATTGTGAACGTTATTGAAAATTTATGAAAGTTACCGTGTCAACAAGCCCAGCCATTTTGCAAAAAGTGCAAAAATGAGTGCACAGTGTGAAGACTTATTGCCGTCAAAATCTCGTAAAATTTACGAGCAACATTATGAAACGTTTTTAAAATGGTGGCGTGGGAAAAAGTGACAAATTTCGACGAAGACGCTTTTCTGGAATTTTCTAATGAAAAGGCAAGAAGAGTTGCTGCTTCTACGATTTGAGCCCACTATTCAATGTTAAAAACCATATTTACAGTAAAACATAATATTGATATAAGTAAATTTCACAAATTAACGACTCTTCTGAAAAGGAAAAATGTTGGTTACAAACCGAAAAAGTCAAAGGTACTAACTGCAGAGCAGGTGAAAAGGTTTCTCATGGAAGCTTCAGATGACACATTTTTAAAGGTAAAAATGAGTATTTGTAAGAGCATTTTGCTTTTTGTTCTTAGTAAAACATTTATTTCTGAAAAGAGCACTCACATTAAGTGTACGCGTAGCAGGAGCTTGGAGGAAAATTGAATTAGTCTAATTGTCGATTAATGATGAACCGACTTGGGGAACATGCTTCTTGTTCATATTAAAGCCACCAAAAACGGGATAGAGGGAAAATTCGTCGTAAAAAGTTCAGATAAAAATGCAGTCAGTTATACAAAAATCTGAAAAAAATATATGGCATTAAAAAAAGCCGAAACTCCTCATTGAAAATTTTTTGTTCGTTACGATACCAAGCAGTGTACAGTGCAACCTATAGGAAAGAATGGATATGGAAAACTGCCTCAGAAAGTTGCAAAATTTTTAATCTACCAGATGCTTTATATACTAGACATTGTTGACATTGAAGAACCTCTGCATCTGTACTAGCTGATTCGGATGCGACTGTAAATATTTTAAAGCGATATGGGGGATGGAAGTCGACAGCTGTTGCTGAAGGCTACGTAGAATACTCCCTGAATAACAAGAAAATTATTACGTCAGTCCCAGGACCCTCTTATAGATCTGAACCGCCTGCTGAATCATTGGAATTGCATCAAACATCGTTGATGAAAATAATCGGCCATTATTTAATTGCAGTAACATTAGTATTAATATGTATCAAAAGTTATAATAAAAATTTGCCAAGTTTGACACGTTTTTTCTGAATCTGTCAATAAATTCTCTAGGGAGTTCAATTTATATTTGTTCCCTAGGGAACAGAAAGTAAAGTATCAACTTTAGTCCCGAAAGTAAAAAAAAAATATATTTATAAAAATAAAAAGCACTCAAAAGTTTTCAAAAAAATTTAGAAAATCTAGAAAAATCTTGAAAAGTCGGTAAATCCGTAACATCTTAAGAACTTAAAAAATATACAAACAGAATAACATAGACATATACAGAATGAATTAAAATTTTACAAAAACATTGAAATCTAGAAAATTTATGACCTAAAAAAATTCCAAAAATTTAAAAGATCCAAACCATTGCATAATTAAAAAAAAGTATCCAAATAGAACAGTTTCTTTGAAATATTTGACCAAATAAATGTATCCAAAGTAGGGGAAAAACAAAATTTACAATTCGTTGAGTAACTTTTTTTTCTTAATTTAAAATTTCTAAAAATAAAAAAATGTACCATTTTTAGAAAGTTTACATTATCGTTCTGTTATAAAAAATTTGAATATTTTGGATGTATTTTTGGTTTGGATGCAAATAATTAACCGTTTAACCGGAAAGTATAAATTGACACATTTTTTTTGAGCTCACAAACTCTCAGTTTCTTCAGTAAGTAAAATTCTCTCAAATAATAACTAAAATAGAAATAATTACAGAGTTTTTTAAGATTTTTACTAAAGCTTCTAATTTAAAAGACATTTTTAAGATGACGCAGATTCTAAAAGTTAAAAAAATAATCGTTCGAAAATTCCGAATTTTCGAAAGTCAAAATGTCCAAATACATTTGTAAAAAAATCTGAAAATTTCGTGATTTCAGCCAATTTAAAACAGAAAAATATTGATAATTGCATGAATATCTCGTTTGAAAATTCGAATATTAGAAACCTAGACACTTTAGGCGGTGTTATATAATTTCTAGGTAAATAAAACTAAAAAGTTTGTTAATAATTTTCGTGTAATCTAAAAGACATATAACCACTCATAATATTTAAGTAATTTGAGATCGGTAGTTTAAACAAGATGGTTTATAATCTAACAAGTAATTGAATTTTTTAAATCTAATATAAATACGCATGTGTTTCCCGGTAAAGTGGTCTGTATAAATAGACGTTCGCCAGTCTACTGTATACTCAGCCCAAGTTTTTTTTAAGGCAGTTATGTGAAGTAGTTTTCAAAATTAAGCCATCATTTCGTGGATCCCCTCTACGATTTGATAATTTCGAAGAAGAAGAGTGAAGATGATCGATCAAAAAGTAGTAGTTTTTCCCCACGCAAGAGCCTAGTCATCTATCACGCTGAGATAAATATTTGTGTATTATTTCGACATAATTTATTCTCGAGTTCTAAGTAAACATAAACGCACCATACATCAATTAACTCAATTCAAAATCCAAGTTGTTTATGGTAAAAGTGGAATTTGCAGCAACACAGGCCACTAAAGGTGATTGGACTTCCAGACAGCGTACAGACTGACTGACACGCCCTCTAGCAAGTCTGCTCTAGAACACACGCGGCCGACAGCAAATTATGAGGTTTATCACAATTAACCGATTATATGTCGGTTACGTTTAAATTTATTTCTCTCGGTCAAAAGCAGTAATTTTCGTATGCATAGGTCACGCTTAATAAACTACTGGAACTGAAATATTCGTTCTGGGAACAAACAGTGCCGTGGTATGATGAATTCGGTAGATATAAATATTTATTTTCATCTGGAACACAAGTTTTCTATCGTTTCCGCAAAACACCCGGAAAACAAGTTTTATTAACTAGAAGCACAAACCGTGGTGTTTAGTAATCGAGAAACATGTTGCACATGTACAACGGAATTTCGATTCCAGATTCACGTTTAAGATAATCCGAGATGTCGTAAGAAGTTAAGAAACTACTTCAACTTTAACGATGGAATTTTTTATTTGACACTATTAATATCGAAGAATGTTGATATATAGTTAGTGCATTCGTAAAGGCTAAAAACGTGAAAATATACTTTAAAGAAGAAAAATCCGTTTATCCCGAGAGATTTCAACGATAGAGTTGCACACACACTTTAACTACTTTCTGTTATTGCAATTGTAAGTGGGTAGGTGTTCATAAAACGTGAATATAGGTATATATCAAAGTATTTTACATGCAATATAATTGAATTTTCTTTCGCATTGCATTGTCGTACCGACAGGTGATTTATAGCTGTTATTGTACAAAGCTAACTAACAAAGCAAAATGTTTTAACATTTCCTCAAACGTGTGGATGCTGATTAATGTATGTTTAAGATTTAGTTGATTATTGAACTATTATACATAAATGAGTTTGCAAGTTGGAGTGCTTACAGAATACGAGCCATTATTCATATATTATACTGCAATGGACTTATGAATAACATAAATTTGTTTTCAATGCATATCATTTTCAATTTCCCACATGTTGAAAATTACATACCTGAAATTTCAAGAGTAAAATTTTCAAATTGTTTGGCCAACATTAGTGTATCTATTACTGGAAGGTTCAAACAAGTTTTCGAAATTTGAAGATTTCCACGAGCTTAAAAAAAGAGAATATTCCCAAAAAAAAAATGTTTTTTTTTTTAATTCAAATATTTTACAAAAATTACCATCTATTAGAAGATTTACTCGTAAGCAACATTTTCTGTAAGATTCGCCAGTCATATGTGGGAAATCAAAAATTGTTCTGACTGTAGACTATAAATTCTAATAATTTGGATAAAATAATCACAAAATTGCAATTAGAGCTTAGTAAATTTTGAAAATGTTGAATTTTCTAAAGATATTTTTAAACAATTTCTTAAAATCTTTATGATTAGAAATTTTTGAAATAATTTGAAAGAATTTATAAGATCTAAAAAATTCAAAAAAAAGATGCTAAGAATCTAAAACAATTTGTCCAAAAGATCCTAATTTTTTAAAATTTAGAAAAAAAACTAGAAATTTTTGAAATTTTCCAAATTTCTAAACACTTGAAAAAATTACAAAAATTCAAACTCATTAGTTTGATAAATTTTTCTGATTTTTTAGATAAACTAAATAAATTGTCATGTGGATTTTGATCTTGATTTCTACATTTCCAAACTATAAAAAAATGTTGTAATAATTTTATGTGTTAAAATTTTGAAGATTCTTGAACTAATTAACACTTTTTTGGTCGACCACTCAATAAACGTTCACTTTACTGACTCTTTTACGGTAAAGTAAATATTTACACGGTGGTCGCCCAAAAATCTTTTCAGTACTTGGAGCAGAAAAAATAAATTTTATGAACTTTTCTGTCAAAACATACTTCACGGGCTGAAAAACACTTTTGCGCTCATAAAAATACATTTTTTGGACTCATCCGTCACAAAATCTTTCACAGACTGGACCTCAGTTTCCCTGCTGATTTTTTAGACAATCAAAATAAATTCTGGAAGAAAAAAATTGAGCTTTAGAGATCTCGAAAACCTTAATTATTAAATATTTCTAAGCTATAAAAAAAATGTCTAGCTAATTTTATAGCTATTTGAATTTTGAGAATTCTCAAACTACAAAACTTTTCTGAGCGATCATTCTATAAACATGTATTTTACGGACTATTTTGCGACCGTAAAGATAAGTTTTATGGACTCATTTGTCAAAATATATTTTACAAGTTAAAGAACCCTTTGGCGATCGTAAAAATGCAATTATAAACTCATCTGTCAAAATTTACTTTACGGACTTAAACGTTATATCCTACAGTCTGTACATTTAGTTAGTTTCTTGTAGTCGCTCAAAAAATCTAGTGAAAATCATTCAGAAATATTAATTAATATCTTTTTAATATCAACAGCTATTTATGCAACAAGGCTGTAAAAACGACGATTTTTTGAGGAGGCTCATGTTTGCAGGACGAGCAATGCAATATGCAATATGACCTCCCAGAGGGGCGGTCAATTTAAAATTCTAATTCTAATGTCGACTTTTTTTAATGTTATTATTATTAAAAAAAAGAACTGAATTTTGATATGCGACACAACAGGAAAAAAAAATTGGACTTAATAAATCGTGGAACGCCCAGTACAATAAATTAACTGGCGGGTTACATTGATAGTCTAGAAAATTAGTTTAATTAGCTGATTCGGTGTTTCTTAATTAATCATTTAATTTAATATCTTTGTTTTCTGCTTTTGCAAAAAATTACGAGGTTTTTGAACATTTTATGGCAATTTCAAGGTTGATTACCTAATATTTTAAAACGAGTCAAACTAATTCGTAATTTAACCCATTTTTAGAAAACTGTTGTTTTAGTATTAAATGAACAATAAAATTTTTATTGCTTAGCGGTTGAGATTTACTAACTGAAGCTTTCTTTTAGACATAAATCTAATGTTTTACCTTGAGATTTTGATTACAAAAAAAGACATAAAAAGATCATTTTCCTGCTGCTTTACGCAAAAATTTGCTGACCAACTCAAAAAAAAATGTTTAATGTCAAATGTTTTTTATATCTTATTTTATGTGGAAATTTCGTGTTTTTTTTCAGGCAACCACAGAGAAAATGTCTGTTTCCCACACTCCGGCACTTAATACTAACATTTCGTAAAACGGAACAATACAAACCCTCACCCATTTTTCACTTTCTATGCTTTCTAGTCGTATATTATTTTAATACGTTCTTTAGATTATTTAGGTAACATAAATCAGAATTTAGCTGATCTAAACGTCGGATCAATTTAAGCTTGATTTAAAATTTTACAAACTCAGGTATTTTATAAATCAACAGAGTAATAAATTTGAGACGGCAACGTACATCACATGTTACGAAACGAGAAAAAGATACGATCCGAACGCAGATCCTTGTGAGACACCGCTGAAAGAAAATAGCAAGTGAAGAATTTACACAATTTAACGCACGAGCGTTTCCAAACAAATCTGCACGACGCAGTCAAAATAAAACATATTTTCAAACCACAATTTTATTACTTAAAATTTCAATTACAATGATTAAGCAAGTTTTTCATTATCGAAGAAACCAGTTTTTCCACATTAATTTGTTTCCTTGTTACCCACGTCTCGTTAAAAATAAAATTAAAATTATTTACACACTTATAAGTATGATTTATAGTTTTGATTGTAGATGTAAAACTTGGCTCTCTGTGAGCCAAATCTCACGACTTTGCAATTGAAAATACATTTACGACTCGTATGTGGCCAGAATTGAAATTTCTTTTCAACAATTTCGAAGTCTAGACAGAGTGTGTACGAGATAGGTACATATCCATTACAAATTTTACGACTGCCGCACACGAAATTTCAAGTATTTCGATTTTACGACAAAGATCGTAAATAATATTTTAGTTAAGTTGGTTTTTATACTTGCATATTGTGTCACGATTCTTCCTCGAGAAGTCATTGACTTTGAGAAATTAAAATCGTCTTATGCTAAATCCTAAGGATCTTTTTACAATTTCTTATCTATCTACATATTTTATTACTATGCAGTTGTGACACACTAGTAATAAAACAAAACTACTTTTACTTAAAAATTATAGCTACTGTCGGATTAATTAATTTTATTTTAGCTCGTATAAATGAGAATAAATTAATAGGTTAGATATAGACGTGTATAGGCATTATCTTAATTAATTGTGATCATTGCGTCATTTAGATAAAATAAAAAATCGATACATTTCCAATGGAGCTATAAAAAGGTAGGTGTTACACGCATTTCCACCACGTATTAAGTGTCTTTTGTGCGTATGGAAATGACTACGCCAAAACTACATAAATGTTTTTCAACCGATAATAAAATTTATTATCTTCGGTGATGTTTCTCATGGTTCATGTTATGGGCATTATCGTTATAGCAAAGTGGTAATTCGATACAATGCAATAAACATATAAACAATGCATTAATACCGGTGGTAGTAATACCGATTATTTTTCAGGCATTCAATTGACACCTGCACTATTCCAATGCGACACTTTAATACAACTGCAGTTGTGTAGTGTAGAATTATTCTAATAGTAATGAAGTACTAAAATTGCAATAAAGCTATTTTTAGCGTTCGTGTAATCGCGGCATTGATAACGAACGAACTTCAATTGAGCATTTCAGGTCGTTGGAACACTAAAAATTGAAAAACTTTATTCCACATTAGTGTACTCACTAATTAGTGTATTAAAAACCCATAATCCGTCGATTTTAAATATAATGGACGTTTACTTTCCAAATTGTCATCGGAAGTTCATTTTTAACGTATGCAAATGGTGACCCAGAAGTAAACGGTTTTAACTGGAGAGGAGAAAGGGCTATTATGATCGTTGCACAATGCAATGCCCATTTATTGCATAATGAGATATTAATACGATAATTGGGTGTTTACTGCATTTCGTAGTCGTTGTTTTACCCAGAAACGAAGAAAAATTGAAAATTTACCAAAAAAAAATTCAGGGAAATAAGACCATTATTTAAATGCATGAAATTACTGCAAAATATACAAGAGTGATCAATATTAATTTTTCTAGATTTGTTAAGTATATTTAGTCTGTTGCAATTTTTAAATTCTTAGACAAAAATTTTGTATTCTATAGATATGCATTCAAAGTTCTCTAAACTCTCTAAATAACTTTTTGCAATTTAATATTTCTATAATTTCTTGGATTTGCTTTTTATGTTTTCTTTATGCTTTTTTCTTCTTTTAGCTTTATATTTTATTGTTTCCATTATATTCTCCAGATTCTCATTTCTTTCCATCCTCACAATTTTTTTAAATTTTTTTTAGAATTATTATTTCAGTTCTCCATTCTTTTTCGCTTTATTTGTTTTTAATTAGCTTGCACTTTAGTATTCAAATTCAAATTTTTCGACTATTTTTAAAGTACCTTTATCAGTTCGTATCTTTCGATCCCTTACACTGTTTCAGCCTTTAATTTTTTTAGGACTTTGGTCTTTCGATTTCTGTAAATTTTTTCAATTAATAATTAAGATTCTCTACATTTTCGTTACTGGTTACTTGTTGCTAAATTTCTCATATTTTGTTCTCACCGCTTTTTGATTTTCTTGGATTATTTACATTTTCTTGTTATTTTTTCAATTTAACAAATTATTTGTAAATTTTTATATCTATTTGTGGCAGCTTTTCGATTTTTTTATTTTTCAATTCTTCAGATATCTCCGTAATCTTCAGTCATCTTAGATTTTTTAAATAATTTAACTTTTTAGATTTAAGGTTGTTTAAATCTTTTGCATTATTAGAATCTTCGTAAAGTTTTAGTTTTTAGTGCATTTTTGATAAAAAATTTATATCTTTTAAGCTCCAACTCTTATTGTCGGCGACCAGACGAAACAGGTGTTAAAATATGTACGATGCGTATGATTTTTTTCTCAACTTCAGACAGGCTAAGTTATATTCATGTCAGTTAAACACTTTCAAGGATGATGCCAGAGACCACCATGGTTTTTATAAATTTAAATTAAAAAAAAAAAGAAAACCGTGAGGTAGATCGGCACACTATTTATATTCAGTTTTACCTCTATTTCACTCAATCTAATCAATTATCACATCCTCACAGCAATAACTATCAAAAGCAAGTTTGGTCCGACAGTCATCCGATCGCCTAGATCAATTTCACTGACTTAAACTGGACATTTCTCACCATTAGAACTGAGATAGAAACATAGAATCACGTTACAGCCCTTGTAGATCGTGTTCCGATCGACATAATCTCGATCAAACCCCATGACTCGTTTAAACAATCTCATAAAACCTTCTCCTACTGTAAGCAGTAAGTCTGAGACCCACACAGGTATCAATAAGGCATGTCTAATTTTAAGTGGTCTATACATTATTGATATGAGTATTTGTAACTTGTTTAGGATTTTTCAATTCACAATCAAGTTCTGATATTGATTAAGGCGTCTAGTTTATTGCCATTGAATGCTTTTTTGTAGACGTTATGTAATTATTGTATGCAACGTTTATGGAGGTGGAGGTTTTGTGTCTGCGTTCTGTGAAATTAATTAATCAAATGTGGCTCCTCCAACAACGGCATTTTTGTGTCACGATGCCACTGAATATATTTGTCGAAGCACGAGAACACGTATGTTAAATTGTTATTTATGGTGAAATTAAGGATGTTTTTTAATTAAAACAAGTTGTACAGTTAACCAGTTCTCACCTATAAATTTGCACATGCGTGGCTGAGTACTTTAAATAATTTTTACTTTTACATCACTCCATGATAAAATCCTTGAAAAGGCTTCAAAAAATCCCAAAAATAAATCTAAAATTATCACTGATGGTATATTCTACAGACTTAATTAGTTTTGGATCCATCTGTCTTACTTCAATTGCTCATATTTTATAGTATCTACTGAAGTGTGTATGTTTTATTACACTCTACAATTTCAACGCTTGTCTACGTACTCATAAGATATTTATTTGCGGCATAATAACACAAGAAAAACGAAATTTATCTCTCAATTCATGTGTCTAAGGACGACTTTTTTGAATTATAGACAATTTATAAACAGATGTTTCAGTAGATTTACTATTAATGAACATATTTTTCAGTCTTGAGTTTGAAATTTAGGAACTTTTGATGACAGTGAAAATTTATGAGTCTAGACAACCACGCATCGTAAAAAAATTAAAAGTATGGCACTTGGTGAAAAAATTATTGGATTTATGATTATTATAATGAATTCAAATTACCGTAAACTTATTTCGAATCAACTTGGAAAATAGGACGATACTGGAATCTTTTAAAAGTGATTTACATTTGAATGTTACTTATAAATTTGTTAATTACAAATTTTAATTAAACGATCGTCACTTTAAGAGAAAGTTGAAATTAAATTTGTTTATTTTTAAACTAAATGCTAACTAAAAGGTAGATTCAGATGTATAATTCTTAAACCATTTTTAACACGCAGTTATAACTGCGTCTTGTTAGAAATTACTCGGAATCAGAGTAAATAACATCACGGATAAAACAGTTTAATTGTTCTAAATTAATACTTAATTGTGTAAATATTAGAAATTTATACATGTTGAAATTATTATATGCGTGAAAGTTGTGCGTAATTGGTTATAAAAGATTAGCGCAAAAGATTTAGACATAACACCTACTTAATTAATGTTAATTAAACTGCTGAACTGCGGATTCTAACTTTTATAATTTGGCTTCTTGTTTTCAGATTATACAACTTTAGATTTAAAAAAAGGATCTGGTATAAATTGAAACTGAAATTGAGGGCCTGAATAACTTCAGTCTCAAAAAATCAGTTTCGTGAAATCTCTGATTTTATACAAGGGTATACAATTTCTGAAGTTCTTGAACGATTATGAATTCTTAATATTCCTAGAAAATGCAAACGTTTCAAAAAACAGAGAAGTTTCCGCATATTCTAGAGAATTTGAAAATTGGTAAGATCCCAAAAATTACAAAAACTCAGACATCTGATATTAAAAAAGAAAAAAAATTGAAGACTGAAGATTTCACAAAATTAAAGATTGCAAAGATGTTCTCCAAAAAGGCCTTAGATCTAAAAAATAACAATATTCCTAGTATTCCAAAAACATGTTGTAAAGGTTAGTAGTAAAATAATAGCAAAAGTAAATGGTAAATTTTAACATTTCGAAATTACACAAAAATCACAATATTCTAAAGAATTTATAAATTCCTCGAATTCGAAATTTTCTAAAGTTGTCAGCTTTCAAAGCAGATTCTGAAAAAGATCTTAATCGTTCAGTATCTACATTCTGGACATCTATAACTAATTCAAATTTAAATTACATATAGTGGTCTAAAAACTACAAAATTTTAAGAAAGTTGAAAAAACTTTAATAAAAGGTTCTAAAACTAGAAAACTTTCCAAAAAATACAATTAAAGCTGGTGAACACGAAGAGTGCAAAAATTATAAATGTTGTAAAAATCTTAGATTTTCGTTTTTCCATTTTTTAAACTCGTAGTTTATCTAATTTAAAATTTTCAATGTCTCTAAGTCCTCAAATCCAAAGAATCAAAATGTATATAAATCTATAAATTTATTCTGACTGCAAAAGCCACTCGAATTTTTTCATTTGTCATTTTGGAAACGAATGCAAAAAAACACAAATGTTTTATATACAAAAAATGACTTAAATCTACGACAAAATTTAATTAATTTAAATCATAATTAATGTTTTAGTACTAATATATTAAAAAAAAATAGAATACACTACGTGATTTTCGTAAAAAAAAAATGTACATATTGTACGTTCACATGTTTCATGAAAACAAAATAAACGAGATATATTGCAAAAAACAAGCTAAAATATTAATTTCACGTCTAATAAAATTTACAGTTTTAAACGTTAAACTGCAGTAAAATTACGAACATAAAAAGTAATTAGTTCAATTAGCCATAATAGTTTCACAAAATTAATAACTGTCGTCGGTGTTTATGCACAAAAACATCTCAATTTTCTATAGCAACTGTTAAGTTCATTGAAAGGAGTAATGGAGCGTTCGCGACAGTGTTATAGCTATTCTTCAATTCCAAGTTTGCTCTAATATAGCCAATATAATTTGAGTATGACAATAGTTTCTCCAATAAGCGAGTCACGTAGTCGTAGAAAAAACATCATTTTTATTACACGTACAATAAATTGTCCCACTGTTTTCGGTCTCGAAGACAATAAATCTTGTCACATTAAAACCGCATATGACCACCGAAATTGACGGAAGCAAACTCACCATAAGTCTTCATAAAAATTCAAATTGTTCGTACTCAATCTCAGGTATTTTTTAAAGTGCCTATTTACTGTAAGGTTTCGATGGCAGGTAAGTACCCACCTTCCGCTAAGCTTCTGTGAATTAAAAGCAAAACTTGAAAAACACAAAGAGCTACTTTGCAAAGGTGTTCAGGTAAATGGAAATAAAAAGATGATTCCACGTCTGTGCCATTACGCACGTACCACGCCAACAGCTCGTGCCTTCGGGGCGCCTCTAGACCAATTTTGTAAACGGAAGATAAACATAGGTGACAACAGAGTAGATCTGCAAATAACGTTTTGTGTCTAATAGTGGCTCCTTCGACCTGAAACCTGCTCGAAGTTTCCAGCGCCAAAATGTACAATCCAAAGCAACGACAAATTTCTAATTGCTTCGTGGAAATGAATGGGCCCCGCCGCCGCGGGTGCCGCTGTTATCAGCCATAATCACAGTTATGGAAAACGGAAACCTTGCAGTATTGTCGTTGATAATTCAGTCAGGCACTTGACAAGCTGTCAAGCATGTGTTACATTTTAATTGATTCGATTTATTGCATTTCGTCAACAAGGAAGATCGTTTCCACTCTTGTTGTGTCTGCGATTTTGCATTAAAATTTCAAATGAGCAAATAATCTGATATCAAATGACCAAGACGATCGTGTTGCGAACACAATAGAGACTCAGAGAAAAAACGAAAAAATCCGCGCGGTCTGGATGAAGTTGTAGATACAATCAAAAGATGTTAGTCTTAAATTATGGCTCATGTGTGACTTTATCTTTTGGTAATGTGGTAATTACGGTTTATTTATGAGGTATCGTTTGCAGTAAATATTTCAAGAGTTTGTCTTGTTATATTTATTAAATATGTCCTAAAGATGTGCTAGGGTGCATCCCTGAGTTTTTTCTGCTCGAAATCCATCATCTTCATTCCGTCATCGCGCCACACAACCACAGCTTTTGGCACTATTTTAAATCGTTTCCGGTTATCTAATCGCTGTCTGCTAGGAATTAACACGATTGATTGTCGGTACCACCGGGCAATTAAGCCCCGGTAATTCCCGTCGTTTCACTAATATTTGAGCAACTCCGAAATTTATGCAATACGACGTATGTGCATTTGAAATTCTGTCAGCAATTAACATCATCGGAGACGTCGAGGTAAATTTATTAGTCATAAAAACGGTGTGTGAATTATCTAAAATAAAATTCCGTTTTGTAAACACAGCAGCGCGGAAAAATCTACTCCATAAAGTAAGCGTGTATATTTTTCTATCTAAGAATTTTCTTACAAGCTTGGAAGCTCCATTGCGTCCGTTGCGTAAACATAAGTAGACATTTTTAAATCTTGGCAATGCTACCGAATTATTATTTAATATCCATCGTTATGAAGACTCAACAAAAGCATAAATAAGCGAAACGGGTTCAA
The DNA here is from genome assembly GCA_030157275.1 of Cynaeus angustus. Taxonomy (NCBI): domain Eukaryota; kingdom Metazoa; phylum Arthropoda; class Insecta; order Coleoptera; family Tenebrionidae; genus Cynaeus; species Cynaeus angustus. The sequence goes on along the minus strand of CM058061.1, from coordinate 24,943,159 downwards.
ATCTATTTGGATGCTCCGTCAATGGCGCAGAAGCCTCCTACTAATAAATGTACCTGATTTGCTTTTTGTTTTTATTTGTTCTAATTACGTCAAGTGTTTTAAATGAACACCACGAACAAAATATAAGCCAGAGAGCTTGGGACTATTCTTGTTTTGCTCGCAATTTGGTTTTATTTCACAGACAGGCTAACAATAACTAGGCATGTTGATCACAGAAAAAGATTAAGCAGAGTGGAAGATAGCTTACCAATTTTCAAGTTGGTAACTATTGTTTGTTGACATTTTGCGGCCGACAGATGAGAATATTATTTTAAACACTCCGGTTAAAAAATACATACAAAGCGACCGATGGTGTTATTCGAGTTTGTTTATTTTTCGGAGGAAATCTATCAGAAATGCTTCTGAAATTCCAATCGCTTCATTAGAGAAAGTTTATTCCTAAACATGATAATAAATTTTACCTTAAAATATGAGGGCTAATCAAGTAAAAATTAGTAGGTGTTTCTGCTCTTCTGGCTGTTGCATTCCGCTTCCTATCACTTTATCTCTATAAATAAAATAGATTTGTATATATACAGACTACACTACCTTCATCTATTTAAGTTATAGAACATTAGAGTGATCGTAAAGCTACTTTAATATGATATATCTGTCGTAACGTGTTGCCAAATAACAGGAATACATTAAGTGCTGTTTTTCGCCTCGATTTCTGTTAAAATGTCCAAAGTCCCGTTAATATCTGACTTGTAAAGCTCCCGCTAATTCAAGCAGACATAATGGAACAATAATTCAATACTGCACTTAGTAACGTACTTAAGTCAAGAAATAACGTTACCTAATGGTCAAGGTGCGATTTGATAATAAGTTGCTTCTAATTGTCGGCACCAAACCAGTGTTTTAAATCTGTAATTACAAACTACCTCAATTCGTTACAAATGATGAGAAATCGATTTGAATATGTCTGAAATTCTTCTGAATTAATTTGCGCCTCGATTTTACATATCTGTCGTCATTTTAATATATTTAAAGGTCTAGTTTTTTTTTTTTCAATTAATTTGCGGCTTTGGCAAAAATAACGTTCGATTTAATTAATTTTGGAGGAATTTTTCGACAAATTAAGAATGTATCGTATAAAATAGGTGTAGGATTTATTGAAATGAAAATGAGTGAAATTTAGAAAAAGCGCTGTGTATAAACAAGCGTTCTAATTAAGATATTTACAATCAGTAGAAAATAAATAAAACTTGTTTAACTTACCGTTTCGAGGGAGTCCTGATGCAGGTGTAAATAAGTAAAGACAGATCACAGATCCGAGAAGAGTGTAAGATTGGCGAGACTGTCTCTTTTTTTTCTTTTTAACAAGCTTCACAACACAACACAAAAATAAATCAATCGACATGTAAACACCCAATCAATTGTTTAATCGCATTTCAATTTGTAGCACGTGTCTGATTTGCTTTTCAAAATCTGCACGATTTCAGAGGAATTTCAGATTTCTTAAAATATTTATCACAACAAATTCCGGATATATGGGTTATTATCCAAAACAAAACAAACTGTCACTTCCTTTAAAAAGTTTATATCGCGCAGGTGAAACTAAACAGTATATTAAAATAATAAATTATTACTGGCACTAGCTTCGCAGTCTGATTTCTGGCTACATCGCGTTGTGTTTTAACGTCGCCTCCTGAAGAAACTGTCGATGTACTCTCTTAACAACTCGTTTTCACCAACTATTGATAGAAATTGCACTCTGGAAGGTACAACTGATGTCTGCAACCGAGGGAGCATGTTGGACACTACGACAGCAAGCGCCGACTGTTCCGTAAGCTCAAAGTTAAACACACAAGACCTGATGTCCCACTACCAAGTCCGTACGCGACGGCTTCGAAGAGAAATGAACCTGGAAATTTTATATCATACGAAAGGTCCTAATCATTCGGACTAAATATCGCCAATTGTGACGCCGCTCCAAACACTTTTTCGTTTGATGTTACGCATTAACCAAAAAAGAAAAAAGAAAATATTGAATCATTTTTTCGAATTGCAGAGTATCTTTTCGTTGATCACATTCAAAGCTTGAACAACTAGTTGATTGGCGATGGCTCGTACCAATGCGTATGTAAAAATAGTAAGCAATTCGGTACAAAAAATCCCAATAAAGTTCGAATGCGCTATAAAATTTGATAGGTATACAAAATACATCAAAAATAAAAATAATAAAATCGCTATAAAAATATTAATGTGTTTATATGTGTCGAACTGCTAGTTTTAAACTTTGTTTCATAATAAAAAACGTGTGAGACTCCTCTTGGCTGTTGTTTAGTAAGTTCTACATTAAAGCAAGTTGACGCAGCCTTCTAAATCAGTAATCAATCCAAAGGAGGTAAAATATTGGAATTAAAGACAAGGTTTTTCCCCGGAAATAAAAATCAAGACCAGAACAGTGTTAAAAAAAAACGGCCGGATTTTAGTTTCTTTAGTTTGGTTTCTGTTTTTCAAAAGATGAGGATTGGAGAAGTGGAGAATTCACAAAGATTTTCACGTTTTATTTATTTTCAGGGTCTGTTTTTCTATGTAAGATTTCAGAGATTGTAAATTTTACACCATTTTTATAGATTTTCTAAAGAGATACAAGATAAAAAAAATCAAAATTGTAATATTTTTGAAAGGTTTGCCACGAATATTTTGATAAATTTTAGAATTTTAAGAATATTTAGATTTTGACATAGGGCGGTAGTAATGTTTGAATAAAAGAGTTAAAATTTTATAACTAAAGATGTAATGTAAAAGATTTTTAAAATCCCGAAAAATTTTTGCGTTATTTTAGGAATTTGAGAGAATCTAACACTTTTAGAGGAGTATTCCTATCCACGGTATTTTAACTTTCCAAAAAAGGCACATTTTCATTCTTTTTATTTTATTCAATCTTGCACGTTTTTGGTAAAATTGTCACTAAATTAATGAATCTAAAGAAAATCAAAAAAAAACTTCAAAAAATTGAGTTTTTGAAACTCCTAAACTAGTGAAAGTGAGCATGTTTATTACTAAATTAAGTAATTATAAGACAATCAACAGGTCAAACAAATATCTTCAAAAAACAATTAACGAAAATGGCACACGTTTTAATGAATAAAATGTGGCTCATTCAACATTTCCCTCACGAATTTAGTAACTTTTCTTTTTTATAATAGTACCCACTCGGAGTTTATGAGCCATAAAGAACTTGTTATTTTTCATAGAAACCGACATCGGTGCAGTAAAATTCATCCAAAAGTGACAATCAGCGATTTCAGGTAACCAAGGAAGGTCGCCAAAAAAAACGTCCTACTTTTAATAAACATACTCAGTGTGTTGGAAAAAAAATGAACAACAATTTGAGATTTTAGAATGAAAACTGATCGGTTAGTAGATTTTAACGGTTTTCATTTATTTAATCAATAGTTGTTTCCGCCGATTCAATGCTTTATCAATAATTCCACATTGATTTGAACGATAATTTTCAGTTACGCGTTTTATTTTGCAATTGTGTTACTTCGATGTTCGCATTTGGAATAAATGTCGGTGTGGAAACAGTTAGTATCTTAAAACCTTCGGTGTTTGTTCTTTCCGACTACAAATAAGTCAAATTTGTTACCACACTCAATTTACGTCTTTTAGCATCTTTTTCTCTGGTTTTCATTAGTTAAAAGTGCACTCCCCATATACTACTTGGCAATTAAAATAGATAAATATACGTAAATGTCTGTTTCTCCGAAATGTAAAAATATTTATAGATTTAGGTCATAACATTCTTTTAATTTTTACAGTAAATTAAACCTTCTACAACATGTGGTCATCTATAAACATTACATCAATATACATATGTATTGGAAGTGTTATAAACATAAATCATTTTTCCTTTGATATAAAGAAACGGCTTAAAAATGACTGAAAATAGATCAGAAATCACATTAACAAGTCAATATTTGCTCATTACGAAGATCAGATACTTTTTTGTAGAACGAGTTTTTGAGCAAAGAGTGATTTATTTCGTTGGTAAGTTTCTATTTCGAAATAAATCAAGAAAAATGAAGAATGAGACAAGTTCCTATATATTCTCTTATGCACCGTTTAGAAAGAAATATTGTTATTTTATGTTGTATAAATAACAAAAACAATTAATTTGAAGTGCAGTAATTTATGAATCTGCTAAGTTGTTACGGTGCGTTTTATTAACATAATTCAGAGTTGTCGGGCTAAATCTTTAAAACAAGTTTTCCAGAAGTTAGCAATGGAGAGTCGAGAGAAATATGCGCTATAATTGTAAATTTTAACAAAAAATAAAATAAACCACTTGACTCAGAACGCGTAAACTTCTCACACGGTCGCGTTTACTTTAGAATGTCATATATCCAATGTTTATTTAAACCTATTTGTTTTACAAAGATACGTTTTACTACCTATTTTCATTGGTAATAGAGGCATGAAAGAGGATTTATTAAATAGAAATTCTTTCTCTTTTTAATAAAACATTATCTAATAGTCAGACATCTTGGACTTGTATTTGATTTGTAAACAAATTGTAAAATACTTGTTTATTTACCTTTTTAGTGACCAGACTCTTAAGAGGTGTCAAAGTGGAAATAGGAAACCGCTTAAGACACGCAGTCGACAATCAAAACATCTTCTGCAAATACTAGCCCGAGATGTTCACACGCCCTGACATGGAATTTGACGTGTTATTTTCTAGAAGACTAAAATTAAAATCACATATCTCCGTGTAATTTTGTGCGAGAATTTGATGTCCATAAGTTTAGATTTTTGGTGAAATTTCTAATCGCGGAAATTTTTCACCAATAAAATTATGAATTAAAAAAAAACTCTGAATTTTTGCGGCGATTCCCAAGACAAAGCTGCAAACATATCCATCTAGCTCATTCGTAGGTTTTTTCCTCATTAAGCTGTTATTAATTTTTACGACAGTTCTAATGAAACCCGAATTAAATTACAGCAATGCCTAATTGGAAATTTGCCAGACTACAAACTACAAACCGTGGCCTCGAGGTACGAGTAAACACTGCTTTCCTAGGACCCATTTATTTAATGTCTATTAATTTATCAAGTGTCGCGTCATCTTAACTTTTTTCCAAAATTTGTGGAGACTCCAAGAATTTTAAACAAAAATCCCATTTCCTGGTTTGGATATTTTCTGCGTTTGTCTAAAGCTTTTTCAGTATTTGCACTGCAATGTGTGGGCACGATAGAAATAAAATTCTTCACCTGTAATGAGATTACGGTAACTTTTTCGTTCACTTTTTATATATTATTTTATTATTATTCCTAAAAGACAACGGCGTTGAAGTTATTGAAGCAAAATGCTAACGCGCCGAGGTTTATTACAGCAGATACTTTTATCTTGGCGAGACTCGTACATCTCAAATCTTTTATCGCAATCTTTTATCTCTTATTCTTTTAATTTGATAAATGTTTCTTCTGTTGAACCAACTAAAGTAAAACATTAAATTATTCTCATTGCAAATTTTTCTCCTTTATGTTTGTGCTAAATTAAAAATAGTGACAGATTCAGCTGGATGCTTTGTTTTGGTCACGTGCATGTTACCTCTTTTGCCAAAATACAATGCAGCTGCTATTTCATAGTCAGTACTTGAGGTTTTTTTCTTGCTAAAAATTAAACGCAGCTCGAGACACAAATATTAATAGTCGCTATAATTTTCCAACGTCTAAACATTGTGATATCAAAGCTGCAGTTACAATTAATTATAATCTGTGAAATTTCATTAGTTTTATAAAAACAAATATCAGTTATGAATAAAAAATTAGAGTATGAACTTATTGACAGTGTGGTTTAAATTATTGATTACTGCTGGAGGAATTGTTTAAGAAATTTAGAAAATATCTGAAAAATTAAATTATATCCAGCTTTGACCTTAAATATTCGTCGCCTTATAAACTAAAAGTTTTCAGGCGACTTCGTAGTCGCCATCTATCGACGAGAAGAATAACATTGAGAAAAGATTTATAGTTTCCGGTTTGAAATGATCGGAATTCTTCGAACTACTTTTTTTTACATTATTCACTTACATCCTTTTATATGGCGAATGTTGTTATTTGCATGAAAAGTCATTCATGAAACTCGATAAGGCTTATATTGGTAAATGAAAATGACTAAAAAAAAATATCTATCGATTAAGGTGATTGATTTAATTATTTATAGAGGTGTCTATGTCAATTAATACGCGTTAAATGCATATTATAGAATATAACGGTATCGGCCGCAAAGCTCGTCTGTTATATGATCCATATAAGCCGTATGTCGTTTTACAGTTTTCGTGATACTGAAGGATTAATTAAATAAATAATTTGAAAAAATTACTTATAACCGTAATGGTAAATTTGGCGCAAGTGGTCTTCCAAGTGTACTTTTGTTTTTACATTTTGTTTTTAAATATGGAAAGTAAAAATTACGCAAGCGTTTCTTCTAAAATTTACCAACAAATTCTGGATGAAGCGGCTGCAGCGACTCAAGATTTCCTGCCTTTGAAAACTAAAAAGAGATACGAAAAAGAATATCAAGAATTCATCAAATAGAGAATAAAAAGGGATTGACACTGTTGATGAAAAAGTTTTACTCTTAATTGTTAGGAGTGGCAATAACTTTTGCTCTAAACAATTTGTGGACTAAAATAATAAATATCATTTCAAACGACGTTTTATTTATTGTAAAAATTTGAAAAATTTCAATAAGATATGAGACTGTTAATTTGACAGTAGTAGGATGGAAGTTATAAAAAAAATGTTTACGTATTTATATCTCGTAGAAAACACAATTAAAGGCTTTGATAGGATTCAAAAATTAGGCTAAACAAAAAAAAAAACTCTTTTTCAGTGATTTTTTTTTCAACCTGAATTTAATTTTTAGCAACAAACTGCTGTTGTTGAAAAAACATAATATTTGATCAAACATTATCTTTTTAAAAATTGATATAATTGGAAGCAGGGAAATGGATTGGTAATCATTAATTTAATTAATATCATTTTTGATGTAAAGGAATGACTAGCAACCTTTAAAAAATTAAATTTTTTTTTTATTTTTTTTAAGAAATCTCACCTAGTTGCAAAAAAGCTGAATTAATAAATTATATAATTCAAGACTAAAGTGTGTCATTTAGGATTTTTTTAACCTTTTGGTGTATTTTGTAATAGTTTTTTTTCATATAAATATTGTGAATATTATAACGTTGCATATTTGTCGCTTTTTTTTCATTATAAAAACTAACGAAAGCTATGATATATTTATAAATAAAGTAAAATCTAAAAAAAATATTTTATTTTCCATATTCTGTTCGAAATAAGATTTCCAAATTTTTGTCAATAAAAAAGACAAAAATCTTTGTACTATGTTTGAGTATTTTAGCATAAAAATGTCATAAATGCAAAATAGAATGAATTTTTTTGCTAAAAATATCACAAAGGTTGTTTTTGCAAGTAAGTTTAGTTATTTTAACGGGCGGCTACATGCTAAAAAAATAATTTTAAATGTTCACAGGATTTTAGTGGCGAGGTAGTTTTCTTGACAATGCGCGTGTTTATTTGTCTGTGTGCTCAAAGTTTCATGTTTTTATTATAAACAACTATTTTGCGTGAGGTCATTAACTTTAGTTTACTTTCCGATAATATCAATCAATATCTAATAAAATTATTAGGACTGATATTATTTAGAAGAAAGAGAATCAACTTATAGTCGATAATTTCGGTGTAATCTAATTCTCTTAAGTAATTATGCTAAACTGACACAATGTTTTTTTAACAGGTAAATTGATTTTTAACACTGTCTTAACCGATAATTATCAGGACAATTTAGTTATTAAATATTTATCGATGTATCATCGAGGCAAATGACTATGGATTTTACATTAGGATAAAAACCTTGTCGTTGGAGACAGTTCTCCGTATATAATTCTCATACATGTAAAAATCAGTTAGTTTTTGAATAGTGAGTTCTACGTCAACATTCAAAACCGCCTTTGCCGATGTCTTTTAGGTACTCTTATATTTTACCGCCTTTATGTCTTGTGTGGTTTTACTCAACATTTATAATCACGTGAGTACGTTTAATTTAAAATTTAGTAACTTCTAGAATAAATTTCTAGGTACTTTATCTCGATTTCTAAAAACGATGTGGCACCTGCATTTTTGCCTTACATTAGTGATACCGGTAACTGGTCTCCGGAAAGTTGTTTCTTTGGAATAATGTTGAATATCGGGGCGATAATACGTGAGTTTAAATTGCATGTCAAGTTCACATAATGTCACATTTTTTCCTTAACTTTAATTTGATTGTAGTCAGGGTCAAGTTTAACAACACGCCCGTTATGTCCTTTTTCATGTTCAGAACTAATATTTCATATTATTCAAAAACCGTACAGTATCAAGAAAAAGCGTATTTTTTGCATTTTATTGTTTCAGAGGCTTCGATAGTGTATATTAGATACCGCCAGGTAAAACATTTAATTAAAAAGGAACCTCAAATCGCATCTTCTGTAAAAAAACTTTGCAAAATTTCACCTTATTTTGGATACTTAGGTGCGTTTGGAGTATGTCTTGTCGCAAATTTCCAAGAAACAAATTTACTTATGGTACACTTAACCGGCGCTTTATTCGCCTTCGGTCTTGGTGGACTTTATGAGTGGATGGAGGTACACCAATACCAAATTTGTAATTTCATTATTTATTATTGATTTTCAGACTCGAATATCGTTTCTGTTATATCCATTAATTGGTAATAAAACCATTAACTACATAAGAGTTTGCTGTTGTGTTATTAGTTTGATTACGTTTTTTTTGTGTTGTACTTTTGGTGGAACGGCTATGTTGAAATTTACAGGTGATACAAATTGTTATTTTATTGGATTGCTATTGATTTTACAAATGTATTTTGTTTGATTACAGGAGAAGATCCCACCAAATGGACAAAAAACGATGAAGGGTATACCGCCCACTTTATCAGTGCGGTGACGGAATGGATCATGGCCTTTTTTAGTATTTTATTCTTAGGGCTCTTCTATGATGAATTCAAAAATATATCGTTCTCGGAACCTCCCATCACTGAAGAAGCGTAAAAAACGTAGAAACCTTCATGTACGACTCACATTTTACATAATGTAAAAAAATCACTTTAAATTTGTCCAAATAAGTATAAATTAAACTCATCATTTTTGGTAATGAACCTTGATTGAGGATATGACATATAATTATCAATTATGCCAGATTATCATTGTATAAAATTAGTCGGTTAATTAACTTAAGGATTACATCAAATACATGTTTTAAAGTTACTATGTACGTTTCATTGAATGTGACATCAAGGTCTTGATGAAAATAAAAAATAAAGAAAAAAAGCTATTTGTCTTACTTAGATTGTTTATAAATCCAACACGTCAAAGGGTAAAAGATTTTTCAATAATAAGATCTTTAATCTTCAAACTGATAAAATGACAACTTTAGTTATTTTTATGAGAAATAAAATAATTATTAACTTGAGAGCGAATTGTGAACATCTCTTGTTCGGTTAAAATAATATTTTTTGACACGCTTGTTTTGACAGAATAATGTTAAAAATGATCGAAAATTTCACTCAGTTATGCGAATCACTTAGTCCCAAGTATGAGAAACCATTTGTGAAAGGGATGACAATCTTAATGAGATAGGTTAAGTGCTTACGTTCACGTTTATTTAATATGACTTCGTTAGTTAAAAGTTCGGGAAGGTACAAAAAAGACCGATAAACAAATTGTTGGAAACGACATTGAAATATGTTTAAAATTCTTTTTTTTTATAATTACTCAGAAAAAAATAATATAAGAATATAATATAGTATATAATTGTAGTAAATATAGTAAATAATATAGAATATAATTATAAGTCGATAGTAATGACAACTTTTTCTCGCGTAATTCAATTGGATAATAAAAAAAATGTGAATGAGAATATTTTGTATATCTGTTTTCTTGCTCATAATATTTAAGAAATTGTTATACAATAAAAGATGTATAAAAAAAATATGTTTTTTTTTACAGTTATGTGGAAAAAGTTTATTGTTTATCGGCACTATCCTTTAATTTCATAAGTTGCTGCATTTAAATTGCCCGCTTTTAGATTACAGAATTCTGCTGTTATTATTGATTTAAAGATAGTCCACTTGAAGTTGTTTAAAAAAAAGACAAGAGATGGTGCTAAGTAAATAATTGCTGAATCTAATTATTTAAATATTTACGCAACCAATTTTCACTGCAAAACAAAACAACTTCTTGAAGGAAAAGCAAAGAGTTGATTAAAATGAGATCAATATTACGCAAAAATAAATATGTCTATTGACATTCTAAAAAGTGTGAATTCGAGACAAGAATTACGAATTGGTGAATCTCGATGTCCCACCAGTAGTATTAATATCATAAAAAAACAATTAGAAAAATTGTTTTATTTTCCTCAGTCATTCGTAAAGACTAAAAGAGATTCCCTCAAACTTAACATTTTTAAATTCTATATAATAGGTAGAAACAAACAGCACTATCACCAGCGCCATAAGCCACTCTGTAAACGTTGCAATTAAATGTAGCTCATATCCTGGACTCCCAGGTCCCCACAGAAATGCATTTCCTGCAATATGGTATCTTTATAACAATGTCAAATTAAATTACTACCATTACCCTGAAATAAATTGAATGAAAGTGCACCGCAAACTGAGCTGCAAATGTACAACGGTATCAGCAGCGCACACAGCAATATCCTTATGCATTTTAGAAATTTACCAACATATGCCAACCAGGTTAAATAACTCTGAAAAATAAAAGATCACTGACATAAGACCCGTAGTCCAATTTGAAAATGTCTACAGTGACAAAGTGTATACTTTAAATTATGTAAGATTAAAGTCAGGTCTTGGGAACTCACCTGAATACTACAATACATTGTCCCGACGACAAATGCGAGAAATGCGCCGATAAAGTGAACATTTATCTCGGATGTTTCTTGAAAGTTTGCCACTAAGCTCATCCCAAAGCAGGAAAGAATGCCAAAAATATTTGAGAAATTGTTCCATAGTTTGTAGTTTTTTAGAAGACCTTTGTGATTTATTAATTGGACTGTCCGAAATCTGATGTACATGGTGATCAACACTGAAATATTTAGGTTAGTTTTAGCAAACAATAAAAGAACTGGTACTTAATAGAGCTCCAATATTAAGCATCTGGCCAAAAATACAGCTTTCCGGGGGAAGACTTCCTGTGTCGCTGATGTAAGGAAATAGTTCATATACATGGTCGTTATAAATGGCCACTAGATAACTAAAAAACAAAAAAAAGTTAGGATTTTTTTAAACACTTTTTATTATAAAACACGTTTCTTTGTTTTTGATATAATCGCAACGAATTTGATAACGGTAAGATAACAAATCTGAAAGTTGAGTAAAACAATAACTTATGTTTTTAGTTCGTAAAAATTTTCACTACAATTCAATTTATCTTTCTCCTTTCACAAAAAAAAATCCGTTTTTTTCTACGAAAACTTTAACAATCACTTAAAATACGAACTTACGATGTAATAAAAGTAAGAAACATCCAAATCGTCGTTAAAATTGGCCAATAATGGAGATGAAACTTGAGTGTCATTATTATTTATTTTTTGACATTTTATTTGTAGAGAAGTTGAACAAATATAAGTTGGTTAAATCTCTACATGTTACCAACGTCGTTATCACTGTTATCTATTATTTATTTGAATAGATAAAAGATAATTACATGGACAAAAGGATTTTGGCTCTGCAATTAGTCATTTAACGACCTCTACTAACAAAATATTGTTTATTGATATTTATTACATGTTAATTTATTAAAATTTTAAAAATCTTCTAAATATTGTCGTGGTACTATTGTTATTTAGTGCTAAATTTCAATTTTTTTAAACAAGATAAAAAAATTAAAATTTTAATTTTTTTGTTAGGTTTTTTTTATCACTTTTGTAAGAGTAATAAAAATGAGTAATAAAGAAAAAAAGTGAAACCATCTTCTTTCTATGAATCAATCAATTTTTTGTTGTTATAACAACACTACTACGATGTAGTAATCAGACAGTTTACTTTTATTTACTTTGTGGTTGTAAAAACCATCTGGGATTCCCTTTTTGCTCTTTTTATACGATAAAGCATTTCTATTAACCTTGACAGTTCAATGTTGTCTTGTGCCTACCGGTTTTAAAATCTCCACAGCATACATAAATAACTTAACAAACAGTGAGAAACATCAATTTGTTTTTGTTACTGCGAATCAATCGTGTTATGGTGAGTAAAATCATTCTCAAATTTATGCGACCAATAATAACATAGAGGTTTAGAAAGTGTAATAACTGCACTATTACTACGGTAATAAATTCCAGTGGACGTCTCCATGAAAGTATTTCTGTTTAGCATAGATTTAATAAGCAATTTGGTAGGATCAAGCTGTATTCTGTACAGAAGCAGAATCGGTGATTTAAACAAAATTAGTGAGCGCGGATAATTGAATTTTACGTCCAGTTTTTTACTTGTACTATTTTTACGATTTAAGAAAACTTTCACGACTTTGAGATGTTTCTTATTTAAGTTAAACAAGTTTTGAATATGCAAAATGTTATGCTAATATTATTCAGAGCACAAACCACCCGCGAAATGAATTTATCATTCAAAATTTTAGGAAAAACGTCTACTCAAGTCGTCTTGTTATTAATTACATGTTACATTACCATTCAGATTAATGGGTGAATCAGGCACAGACAGTTAAATTTTTTGGCATGTTTTGTATGTGTACACGTTTATTTTCGGAACGCTTCTTGAAGTCACGTCAACTGTTATCCTCCAAATTACTGTTTATTGATTTTATCCTTGTATTAAATATTGATGATATTTTGATGTGACATAACTTTTTTTCGTTTAGCTAAAGACACTGACGAACGACTATTTTAAAACAGATTAATATGTATTGATCAAGTCTACGTTTTAGATGCAAACATCTTTTCCGATTTTATCGCTTTTGTATCAATCAGAAGTTCTTGGAAATATACCAGTCACGTAATTATCATTTTCTTGTGCTTTCGTTAACGATCCAGATATGAATAATCTTACATTCAAGAAGGAAATGAGCTTTGTCTTTTTGTTTCTTTGAACTCAAAGAAAGGTGTGTCAGATATTTATGATTAAAGAGCGAATTTTATGATAAATGCATTTAAACCCGTATTTTAGTGTGCTTTGTGAGTCGGTTACTACAACTTAAATTGTTTAAGAATAATTTTTCATTTTGCGGGTTTGCAATTGCTTCATATTTTTTTTATTCTGGCAGAAATTCAAAGATGATAAAATTACTGGTAATTTACTAACAAACCCTAAATAAATCGTTTTTATTTTTAGAATTTTTTATATTTCAAATATGTTAATAATACAATAAATAATACAAAAAAACGAACATTCTAAAAACAAACATAAGGAAAAGATCCAACAATGTAGAATTGTAAATAATTTAATTTTTCAATTATAATTCCAATTTTCAAGATTCTTAAATTGATTAGAAATATTTTAAGAATTATTTTTAAAATTTTGCATTCTTTTTCTAAAACAATTTTGAGATTCTTACAGAATACCACTGTAGAAACAATTTTACGATTTTTACAACTATTTTGCATTTTCAAAATTTTGATACTTGAAGTGTATATATTTTTTTTGCTAATAACTCTTCTGTTCAAAGATTTAAAGTTTTTTAAAATTTTGAATCTTCAGCAGCAAACTTTTACAAACAGATTTGGAATTCACGTGCAAACTTCAAAAATTTGTATTTCTTCTAATTCGATGAATGCCTATTTAATTTTTGTTTTACAATTTTTTTTTAGGCTTAAATAATTGTATAATATTTTTTTAACCTAATTACAAAATTAAAATAATTAAATATTATTTGCAACAGATGTAAGAATCTCAAAAATTGTTTAAAAATTTAAAAGTATTTAAAGCATTTAGGTTTTCTGAAAACCTAAAGAATTTATAAAATACAAAAATTAGTAATTTAACAAAATTTATAAAATAAGAGAAAATTGAGTTACAAAGATTTTAAATAAATTGTAAAAAATTATAATCTAAAGAGTTTCAAGAACTACAAAAATCTAAAGCGTAAAAAATTTCATGTAATGGAAGATTTCACGTTTTTTACCTAAAGTTAAAAAACTCTTAGAACACTGATAGGTTTTATAAGTTTAAACTTTGGATTTGAAAATTCGAATTTTTAAAATCTTAAATTTTGAACAAAAAATATTTTGGATGCTCATGAAAATTCTTAGACTTTTAGCTTCTTAGATCTTGAATTTTCAAATAGATTTACATCACTCAATTGCACTAGTTACAAATATTTTAAAGACAATTTAAAAGGATTATAATTTAGACTTTAAAAAATTACAAAAATCCAAACATTTTAGGTAATTAATAAGTTTAAATAATTTTAGAATGCTTATCATTTTATTTCAATTTTAATACCGTACTAGTATCACTGCTTTGGAATATTTATAAAATGCAGCATTTTTTTTAAATTTTGGTTTTATGTGGAATATATTTCTATTAAAAATGTTTTGCTACATTCTAAATATAAACAGATACGAAGGTCTCTAAAACAATCTAACAAATGAAAAAAAAATTGAAGATTATAGTATGTTTATATTTTTATAAATATGTCTGCCTGTTAAGTATATTCACCCTTTACTTTAAAAAATCCGCGAATTTAGCAATAAGAAGCTAAGCAGATTTACGATTATATTGTAGATTACCTCTGCGCATCAGCGCGCAAATGTAGTTTGCCATCATGTTCTCGTTATATCATCTTCGGCAGAGATCCAATATATCCTGGGGGAAGGCAATTTCAAATTACAAAAGAGCAGTGTTCTGCTTACAAAAGTGAAGTCTCTGACAAGCTCCTCGTGTGTTTTTGAAGCAAAAGTAATAGTTGCATGACGAATTATTGAGTGCATCATTTGAATTTAAATTTTTTTCTGAAACGGTACATCCGAACGATTTCGTTGTTTATTCAAGACTCTCTCGAATCTAATAAATACACGCATTAATACATATACACTCGAAATCGACGATTATTTGAAAAAAGCACTTTAACCTTCCAATTACTTGAGGGATTTTTCGATTATGATTGAGTTTTGGAACGTTTTATTCGCTTTCTTAGAAAGCTTCGATTGGGCCAGCTTTCTTCCTTTTCCGACTCCTTAAGGGAATAATGTAATTTCTGTAGAATTACTACGAACGTTCTTATGCTAGCCTCGGGTTCCTCTTCCGGTAATGTGTAGGCATACTTTTCAAAGTCGTTTCACAAAGCTGCACGCCACGTATTAAGATCCAAGTCCACCGCTAAACTTGCTAAAGTTATCTTCATTATCCAAAGTTTTAAATCATGTTGATTTTGCATTACAGATGTTTATCAGTCGAAGAACTTTAGTCGTATCCGCGCTTGTGTTACTGACATCGTACACGTCAGCTTTAAAGTTAAGCTCTCCATGTCCCGACCTATTCCATTACGATTCTTCAGATCAACCAAACCAATGGAACGGAACTGTGACTTTACTGTCAGACACCGAACTTCATGGTGTTTGGATTCGACTTATCTTCGACGAGAAGTTAAAGGGACTTGACGTTCACGTAAGTTTGCCACCTGGGAATTACAACTTTCACTAAATAACTAACAGCGCAACTTTGTTACAAACTTTTTGATTTTAATTAAAAGAAAATTAATCCTTATAGATTCATTATTTCTTTCGCAAGAATGTTAAACTACGAATTTGGCCTTGTCTAAAAGTGAGTTTTCTAGCAGATATACTAATTATTTTCTAAATTTTCTGGAAACGAGCGAGTTTTTCAGTAATTAACCAAAAAATATTTTTCAAACATTTTTTTTATAGATCCGAAATTTAAAGTTTTTTTCCAATTTTGAGAGACTTTTGTAGAGAATTTTAGAATTTTATAAATATTTTTGTTCCAATTCCATATCAGAAGTACATTTGTATACCGCATTTTTTAGCTCTTGGATTTTTCACTATTACAAATTATTAGGTTTCCAAATCTTTGTAGTTTATCAAATTTTAATTTTTTCAGGTTCCAATTATTTTTTTTTTTTGAATATTCAAAGTTTTGAGGAAGCGAAATTATAAAATTACTAAGTTCTGAATCCAGTTTGTGGATAAAAATTTAATATTGGACACATATATATATATAAATATAAATAAATATATAAATCGGTTTATAGCTAGAAATTTTAAAAATTACCTGACATTTTATTGTTTGTATTATCTATATATATATATATATGTCAGGTAATTTTTAAAATTTCTAGCTATAAACCGATTTAGCAAGATTAATAACAGAGGACACCCAATAATATAATTTTGCAAAACAAACCAATTTTCCCTCGTAATGGATGCCAACCTCATAAACTGCAACTTCAACAAAACTGCATGCATTTCTCCTCTTAACTACATATTCCGACTTTCCCAACTACACAATATTTTTCTTTAATTTGAGTAACAAACCCAAAACCGTAGTAAAACTTGCAACATTTATTGTACTTTGTACTTTTCAGGATAATTTTGGAACCGTGGTGCCATCCGAAGATGGTAAAGAATATCTAATTAAAAACAGAGACCTATTTTTAAAAGCTGGAATACCAACCTATGTGAAATTAACTGTGAAATACGACGGTGATAAAATTCCTACTTTAAGTGGTTATCGATTGAACGCTAAACCGGTATGCTCTTCAGAGAATACGTAAGTATAATGACATCTTTACGACAGTAATAATAAGTTATAATATCTGAACCGTATGAAATAATAGGTGCATAATAGGTCAACATTCCGCAAGCTCGTCCTTTATGTTCCAAGTTTTTGCACAAGCTGAGAGTTTGTTCCAGTCTAGAGCTTTAAATTTTGAACAATTAGTATTCAAATTTCTCAGACGGGCACGTAAAGTTTGAGTTGAAAACAAAGGCAACAATAAAGAAAATGAGCTTCATATTTGAAAACGACGAAATTTGTTTAAATGCTTGACAATAGAATGACAAAGTTGCTCCTGGTTTGGCTTTTGGAGGATATAATGGTCTATTATGAGATCTTGGTGAGATACAAGGGTTAGAAATCATAACTTAATGGGTATGAATGATAGACCCTTGACCCATGCAAGAATCACCTGTGCTTTCTCTTATTACTGCACTGAAAGCTTTTTCTCTCTTCTCTCAATTTCCTTTTCAATTTCAGTAGCTCGGGTGACTAGCGCTCCTTTAACCGCATATTTCATCATATTGATTTAAAGGTTATATTTTCCATTGTCAAAGTTCGATTTCGTAAGAGTTTAGCTGAGACGAAGCTGCACTTTCTCCGCTTTTTTTAATTTTGGCAATATGTCGACGGAAAGTTCACCAACTGCTTTCCTTCATAAATTACTCTTTTTAATTTACAGCAGTTATCTAACATTTCTTACGTCCCATCTTTCTCTTCGTTGCCGTAATTTATTACCAATTGCTTCCTTTATTGTCGTAAGAGCAAGTTCGTGAGAACTGATGTTTGAAACTTTAATTCCCGGATAATCTAGTACCCAGACACTTTTATTGTAATTTGTAACTGCTATTTTTCAATGTTTTAGCAAATTTGGACAGTTCTTCCCCGGAGACTTGAACAATAAAGATTTTTTGACTTTCGTCACGTCGCAGTCGGCTCCAGCTGATAAAGAATTCGAGGGTTGTGGAACGACTCCCTTGTTGGCAAATCATGAACCTGGAAATAAAAAGACGCAAAATGGACAATGGCCCTGGCAGGGAGCTATTTATATTCAGAATAACGACGGCGAAAAATACGTTTGCGGGGCTATCCTCGTTTCTTCCAAATATGTTTTAACTCCTGCACATTGTGTTACGTATCAAAAATCTGAATTCCCCGTGCCTGCGCTTCGCTTGAAAATAACTCTTGGAAAAATTAACAATGAAGAAGCCAACAGTCAGAAATTTGACGTGAAAACCGTCATTGTTCATCCCGGTTATCGAGCGAACCAGTTATTGAACGATTTAGCCATTATTCAATTAGATAAATCTGTTGTTATTAATGACTATGTTAGGCCTATCTGTTTGGGTCAGGAGAGTGGAGATGTGGAAGGATATTTAGTGGGTTATGAGATTACTAAGCACCAAATTGATGATCTTAGTCACGCTCAAGTTCACGGTCTTAGCGAAAACGAATGCTTGGAAAAGAATCCTGAGTTGAGGGGTTTATTAACCGATAACGTTATGTGTTCCACTTACATCAAAGGTCTGTTTTTTCATTTTTGAATTATTGTCTATATTTTTTTTTTAGATGACACGTGTGTTGGGGATTCAGGAAGCGGTTTGGTCCGTGTTCGTGAGGGGCAAAAGTCTGTCTGGGAGTTGAAAGGCATTGTTAGTGTTGGTGTATCTCTTCAAGATAAATATGTATGTAATCCTGAAAGCAGAGTCTTGTTAGTAAACGTTGCCAATTACGTGAAATGGATTCAGTCAACTGTGTTTTAGAAAAATTACGATACGCTTTGGTTTTATTCTGGAAAAATTCACGTTTTGTAGTACACAAACAATTAAAACCATTTTACAAGTTTTTTTTTATTTATTTATTCTAGGATTTATTAAAAGCTCAAATTTAAAAGTTTAAGATTTACAAACTTGAGCAAGTTAATAAAGTTGTCAATAAATCTGAAAACAATAACAATTAAAAAATAAAATTTCAAATTTTTATCTTAATTTTTTTTAATTTTTTAGAAACCTGATATAATTTCAGTAAATATTAACAGGTATATTTTAAAAATACATTGCAGGTGTTTTACTGGCAGAATATTTTTTTTTGCCTTAGCACTATTGAAAGAAATCAAAAAATTTAAAGGTGTCCAAAAATTCGAAAAATCTAAAAATTCTACAAGAACGAAAGATTCGAAATATTCAAGCGAATATAAATATATTAGACAGTTTGAAGTTTTTTTCTATAATCCAAAAAAAGTTTAAGTAAATAAAGTCTAGTGCATAAAAAAGTGTAAAAATTCAAAAAATGTAAGCATTCAAAAAATATTTAAGAATATAAATATTTTAAATATGGAATTGAATGCAAAAATCGAAGGTGTTCTTTCTCGGTATCTTTTATATCCTTACATAAATATTGGAAATTGTAATTTTGTGCGCTAAGATTAGTAGATAGATGAAAAAAAAATTAAGTTTTTTTTTATGAAATCAAAAACGGTATAAAATTTATCTAGCGAACTAAAACATATTAAAAGATCGAAAATTTCTAACGAATGTAAACACTTAAATGTAATAAAGAATTTAAAGAATTAAAATCATTCTTGAATTCTAGAAAATCTAAAGATTCTAAAGCAAATAAAAAATTTAACAAATTCGCTATGACATGGAATATAATTATATATCACAAAAAATAATATTTAAGCTAATATCAACATTTAAAAAATATATGCATATATTTGAAAAAGAAAGCAACAATATCATAAAATAAAACGAATTTAGTGAATCGGAGAAAAAGGACCTAAGAAATATAATGCACAATAATTTTTAAAAATCTGTCCACCTTTTTGAAATTAGAATTAATTTTTGAAAAATTTAAACAATGTAAAAAATTAAAAAAATCTAAGGAGTTTAAGGAATATAAAGAAATTAACGCAAACAATACTACAATTTAACAAAACAAAAGAAAAAATTAAAAATGTAGACACTATAATTCAAAAAAATATATATGATGCAGGCACAAAATCCGAGAAACTAAAAAAACTAAAAGTTAACAAATTACACAGTATGTTCTGAACTCGTTCGTTTTGATTCAGGGTCGTGAATCCTAAACTAGACCGTTAATTTCAGTTCATTTAAAATTTCAAATAATAACATTGTAAATCATAATTTATTCTGTAGAAGATATCTGAAAAGGTTGCAGTTCCATTAATTTTTTTATAAGTACATTGTTCCATTTACATTAATCATTTTTACTCTTCTTGTGTTTCAGCGAAATACGATCACACAACAAAAGTCGTTGCTGGTTTTATGCTCACACAAAAACCGACACGTTTCAAACTATGCATAAATTATCCTGAAAGCTTCAAGCTATCCTGTTTCATTTACGCAAAGTTGTTGAATGTGTTCTTGTGGTTAGTTGTATATACCCACACTATGACCCGGCTATCTACTAATGAATGCCGGACATTTCATTTTGTCCATTGGAATTCAGCAAAATTCATGTGGGTCAATTGAAAAAATCTAGAAACATAATTAACGCGCCAAAGTTTCTAATCAGAGACACTCAAAATGTAAACTAAACGATTTCCGTCATTTATGTTGTCGACGTCTGTGGACCACACCAAATTTAAATTAATTCTCGTACCATTTTATTCCAGATCCTTTAATTAAATTGCTTTAATTACGTTAAACCAGCAATCGTTTTTCTGTTTTAGCGAAACGTTCGGTGATGTTCTTTTAAAAGAAAATTGTTTTTTTTTCCCTTTCACACATTAATTGTTTAAAAGCGTCTTGACAATAAAACAAAAAACAATATAAGAACACAAACCACTCCCCTAGCATGTACTCGCCAAGGGAATCAATTAAAGTTCATAATTACTCAGCTTCATATTGCCTTCCAAAGTTTCCATCCACTTTCAGCTATCTGGTGCATGAAATTATTGTTAAGTTAATTACGGAAAACTCATTTTCGCAGGAATATAATTTATTTGAAGACAAAACCCAGTATTCCGGTTTGTTATTTCGTTATTAAGAAACTTTTGTTACTTTCAAAGCACGGAAAAAGTGATTTATATTTCAAAGAAACAGGTATTAAGTTAGTTAAACTTCCGATTATTTTTTTTTGATTTTAATTAAAACTGTAATATCTGTGACGGACATTGAAGCTTGATATTTTCATGTTATCACGCGACGAGCAACGAAATCTAATAAAAATGTAAATTTTTTAGAAATATACATATTTTTATTAGCTTATTTTAATTAAAAATATATATATATATATAAGAACCACATAAATATGTATCTTGTTTTTTTTTCTGAGACGTAAAACACTGAATTAGTTTTTTTTTATGAGAACATTTTTATTAGCTTATCAACAAGTGTAAACCTATTTTGAATAAACCTTGAAAACAGAACACCTCCTAGCAGATATCTGAAATTTAATATTTTTATCCACGTCTCGAACAAACAATAAAACGAAATAGAAAAGCGCTCGTAAAACAGCATATGCTCAAGGAATAATATACTTCAAGGTCAATAAAATCACAATTATTTAACCTTCCTAATTAAAAGCCTATTTCTAAGGGTGTTAGTCAGTCTGTTTCTCAACTACATTAGAAGTTAGCTGAGCATTGATGATGTTATAAAGTTGGGGTAATAAATTTTCTGCAGTAATCCATAAGATGATTAATGATGCAGACAACCTAATAAAGTTTTGATTAAGAATTAGTAGCGAAAAAATCTTAAGTTACGACATTTATTATTAATAGACAACGTTAAAAAAAACACGATGGAAAATTGGGATAGAAAAATTGATTTTCAGAGCAAGATGAAAAATAAGGTTATAATTTTTTTGAGATGCTGTGTTGTTCTTTTAACTCATTCGTTTCGCAGATAAGATTTAATCCCGCAATTGCGAGTAAATTTAAAAAATATTACACCTGGTCTCTTAAAATAGGTACTCCTATTTTAATTTCTAAGCCATTAAACCGACCGACTTCCAGAAGTTCAAGAAAAATAAAAAACAGGGAAAACAATCCGAGAAGATTCATATCAAATGTTTGAATCAAGTAAAGAATCTAGAGAAGCATTAAAAATACAAAAAAATAAAAAAATAAAAACAAATATATACTATAATCTTAATAATATTATAAAATTTAGGCTTAATGTACGCACAATTTCACGAGGAATTCAGAACTAAGAAAAGACTTGATGTACGTCAAAAATTAACAAAATTATTCGCGCTTAAATTGTTCAGCTATCAAAATAGCTCGAAAAAGTTTTATTTTTGAACACTTGTCAATGTTTTCAAAAATACTGCACCGATTAGTATAAAACTTTGCAAACCTGTGTATTACGACGCATTCTTTTGTTTAATGCCCAACTAAAACCGATTCGATCATAATTTTGTAGTTAGAAATGGCCTCTAATCGGCGACATAAACGCAACAAAACGAAACCTGTAATTGGCGATAAATCAATAAGCTAAGCGCAATTCTGCACAGTGTAAGCACATTTGGCGCAGAATTGAATGAGGAATTAAGCATGTGAGCAAGTTCAATGTACGAACACAGAAAACAAAATTATTCGCATGTGAATTTTATGATTTATAATCTTTCGCGTTTAAATTATTTTTTTGTGAAAATGGCTAAAAAGCTTTGTTTTGAACCCTAGTATATATTTTTTTGAATGTTTCACCGATTAGTATAAAACTTTGCAAATTTATGTTTTAAGATACTTTCCTTTTTTAATGTCAGACTTAACTAAATTCGTTCTATTTCTGTAGTTAAAAATGGTCTCTGATCCACGACTCAAACGCAAAAACCAAAAACGTATAAATCGCAATAAATCGATAATCTAAGCGCAATTCTGCACAACTTAAACACATTTGGCGCAGAATTGGACGACGAATTGAGCATGTGTGGAAGTCCAATGTACGAGCACGGAAAACAAAATTATTCGTATTTAAATTTTGTTTGTGAAATCGCTTAAAAATCTCTTTTCTCTTTTATTTTTTAAAATATCGCACCGACTGAGTTGGTTTATATATTTGTGTATTTTAATGCTCTTTTTTGACTAAAGCTCGGTTCAACCGAATTTGACTAAGATTTTATAAAAAAAATTAGGCCTCTTTATATATGAAATTCTACGAGAAATTTAGAAATGAGAAGAACGGGTCGCGCATTAATTATTTAATTACCTTAATTAATTAAACTTACCTTAAAAAAATTCTTTTGTATACTTGTCTATAATTTCTAACATACCTCAACGATTAGAACAAAAATTTGCAATTCTGTGTATGACGACGCATTCGTTTGCTTAGTTTCCAACTGAACCAAATTCGATCTTATTTTAGTAGTTGAAAATAACTTTTGATCAGCGACCCACACAGATCTGTAAATTTCAATAAAATGATAATCCGAGCGCAATTTGGGCTCATTTTACGCAGAATTGCACGACAAATCGATCATGTGTGCAGTATACGAACGAGGAAAATAAAATTATTCGTATTGAAGTCTGTCAAATACCCTTAAAAGTCTTCTTTTTTGCTTCTTGCTTTATACTCTCTAAAATATTGCACCGACTGAGATAAAAAAAAAAACACTTTTGGATTTTGATACTCACTTTAGATTAATGTACAGTTCAACCGAATTTTACTAAGATTTTGTAGTAAAAAATTGCCCAGAATTCAAAAGACAATATTCTATATCTCTCAATAAAGAGAAAACTTTAAGCGCTGTCGTGATAAATTTAAGCTCGTTTTACGCAGATTTTTTCGACGAATTCCAACATATGCACAAATGTCATACACGACCACAATTTTTTTTTTGGGTCTAATTGTCATTAAAATTTTCATTATGGTATAAATTGCCGATGTGTCCAAAATTATTGTTTCGATTTGGAAAAAAAATGTCTACTTACTTGTGAATTTTATAATTAAAACCACAATTAAAATTTCCAAACCTCTGAAAAATTCTTTGGCAAAAATAGAGAAAAAATGAAATTATTTGTTAAAATTATTTCTAAAAAATTCATAAGCTCATAAAAATTGAAATTAGTTAAACTGAAATGAAACTAGAAATTAGTTTCTAATCAAAAAGCTATCTCCGAGAAGTTTAGGTAGAAAATGTAAATACGACGACTTATAGGATTTTTGTGAAAGGAACCATCTCAACGTGACGAGCTTACTCTTTCTGTATCTGCTTCGTAATGATCTGCTAAAAGCGCTCTAGGCACCGGCATCGGTATAATCGTCTTTGAGCATACGCTTTTCCTCCCTCAATAGTATAAAAGTTATTGGGAGAAACTTTTCCGACGGTCATTTACATTTTCCGGTAAAGAGAAAATTTTATCGAATATTTTACCATTTTAAATTTTATACCACTGGCGAAGACAAGGAATTTTTATTTATATGACTATACCTTTTTTTATCTTCCACGGTAATTTTCGTCGAGAATGGAGCTACAAAACTTTCCAGTGAAGAGAAATAGACATTATAGTTGTAATTTAATGGCCTCTTGAACTTCCCTCTGAATCTATTGTGAAAACAATTTAGTTCAAGATGACGCGCCATCGCGTCTTCATCATGAATTCTACATTCGTTAAATTTCACTTATAGTCTTTCAAGTGCCATTATCCTGCTCTCAGTTTTGTAAGCAAACATCCACGATTTCGTGTTAGATGGGAGTTGGGAGTTCTTTTAAAGACTCACAATGTAAATATAACAAGAGTCAAGAACTGATTTCCATAATCAAAGATATGAGGGATCTTTGTTGGTACAGTAAAATCAAGAAACCACGAGATCCAGAGAAGAAACAGGGGAAACAGAAATGAGTTACAGGTTATTTATAGTGCATTTCGGGTAGAGTTGCGCACGAAACTCTGCGCTCCAGAGATCTGTATTGATCATACTCACGCACCCACATTACTATTAAAATTTTGCACAGAATAATTGAAAAATCACTTTTTTATTCCATACAGAGAGATATGAAAATTTCGACAAATTTTAAAAGGAATTACTTAAAAGCGCAGAAAGTCCGTTAAAATATACGAGAATTGAATTTTCTTAGTATCAACAAGTTGATGGAAAAACAGGGTAAGGTGAAGTGATGAGCAAGCTTTTAGAGCCGATTTTAAAGGCAGCGAAGTGAAAAAATGATGCTCAGAATGGAAAAAATATATTAATAGGACATTTTTTAGAAAAGCTAAGATTTTTTTCCTTAAAATGGTGATAAATTCTATCCCATAAAGCTCAGAAGAGTCAGTTTACTTGCATCGTAACGAGACAAATTTATCTGAACAAAACCTTTTTCTTCTGCATTGGTGCACGTGTTATTTTAATTATTAATAAAAGTTACTCACATCTTCGCTTCATATTCCCGTTAATATTTTATTGTTACTAAAAACGAAATTAAACGCAAAATTAAAATCAGAACAAACGGCGTTGATGTAATAAAAGTTATGGGAATACTAAAGTGAGCGAGCAACACTTGAACAATTCACAAAAGTCATTAATAAATCTTCAGAAACTTTGAGTAGATCTCAAACTTTGACACCGAACTTTTCATGTTTTTAAATCAGAATTTTGTTAGACCTCACGAAATATCATTTCCTCTTGCGTTATATGGATACTGGAAAGTCACATATCGCACATTCGATTCAATAACACCATATGTGCAAAAGAGAAAAATTTTCAATATCAGCAAAAGTAACATCCTGTT
Source organism: Cynaeus angustus (assembly GCA_030157275.1). NCBI lineage: Eukaryota > Metazoa > Arthropoda > Insecta > Coleoptera > Tenebrionidae > Cynaeus > Cynaeus angustus. Next base: position 24,917,622 of record CM058061.1, on the reverse strand, counting down.
TGATGAAATAGCAACAATTTTGTGAAGTCTTATGGAAGTAAGTACAGCTCATTCAAAAATAGCTGTTGGGAAGTAGAAGAATTTCATACGTTCCGAGGTAATTTTCCATTGAATTGCATCGTTTTATCGAGATTGGCATATTTTTGTTCACGACGAAAAAAATCCGAGAAGTTCCATCAAGTTCAATTTCACAAAAATGACGTTTAATTAAAACTTTATCGTTCCTAGTTACTTATCCGAGACAAACAAAGTTAATATCTCCTATAATTGTTCAGAAAAATAACGAGAACAGTTTAAATCAAATTTAGTTTTTATCCGAGACAATATTTCAAAACGTGACGCACGTTTGGGTTTTATTTTGGCTTAAAATCGGTAAAGCTATGCATTTTAATGATTTGGATAGGTATCTGAATTATCGATTGTGCACGTCATAGTAATTAGCTTAATTTAGCTCAACACTAGTGCGAATATTGTGTGTTTGAATCGTTCTTTGCTTCTTTGGCTGTGTTAGGCTTTATTGGAAAATACACAGAATATGTGGTTTAAGTCCAAACAAATAGAAGAGCTTTAAAACACATAGAAATAGAATTTTCGCATTTTACTTTATTTTAACTTTGAGAAGCACACACGCAAAATTGGAAAACATTTCTAAAAATAGATTATTGGTTGGTAGGCGTCTCCCATCAAATCTATTGACTGAACCTAAAATGTTAATAAATAACTAATAACTAAAGGACGGTAAATATGCACACAAAAATTACAATAAATATGCACATTACCAATATGCACCAATTATTGAAAATATGACTAACAAAAATATGAAACTTTTTTTTATTTTTTTAAATTATTTAAAATCTTCGAATTTTTGTATATCATCATCTTGCAACTTTTTTGTAGAATGGTTTGATGTTTCGATATTTTTTTTAATTGAATTCGCTTGTTTCTACTACCTTTTGTACCATTTTTTGTGTTTTTTACTCTTAAATATTTTTTGGAATATCATAATTTATTAGATTCTTTTTTTTATATTTTTGTTAGAACATAATTTTTTGGATTTTTTTTATTTCTAGTAAAACAAAAAAAAATACAAATCGAAGAAATTTCGAAATCCAAAACAACAAAATAATAAAACAAAGAGATTCAAAGCATCATCACAACTGCGAGTAGCAAAACATTGCAACATCTAAAATAATTCAAAAAACACGAGAAATCTAATTTTTAAAATTTTTTTAAATCTAACATTTAGAAACATTTTTTTCTATTCTTTGGTTTATTTGATTTTTGGTTATTTTAGATACATTTAAATTTTAATATTTTTTCATTGTTAAGTTTATCAACTACTAATTTTTTATTTTTTTAAATGCTTGTCTACAATCTTTTCTAGATTTTTTTTTAATTCTTTTTAGATTTTTCGGTTTTTGCTTTTGCAAAAATCAAAAATGATCAACATTTAAGCAATTTAAGCAAATACCAATTCCAATAACAGCTTGTGAAATTTCCAATTTGTTATTGTTTTACTATTATGTCACTATTTTCAAAACTTTTTTTTTGTACGTCATGCGTCAAGACAATCTAAAAGTTTTGTTTATGATAAATCCGAAAATTTTGTAAGATTTCAAAACCATCCGAATTCTTAACCTGAAAAGTTCTTGAAAATTTTAAGAGTTTGGTAGTTTTAAGAAACAAAAGAATCTAAGTTTTAAATTCTAGAAATTCTTTGAATTTCGTAACAAATAAAAGTTCCACACTTTCGGAAAATCGTGAATATACTAATATGGTAGTCCAATTAGTAGATAAAAAAAATTCTAGAAGAGTCGGAAATGTTCTAGGAAATACAAGAAAAAGATAAATTGAATGAATAAAAAAATCTGGAAACTTTTGATCCTGTGTATTGATCTGCGGGTATTTCTCTTTTAGTCAGTGAAATAAAAATAGTTGCTATTTTAGGCCAAAACTGAGGTATCTCTATTTATTTATGTCAGTTAATATTCCCATAATTAACCATTGTTTGTACAACTATTAAAACCACAATGGATAATTATTATGTATACATAAGTGAATTAATAGACAGGCGACTGAACAATCGATTACTTTCACATTGGTAAAATACACACTTTGTATCTTAATGTAATTATATTTAGCCTGGACAAACTCTGCTTGATTAGAATTACGCCCACACTACAATCCAACATCGTAAAAATAGGTACTTTCAGAAAAAATTGGTGGATGCGCCGGTTTTAGCAATCAAAATATATTTTTTTATGTAAAATACAGTTTTTATTAAATAAGTAATAAAAACTTATAAGTAGCACTGAATTTATATTGTGATAAAGTTTAGGTTTTTATTTAAAGCTTTTGTACCCTCCATATCGTAACATATTTCACAACGTTCCAAATCCGTGCTGGTAGAACAAGCAATTTTTAAAATTCTTTTTTTGCTCACATATCCCATTGTTTATACTTTTAATTAACCCTAAATACACAAAAAACAAAAACGATAATTTACTAACCACCAAAGCTTTGAATTAGAATGCAACGTTAATAAACATTTTTTATTGAAATTTCGTACACACTGATGCCGATATAAGAGTTTTATTCAAACGAGCTCATAAATATCTTCATATTTAGTCATTTGCTACATCAAACTATAAAATGGAAAATAATATGTAGAAAATTATTCAGTATTTAATAATAAAAATTTGTTTTTGAACGTTATAAAATGAGTCAGTAAAGTATGTTGTTATTTCGTTTCTTTAACGACCAAAAATTTTATCATTGCTCCTGTTAATGTTATGAAAGTTTCTTTAAGAGTTTTATCTCTTTTTTTGTCGAGGTTGCACAAACTGAGTGAGTATTTTAGAAGCAAGTGACAACTTCGTAAACCGCCTGAATTTTGTTATATTTAGTTTTTCTTTTGATAGTTACAGTACTCATAAATATTTTTTTTTAGTTTTTATTTTAGGTTTTGGTAGGCAATACGAAAACACGCGATTTAAGACACTAAGTTTTTTTTTACAGTAACAGAGAAGAACACGTAACTGATGTTTTGTCAATTTTTTTAAACTGATTTATGCTATTAAGCAAACCCAAATTGTAAAAAAGATTTCTAGACAACAAAAATAAGAATATAAAATATTTATTTATAGATATAGAAATCTAGACAATCAAACAGTTCTAGAAACAATTGAAATAACATTTCTAAATATTGCTAGCACTTTTAAGTTTACAAAGTGACTCTATTTTTTTTAAAAATACAAATATAAAAGATTTTTTAAATATTCTTATTCTCTATATATTTTTTTAATTGTTTTAAACTGTGGATACGCTAAACGAGTAATTTCCAAATAAAAATGGTAGTTTATCATCATCCAAATATTAAAAAAAAAAAAATGTTAGAAAATCTTGAGAACTAAAAGAAAGGTGAAAATTTGAAAGACCCAAAGATGCTAAAAAATACAAAAAAATCATGTGATCCAGAAAATATATAGAAATCTAGAACATCCAGAAGATATTGAAATTCTGAAACCTTAAAGCAATCAAAAAAAAAATTGAAAATTTTAAAAATCCAACGTCTAAAAAAAACCCTATTTAAAATACGACGAAATTTTAGCTCCAAAAATATAAAATATCCAGAAAGACAGTTCTAAAAAATCTATAACGTCTTAAAAAATTTATGATTTGATAAAGATAAGAGAGGATCCTAAGGATCTAAAGACACTTAACAAATTATTAAAAAAAATCGAAATCTATGGAATCTATAATATTACACTGTTTAAATCAAAAGAAACGTAAACCTCTTGAGCCCAAAAAGCTTTTAGAGTTAATCTCGCTTAAAATTCAAATTTATTTTTATTCAGTGATTGCTAAAAGAATAAATGCGTAAATACTTTAAAGTGGTTAAGTGGTTTTGCTCACAAACTCTTTGATGAGATGCCAAATGTTTAAAGGTAAATTTTTAACAGTTTTTAGGGCGACCTAACGCAATTTCCATGAAATCTTTACAGTTTCATTATTTGTGCAACTAAGTGAAGAAATACTGCACGCGCATTGTTGTGAAAATGGTTTCTGACTTTTATGAGCACAATTCTCTAAAACAACATAAACTTGAACTGTAGGGAAAACTTTAAGAAGCGATGAATTATCCAGAGAATGATTTTATTGAAATAGTTAGACACAAGAAGATAACACGAAATTGCTTGTGTAAGCCGATCATGATAAAAGAACACGCATGTATATTTGATGAATGTGGGAAACGCACATGTGATTATGCCTGTTAAGTGTTTATTTACAGACATTTCAACATAAGCTGTACATTTCGTACCTTTATTAAATATAAAACCAAAATATAAATATTTAAAACACATAAAAGAAGCAAATATTTAACCGGTAGTTGAAAAGGCCACAAGCTCATTACCGCCTCCTCGAACGAATGGTAACTGAAAACCCTTTTTAATTCCTTTTCCAGCACCCTATGTCAAAAACTTGATCCATCCATAAAAGAGTTTCGAAGCCCTTCGCTTGCCATCGTCCTTCGTTCCGTCAATGGCCGACTCGCAGCGAGGGGACGCTCTCGCCGCCTCTCCTGGCCCAGTTCGGCTTAGGCAGGCTCTCTGCAAATATGTCGGGGTGCGATTTCCCTTCCGTCATAGAGCTCAACATCGGCGGCGTGCTTTATACCACCACTCTGAAGACGCTAATCAGTCATCCCGACTCCCAGTTGCATGCCATTTTTACCGGTCGCGAACCGATTACCCAAGATACAAAGGGTCGATACTTTCTGGATCGCGACGGCGTGCTCTTTCGGTACGTCTTGGATTTCTTGCGCGACGGCACCGTTGTCTTGCCGGAGTGCTTCCGGGAGCGAGAGCGACTGAGGAGGGAAGCTGAGAAGTATTTGCTTCCGGGACTCGTCGAAGCCATCTCCAACGACAGCAGGAACAGGGCACCTGGAACTATCACCGTCGGGTACTGTGTTTAGTGACATGTGGTTCATGTGAAAGAGTTTTTTTGATCTCTTCACTTCACTTCTCTTTAATGAATTATGTCTTTATCACGAGAATATTAATTAAGTTCGTCGTGATCTATCACAATTATACGTTAAATTATCTCTAAGCGGGAAACTTACTTAGTTAATGGTTGTCTCTTTCATGTTATGATTACGTTTTTTAATAAGCGTCAAAACAACCGCACTTTATGGACCAAGTAAACACAACATTTATCAAATTTGCATTTCTTAGCGTTCATTAAGATAAAACTTACTAATTTGCACATCATATTTGGTTTTCCGCTAACACGTTTTGTCAATAAAGCAGAAAGTTCATTTAGAAGTTGTACTGTAAAAAAATAAATTATAAAATTCGCTTAATTTCAAAAACGCGATATTATAACATGTGTGAAAATTTTTTTTTATGACTTTGAAATATTTATTCTTGCTCACGAATAACATATCTGCTTACAATAACACTGGAAACGAAAAAATGATGACATTTGCCTTAAAGACAACATAAAAGCAACTCTTGTAACGAAATTTGTGGTTTTTCCAGGCTGTTTCCAACCGTACTATCCTAAAATTCATACATTCAGCGTGAGCCACAAAAAATTCCTACCACTTTCTGTTATTCTTGTTTCTTACGTGCCGTCTTTACATAAAGTAAATTTAAAATTTTTCCACAATTTATACAAAATTTAAATACTTACCTTATACTTTTTTCCGCCATCACTTAAACTATTTTCAGCCTAAACAATCTTTAAATTCGGACGAAGTTAGACGTCGTAAATAAGATTAAAAATAGAAACTTTCGACGATGAGTGAGAAAGTTATTACGCTGAGAATACAACGTGTAGAAAATTACGCTAATAGTTAGAGTTTTATTGTATAAATGTCTTATATGACAATTTAGACACGCAAGAAAAATTTCTTAAATATCTAAAATGTTTATAAGACACGAATGCAATATAAAGTTTAATCTATAATCGCTTTTGGGGATCGGTTCAACTAATTAAATTTGTCATGGTACGGTGTGGCTTAAAATCCCTAACTTGTTAGTGAGTTATAGGCTGCGTTTTTTCATTATAAAAGGTTGAATTATAATTTTATAAAGGAGCGAATCTGGGTACAAAAAATTTATAAAGATAGATTTCACAGTCTAGAAAATCCAGTCAAAATATTTATTAAAAGTAGAAGCAGAAACTACAAATATTAACATTTTTCCAATAATTTTTTAATCGTGGAATTAAAAACCAAAAAAGGCTAAAAATATTGAAGTCTTATTTGAATTGGAAAACCAGAAACATTTGTGTAATTTCCAAGGTTTTTAAAATATTTAGAATGTTTTTGAAATCAAAATACAAATTTATATTTCTTTAAATATTTTGGTGGAATTAAATTTTGTCTCTCTTTTGAAAACCGTCTTTTTGCTTAAATTTGTTGTGTTTTTTTTGTATTTAAATTTTTAGATTCTTTGGATGATTGGGAGGGATTCTTAAAATTCTTTATATATTTTATTACATTTTTAACATACTCTAGATTCTTCAAACTTTCCAAATTTTTATTGGTTTGCATTTATAAGTTTTTTAATTTTTTAAATATTTTACAATTTCTAAATTTCTTTAAAAATATATAAAATTTTAATTTTTAGTACTTTTAGTACTTTTCGTATTTTTTTAAATTTCTAGGTTTTTTACGTTTCTTTTTTTCAATTTTTTTAGTGTTAGGATTTCATTTTATTTTATTTTTTTTGAAATCTTTTAATTTTTTTTAAGCACTTAGATTTTATTTATCTAAATTGTTTTAATATTTTGCCATCAATTTTAATCTCTCAGATTTTCTAAATTTAGTAGATTTTTGATATTTTCTACCTTTTGCATTTTTTGGTTAGGTTTTTTATATTTTATGAATTATTTATTATTCTTCAAGATCTTATAAAACCTAGAGTTTTTTTGTTTTAAAATTATTTTTAAAACGTTTGAATTCTTTGAATTTTTGTTTCTCAATTTTAAAAAATAGATTTTATATTTAATCAAATTTGAATCGTAAAAAATAAATAAAAATATAAGCTCTAAAACTTGAAGGTTTTTTTTTAATTTTCCCACCATTTGAATATTTTGGACCGATTATTTAAACAATTTGAATTTTTCTCTAGATTTTTATCTATAGCATTTTTTTATAATATCACATTCTTTGATCTTAAAAATAAATAAAAATCTGAAAATCACCAGAAAATCTAAGAATCAAAAAAAAAAGAAAACATAGAACTTAAATTACCAAATAGGAATCAAGAAATTTGAAAAAATATAAACAAGGCATTTTAAAAAGTTTAACGGATTTGAAAAATCCGCAGACGACAAAAGAATCTAAAAAATTTGAGGAATTTTAGAGGAGCTGAATAAATCCAAATATTTTCAGGTATCCGATATAATCCATATACTTTAAAGCATTCACCGAAACAAAGAAATTGAAAGAATTTGAGAAGTCCCAGGAAGGGAGAAAACCTAGATCTAGAGACAAAAATTAAAATATGAAAGTCTAAATAATTTTTAATAATTTAAATTGACAGATACTTTTTTCTTTTTTCTCATATTTTTGCATATTTTTAAAATTCCTAGATTCTTTGAATCTATTATTGAATTCTTTAGAATTTTTACAGCATTTGGTTCATTTACGTTCCTGACATTTTTTAAATTTTTTGTTTTGTTTAAATTGTCTTTAAAATCTTTGTATACGCTGTAATTAGTTTATTTTGTATTTTTTTAGATTCATGTTGGATATTTCATTTTATTTATTTATTTAATTGTACAAATTTGTTTTTGGAGTTTTATTTGCACTTTTTTATTTCTTTCCAATTGCAATTAGCATTTTTAAGAAACGTTTTAGTAATTAAATAATGCACAATAATAAAAACAAACTAAAAATTAAGACATAATTACAAAATTTAACCCACATACATACATCTGTTGATTTAACCAAGAAAAAAAGTTACGTTGATTTTATGAAACATTTTGATACACTCTCTGAAAGAAAGTAGTTTTGAATATTTTTTGGTTTGTCTTGTGTTGGCTGCTGATTAATTTTTGTCCACTCTTTGCAAAAAGTAGTAAATTTTTCTGTCCTTTAAAAGCTTCCTTGGACGTAAAATCCGATAGTAAATCCTTAAATCCTTTAGATATCTGCAAATCCTCAAAATGTATTTAAATAAACTTTCAGATTTGTCGAGATTTTGGGAATCCAAATATACCTACCTAATATTTTATAGGTAACCATTTTATAAAACATTCTAGTATTTTGAGAGCTTTTTAATCAAATATTATATTCTTGCATTTTTTATAGATGATAAAAAAAGTTTAACACAGATATTAAACATAATGTCGTCAATATTCTCCAACTTAAAACACAATCTACAGTAAAGCAATAATATTTCATTTCAAATTGAGCGTGTAACCAAAATTTCGCGAAAACTTTTTCTACATCAGAACTTGACCTGTTTACACATTGTTAAAAACTACGCTTGTAAACAACTAGCAGAATGTTTACGGAGTCTAAACCGCAACTTTTATTTACTCAACTCGTATTTTATCTAATAGATTTATACATTTGTAAATGTCTTGTTTCAAGCAACAATAAATATTTAATCAGTAATTAAACAAAGTATCCACATTCACATGACTCGGTTCTTCTTCGGTTCAGAAGCAAAATTTGTTACATATAAATTATATTCATTGTTTATTTTTTAAAATCACCGTTAAAATATATTAGCAATTTAAGTGCTTTTCAATAAGACAGATCGGTTTAAATTTGTCTGATCTAGATGAATATCTAATCAAAGATTTAATGTGCTTCTCTAATATCAATTTCTGCATATCGAATTATACAGAATGGATTTTGACAGTTCAATATTTGCCTCGAATCCACGTTCATACTAATTTCCTGATATTCAAAGACTATTTTAATGACAATAGTCTCCAAATTATGATAAAGTCATTAGCAAACTCAAAATACTGAACACACACAGTTCTCCCACGATAGATCAAAAATATCGTGATCGATAGTCTCAAGACGCAATTACAGTTGTTATTGTGAAAGCATTATCTATGACAGAGTGCATATCCTGCCACACAAGTACTTCCATCAAATCCTCTAAACGGAATAGTTCATTCTGTGGAATGTTGATGTGATGTATAAAGTTTCCGCACAAACCAACGATGTGTTGGCTAAATTCCGCTCATTTTGATCTTGCAGAAACTAGAGATTGTTTAAGGTATAACTTCCAAATTACGAAGAGGTAGAGAAGAATTATAATTACTTGTCTGATGAAATTTTTAAATCATTTTTGATATGAATCTCAAACAGCAAATTTTTTAAAAGTTCTTCAAGTGCTGTATCATAACTAAGAAACCTAAAAATTTTAAAAAAATCTGTTTTGAACTGTTTTTAATCGATTTGGAATTTACCACCATTATCATGAAATTTGTTCCAGTTTTACAACCCTTAAAAAGACATTCTTCTATCGCTGCTTAAATATTATTTTATGTTTCAAAATTTTTCTGTCATGCCGAGAATTCATTATAAGCATAATAAAATTATACTTAAATGAATTGTGTGGTTTCACAATATCAGGCAGAGCTTCCAAAACATCAAAAATGTAATTAAAACTTCCAAAGAATTTTTAAAACTGGTTATGATAATAGAGTTAATACATTAAAATTTGCAACCGTGTAAACAGCCAACTCCCAAATATAGTTTATGCTTTATGAACACTTAAACCAGCTTTCCGTTTAAAATGGATTTTAAATCCTCAGCTTTCAATAAGATTAAACTATAAGCTAGTGACCCGCGAAAGCGGAATCTACACCGTAAATAAATAATATTTATCATATTTAAAACTGAGAAAAGCAATATTTTCCTAGGAATAAATGTCAGTTTTGACTCGAGAATAATTACAGTTGGATAACGTGTAACTGTTCGATTAGCATGAAAATGAAATTTATTTAGCAGCAGACGACGCTCTCTGAACTGTAATTTCTTACGTTAAAATAAAAGTCAATGAGGCCTATTGTAATTTTTTTAACAAGTTGTTGCTTTTTATCGGTTTTTAAAAATTGTAAATTTGATATTTTGCTCATAAAAGTCACAGAAGATTTTTTTACATTTAAAAATAATCAAATTTACGAAAATATGCTTATAATATTTGAACAAAATAATTGTAAAATGTGCTACAAGTTTAAAAAAATTTACAAAGATATGCAACAAAAATATAAAATAGTTTTGGGTATTTTTATATTTTTTTTCAATCATTCCATTTTTTAAATGTTAGGTAGATTAGTCTACTTTTCCAGATATTTTAGTTCTTTGTATCTTTAATCGCTTTGATTTTATTTGATTTTTTGTGTGGTTTTTATATTTCTTATACTCCTTGAATTCATCAGATTTTCTTCCTCTTTTGTTTCCTATCCCGTCCAAAAGCTTTTACATTTTTTACATTCGTCTTAGATTAATTAAGTATTTAAACTTTTGTGTTTTTGTTGTTAATTATTCTTATTTTTTTCTCTTCTAGATTTTCAACATTTTTGTGTTTTTTTTTAATTTTTTGTTTTTTTTGTTAGATTTTTTTTGTTTTTCTGGAACTTTTAGATTCCATAACTAATCAAATTCTATTCGAATTCTTTGAATTTTTATAAATATCTCACGAAACGATAGAATCGATCCGGAAAAATCTAGAGAATTCTATTCCTATGAATTCAAAGACTTTAAAAAGGATTAAAGAAATCTAAAAAACATAAAGTGAATGAATTTATTGATCTAAAGAGAAGAATTTAGAAAGTGTTAGAATATAAAGAATCTAAGAAATTTGAAAGATTTGATAGTATACTAAAAATCCGAAAACTAAAGAACTGAAAAAAAAAAACAAAAAATCTAAAGAAAGACTCTAAAATATTTAACAAAATTAAAAAATCATCATAGAAATTGAATGAATTGAAAATACATAAATTCTAAAAAACTGTTGGAATTTAAGAAATTTGGACAATGTAAAAAAAAATAAAAAAATGTATTTAGAGAAAGCGGAAGAACATTTTGAGAGGCCTACTAAATATAAATAAATTTGAAGAATTTGCTACTTTCAACAAAACTAAGAAATGGACGAAAAGAACTCTGATAATCCGAGATGATCGAAAGAATGCAAGAAACATAAAAATACTTTACAGAATTAAAAGCATTCGAAGAAGGCAGAAAAATTAAAGAATCTAAAAATTTTAAGAAATTTAAAACAGTTTTAAAATCTACTGAAATTTTATTTCAGTTAGAAGATCCTTCTAGAAATTTTTTTTTTTGAATTATCTATATTTCTTGAATTGTCTTGACCTGTTTGAGTTACAATAAATTGAATTTGTTTGTCTAAATCCTGTATATTTTAAAATGTAATATTATAATTTTTTGAATTTTTTTTTATTCTTTTAAATCTAGCTTTGAGATGCTTTGAATCTTTCAATTAAAATATTTTTATTTTATTTTTTTGTAGTTTTTTCATCTCTTTATTTTGTTTCAAAATCTTCCTAAATTATTGCCAAATATCCTTAGGTTTTTTGGATTTTTCAAGTATCGTTACAATTTTTATCTTGAATATATTTTGAGTTCTGTAGCACTTTTTGTAATTTTTATATTTTTTAATTGTTTCAAATTTTTTTTTATACGTATTTCGTGCTTTCTGATTTTTGCTGTATTTTATTCCTATCGGATTTTATTTTAAAATTGTACATGTTGTGAATATAAGCAGTTTATTTATTAAATATGAACAATATACAGATATAAATAATAATTTATGTGTTTTATTTCTTTTTAAATTCGCTCTCTGTTAATCCGTTAATGCTGTTTTCATTCTTTTTGTCGCTTTTCGTTATTATTTAGTTTTCACCTCAAGCTAAATTAAAAAATGATTCTAATTAAAAAATTCTAACATTTTTGTCGGATCGCTAAAAATTTTGGATGCTTTACGTAAAAATTTTATATGTTTTTTAAAACTTATATTGGAATCAAACTAACGAAACCGTAACTAAAACCTCCTAATGCACATATGTGCATTTTTCTTTGAGGTTTCATTTATTTAAAAGCACACAATTATATTTCGTCCTCAGTTCAACTCACAAAGATGTATCCAACATTTTGTGAACATAGAATTTGACAGCAATTTTTTTGAAGTGATAGGGATTTTCCCGAGATTTTGCTTATTCGCCCGGAAACATGTTATGATTGGATACTAAAATAGAATTTACTCATTGGTCAATATTTCTCAAACGACTGTTTTTGCTAAAACCTTCCAAATATGAGATTTCGGTTTGCAATAACCTCAGTAAGCGCCCGTAATAAAAATATTTTACCGTGGTTTATTTATGTTTTGAAAATATTTAGTGTTTATGAAACTTTAGATAAAATGAGATTTTAACTTGAAAAAAAACTTTAAGTTCTTATGCTCATAATGAAAAGAAATTCTTGTCATTCAGTGTCACAAATTCCGAAGGATTAATTATAACTTTTTTAACAGATATCGAGGGAGCTTCCAGTTCGGCAAAGACGGTCTGGCCGACGTCAAGTTCAGGAAATTATCACGAATCTTAGTCTGTGGAAGAGTGACATTATGCAGAGACGTCTTTGGTGAAACACTTAATGAAAGTAGAGATCCGGATCACGGCCAATCAGAAAGATATACCTCCAGATTCTTCCTGAAACACTCATTTCTAGAGCAAGCTTTCGACATGTTAATAGAGCAGGGATTTAAGTTGATGGGAAGTTGTGGATCCGGAACGGCAGGAAATGCAGCTGAACCAAAACCTGGAGTTGACGCTGAAGAAAACCGTTGGAATCATTACAACGAGTTTGTGTTTGTGCGAGAATAACTTTGACCACTTGAACTTTATTCGAATCCTCTTCATATCGCATTTATTCAAATTATAATGAGTAATCATAGAATCATGGTTAGATAGGTAGGAGAATGTAGAAATTTTTTTTTGTTTTCTGGAAATACAAACTTAAGAAACGGATAATAATGTTTGAAACAGGTGGTTATATTTACTTTTAGATTTCCATGTTTAATTTAGAATTTATTGGCAAATTTTAACGCAGATTTCTTATCCCAACGAACCGAAGCGGATGTGCAAACATTATAAAATTATTTTATTTTATCGATATGATTGGGTTCTCTCGTATGATAGACGCCACTCTTGAACGTAAAGAACAAAATTAGAAATAAAGGCAAAAATAAACGTTTTAAAATTTTGTTGCTCCGCAATAAAAACTTTATGCTCCGGTTTTGTTTTTCCACTTCCAAGCCGGTCGAAAAATTAATGCGCATCTACAAAAAATACATTAAATAAAGACAAATATTGATAAATCTTTCGCAATACCCACGGGGCACTTCCAGACTTTTCTTTTTTTAATGTAGTCATGCTTTTACGACTTGTTGCTTGTTGTCAACGGATGAAAAATGTATCAATTGACCTGTTTCTCTCTTCTTAATCAATTCTGAGGTTTATATTTCCAAGGAATACGTACAATTTTTATTGACATTGTATATAAAAGTAAGGAGTTTGAAATATGGGAGCAAATCACTCTGTATATGGTCCCCGACTTAATTGATTACAGCATTTAACTCTACAAATTAAGTTCTAATTGCATCGAATATTTTGTAGTTCATTTGATTACTCTGTAAGAATAAAACCCCCAACAATATTGAATTCTCGATAAATTAGATCGAATGATTGAAATTCTCTTGAACAAACAAATTGAATTAGCCGTGAAATCAGAAAATGTGCGCTGGAATTAGTGATTTGTTTAATGTTTCACTCTTGGCCTAAACTCACAGATAAATTATATCTGATATCTTGTAGTTAAAGTGAACATATTGTAGGCCTTAAGTCAGTGGTAGTGATTTGGTTCCATTGTTTTGCTTATTGTTATTATCTAACTGTACTAACACCCTGGAAGCGGGGGCTTTGAGACCAGTGATATTTTAAATAATTTACATTATCGAAATAGCGTAGTCGTTAGATTTGAGCACACTTATACCATTTTGGTGTCTCAAAATTTCACTTCAACGATCTACGACGTTTTAGGACAACCACGTTATGGTATAACTGCGTTCTTTTTTAAACTTTTATGGTGATTTTGTAAAATGTAAACGATAAGTTGTTTTAGGAATTGATTTTAACAATTGTGAGAATGTACCTATACTTTTGAAATAGAGTTCAAAGTAAATGTGTGTGTTTTATTCATTATAGGTAATAAATTGTATCGTTTCTCGTTATATCCCAATTACCACAAAGCCCTCCAGTTTTGAATGAAAATCGTCGTTAAGCTAGAGAATCTGCTACTTTTATGGGACTCCATTAGTAGGTTTCAGCGTTAAAACCGAATTTATGGATACCGTAAGTTTTATATTATAGCCTATCCTCGGAAAATAAAATAAAATTTGAATTTTGATTCATTTTTCTAGACGCAACAATGATCTTGTTCCCGCTGATTTCTTTAATAAAATTCCGTCAACGTTGTCGTTTTCGTTTCGCCAGTTCAAACTTATTTACACCTCAGGCATAATAATTTACGTTTAATTGATGTTTATCAAAAAAACAACAGAAAATATGTTTTTGCATGAAACTAATAACAGTACGAGGACACCCCAGCTTAGCATTAAATTTAATTTGAAGATTATAACGTTAGATTATGAGACTTGACATTATCTCAGTATGTGTATGAATAACAAAATTACACAAGTGAGCAGTAACGAGAACATCAAAAATTTATACCCTTCGAAAGCCAAAGATTAAAACGTTAAATTGAGTTATGCATTTTATAAAAGGTCAGACATTTGAGGCTCTTAGTTGGATAAATATGTTCTATTTATTTTAGCACACGACAACTTTGGAGAACTCATTGTATGTGTATTTATACATTCGGTTTCTTTAAAATAAAGCGCTTTGTTTTAATCGCGATGAAAGATATAAACTACTATAAAAAATATTTCGCTTAATATAAAACTTGCTTATCAAAGAATCTTCATGCAAATTTATATTGAAATTTAAATTTTGCTGCATTAATGCACGTGAGTTTTACACAACAAACAAGTAAGTAACACTGCGTACACATCTAAATTGTAGATATTCACATGTAAAGCGCCTGTGACCGTATCTATCTATTTATAAAAACTAAAAATCTATAACTAAAACGACGCTTCCCATAAATTGTATTATTTCATTGCACAATTTCGGATTTCAGTTCGAATTTTTACATTTTTATGGTCGAATAGTCTGATAATCGCCTTTTGACACATTCAAATACCGTCACGTTATGGCAAAATTTCGTGTTATGCACGATTTATCATGCCATAAAGTCGTCATCGCAACAAAATGGTACTTCTTAGGTAAAACCAAAGTGCCTATGCTTATCTCAGGTCAAAATTTTATACTTGTTAAGAACAAAATAGAGCAACAAGTTGTTTTGTATTTTTGTGTATTAACAATTTCAATTTTCGATAAGTCCGGAAGTTGTGGTTTTGGTGGATTCACTTGTTGAAGAAATAGAAGTAGTTCAGCTGATTATTCAAATGTTCGGGCAATTTTAAGGGATGATTCAAGTGTTCTAGCAGTTTTCGATGAAATCTGACACATCTCTCCGCAACAGCGCCACTATCTGCCAAAATTGTGGCGAACGTCCTCCGGAAGGAATATCCCGTGAACTGGTCAGTAGTCAAATAGTTTGCAATGTTTCTCGAGATTCCTACGGGATTGCAGGTGCATCTATCGTTGTTATAATACAAAATTTTGCTCCCATTTTTTTATTATTTAATCAGTTTAATATAATCAACTCCTCCAGTTTCATTTAAAACGGTGAAAGTTCGTCTATGTGTTTTGGTGTTCTTAATATAAACAACTAAAATCAAACCTTTCTCTTTACTCTTCTGCAGGCTCCAAACAAACCAAAAATGGCAATCATGTAAAACAATAGTAGTTTTAGATCAAAAAAATTGACACATTGAACTTGTACCTTTAAAAGGAAATATGTTTCATTCGCAAACTCTAAAACTGTTAATTGCTTCTTTGAAAATACACTACAATGGTGAAGCTTTGTACGCATAGAAAACAAAAAATGTAGAAATTTGAGCTAATGTTCTGTTTTTTCTACTTCGACCACAAATTGGGTATGATATTCGTTTATAATGTGGGATTATGGCACTCATGAAATTGTCGCATTTGCTACGCTCATGCGCTAAACTTTTATTAGTGGCATAATTTATTCCTATATAAACTAATATTATAATGTATTATTTTCATTTAACAGTTGACATTTTTCATTTTACAATGGCCCGGCGCATCCACCATTTTAATAATTTGCTTATTGCCTTCTATCTTTGATCCTATACTTTCTTAAAATGTTTATTCTTTTATGTTTAAAAATGTGATATTTAAAAACTAAAATAAAATAAAATGTTGTGGTATTTTTTTTAAATAATTTCCTAAATAATGGTCCTTTTTAGAAATAACAGCTCAAGGCATCCACATTTTTATTTTATATTTACTTTTTTTAGTGATTTGTATATTTTCTAATTTTACACGAAAAAATGAGTATTTGGAACAAATTAACAAAAATAAATTTGGGATTAAAATTTAAAATCAAATATTTAGCTATTAAAAAATTGATAATAATCAAAATAAATCAACTAAAATGTGGATTTCATTAATTCAACGTAAAAAATCAATATACTGAAATGGTTTTCTCGCTTGAGCGGAAGTGGATCTTTCGAAACAGCAAATGACTCCACAAATTCGTTAAATTTATTGGTAGCTTGAATCTAATTATCAATCCTTACATTTCCAAACAAAGAACAAGAATTTTAGGCAACTAAATTTACTAAATCCTACTAAAACGGAGGTCAGTCTGATCCATCAGAATGTACTTTTACGAAATAAAAATGAATTGAAATTAATGTTAAACCTTCTAAAAATATCACATATTTGACAAATGGATAAATCTGTTATTCTAACTTCAACGTTAAGAGCCTTAAAATTAAAATGAAACAAAATCAAACCAATTTCTACTATTCAATTGACCCACCACACTTTTCAGCACATAGTTTCACTTCAACTCGTAACTTTTCATAATTTTTACAAATTTCTTAACAGGAAACAATTTGTTTTAAACGCCCCCAAAAATAAAAATCCAAAAGTGTCAAATCAGGGCTCCAGACAACTGGACCACCTCCGCCAATTGTCTCCAAATTTACGAGTGAGCCAATTAACAACAATATTGGAAAAAGAATCAAACAGTTCATCTGCGAACTTTGTACTTAAATAACTCTTTGTTAAGTTTTGCTTTGATGATTTCCATTTTGTTTATTCGTTTATTAATGTGTTTAGCTGGTTTTGTAGTTCATTATGTAAAAAATATTTAAAAAAATCCAAATTGCCCAGAAAAAAAACACAATGTTATAGATGAGGTTACAGTAAGGTGTCAAGGTTAAGTATTCCATCACCGGCAGGTTTCCCCTACTTTTCAAAATATGTTTATATAACAAGTGTCGGTATTGCAATATCGTGAAACCTAATTTGAAAAAATATCAATCTGCCCGAAGCACTTACGCCTTTTTAAATAATAAACAATTACCCCGCGCATATGTCATCCAATAGGAACCGCACCGACAAATTACCCCAACCCGATTGGCCTCCAGTTGACGTTCCAAACCTATTTGTTGTTTCAATTATGGCTATTGTTCTAATTGGTTAGTGAAGCTCCAAGGTTGTTATTGTTAATAACATGTTAGCGAATACAAAAGAATCGCCAAATTCCTTGGCCTTGCAATAATTTGAACATTTCGGGGGTTTCGAAGGTTGCGGTCAATGACCTCATACCTGAAGGAACAGCTGACCAATGCCAGCACAAGTTTAAACAGGCAAACGCCAGAGCCACAAGTGAATGTTTTCTGTCTGATAGTGATAATAATAAGAGTGATATCACCATGAAAATTTAGTGATTCGCGCCAAGATTAACGAGATCATCAATTTTCGTTCGTAACATCACATTTATGGTAAGTTTGTGGGCGAAAGACAACCTAACCACAATTACCGATTTTAGTTTCTTCAATGGCAATTTACACGAACGTGGTGCAAGAATTTCGTAAAGAAATCGAAGCCAGTAGGCTTACATTGAATGATGTGATTGATGTATTGATTTCAGAGAAGTATATTGATGATAAATTGTATGCAGAGATATGGAACAACCAGAATGTAAGACTGCATTATTTGGGGGCTTCTTAAACTGTGTTTGTTTTATTCTAGAACCGAGTTCAGAGCCTCATTGACATTGTTCTTAAAGATGGAAAACGTTGTCAACGTTTCATTAACATTTTGGGGACGATTCCCCACATGAAGGCGATTTCTGAGTCAATTAAAAGCAGCATTGATAAAATATGTCGAATGATTGTGATTGGAGGATTCCCAGAGTTTTCCCTAAATTATGTAGTGAGAAATTCGGTGGTAAGTCTCAAATTAATGTAACTTAACAATAATTAATTTTAACACATTCATGCTAACATACTAGGAGTGGATTGCATTGGTATTTACTCTAATTGTGTTTGTTTTTGAAACGTCTAATTATTTTTTCATTTTAGGCAGATAGAATTAAAGACACAGCTTTAGGTTTGGACCCTAAGTCATGCAGTACTTTGGTGGTTCATGGTTTACCCGGTTTTGGTAAATCATGTTTAGTGAATCAAGTTTTACAAACAAAGAGGTTTTTGGAAGTCTCTGGAGGAACCATGTTTTGGATTAATTTGGGGGAACATTGTGATACATCTACCATTATAAACCCACTATGGAAGTAAGACTTTTTTTATTATTAGATATGTAGAACACTTGTCACTTAAGACACAGATTTAAGTAATTAGTGTGATGGTTCAAAGCACTGCAAATGGAAATATAGTCCAAAGTGTCGCAGATAAACACACTTTCAACTAGTTTTTATAGATATATTAAATGTTTCGTCTTGAAATTTATTTCATGTTCATTTCCAGGAGATGCTAATTCAAATTACTTTTGCTTAATCTAGTGATTCTTCTGTATTTTGAATATTAAAGTCGCAATTCTGGAAAAGGTCTACACCAATATTTTTAAATTTTTGGGGTGATAAATCAAAAACTTACCAAAACCGCCGGACTCGACAAGTTGCCTTTGATTTAACTTCAAACTGTCTTAAATGTGAGGTTAACATTAACAAGGATTGTCATGTGTCAGTGATCATTTTGGGTGATTTTAGTTTGAATCTCGGTAACCCAAGGCGAAATTTCAAATAGTTAAACTTTTTTTTTCTAATAACACATTAACATTTAGAACAAAAATAATTATTCTAAGATTTCTTTTTTCAAAAATTCTAAAATTTTGTAATTTGCATATTAGGTAAGTTCATATCTACAAAAATAATTATTCTAAGATTTCTTTTTTCAAAAATTCTAAAATTTTGTAAGTAGTTATAATAACGTTGGTCCTACCGCACATTTTAATTACATCTAAAAATCAAGCATATTGTCCTGTTTTAAACAATCATATTAATGGGTTTGCTCTGATAGCCAATACTACCACACATTTTTGATTATTGGGTTTGCTCTGATAGTTGATCCTACCGCACATTTTAATTACATCTAAAAATCAAGCATATTGTCCTGTTTTAAACAATCATATTAATGGGTTTGCTCTGATAGCCAATACTACCACACATTTTTGATTATTGGGTTTGCTCTGATAGTTGATCCTACCGCACATTTTTGATTACATGCTAAAATCAAGCATATTACCCTGTTTTAAGCAATCATATTATTGCCGCACATTTTGATTACATGCTAAAATCAAGCATATTACCCTGTTTTAAGCAATCATATTATTGCCGCACATTTTGATTACATGCTAAAATCAAGCATATTACCCTGTTTTAAGCAATCATATTATTGCCGCACATTTTGATTACATCTAAAAATCAAGCATATTACCCTGTTTTAAGCAATCATATTATTGCCGCACATTTTGATTACATGCTAAAATCAAGCATATTACCCTGTTTTAAGCAATCATATTATTGCCGCACATTTCTAAAAATTAAAACTATGGGAGGTGATGCACCCCTCCCCATAAAAATTCGATGTTTCTAGCTAAAATTTACATATTTAATAATTAAAACTCTCAAAGTTTTGTCGTTGAAGTTTATTGAGTTTGGAAACACAGCCCATTGAAATCGGTTCAAAAACACAAAAAATTGAGAAAATGACTTGTTTTTAGGTTCATTTTATCTACTAAAACATCAATTTTTAATGGAAACTACCCCATTTTTTATAATCTTTTTAAAAATGTGACTGGCTCACATTTTTATTTTATTAATATAAATCACATTATAATCCCAACTGCTCCTATTAAATTAACAATCCAAAATTTTAATTTACTTAATTTATAAGGTCATGCTGCATAATTCCATTGTCACCTCTGTAATCGACCACATACGAGGTGGCTCTGTTGCCAATTTAAAATCCGGTACTGGACAAGAGCAGAACATCGGACTATAGTTCACTACTGCAAACTCTCTATTATCAGTGTACTGCTTTTGCACTACATTCACTCCAATGAAAGCACTGATTTTGGATATATCATCAAACAATTTTTTCAATTGTTCATCACTTTCTGGTAATGGATAGATTGGTTTCTTGCTTTGGCTACCTTCTTCAAAATAATCAGGTGTTCGGTCCTTTCTTTTGTAAAAAACTTGCCAAACGCAAGAGGGATGGAGATTTCTTTTGAACCCGACGACATTTTCTATTGTAACCTCTGCAAAGCACGCGCGCAAAAAACCATTTTTGGCCTGGTCTGGCTGGGTTTTAAACACACATCCAACGTAGAAAGGCAATTCCTCTAAAATATTTATACATTAAAAGGCTGACACATGTATTAAAACTTACTATTATTAACATCTGGATAATTTACTTCTAATTGCGAATCCATCTATTACTGCTTAAAATGGCGGACACCAGAAGTATAACTAGATTCGATCGTATTTACCTAACTGGAACTGCGCCGTTCTTCTGTGGCAGTGCTGTGACTGCCCTTGCGCGCAGGAGCATAGGCGTGGAGTAGAGAGGATAAAAAGAGGGGCGCATTGGTTATTATTCAAATAATCTTTTGGTTTTTAAATGAAATATTTGTGAGAAATGAATTAATTAAGAAACGATGGTAAACCAATTATTTAATAAAATTACGTGATGAAGAAACATTTATAATGACCCTGTACCTAAGTAGGTATATTGGGACAATGAATATTTAAAGTATTATATGAGCCAGAATAAAATTTTTCTTCAACAGTTAAATTAGAATTATCATCTGAGTCACTTGAGTAGAGTTTTCTTAAATACCTAGTGTATGAAAATGTGTAGTACAGCTTAGGTGAATCACAGACGATTAATTAGTTTTATTATTTGATCGATAAGTCCACATTTAAATCCGAAAACTGTCAAGTCAAATTTATCAGATTTAACTAATGTATTCGAAATATCATCAAATTCATAATACATTTTATCTTTAAAGAAATATAAATTTCTATATCTGAATGCTCCGCTTATATTTGGAGGTATTCCAGCAAATAATTCTGAAATAAGGCCATTTTTCTTTGATCTAAACAGACACTCATCAAACTCAATGTACAAGACTTTATCATAAAATATATATGTTTTTCCAGAATAAGTTCTAAATATTGCATCAATTCTTTTTCCTTTTGGTATTCCTAAATTTTCAATAGATTGACCATTATATCCACTTTTAACACTAAAACTTGGAAAATCAATTAAATAATATAAATTTTTGACAACTATTAAAACATCCCCTGAAGGTCTTTGATAAATATGTGAAATTTCTTGAAAATCAACTGGTAAAAAATATAAATAATCTGTAATTAATTTCGGTTCTTTATCATAAGTCATGTCTTTTAAATTGACTAACCAAACATATTTCTTATAAAAAATATACATATGATGATTTGCAATTAAGAATGTATCAATTTCATTATTAAAATCACATAAATTACCAAATATACCTTCGACTTCGGCTTCACCTCTAGGCTGGCCTTCAGGGACGCTTTGCCTTACATTAGGTTTAACTGTTGTTGTTGTTGGTATTAATTCATATTTTAATCGTTCAGGTCTTCCATATAAATACTGAATTTTAGTAAATTTTAGCTAGAAACATCGAATTTTTATGGGGAGGGGTGCATCACCTCCCATAGTTTTAATTTTTAGAAATGTGCGGCAATAATATGATTGTTTAAAACAGGGACAATATGCTTGATTTTAGCATGTAATCAAAAATGTGCGGCAATAATATGATTGCTTAAAACAGGGTAATATGCTTGATTTTAGCATGTAATCAAAATGTGCGGCAATAATATGATTGCTTAAAACAGGGTAATATGCTTGATTTTTAGATGTAATCAAAATGTGCGGCAATAATATGATTGCTTAAAACAGGGTAATATGCTTGATTTTAGCATGTAATCAAAATGTGCGGCAATAATATGATTGCTTAAAACAGGGTAATATGCTTGATTTTAGCATGTAATCAAAAATGTGCGGTAGGATCAACTATCAGAGCAAACCCAATAATCAAAAATGTGTGGTAGTATTGGCTATCAGAGCAAACCCATTAATATGATTGTTTAAAACAGGACAATATGCTTGATTTTTAGATGTAATTAAAATGTGCGGTAGGATCAACTATCAGAGCAAACCCAATAATCAAAAATGTGTGGTAGTATTGGCTATCAGAGCAAACCCATTAATATGATTGTTTAAAACAGGACAATATGCTTGATTTTTAGATGTAATTAAAATGTGCGGTAGGACCAACGTTATTATAACTACTTTTGTAATTTGCATATTAGGTAAGTTCATTATCTAGTTTAATAGAAAATATATGGAAATGTTTGGTTAGTTCTCAAAATTTTTTTTTTATAATTTATTTTTAATTTTATACAACTAAACGAATTTACTTCGATCTTTTCCGACCTGATTCGATTCCATCTAGTCTTAGTTTGTCTAGTTCAGTTTAGTCATTTTAGTCCGGTTGAATCCAGTTTTACTTAATCTGACGTAGTCTAACTGTGTCTAGTCTGATTTCGTCTACCTACTTTGGTTGAGTCCACAGAATCTTAGTAAATCTGACGTAGTTCAGTTTAATCTGTCTTGTCTTTTATACTCCGTTTAGGTCGATTTAGTTTACCACGTAATCCGACTTCCCTTGTTGGTTTCCATTTGTTTTGCTGCTCAATTATTTTTCTTGCATATTTTTGTGCTTGATTAAGCCTAAGTCAAACTGTTATTATATTTCTGTTGTTATCCTCGTTAATTTAAAAATTAAAATTGTAAAACTACAAAGATATAGGCATTTTAAAATTTATTCTTATGTTTTTAACATCGTTAAAATCGCTTGTTTTCCTGACCCTCCACGTTATACAATCTTGAAAATTGTTGTTTCAATCCACAGTGAAAATGACTGTGGTAGTTTGTTAGTTAATTGTAAGTTACCGACTACAATAACATCGCACAAAACATACGTTGATTCATGGTAACATTATTAGTTCTCAAAAATGCAGGTGAAAGTTTCTCAAAATCATTGCATAAAAGAACAAATATCACGCTGCTTACTTAAATGTTTCCACTTTTATGCACACTCTGCATAACTTAATAATAGTCCTCATAATCCTCATGGGAGAAAATATTCTTACTTCTCCTAATTCCCCTAATAAAATTACACTGCACTTTTGATAACAGTTCATTTACATTTCATATTTCAGCTTATACCTGACTGCCGTTAAATTAACCAATCAAATAGCTTTAGTACATAGACCCGAAGACATCCTAGTGTTAAAAAATGAAGTGAAGAGGCTCTTTTTAGATGAACGCTTAGCTAAGGCGTACATTATTTTAGACGACGTTAAATCCTCAGAAGTTTTGGACGTTTTCAAACTCCGTTGTAAAACCATCGTAACAACGCAGGATAAAAATATTGCTTATGATTTTAACGCGTATTTTATCAAGGTAAGATGTACCGATTTCATTCTATGTATTCTAATTCAGCTCGTAATTACAGGTGACTACGGGTTTCACCAAAAAGGAATCTTTAGAACTGTTGAGAAAATCGCTAGACACGGATAATCTTTGCTCCAAAGAAACTTTCGCGGGTAAAATCCATGAACTCTGCGATGGTTGCCCCATGTTGTTAAACATCATCGGGTCAATATTGAAAGACAGTCGAGAAGAAGCGTTATCAACGGACATTGTATGGAGCTCAATAATAGAAGAAATTGTCAAGAATAACTATTTGCCTCAGTAAGTTATTTACAGCTGTCGTTATCTAAATGTAATTGAGTTTTTATAGCCCTACTACCATGAAAGTCATTCGTATGATACGACGCTTTGTTAACTGTCTAACAGTAGAAGTTCAGAAGTGTTTTCACAGTCTGGCTGTCTTCCCTAAACACGTCAACATACGACCAGAAATCTTGATGAAACTGTGGAACAAAACTTACTACGCAGTTAGACAAATCATGGTAGAGTTAGAAAACAAGTCGTTGATTGTTTCTTTTTTCAACAAAGATCTAAAAACTTACATCTACAGTATTCATAGTTTAGTACGCACTTATTTAGTAGAACGAGCCGACAATGATATTAAAACCTACCATAAAAAGTTGATCTCAGAGTGTCAAAGTGCCATCGCCAATGCACCTCCAGATGACCCCATAGCTAATTATATTTTTGGCTATTACGGCTACCACGCTAAAAACGCGGAACTTTACGAGAAATTTGAGAACTACTTCGATTTGAGGTTCATTGAGAATAAGATTAAGCGAGTCGGATCTGCCGATCTACTGACGGACTTTGAAACATACAAAGATTACATCACGAAAAAGGTATGATGGATATTGAAATGTGACTTACTTAAGAATGATTTCGTAGGAGCCTCGGCTGCAACGCAAATTGAATGACTATATCAAATTCGTGAACTGCTACAGTGCTCATCTACACATTTCTCCCGAGACGAATATAGTTCAGTTTGCGTTTTTCAATGATAATAACTGCGTTTCTGAGGAAGCGAGGATCATGGCGAGCAACAATCCGGACCAACTGTATTTCAAGCTAGAGTAGATATTTCGTGCGTTTGTAACTAAAGACTAACTATCGATTTTTAGACCGTACTCCGGAAGGCATAAAAATTTCCCCACTTTGAAAACCAAGCACCCCGCAACATCCACGTGTTTTCTCGATTCTAAAGAAGTTCTAGTTGGCACGTCCAGTGGCCACATCGAAGTCAAAGTAAGAATCCACAACGGAGACTAGTTCCAGATAATAAAATCTAATTTCAGTCCTTCCATCAATATCAGCACAAAGTCCAACGGTTCGAAGGGCACACCGACCAAGTCTTCAGTCTGCAACTAAGCCCTGATGGAAAAAGTTTTCTGTCAATCTCTCTAGACCACACGGCTAAATTGTGGAAGTTTGCCGAAGAACTGGATCCACAGTCTCCAAAACTCAAACAGTCAAACTGGAAGAATTTACATTCCCCCGATGAAAACATACAACCTCATAAAACTTTTAAAATGCACGACAATGATTATATAACTTCAGCTGCGTTTCCATACGACGGCAGCAACGAAATCGTGACCGCTTCCGGAAGTGGACGGATTACAAGATGGAATATTAAAACGGCGACTATCCTGAGAGAATCTGCATCCATGGGTTTACCAGTGTCGCATGTTTCTTACGTTCACGACAGTCAGCAGATCATATTCGCTTATGACGGAAAAGTTTACAACTTCCTGAGAGGGAATTTTCTTTATAACGGACAGTTTGGTCATCTTGACGACATCAGTGCTTTGATGTTGTTACCATCGGCCGCCATGAAAGAAGTCGTCGTGGTGAGTGGAAGAAAATTTGAGATCTGGAACTACGAACTCAAACGCAGAAGATTCTCATTTGACACTGATTCAAAGATTTTCACCTCTGTGGTAAATCAAGACTGCCTGGCGGTTGGCACAGAAAATTATATTTATGTTTGTAATCATAAACTTCAGAAGATGTTACACTACAAAAATGACTACGGGTGAGTTCACTTACGTTTTTATCGATTTTTTTTAAGTAATGTGTTTAAGGAAACCGTCGGCTCTGTTCACCATGTCGGACCGCATCGCTTTCATTTCTCTGGATAAAGAAAACGTGCAGCGGTGTGAACTGTACTTGGAAGCCAACGAAAAGCCAGTTGTTCACGATCTGAGTCTCTTTAATTGCCACTGGAAGGAATCTGTACCTATTTATTACATAGTCAACGCACAAAGCAAAGTGGATATATTCTACGGACACTCAACGATTTTAGCCGGGATTGATATCAACGAAGAGATTAAATCAAGTACTTTCTCTTTGTGCGGAAACTACTTGATCTTGGGAACCCAGAGTGGAAAAGTCTGCTTCTACAATTACAAAACGAAACAAAAGCGTGAGTTACAAATATGCGATGGAGAAATCAACTTGATAAAATGTTTTGATGTGGGGAGGGATGATTATTATGACAGTAACGGCGTGAATGGAACTATCGCAGCTGCTTCAAACAAAAGAATCGTTCTTATAAAGAACGGCAGCGCTACAGTTGCATTAGACATTGCTAACAAACTTACCACTATTCTTTATCTTCGTGATAAAATTATTGTGACGGACGACCAGGGTGTGTTGTCGGTTGCTAGAATTTTTGAGCAGGTTTCAGGATGGATAAATGAGAAGTATGAAAATGTGGTGGTTGCCGAAACACACAAAGAAAAACAGTTGCTAGGAATTGGGATAAAAGAAGACGTTTACTCGTTGAGGGTCGTCTTCTTAGGTGACATGAAAGTCACTTTTGATGCAAGATTGGACAGTGAGCCGAGATGTTTGAGTTTTTCTTTATCGGGGAAAGTTCTGGCTGCGGGATGCAAAAATGGCGATATCAAGGTATGACAACCTCTTAGGAATTTCAACTTTATTTTAGTCTCAATTTTTTATTTAGTGCATCTAGTCTCCCGTGTCACATTTTGCCCCGGAAAAAAAAAACTAATTTAGTGTCTTATTTCCAGGTGTTTAGCCTTGAAAACAACATCCAAGACGCCATGGTTCTTCATAAGCGGTCGGTGGAGAGAGTTCTGTTTGCTCCAAATTTCGAATCAATTCTCGTAAGCCTCGGAGACCAGATTGCGTGGTGGAATTTGGAGGGTTTTCAGTCAAAAACGTAACAAAATCATTTCTTTGTCTAAATCTGTTTAAAGAATTGTTTTTCAGTGACACAAGTCAGCCGACGAGAAAGACGAGTGTGGATGATCTCTCTAATCAGTTAGTATTTACTTTTGATCCTTGGAATTACAAAAAACTCCATGACACAGTGCCTTATTTGCTCACCAGTACAAATCTACATGGCAAAGAATTGCAGTACATTTCTGCATCTAAAGACTTTAAATCGTTTCTAGTAATTGATCTCGATGGCAACATTTTCAAAATGGAAATTATCAATTCTTGACGATTGTATTGCCTGATTTTTAGTGATTTGTTAATGTCAAACGTGATATACGTATTTATTAAGTATTTTTCATTAGTAGAATTCCTGAAAGTGGGCACGTTCCGTGCTTCTGGAAGCTGTGCTTTTCAAGTTCCATTATTTTTATAAAGCTCAAACATATTTTTCTAAGTTGTAAACAAATTTACACGCCTCTCTGGGTTTCATAAAAAGTTGTGCTTATTTAAGTCCCTTTATAGAAAAAGCAACTTTAATTGCCTATAATTTATTTATTTAAGTGTTTTTACCAATATTTTTATACTTTTTTGTACTGATTGTTTATTGTAGAATAGTTTTATAATCTATTGGCTATTTTATTTTGTATGCACAAATTGCATTAGGACATTGTGAATTGTAAATTCGTAGAGTAGATTAGAACAATTAAATCATGTGTGTAAATATTGATTTTATTATATAAATGTTTTATTTATTGTTATTTCTTCAATATTTTCTGAACTTTTACGAGTATAAATTTATTTACAATACATTTTTGTGCATAGCGCTTCGTTTTATTGTTCCAAAATCTACACGAGAATCTAACCAATCGAATTTGAACAGGATGACCGAAACTAGAATCAATTTGTCTTCGAATGAACTCCGCAGCTTACACAGTTTATTCTAAATACGATTTGAATTTTTTTATTGCTCCGTAATAATCTCGCTGCCAGCTTCAGATGTCAGATTCGGTTTTTCAGTTTTCTCCGAAACCACGTCTGCTTGAATAATTTCCTCTTCGACGTCTTCAATGCCATATTCAATTACTTCTTCCGATCCGGATCTGTTCCGTTGTAAATACTTCTGAATTTGACGATATTGTTTGATTGTGATGTCGGTTTCTCTCACATCTAACCATTCCAAGGTTTTGTTAATAGCCATGGCATCCACTAGAGCCTGAAAGTAATAAAATCGTAGTTAAGTAGCGCTAAAAATCGAATTACTTCGCCTCCGTCTTCATCGAACCAATTATTACTGATATCTAATCGTTTCAACGAACTATTCAAGACGATCATTTGTGCAGTTCTGAGGGGAGCGTCATCAACATATTCACAAGCAGCTATAGATAACTCTTTTAGTTTTGTTTCTCTGACCAAAGCTCGCATTATTCCCATCGCTCCACCCTCGCCTAATGGATTCAGTTTTAAATTTAATTTCTCTAATGAACAGCCCGGCTGCAACAACGCAAAACCTAAACCTTCACATCCTAAACGTCCAATTTTATTATCACAAAGGGTTAGACTGCGTAATTTTGGATGTACTGTGAGAATTTTAGCTATACAGAGCGCTCCTTGGTCTTCTATGCAACAATGGGACAAATCCAGCTCTTCAACTGATTCGTTTTTAATAAAACCTTGCATGAGGGCTCGGATATGCGCCGCCTCCAATTTACTTCTGTGGATTTTAAGAACTTTGAGGGATTTCAGATAATGAATTCCTTTACCTAAATGTTGACAGTCCGAAACGGAGACTTTGAACATGTCCCAGTTAAACTTGTCCGAGACGTCCTTCATGCCTTAAAATGCCTGTGACAGTTGTAGACACTAACTGAAAGCGCTTACCATACACAACACTAAATTCCGTGATATTTGAGAGTTTTTTGAAGATTGGTTCGAAGCTGATGTGGTCCGTGGGAAAAAACTCGGGAATATCCTCTTCATCCCAATGCAGAGGTGGTTTCCACACTCGCAATTGTGTTATAACTAATATCCGAACATACGGAGCGCACAGAATCAACAGCTCATCCATTTGATCCTCATCGTTATGTTCACACTGTGCGTTTTCTAACACTTCCTGTATGTATCTCTCAAGAAATATACGTTTCCACGTCCATCCGGGAGTTTTTTTCATAACATTTTTTCCGTACTTGGCATGGTACCGTCTTTGCCAGTAAATTTCATCCTTTAATCAAAACTCTAAGTAGACGCATCACGATTTTTTAAACTACCTCAATAATCGGAATCACCAGTTCGAGAGCTAAGTTAATATCCAAAATTTCCAATAAATAGTCACGATCGTGGCACGGTAATTCATCTAATAAAGGTTCGTTGACAAAATTTGCATTTATAGCTTGCACGCAGTACGTAGTTAGAGCCGGGCAATGTTTGTCGTCCCAATGAAAATTTTCAGAGGCAATTTGTCTTGCACTCTCCCCGGTCAAAGCCAAACTGTCGGAAGACGCTTCGTAAGCCACAAAAGTATTTGGATTGATTTGGTGCGGGATCCTCATGGTTTTATAAAAATTTGTCTGTAAAACACACTCACACTTTCGGAATTTTTGACGTAACTGACATTAAAAAAAGTTTTTAGAACATTTGTTGAAAAAATCAATTTCATTTTTATAGAGGTAAACAACACGTTTTCCACCTACACAAAAAATCTCTTCCGCAGCCGTCAACCCCCATCTCAATTGCGGAGCAAAAATATTCGTTCCTAGCTTCATTAATAAAACACTTTTTTCTCTGTAAATTATTTACTTTGATGATCGGATTAAAATGCGTCTGTGTGTGCTAATTAGGTACACAAATCTTGAAATCAGATAAGCGCGTTTTATCCAATTTCACAAATCCGTGATTAGTTATTAATCATCGGTAATTGTGACCTCAAAGTGTGAATTTCGAGGGGTAGCTTGGAGCTGAAGCCTCCTGGACGCAGCTAAGGTCGATCTGTTTCCGACAACTTCCGACCAAGATCGTGGAAATACGTGCGTCCAGTGTAGATCCGGCGTCGCGACGCGTCGACCGTGTGATTAAAATGTGTCGTTGATTATCTACTTTGTCACATAGTTAAACAAGTAAACAATTAAAAACTAATCCAAAAAACGATCGAAACTCAACTAAGAGAGTGCCAACTTTAGTGACAAAATGTAAAATACGATTAATAATACATAATCTTAATATTTTCATATGTTCGTGTTTATTGGAAATATTTTCATATCGATGTATCAAATATTTCTATTGCAGATAGATTTAGTTCATGTACGCACAAGAGTATTTTTTTACCCTCTTTAAAATTCGATGTGCCATGAGCAATGTATTACTGTTTACAAAATGAAATATTTTAAAGTGCTTAAAAATATCAGGTAAATTTTTATTTTGAGTGAAGAGCACAGTTTAAAGTTTTTATAGTGTTAAAGGAACGAAACATTGAACGTGATCGTTATTTCTGATGTTTATGGACTAAACAGGTATGTTCCTATTGCATTGATTAGAAATCTGTTGATACAACTCTCTGTAACGTGTAACGTTAATAACTTTTTTTTGTTTTGTAACGACAACAAAAAGTCACAAAAAGGATGTTCAAGCTTGACCTACATAATTTTCTTAATTTTTTTATTTAAAACACTATTCCAACAATTGCACTGTTAGAATGTCTATTATTAAAATTAAAATGATAAAAATAAAAAAATCTATAAATGAATGACCCCATCGCGATTTGCGTGTATCATATCTAAAATAACATCATTTTACCATTTATCTCTTATTTTTAGGCTCCAATATTTCTGGAGGTCAGGATCTCTAACTTTTTTTTCTTCTTAATAAATCACACAAAAATCAACTTTTTCTATTAAAACTTCACGTTATAATAATAAAAAAACCACGTCATCATAGCATTTTATTATCACTTACTACCTGAAAGTGTATATTTTCCCCCAAACTAAATTTTTAACAATTTGTTAGACAGTTCTTGAAGGATTTTAAATATTTTGTTTCAATATTAGGTTGAAAAAATATACAAAAGCATTCATATATCATAACATTGATTTAGTGATGTATAAGAACATGCTAAAAATATAATGAGTCGATCAGACATAATCAAGAAACCGATATAATGCATCGAGGAAGTTTTAACAAGTTTACCACAAAAATGTAAGTTTGAAATGAGTACGCCGTTTAGATTTTGGATAACTATAATAATCTGGCTGAGAATCGAAAAATTGCTCTCGTTTAATAACGTCTAAAGTTAGTACAGAAGAACCGTTTTAAGTTTTTTAATTTGTGACTATGCTATTGATCGATGTGGCACTTTCTAGTCTGAGATTCCAGTCATAGTAAAAAAACTAAATCAGAACGTTAAAACTTTAAATCAACCTAATGAAGCATTAAACAAAATGTGTAAACAGTTTTGATTTGAATCAGTGATTAGTCGTGTTGCAAAAACATATTTACAGATTTTATTGAATATTTGCTGCCCACTCGAAGTGAATTTTTTATCATTTGGTAATTTCACCGTGTTTCGTTTTTGAGAAAATTCGCCTACTAACGCTGGTCCAGTTCTGATTTTAATGGGTTCTGAGTAAATATAACATTTAGCTACGTGAAAATTTTAATGCCAGGAAAAATGCCTTTTTTTGAGTGTTGTTACTTGAAATCTGTGAGATGTCGCTTACCTTTATTTCGCTGTTTAAATTGGTGCTCGAAAACGACGCTGCAAATCCCTTCTTTACAGCCAAGACAAATTAAATTTTCTTTTGAAGTTTTAATTTCTGTCTTAAAATTACGTAACGTTTGTTCTATGTTCTGTTGCTTCGTAAAAATGCATATTTATGGGCGTTTTTAAACCTTTTGTTCTTTTTATTTTCTTAAGTGAAGACAGACGAATGACTTGGCACCTCGGTCTTATCGCGGTATAAAAGTATGACCATTTTTGCTTCTGTATTTTGTGAAATTCCTGCAAATTACTTTAGTCTTAGTTTTTAAGCTAGTATTAAAAATAAAAAAAAGGTTTTTTTTTTCTATGACTGCTAAAAATAAATAAATTAAAAAACAATAATTTTCTCATTCTGTATCCGCAAAATTTATTTAATTTATTTAGATTTCAAAAAAGTTTTAATTTTGATTACCAATTTTTTGTAATATTTTGACGTCCAATACGTATTAGAAGTCTCGTAGAAATATTTCCATTAAATAATTTATATCCGTATCAAAGAACATAAAAAGTAGTTTTTTCATTTTTTGTTGTATCTATCATTTTAATTTTCGAAAATTATAATATTCTTACATTTTTTTATCATTTCTAATTTTAATCTAATTTTTTAAAGAATTTTCTTGGATCTTACCTGGTGCTCACTACACTTGCTAACCAACACCCCAATAATTTGACAGAAAATTGTAGACACGCGTTTCGGCAACAAAATCAGAGCGATGATAAGTTAAAATTTGGGTCAATCATCTCTCTGATGATGATAGCTTTGCTGCCGAAACGCGTGCCAGCAATTTTCTGACAAAATTTTGGTGTGTGGGTTAGCAAGTCTGACTTTTTAACTGGCTAAAACTTTTTAATTTTTTTTTTTTTTTGTTTTTTTGTTTCACTTTGCACACTTCTTTCGCTGGATTGTAAATTCTTTACTTTCTCTAATTTTTCTGACTTTTGTATATTGTCAAAAGCACTTTTTTTTAGTCTTTGCATATTGTTTAAATTTTTAACGTTTCTTCTCAGAAAGATTAAAATCTTTGAATTTTTTAACCTTTCGATTATTTCACTTTTTATTTTAATTCAATTTTTTTCAAATTCTCGAAACTTTTTTATTGTTTACATGTTTTAAATTATCTTTAGAACTAACTTTTTAATCAACAAGACCTTTTAATTTTGTATTTTTTTAAATTTTCTTGTTTATTGTTGTACGTTTTAAATTTTTATTTTCTTTGAGTAGTCTGACTCTCAAAAACTTTATTTTTATTTTTTATTTGAATTTTTCATGTGAATTTTGAAAACTAGATTTAAGTGTTGGAGAAATTTTCTTGTTATTTTCTGTGGAATCTGCGAATTATTCCCCCGCAGGAGCATCACTT
This sequence comes from Cynaeus angustus, assembly GCA_030157275.1. NCBI lineage: Eukaryota > Metazoa > Arthropoda > Insecta > Coleoptera > Tenebrionidae > Cynaeus > Cynaeus angustus. The sequence goes on along the minus strand of CM058061.1, from coordinate 24,884,200 downwards.
TTCCAATCCCCGTGTCTTTCAACTGTCCTAATGTAGGCGTCATTGTTCGCCAAAACTGTGGCAGACGTCCTCCGGAAAAAAGCTAATAATAAAAAAATTAACTTTTATTAGCGCCATATTTCCTTCCATTTTAAACTAATATCATAATAAACTATCAACAATTTATAAAATTAATAAATTATGTATGTATAAAACAAGACATTCCACACTCGAAGTCCGTATTAAGAATAAACAATCACACCAAAATTTTTCAAGGAAATTGATAAAAGACCATTTTATCAAAAATTATTGCATTGTTGGGTGGATCATTGTAACCCTTTCACGATTGGTTGGCTAAAACTTTTTGATCATTTTTTACCCAATCAACTTTGCTCTACCCATCGACCCTAAAATAAGTTATTTTAGGAAATAATAGTAGTTTATTATAATTTGTACTACATTATAAGTTACAAAACTTTAAATTGGATTACCTTTTATGGCTAAAAGTTACTTCTTAATTAGTTTAACAAGATCTGCCGTTATATGTAGGTACATACTTCTGAGTTTGTTAATTACAATAATTTGAATTTTTCTACGGTATCATTTTAGCTGTAGAATGGGGATGAAGAAAGAAACTCTTTTAATAACTAACAGTGGGTAGATAAGAAAAACGATTCGTTGTTTTAAAGAACTTAGCATACTAAAAATATGTAAAGTGAATTATTAAAAAAATTAATATTATTTTATTAATGGAATAAATTAAACTTCTTTTACTAACCTGAAATCGTAACAGCCCTGAGAGATCATCACATTTACTATTAAATATCAACTCGTTACTTTTAAGGTATAATTTCGAAAATGCACATCGGCACTTAAATAAAATCGATAACTACTTTACCTTGGCCATTTATTGGTAATAAACACTTTTGATCTGTTTGAGCCTTGGGATTAGCACTTGGAAACTTGAAGAGGGATAATATCAACTCTTATTAACTTCATTTTTAGACATAAAAATTTAAAACTAAAATTTATATGTTGAATACGTAGCGCTAATAAAATGTTAATATTATTAATATATTTATAATTGTATTATGTTATTAAGTTTTAGATTGTTAAATTTAATCTGCAAGACTAACGTTTAGCTCTACCTAATTTTTTTTCTTCTGGTTTCTACCAAGTTTTAACAGTTTTACACTCATTGGAAAATATTTTAAAAAATATAATACAATTTTAAAAGGTACTCACCAAGCCAAAATTTTCTAATTTTGCATTGTAAATATGTGTTATTTATTATTTTATTTAACGCAGACTTTGGTTTGTGATTTATTCAACATGCAAATTTTTGGCCAATCAAATGACTGAATAATTTAAATCTCGCCAATAGACTTTGTTATTTAGTTAAATGACATCTATACAACTAACCTATTTTTTTTTTTTAAGATTCTTGAGAGTACCTAAATTTTTAATCATTTTGAAATTGCCAAAACTTAGAAAAAATGAAAAAATTCGTTTCAGAGTTCTCAGTTTTAATATACTTTTTACTTTTTAGCATTTTTTGAATTATTTAAGTCTTTTTTTATTTTTTCGATTACTTCCTATTTATTTTTGGATTTTCGACATTTACAAAAAATTTTAAATTTTTTTGATATTGTTGATTTTTCGTAGTAGAATTAAATTATTAAATTGTTTCGCCAAATTTCGCCAAACCCTTGATATTTTATTCATGCTTCGCATTCTTCAACTTTTTGCATTTTTGGATGTTTTAAATTTTTCAAATCTTTTACATTTTTGACATTCTTTCTATTTTCCATATCGTTCAAATTCTTCACTATTTTTACATGAGTTGAAGTTAACGTCTCTAAGAATCGCTTTCAAAACTGTACATTTCTAAAATACGAACACATTGTGTGAATATGCAAAATACTAAACTAGTTTAAAACATCTTTAAATAAAGTAATTGGATCACAAGCTAAAAATAAAAACATGAATATACAATTTTGATGCATATAAATATTTTATAAAATCCACTCTCTATTCATGAAATAATTTCTTAAAACACTTTTCTCCTTTACTCTTAGCCATAATATTTTTAGGGCTTTTACCAAAATTCCAAAATGTCAGGCCGTTTTCCAGTTATTAACAATATGTACTCATATAAATCGGATAAAAGTCAAACCAGAGATCAAATTTAACGTTTCGTATTTGTTCAACACTGTGCAAAGCTTGTTAATTTTCGATTACCTTTTTCCGTCTCTGTGCATAACCACATCATTGACCGAATTCAGATTGCGCGAACCACACCTCACACCATTGACCAATGCGCGACGCTTCAACGAAATTTGACATTCACATTTATATAATTTTTCAGTTCAAATTATAGAAAAGGAAATCCATCTTCTTAACGTCAAACATAATAATGTGTCCTGAATGTTTCAACAGTGGAACTGTCTAATATCCTCATCATTCAACAGTTCCCTTTCAGCAATACTTCAGTTCCTGAAAGTATTCTTAACAAAACACAGAATGTGACAGTTATGCAGACTTGCGACTTTTTTCAACACTAACTAGTCAGAGGAGGATCTTTAGAAAACGCAACCCTTTTAAGAAAAGGATTATTCTAAGGAATCTTTGTTCTGGAAGTAAGCAGTAGAATTGAGGCGACTTTAATTTAAAAGAAAAATCAATATTACAATGGACGTAAAAGAAATAAAATGATGAGGCAACAAGAAACTGATACTCCCTGGATTTTCTTCCGTTGTGTAGTCTCTACGCTCCAGCTTGTTTAAACCTGCAATACATTGTAATCGAGAAGATTGTGCTCCTCGGTCATTATTATTGTTTCGTCAAGATAACATCGTTTGAATGTTATTCTCTATTCTCTATCTATGGCGGTACGTAATTATTATTTACAACAAAATAGCATCTATTTATAAACACAGACGTATAATGTTACTAAATGGAGGGATAAAGTTTTATTGCATTTTGGTGTCATTCCTTGACTTTCGCTTAGGCGTTATTGTGTGCAATTGATTTTGTTTCTATTTTACGACTTTTTCTACCCTCGAGCCCAAGCTAGCAAGAATAAGAAAAAATATTTTATAGCGTTAACATTATTTACTGATATAGTCCTTACAGTTTGGGTTATAATAGCTGCAAGAGGCAATTTTCCTGAAGTAACGAGGTCAACCGATTTTCACCCTCTCAACCCTAAATATAAAGCAGATATAAAATGTAGCGAATAGGAAGGGTTACTGACTAAGCCTTTTATCTTATCTCTTTCTGAAGTAATTCCAATATTTTTCTAGATTGTTTGATTTCAAATTTCAGAAATTTTATACTGCTTTTAGAATTTTTCAGATTGTTTTACTTTGGATTTTGTGATTGCATTGCTGTTATGTTATGGTTGAGAGTTTCTTGTATCTTACTATTAGATGGTTATATTTTATCACAGTCACGGTATAAATTTTCAGATTTAAGGAACAGAACTTAAAATCTCAGATCTTCTGAGACAACTAACTAAGATGTACATATGTTTTAACCGTAAAAGAATAAAAAATTGAATAAGAACTATTATGATTTTTGCCACTTGATGTCTAAGAACTCAAATGACCTGACCTGACCATGCTAATATAATAAATAGCTCTCAAGCCTGATTTTTTTCATTGGTTATTTGCTTTCTTTTGAAGATAGATAAACACTTAAATTACCAGTAAAAACCAATTTTTCCATAACCGCTCGTAGAAACAGAATACATCAGTGTTTACAGAAATGCCAACATGTTATAGTTATAAAAAGAAAAGATAAATCTTTGTTGCTCGCAGTAAATTAAAGTTCAATTTTCGGCAATAAAAACTATAATTTAAGCATTACAAGTATGATTAATATCTACACGTTATACTATTCAAATTTATGAGCTGGTCCAGGAAGTGGTAATGTGATTATTTATCTGGCAATCAATCATTCCAGGTTACTGCAATAGTTTATGATCCAATAAAGAACTTAACCGATTTGTGAGTGTTAAAATTAGAACGATCCTGAAAATGATGCAATTATATCGTTATTGCTATCTAATCTACATTTGTTCGCATAAAATGTAAATATGCATTAAATCAATATTTTTCCTGTTATCTAAATGTCATATCACTCCTCACTAATATGACAGTATTTATTATTCATCAAAATAATTATCTATGTAGGTCAACTTTTTAGATGCTATTTCCCCGAAAACTTGTAAATTCTTTTCTAAGAATACACAGATTCATTAGCTTTCAAACTTTAATTAATCTCTCTACTTCTGTGCTCTTAATTTTACTTTAAGTCTCGTGTTTACTCTTTATTCCTTGAAAAACAAAGACGCAAAGTTTCATTACTTTTATATTTTCAACAACGTCCATAGCGTAATAAAAATAATTAGCTTATGCTTTATCGCTTCCGTTTTATAATTAGCCCATTTATTTGCAGATGGAAGCTTCGTGGCAAATTCACGGTCATCTAGCAACAAACGGTACTGATATTCGCTAATTGCGATCATCGGATATGGAAAAATGTGATGAGCTATAGAAGATAAATTACGGTGGTATATTTTGCCCCAACGCTGCACCCTTCAAGAAATGGGTTGTGGCCACAGCAAGATCAACATTTATCCTAGGAAGTCTAGAAATAAAAGTAATAGCAAAAAATCAGGTGAGGTCTTTTAATTTCATATTTTTGTTTTCAATAACTCTAATGGATGTTGTTGAATCTGGACAAAAATGCCGCAAGAATTTTAATCGGCACATATCTCGTTAAAATTAATGAACATTGTTAAAAACACACTGAAATTCACAGAATGTTTAGCGCAATAATCCCATATGAAATTTCAAAAATTTTTCATCTATAATACCCAAAGTTCGATTTTATGTCAAAAACTTAGTTTAAAATCGACTTTATATATAAAATATTCTGTCTTTCCGCATAAATTTCATATTGATGACCTAACCTGTTCGAAACTTTTAGTTTCAAACTTATAATTCGATTTAATATTGTAATTAATATTCTAAACAGCGCTAAATCTCAGTTTCATCTTAAAATTATTTGACTAATGGCTCACAAAAACCATTGTTAGAATGGTATCGATTACGTCTTCCTAATTTTAGCCCCTAATGTAGCTATAAGCGAGCCCTTAGTGTAGACGAGGGTGAACGTCAAGTTTCATGCTTGTTTGAATTTTCCACTAAATAACACAATGCGAGTAGTGTGCTGGCAGTCCTGTTTTTGGACTGATAACACTAGAACGGTCATTAACATTTACAAAAGAACTTTCATTTGTTTTATTTTTTAAGTACCGAACTTTAATAAAATTGTATCACTTGCCACTTGTTGGTGGAAATCTGCCTAAAAATAAATATCAATGATAGAATGTTTTTTCTTTCTATTTTTAGAACGGAATGTGAATTTCATTCTTAATAAGACACAAACAGTAACGTGCATTATAAGTCTGTCCGTTTTACGGCAATCGATTCAAAACGAGTAAATTATATGTTTATTTTATTTGTAGCTTAAAAGTAATAAAATCGTCAAGGGCGTGGGATTTTAATCAGACATAATATAGTAGGTAGTAAAATGTTACTTCTGGACCAGGACATTTGGCGTCTTAAAAATCAGGGCAAATTCCCACAAATTTAGCTGTTTACCCAAAAGTAAACAACCGAAAAAGTTCTAAAACCTCTAAAGAAACATTAATTTTTATGCACCCCAAAAATACCCAAATATCTGCAGACCACCAAATTCCCAAAATTGGGCACACGAAAAAACTGTTGAAATCTCTCAAACCAAAAATCTCTCAAAAACGGCCTAAAAAACTGACAAAATACCATGTTTTTAATCACGTCAAAACGACTCTTTATTTATTGCCCAAACTAATTGGCTCATGAAAAAAAAGTGAGAAAAACAACAACAAATCAAATAGGTATATTTGGCGCCTTACAAAACAAGACAGAATGTTAAAAATTTATGTTTTTCCAAAAGCAAACAACCGAAAAAGACATGAATCCTTCAAAAATCATAATTTTTTATGCGCCCAAAAAATACTCGAAAATAAATAGACCACCAAAAATAATGAGTAGTTACCTGTGAAAACTGTTGAAAAACATTCAAAATCAAACATAATTACAAAAGCAATTGTTTTTTTTATTTTGTGATATTAAACCGTTACGCATTTTTATATTTTATAAATAATAAAGTTTAAATTGGGCCAGTTTATAGAAGGCAAAACGATATGGTTAGCGTCATCTAGAGCAGGAAAAATATATCGTGCGCTACGCACGCAACCCTGTTCCAGTCGATAATACAGCGTGGATTTAACTCGTCCGTCCCGTCTCGTTGACATTGACAGTTGGAGTTTTTGTTATTTTTCTTTAGTGTTCGCAATTTGAATATTTGAACTTAGTGGGTAAGTTAAATGTAATATTTTTGACCATCTCTCTTAATTTCAGATTATCGTTGTTCAATTGTTGAATTTCTTCATTTTTATTTTCAATTTGCTTTATCTGATTATCTTTATCGAGTGATTTCTTATATTTAGATAAATGCCTTTAGTGTATACCAAATATGAATAAAATATTTCTTCCAAAGTATTATAGTACATATTCTCTCCTAGTGAAGTTGAAATTATTAACTGATTATGAAATGTATTGGTTTTTTGAAAACGGAATTGGATGAGGTATTTCACAGTGTTGTAACAGGTATTCGCAAGCAGATGAAAATACTCAGATTATCTATATAGATGCTAATAACATTATTAGATTATTTTTCTGGTAATTTCTGAGATTAAGCCCATCCATATAGATATATGGATGTAAAGACTTTAAGTGGTTGTTTATAATCAGTTAATTGGGAAATGTCTGATTTAATTAAATCTATAAATCTGGATTTTTTTACACATATTGTTCATTTAAATAAACCCTATACATTTTGAGCTACATTCAATATGTATTCAATAGTTATCAATTGTAGTTTGATTTATAATATAATTCGTACTCTCATATGAGCACCTCATGTAACTATACTTGTTTGAATTTCAGATTTGTAGAAAAAACCTGTTCAGTTCCCATTCCATACAAACGAAGATAATTCAACGATAGTAAATCCTAAGATTGAATTGATGAAGAAAACGTTTGTTGAATGAGATTTTAAAGTTATTGATAAGTTTTTGTAGAAATTGAATAATAGTAATCGGATATGTGCTTGAAAATTTTATCAATACGATGACGTCATCGCAACTAATTAACCGCTTTGATCTATTAAAAAAATATGTTGAAGAAAGGAACTTCAATTTTCAAGAATTTTTGCAAACTCTGTCACCCTGCACTCCCAAGAAGGTTGAAATGCATAATTTCCACGTGGATGAACTGCGCGACTGCGTCATCGACAATTTGTTTAACCAACATCTTACTCTAGAAACTGAAACATCTAGGTTGCTGGTTGATTTTCTGAGTAATGATTTCGATGACGTAACCAAGAAAACCTACCTCGAAATTTTAATTCATTATACAAAAATAAATGTACAGGCATTTTTGGAGCGTTGGAGTACTACCAGGGGCAAGCCAACCCAAGCTAAACTTTTTAATAATTTAATAAACGAATATTTAACGAAAGCACTAATGCCAGTAGAAGGTATCAAGGAAATTGTGCCTGCATCCAGCAAAACGAAAGAGTTTGTTGTTACATCTTTATTGAGTGATGCAATATTACAAGCATTTCGGTCCTGCTTAAAAGATTGTCTGGAATTCCCTTCTAGTATCGAATGGATAAGAAAACAAATTAGTTCCATGAAAATTTATACAGTGGAACATTTTGTACCGTTGTTCGGTTTTCGTGGCGCCTGCCTTATTGATGGAATTGTTATATGTATTGGTAACCTGGCGGGAAGCCCTGACTCTGAAACGCATCAAGCTGATCTTATAACCTTAGCATGTCATGAATGCGGTCATTATTTGGCAAGGATGAGCTGCAACGATTTCAATTTCTCGAGCCCCCATAAATTACTTTGTGGTCAGCGCAATGTACGCAAGGATGTTGTTAATCCAGAATTGGACTTTGAACTTGGACGAGCCGTTGAGTTATATCTTTTTGATAAAATACAACCTAATTGGTATTTGTCCTCAAAACATGCAGCCATCGAGTTTCTTAGTAAGTTAAGAATTTGCAAAACACATCCAATTATTAAAAACGAAGAATTTGAAGATTTAGGCTTAGTGAGCCGAACCGATACGTCTCCTACATGTGGCATCGATATTATAGAATTTGATCATTTTTTTTAGGTTCATCTCTATGTTGTATGTATATATATTTGTTTTCACTGTCGTGATGTCGAAGCTTGTTTTTTTACTAGATTCTTATATTTCATATACTTTGTATTCTTTGTAGAATTTAAAAAAAAATAATAAATAAATTTTTTACAGTTTTGCAACATTTGATAGTGTTCTGTTTTTAACTGGTTGTTGTAGGTAGACCATAAAAGATACATTTTTATTTTGATATGTATTGATCTGGAGATTTTTCTCATTTTTTTGGAAGTAGGTGCTAACCAAAGAATCTTTGGATAGATTGTTCAAAAGTCAGCTAAAAATTGTTAGGTGCTGTTAAAATTAGAACATTTTGTATAACAATGTAACGTATTTTTGAGGGATGTTTATAGACCATCGACTATAATCGACACTATAATATAATTCGGACAAAGTCCTCATGAGCCAAACCAATTTATTTTTTTTAATCAATAAGAAAATTACCATAAACAATATAACATGTATATGCAATCCGAAAACGTCTGTATAAAAGGTATAAAATCCTGATAAAGCGCAAAATATTTTCGTAAATAAAAAATCGCTTCGCTCATGAGGACATGTCCGAATTTCAAGTTGTAAAATAAAATTTCAAAATGAATCTCAAAATTCAAAAAATTGTTGATGGGGACAATATACACAATCGTAGATCGTAATGCTTGGTCCATAAATGAAAATTCATTTTGCAGTGTTTAAAAACAAGAACTTTTATTTGTTTGATATTTTTACCGGTCGCCATTCGGACAGGTGAATTTTTTGCATGTGCCTATTGGCTTCGTCCAGAAATAAAAATCTACTTTGAGATGTCTAAAACCAAGGAATGCTGTAAAGTTTTTGGGATGCTTTTAATGTTTGATTTTGGATGATTTACAACAGTTTTCCCAGGTATCTGGTGGTCTTTTGATTTTCGAGTATTTTTTGGGCGCATAAAAAATTATGATCTTTGAAGGATTCATGTCTTTTTCGGTTGTTTGCTCTTTTGGGAAAACATAAATTTTTAGCATTCTGTCTTGTTTTGTAAGGCGCCAAATATACCTCTTTGATTTGGTGTTGTTTTTCTCATTTTTTTGCATGAGCCAGTTGGTCTGCGCCAGAAATAAAAAGCCATTTTGGGGTGCTTAAAAACAAGGTATTTTGTTAGTTTTTTAGGGCGTTTTTGAGATAATTTTGCATTATTTTGGGAGATTTTAACGGTTTTTTCGTGTGCCCAATTTTTGGTGGTCTATAGACATTTAGATACTTTTGGGGTGAATAAAAATTAATGCTTTTAGGCCGTTTTTGGTTGTTTGCTTTGGAGTGAGCAGAGAAATTTGTAGGATTCTGCCTTGTTTTTTAAGACGCCAAATGCCCTGGTCCAGAAGTAACATTTTACTACCTACTTAAAATCATGGATGGCATGTATCGATATTTGATATGATCACAATCCCAGGCAACTTTTTGACTCAAGTTACGAAAATTAAAAAAATGGGTTTGTGGAAACAAACTTGCCAGGCTGTAAATTTTGAGATGTGTTTATTATTATCATTTATCTTGCAGCAACTCTCGAGAAAGCAGAGTCAGAAGAAGAAGATGGAGTAGAAAACGAAGTTGAAAATAACGAAGGTATTGAAGACTGTGAAGCAAAGAAAACAATCAAGGTGAAGCCTTTTGGTGGACCTCTCTTAGCTCAGACGTAATAAATGCACTTTTTCACATGCCTGAAAATTACTTTTGAATTTTTGTAGCGAAATTTCTTCCAGTCAGCAGGACTTTTTTAAAATGTTGGACGAGAAAATTCAAAATGTAAGTAAGACGGTAAAAATCTGCATGATTAATTTCTTGTAAAGCAATTCGATTAATGTTGAAAGTACAATTAAGAACGTCGAAAACTGTATGTCTAAATATTTTAAAAGTAGTAAAATCTGTTGTAGATGTATATTATATTTTCTACGATTATTCAAACAATCTTTTCTCAGTTTTACCACTGATCAAACAACCAAAAATAATCATCGAACTTTTAACTCAACTGCTAAAAGCGAGGGGTCAAATCAATCAACGGTCTTTTTTCTAGAACTCAATAAATCCGTTTGTCGGTACGTTTAAAATTAGTTTTATGATGAGAAAATTCTGAGGAATGTTTAAACAAAACTTCAGTTTGGTACTTTATTGGTTAGTTTTGTTTAGGGCGTTTTAATTTTTGAATTGTTTTTTTATTTCTTGCATATTACAAGCGCTTTAATTATCTTGATTCAGTTTATTTTTTTTATATTTTTATTTTTCTTCTTATTATCCAATTATCTTTTATTTACCTTTTTTATATTTTAATTCATGACCGTTTCCTTAGCTCCTTTTTCCGTTCTGTCATTTTTATCGGTTTATTGAACACTTTTTTAAGTTCTTTAAGTTAATTAAGGATATCAATCACTTTTCAAAACAAAAACAACAAAATTATGCAAAGTATGCAAAATAACAAAAAATCTAAGAAAATTGTCAAAATTCAAAAATTCTCATAATTTTAAAATTTCAAAAAAAAACATAAAAAAGTATTTAAACTTTTTAAATGATTCAGAGGATTCTAAAAACACAAACAATTTCCAAGAATTTTGTTCCTTTAAAAAACGTGAAAAATCTAGATTTAGAAAATATCAAAAAATATACATTATCTAAAAACTCTAAACTGGAATTCACATTCACTGAATATTCTAGATTTGCTAAACTTTTATTAGTGCCATAATTCCTTCCATTGTAAACTAAAATTATAATACACTAATAAAGTATTATTTTCTATAAAACAGTATAGTTTCATTAAAATTAAGGAGAAAAAATTTCAAATTAAATTAATTAAAAATATTAACAAAAATAAGTAACTCTAAATAGAAAAAAATGTAAGGTATACAAATTCTAACGTAACAGAAATGCTGGGACAAAGCTTTATGTTATGTGACGACGTTATATTCGGTAAGTGCTTCGAAGCCAAGTTACCGATAAACAAGTTGTTCCTGTAAGATACAGGCACTTAAGCTTTCTGTCCCTTTCACGTTGTTGTTAAACAAGTTGAAAATTTAAGGATTATACAAGAACGCAATGATTAATGGATTGCAAACTTAAAAAGTGAGTAATACTTGTTTAAAAATAGATTAGGTATTTAAAATACTTCAAATTCTACATCACACCTCAAAACATCTTTAACTCACATTAACCGTTGTTTAGGTTTTTATCATGCTCAATACATTTTTCTAGATTTTGTTGTTAAACATGAAAGTCAGTAACAAATCTAGCGCTGCCTAATTAAATTGCAGCTGTCATTCTCATCGTCTTTCGGGGTAGAGAATGTACTCTAAAATGGTTGAATAAGGAGACGAAAATTAATTAAATATATTATTGCGAAAACAATGTACATTAACCTTTGTCAAAAGTTTGTAATAGAGCAATGCAAATTTTACTTATCTGCCCAAAGATAATTAGCTTTCATGGCACGAAGAACTTTGAACGTGATCTAAAGAGAATCTTGTTAAGAAAGTTTTAGAATTTGTTAAATATTTTATATTGTTTAGCATGTTTGTTATGTTGTGTTGATTTTCGCTTTAGTCGTGCAATTTAATGCAAAATTTATACACTTAGAAAATATAAAGTATTCTATAAACAGAATTAGACTTTGACCGCTCTACGCCCTAGAACTTACACTTTTACGTAGCGAAAGCAATCGGTTTTCTTAATAGGAATGTAAGAAGCTTTCTTGATCGATCAATGAGATTTTGTTTTATTATTAATACAGCAATCTCCGTAGACCTCTATACCACTCAATATGAGAGAGACAGAAAAGTAAAAAATTTAACCAGAAAATGACATTTTTTGTAATACTACAAAACGTCGACACAATTCGAAAAGAAATTTAAAAGTAATATTAAATGTTGTGATACGCAAAAAACTACCACCCAGAAAGATTTCATTTCTATAAAAATTAAAATCTCCTAACTCAGCATCATATACGTGAAGCCAAATATTTATTTTTTTGTACCACAACGTGGTGTGAACCTACATAGATAAAAAATTCTACGTCTAATAAACTGGTAAATATTATTTGTCTTCCACTGATTTATTTGCGTTTAAGGGTCCAGATTACAACTCGGAGAGCGAATCTGAAAAAGCAGCAGAGGCAGCTCGATTAAGTGCGCTTTTGAAAGACTGGGAGACGGCGAGCGCGGGATCTAGATCCCTCCCAGCCACCCCAAAACGCAGACCCAAACCTCCACTTGCTGAAAAAGGACGCGTAGACGGAATCCGATCCACTGAAATGAACCGGGATGGATCCAGGCCACCAGAGAGAGGATACGTTACACAGGTTGGTTTTGTAGTAATTTTCTAGTATAATTACAACAAAACATTTTAAATTTTTGGACGGTATTCATTTTACGTGGGATATTAATTTTAACATATTTCAAACGTAACAAAGCAAATTACAAAATTGCAGGTATATCGTGGATATCCTGTTTCCAATTTATTTTGTGATTGGATTAAAATGTGTTTTATTGTTGGGTAACGAAAAAACGTATGCGTCAATGTTTACAAAGTATGTACATACGTAGGGGTGCCCGAGAATAACCGTCAAAGTCCATTTTTGGTTGAAATCGAGATGAAAATATCATGTTGGCAAAAAAGAAGAAGCTTTTAGTGTTATAAGTTTTAAGTTAATGTCAAGTTTTACAAACCGTCAAATTTTTATTTTCACGAATCAAGATGATAAAATTAAGGCCACATTTACTTTCCTGGATTTAGCACAAAGTGCAGAGATGACATTAAAACGTTTTTCAGCGTATCGGAGTTCATGTTCGCTTCACTCGTGCGTTAAAACCGCTCGATTATTATTCGTCGCCATTCACAAACTTTTTCGGTAATTAACTATTAACGCTTTAATTTGCAAAAATTGATTGTGAGTACTTTTAAACATCAAAATTTGTAATGGAATGTTCAATTTAACTATCAAGCACGAAGACACTTTAATAACACGACTAAATTACAGTTATACGAACACGCAAATGTGTTGGAGTTTTATGAGCCGTTTAGAATTTCATTGTTGGCTAAGTTTATTAGCTCCAAAACAGCCATGTTCAATTTATTAGAACATTAGGTGTTAAAATTTCTAACTTTAATGAGCCTTTTATGTATGTTCCATAGACTCCAGTAATGAGCTGTGAACATTTCTTTCCATAAAATTTTTCATTTGAATTTTACTAAAATTAATTAAACTCTATGTTTGTGCCCGTGTTCAAGTTAACGTATTTCATGCATCTATTTGCGCCACGGACAGCGTGTTACAAATTTCCGTGTCTAAACAGGAAGTTTGCGTTTTTGGGTACTAAAAGTGTGTCTAAATCTGTAGCTGATTCTTTTATTTAACAGCACTTCTAAATATTTAACTCGTTTGTGTATTTGTCTACTAAGTAGGTTCTTTAAAGTTTCTCCTCAAGTTTTATTTATTCTCCGCTACCATATTAAGAATTCCTCAAAGTTTTTTAATTTGTCATCTACAATAATTTGGATTTTAAATTAAAATTTCCCTTTACATTTTGAAAGCACTACACTTTGAAACTCGGAAATAACTAATTTGTACACAATTAGTAATTAGTCAAGTTGTTTGTAATCCCACGCGACTTGGCTTTCAACGTGTTTCTTTAGTAATAATAATGCATTCCAACGCTTCTTGTTGAATTTAAATGAATAAATTTAAGATATCTTTGTGGCGAAGCAATATTGCATACACTATTTTCAAAATAAGAAGATTATTAATTAAAAAAAAATATTTTTGCGATATATATATTTCATTAAAATAAACAAAAAGTTAAATTTCGCACAACTTTTTTGCAAGTGTAAAAGTTTTTTATTTCAATTTTCAATATTCCAACTTAACAGATCCTGAAAAAAAAAATCTAAAAAAATCCAAAAAACATCAATGAAAGTTTGAAGAATCCAAAAATAATAAAAGGTACATAGAAAATATAGATTATTATTATATAATATTATTATTATTTATTTTTATATAATAATAGAGAATCTAAACAACAAGGAAATTCTAATGCTCAAAACATCTAAAAATTCATATAAACATTCTGTTTGCACGTATTTTAAGATTCTTGCATTTTCTGCCATATACTTATTTTCTTAAATTTCTTTGAATATGTAGAGCTTTTACTGAGTTAGATTCTCAGCATTTTTTGGATTCTTTAAATTTCTTGGATTCCTTGGGTTCCTTCGATTCTTTATTCATTTTTTTGATTTTTGTAACATTTATAACTTTTGAATTATTTAGATTTTTGGGATTCTACATATTTTTAACCGATCTATGTTTTTTTTAAAAGCTATTTTTTCATCCAATATTCGAAGCTTTAAGTGGTACATAAAGAAATCCAATGAAATTCTTATCTTATTTTTTTTAGATATTTTGATTTTTCGGATTTTTTAAATTGTTATTATTTAGCTAATTCTTTTGTGTTTTTATTAAATAATAGATAAGAATATGTTTTTTTAATTATTAACAAAATAGTTTCCGACATTAACTAAAATAACTTTAGCATATTTTTGAACTTATTAAACAATTCCGCAGATAGTAAATTCACTGTAATAAGCTTTAATATATTCATTTTTAACAATCCAGACGCAGACGACGTTAAAAAAAAATCATCATCTTTTATTACCAGTAAAATCCATTCTTGGCCGTAATTGAACGGCGCATCCAAGTTTTTAAATCTGCAAAATTTTATCCAAAACCGTTGAGTATTGTAGACGAGATTCTTTCAAAAGAAATTTTTTTTTGTCTCCAATCGATGACAGAGAAAAAAAAATGAATGCAATATGATGAGCCAAAACCTTACACCATTTTCTCAAGAACTGGCTCCAAATTAAATAATAAATTTTACTATTGGATTGCGAAAAAGGACCAGCTTTATTAGAGTTATAAAAGGCGAGAGATCAAAGTTAGGACGTTGTAATGGCGAAAGTGAAGGACGAAGGAATGGAGAGCCTCGCATGATCTAAAGTTAAAAGCTCACAAGTAATTATTCCGAAAATTCCATTCGTGTTTGTGGCGCTTTTGTAAATGAATTTAATAAAACTTGTTCTCATAGTTGAATGTTTTTTCCAGATACCACAAAGTGTGATTCATCAATCGTACGGTGTTACCCAAGTAGCACATAGACCCGTAAATTACGCCAACCCCAACTACTTACCCCAAAATTCACCCCATCAAATAGGTTATTCATCAGCAATGCAATATCAAGCGATCAGTCCGATGTACACAACTCAGTCCACATATCAACCTCCTCCACGACAATACCCCAGCTATAATCAACACGGAAGTCCTATCAAGACTTACGGAAACAATTCACCGAAACATATTCCTTACGAACAACCAGCATATAGTCCTAGTCACAAATTGTATGGTCCACCGGTAACCGTAGTCAAACCTGTGTATAGTAACGGGGAGTTGTTGCAACAACAGTACTATAATCAGATGCATTATCAACAGTACAAAGAAGCAAGGGATCAAATTCTAGTACCGAATCAGCAAACGCCTGGATATAGAACGCAGAGAAACTATCAAAGCAGTGTTACCATTCCTATTGTAGTGCAACATCAACAAAATGAAATGAATGCCCTACATCGGAAACAATATGAACTTACGTGATCATATCTATAAATTTTATAAATTTGTTGTTTTGTGTACAGCTCTAAAGTGCTTAGACTGTTTCTGTTGTATATAATTTGTTTTAGAAGTAAATCATTAAAGCGGTGTTTTCAATGGCCAAAACAACAAATCCACTACTTTCCTTACTAGTCTTTGGTACCTTATATTAATAGTTTTGATTACATTGCCACGTAATGATTTACTTCTTGAAATAAATTCTGTCTATTACAATTTATCTATAGATTTTTATTAGCAATTTAGTACAAAACGGTTGATTTATAACTTAAAATAAAAAGTAAAGAAAAAGATATGTTACATCTTGTTATGCAAATAAATTTTATGATGCGTCATATAAAAGACATTAAATTCAAACTTACTGTACAGGGTGTAATAAAAGTTTCTGTTTTAATAGTAGACTAGTGTAAATTGTTTAATCATTGCATTTATTCAATATATTTAAAATAAAAGACCAACAAACTGCAAACTCGAACAATTATAGAAGCCAGAAATTTTTATTACTCCCTTTGTAAAATAATGAAAACCGTAAAGATAAAAATTTGTGAAAACTGTATTATGTAATGATTTCTTAAATCGTTAGTAGGATAACTTTTTTCAAATCGTTAAGATATAATACATGGAAAAATAAATTCAAGCGAATTATTTAAACAAAGTACCACTAAAATGGTACAATTTTTATCCAGAATGAAATCATCCCAAAATCTAAATTATACAATAATTATAAATAATAATATAACTCTTTGTTAGATAAACTATAAAAAATGTGATATTGTAGGTTTAGAACAATATTTGTGTATAAATGTTTCATGTGAATAGGCAAACAATGACTTTTTAGTTCAATGTATCATTGCAATAATGAATTATCATTTTTATTTTAAAAAAAGCAGTATTATTACATTAAGATGTTTAGTATCCATATCATATGCCGACAAATACTTTGTAAACAATAATACCGAAGTGACAAATGTTTATTTATATACTACAAAGCAGTATGTTAAATGAATGTAAATAAATTATAGCTAGTCACAGATCATTGTCTTACCTTATTTACTTAAACACTAATGAGCCTGTATGTTATTAGGCGTAAAATTATATGAACTGTGTTTGTTCTTGCAGATATTCTTCCACCTGTACCTTACCTCTTATTTTCACATTCGCTGTTTTGTTTCATTCTCTCTAAATGACCGCCCCCTAGCAACTTTTTTCTTTAGTTGTTAGTTGTTCCCTAATTCCCTTCTTCCGAATTTTCTCTCTTTATGTTTTGTTCACCAATCTGTTTCTACAGCGTTCACTTGAGTTCTTGTGTAATTGCTCATAATCCAGCATTCAGCTTATTATTTTAGACGCTGTAGTTATCCAAAAGTCTTAGGAATCACTTAAAGTACCGCAATATACTGCGCAAGACGATTTGTCAGAGGTTACGAATTGTCTGGAGCCTCCAAGTACCGAGTGAATTTTTATGTCGTTCTGTCTTAATCTTTACTGAAAAAAATCGTTTTTAATTTGAAATTTTCCGCTTTGATGAGTGAAAAAGTAGTACTACAAAATGATGGAAGAAAAGGAGAGGACGGTAATAACGCAGAATAACGAAAAGGAAAGGAGGGCTGTGAGAAAGATAAAGGGAAGTCGAAAGAAAAGCGTAGATAAGAGATAGAGGTTCCTGGCGGTACCTATGCCATTTTTATTTGTTATAATTTAGCGCGATATATCTGTAATGAAGTTTTTTTACCAGTTTGTTAGTGAAAGTACTTTGTAAGTTGTTACTGTTGGTCGCGCTGGAAAGGAATTGTCTTCCCCTCTAGACCCTGGTAGTCGACAAAAGCGGATAATTTCGATTTAAAATAATTCATTTTTTATTCATGTCTGATCCTATGTAAATTGCGTAATCTCTATATTTTTGAACTGTCATATCCTTGGCTCTGATTATGTAGTTTGCCTTGTATTTTTTCTGTTTATTTCTAGTATCTTCTAACTGAATCTTTAATTTGTTCTTTCATGATGTTTCCTCATTTGTATCTACTTGAACTTTTTTAATTCTCCACATCTTCGCACTCTTAATTATATCTCCCATTCTTTTGATTGGAATTAGTCAGACTCAATTCGAAAACGATCTATTAAGTTATAATTTTACAGTATAGCAATCCAAAACTTGCGATGGAACCGGTGCGCAACAGCAACTGTCCACAGATGCGCTGCTATTACTAGAGTCAGAAAATGGTCTTCTGGGAACTGAAGGAGCAGGCGCTCTTGTTATTATCGCTAGAATTGTCTCATGTATCCAACGTATTGCTTGATTACCGTTAATGCAATGGGCCGTTGATCCACAGTATTTTTTTAATTCACCATAGTTTTCACAATAATATGACAGCTAAAAATCCTAGTTATCTCTTAAAAAAAAAAATCTTTCTTACCTCCGCATCTATTAACTGTTCATTGTCATTAGGGTGAAACTTAAACTCATTCGATTGGTCAACTTTCGGGTGTTCTCTGATGTCGCTTATGGAGCCAGTATGAACGTTAATTTTCCTGTTTAATAATCTGTCTTTACAAATAGAAAGTTCACACTCCAGGAATATGACTCTAGAAACAAGTTTTTTTATTTTAATTAATGCGTTCATTTTTTGCTTCCGTACCTATTCGGTGGTGTATAAATGCAATCTAAACTCTCAAAATCTTTTTTTGAAAACGGAAATCCGGTCAAAACCCAACCGTTTTTCAAACAGTCTTCCTCCAAAACTCTTTTGTGTAAAATTTCGGCCAGAAGTTCAGAGTGCAAGCACGCATCGTCCTTACAAGCTCTGATTTTTTTCCCTAGATCTGAATCTGATGACCAAACTTCGCAGAGTAAACGTTCGAAAACAACTTGAATAAAAGATATTTAAAAATATCCCATAAAGACGCACTTACTGTGAATGATTCCGAGTTTCTCTGATAAAAGCCTAGCTTGGGTTTCTCTACCAGAACCTCTAGGACCTAAGATCAGTACTCTAGGTTTAACAGTATACTTTGCTGGTTTTGATGATATTAAATCTACACATTGTGCCACTATTTCCTCTAAACTGTGACTTTGCAAGTAGACCTCCTAGAGGAAGAAAATAAGGAATGGGAAAAACGTTTGTTTGCATTACTTTTAATGTAGCTTTAAAAACATCTTGTAGACCTAACATTGTTCTTCTGTATTCAGGCCATCCCGAGGGAACATGGCAATACAATAGTTCGTTCAGTGGATGATTATGTGAAGGAATAAAATGAATAACATGAGTCGGAAGAATTCCAGCACTAATTAACGCTTTCGCATCTTTTTCATTACGGATGCAATCTTAAAATTAGTAACAGAGGAATATGAGTCAATTTTTTTTTTAATTATACACCTCAATCGTCTTACCTACTAATATCCAGCCGTTCTTGTAGCAATCATCCTTTCGAACTAAGTATGAAATGTATTTAGCTCTGAGCACAGAATTTTTAATTTCTGAACGTCCACTCTACAATTTGTATTAACACAAATATTAGTTTGATCAGTTTCTTACAAAAGCCAGTAACAAACTTTCGGTGATGACATGCTGTTTAGTTATTTCAGCTATCGATTTGCAAATTTCTACACAATTAACTTTCGGCGAACACAATATAATCACTCGACTAGTGTCTCTATTTCTTGCAGCATTTACCAAAATTTGTTTAAGGAACAAAACGTGGTCCTTTGGCTGTTGTATAACAAGTTCTCTAGCAAGTTCCTGAAACATAAGGTAAACAGAAATACAAAGCTGGGATATTTGATACATGAAATAATTCAAAAATTCTATGTTTCTCTAAATAGGGAATTTGCCAAGGAGGGATGCGAAGCGGCCTCTTTGTCGCATCACTCATTTTAGTTTTTGTTATATATAGACAGAATCATGACAGAACATAAGTTTATTTCATTGCCTAGACGATTTAAAAGCTGCAAATATTTTTCGTTTTTCTCTCATGGTTTCCACGATAGAGTGTCCAAATGGCAGGTGATTCATTTACAAATTGTCTTCTCTTTTTTTTCTTAACATTCTTCATAACTTAGTTTTGACTTTTTTGTGACTTAATTTTATAATTCTTCTATTACATATATGCTTATATATTTGTAGCTTATTTGCTTTTTACTTCTGAAAGCTCGGTTTTCTGTACCTATTTCGGAGCTCCTTTTACTAAATATCTTGCCAAACAAAAAATTGAAAGAAATAAAATACTAGCTACTAGTATGAGAATGAATCATGTCAAAACTTATGTTACTTACAGAACGTCTAATATTGCTGCAATAGTCTTAAATTTAGTCTCAAATTACATAGAATTTTACGAGGAAATCAAAGGTATCCTCAAAATGGACGTACAAGGACGGATTTAAGAGTTATCCCAATTTGAAGTACATGCGAAGTTGTGCGGGGCCATGGGAGGTCATTAGGGGTTACTTGAGGTCACGTGAGGTCGTCAGGCGGGGTCAAGCGAGGTCAGGCGAGGTCAGACAAAGTCAGGCGAGATCTGGCTAGGTCTGGCGGTGACGATTTGTTGATGTTTAGAAATTTGTTTATATCTTATAAACCAGTCTACATACAGGAATATAATTGTGCACGCTTATAGATCTTGGTCCGAGCTCTCAATCGGCTTGACATTCGGATTCTGGCGAGTCATCAAGAAAAAAAAAATTAAAATGTTGATAAAAAGTCGCAAATATGTAACAACCGCTATAAAACATTTAATATTGGCTCAATCTTTATAACTTTAGTCTTAGGTTACGCAGAATTTTACGAGGAATTCAACGGTATGCTCAAAATTGACGTACGAGTTCGGGTTTCGAAGTTATCGCGGTTTGAAGTATATGCGAGGTTATACCAGGTCATGGTAGGTGGTGAGGGGTTACTCGAGGTCATGCGGGGTCACGTGAGGTCGTCCGACGGGGTCAAGTGAGGTCATGCGAGGTTAGACTAGGTCATGCGAGGTTAGGCTAGGTCTGGCGGGCTCATGCGTGGTCAGACGAAGTCGCGAGGTCAGGCGAAGTCAGGCGAGGTCTGACGAGGAAATGAAGATGTTGATTTTTGGAAATTTGTTCATATCTTGTAAGCCGGTTTACGTACACGAATATAATTTTGCACGCTTATAAATCTTGGTCCGAGCTGTCGATCGGAGAGAAGACAATCGGATTCTATCGCGTCATCATCAAGAAAAAAAAACAAAGTATGGACAAAATGTCGTAAGTGTGGAACAGCCGCTATAAAACGTTTAATATTGCCTCCATCAATATCCAACATAAACGAAAAATTTAAAACACAAATCTAAATACTGCATTTCCTGTTTACCTTGTGTTATCCAATGCTTTTCGTATTTATAATTGACCAAAAAAAAAGAGACATCTTGTTGTTCACGGGATATGTTTTGTTTTAACTAAAACATTGTTAATTATCCCATTAAATCCAACAACAGACCTTTATTATAACAAATAGAAACCATACCATATAATACTTTATTATTAATCATGAAAACATGGAATTGTGCAACACTTCGAGCTCAACTTCTCTCTGTTTTGCACGATGTTTTTCTTTTTGATATGCCTCATAATCTTCATCGTCTGTTGGCAACTCAAAACGACACAAAGGACAAGAATTTGTCTGAAAAATCACAATCATTAAAACTGCTCTTCTTAACATATTGCAGCATACTTTTGAAAGCCATGGTAAAATGCACTCTGAGTGAAAGCTGTGCTTACAAGGCAGCTCATTTACAATTTCACCTTGCTCATGTTCCTTTAAACAAATAGGACATTTCAGCCCTAAAAATAACAAAAACGTTCAATTAAATTAAACAGTTTGATTAAGCCACATACCTGAGTTAGTAATTGTGACTTTAGGCAAATTATCCACTACAGCTTTCGATGCTGGGGGTGCAAGGTTTTCTAGTAATGATTCGTCAAAAATATTAAAATCTCGAAATAAACGAGCCATATGCAGAAGTTGGTTGGGGGCCTGACCATCGGCGAGGGGCTGCCAACCCATTTCTTGAAAATAATCACTCATCTCTGCAATTTGGGTCTTCAGACAACAACAATTAAATTACTAATACATAGAAACACACTGTCATTCTGTCTCAAAACATGTCAACACGCATGAACTAGGTTAGAAAAGTCACTGTCATAGTTGTCACTGTGACAGTTCCAAGTTTTTAGGTTATATTTACATGCCCAAGAAACAAGGAGGAATGGAAGAAATTTACCCGCCCGAAAATTACGGGGCGTCTCATCATATTTCGTTAAACGAATACTTTGAGAGATTTGGTAATGTCTTTCAATCTGATGTATTCTCAGTGTCACACTCGGAGAATATCATTAGTGAAACTGAACATCTACTTTTGCTTAAAACTTTGATGGACGTAGATGTGTCTTATGACAATCTCAAACATTTATCGGACACATGCAGGTAAAAAAAAATGAGTGGATAATTCTCATAGTAATTTTAAATTTAGTATAGATCAACTTACTTGTGATGGTGAGGACACAAAGACTTTCCCACTAGGCGTCCCTGATTATATTAACTCAAATTCTAAACTGCCATCTCCATTTATCACATTAGAGTCTGACAACCTGGCCGTAAACAAGTGTCTGCTACAAACAGAAGCACAAAAGAATGCTTCTCAAATGTGTATAGGCAACAGAAGAAATTACCACAAGAGTCTTGAAGTAAGGTAGTCCACAGTGTAAATTATCTTGAAATAAGATGTGTTTTTTAGTTCCCTGTATTAACAGTTCCTACAAATTTACTGCCTGGATCTGAGTTTGTAATTTCAATTCTAGTTTATAGACCTTTAGCTTTTAAATTTTTCAATGCGAAGAACGCATCTGAAAAATTAAGATTCGATCATGAAATCTTAGCGCTAGGTTCCAACACTTTATCAGAAGTCCGAAACGCGATACTTTGCTCATCTGATTCAGGTCTATGCAAAGAAGTGGAAAATACATCTGCAGATCTGAGAGAACTCTCAAATGCAAAGGTAGAGATTTATCTCCTTTTGGTTTTATATTGGTTGATTTTACAGGCTGTTTATCCCTCTGGTTTCTTATTTATTGATGATGTTTTTTATAATGATTTCTCTGATAAGAACGCAATTGATTACTCAGCTCCCATCATAGCATGGGCTAAGGACAAGAAAATGAGCAATCTTCAAAGTAAAGACATGGAAAATGTGAGTTATGATCTTTTTAGTCACTTTATTAATATAAATCAATAGGTCACAATCAATAAGTTATCACCAAGACTAGGATATCCATATTTATACATGCACCAAGGAGATTGTGAGCACCTGTTTGTCTTTGCCGACGCCAAACTTTTGGACACCAGCGATTGTTTACACTCTCAGTCTTATCCCCACGTCATCAGATTAAACCGCCATACTAGTAAAATGTGTTTTATGTGCTCAGTCTCATCTGCAAAATGGATCTGTGTGGAAAGTGATAGATTACCTCAACACAAAGTTTTTTTGTGCACAGAGTGCTGTAATGCGTACAATTACGTTGATAGAAAAAAATTAGGAAACTTCAAACTGTATCCATACTACGAGCAACACGCAATTTAATAAATAAACATGTCTTTCATTACGTGAATATTTAAATTTGGCGCCAAGGTTTCCAACATGGCGTCGGGTTCTAGACGTTCCGTGAAAACTTGGAGTGAACTAGAGCGATCCTAAAATAGCTCGAGACTTTTAGATTATAAATAAAATAAAGACGGATGATGATAATCTCCTTTTTTGGGACAGAGTTTCGACTTATGTGGAAATAGTGTGTTTATCTCACACAGCGGAGCTCCTGTTTCGTGTTCCACACGACACCAGAGTCAGAAGGAGCAAGTATAGAACACTCGGAGGAACTCGCGCCCGAATAAAAGTGGGAAAAACAGTTTTCAAAATGAGTTTTTTGCAAATTATATACGACGGACAACTACACGAGGAAGTGCCAGAGCAAAAACAAGTTCCTCTGACTCTGTCGAGTAATTTCTCGGGTGAATTTTGTAAATAAGTATTAATTACTAAATTTACAGTTCTTGACAACCAAGAAGAGACGACAGAGTCACTGAGTATCAGTAGTGTAACTGCGTTACCGCAAATTACCAAATCTGAATTTATTGCTGAAAAAAATGAAGACACTTCGGGGTCAAACGCAAATACTGCGGCTGAGTGGAACGATCGGGAGACGAAATATTTATTGAAAAAATACAACAAATATATAATGTTAACAGGACGCAGTAAAAAAATTCGAACGAAAAGAGAACTTTGGCTTCACATAGCCCGAGATATGAAAAACGATTTGAAAGCTCCAAAGTCAGCCGCTCAGTGTGAAAACCGGTACAAAACTCTTCTAAGAAGGTGGAGAAGACGGAAAATTATAGAGCAAGAAACACAAACCGCGGATACCGTTATTGATGCTAATGATCAAAATGAAACCAGCACAAGCGCGTTAAATGAAAGTAAAAGAGAGCCATTGAAAACTGTATTACTAGAAATTTTTAAACAAAAAGAGGAAAACAGAGAAAGGAGGCACAGGGAAAAAATGCAGCTCATCAAAACATTGATTGAGAATATGTGAAGATATTTTTGTACTATTTTATTCGTACTTTAGTGGATTTGTTAAAGAATTTCAATAAAATTGAAATGGGTCGTAGTTCAATTTGGATTTAGTTCAACCGGAAGTTACGAGTAGTCTTTATGTCCTGTTAAAGTCCGTGCAGCAACGCGCAGGCGTCAATTGGCGGCAATCTGAGTAAAAATAAATTGTTAAAAAATGTGTTAATTTAGAGTGTTAGTGTCTGTTACTATTTAGTCTTTTCTTGTTGATTGTTAAAATAGTTTTGTTTACAGGTAAGTTATTTCAGCGTCCTTTTGATTACTGAATTTCAGTTTTGACAGTTTTTAACCTCAAAATCGTAATTTTTTGTTCACTGAAAAAAACTCGTAAAAAGTCTCTAAAAGTATGATATTATATTTTCCAGAATGGACTGAGGTTGTTTCTTGGAGGCAGTTAAGTTTTTTTGGTATTAAAATATAATGGCATCTGGAATTCATACAGTTTCTCCTCAAAACAATATGAACCTCATTACTGAAAGTTTGGTTTATGGTAGTATATCAAAAGAAGAATTTTGTCTCCATAATTTCGTCGAGTTTCAAGACAACGGAGAATATCCTTATAGATCAGAATATGGTTATGTTAATAACTTGAAAGGAGATCCAAAATTTCCATTAAAAGCAATAGTGAATTGTAACAACAATGTGGCAGATGTGGGTCAGCAGAGATGTTTAAAAACGACGTGTGGCATAGATTCTTCACAGGAACATGAAACTGATGAAAGCACTGCCTCTCAGGTGTCTAGTGAAACCTCTGATAATAAAGGTGCTAATTTTATTTAATTGACATGCATATAATTTAATTTTGTAGGAAAAAAAAACAGACAGCAGGACAGAAAGAATAATGAAAAATCTCAGATTTACCATAGACCTTGCTTTAATCAGCCCACTTTATACCAACCCAATGTCAGCTTTAATAAAAACAGGTGTGTATGTCTTTTTGCCCTACTTTATAAAAATTATATTCTTCAGCAAATATTATTTTCGCGCCGGCCAGCGCAGTAAGTTTCTCAAAAATTCTGAAGAAACTGAACGCAAAGTTCATGGTTTGATGAAAAGATTTCAATCAAGAGCTTATAAGATGAAGATCAATCCAAATCCACAAGTTTTATTAAATGGTAGTCCCTGGGATCCGTTAAACCAAGCAATATGGGACGTGTTTCTTACAAGAATTCAGACAGAAGAAACCTACATAAATAAACTGAATTTGTGGAAGTCAGTTTTTTTATTTTTTAAAGTGAGATTTAGGGTGAAGTTTATTGATGATGGGACATTTGTCTTTTTAGATCTGCCTCAGCAATTATGGTTTATATGTAGTAGGATCGACGATGTCAGGATTCGCGTTAGAGGGAAGTGATATTGATATCTGTCTCTTAACAAAACCGTGTAGCAATGAGCCTAGGATGGACTCTCTACATCATTTGAACTATCTGCAGCACGCTCTTCTAAAAAACGGTAATTATTTGTTAATTGTAGACGCTAACAAGTAGAATTATTTCTTTGGAGATCTTTACCACAGAGCAGACTTAAATTTAGTGTATACTGTACCTGATTTAATGTTCTACGTTTTAGTCAGTTGATTTCTTGTCAGTTCAATCAACAAATTGATTCTTGATTTAATTGGAATCCTTCTCGTTTTAGTCCAATTTGGTAGTTTGTGCGTAGTGTCATCCATCTTAGTTTTAAATTGTCTAATACTTGCATCAAAATCAATTTAAATTTAAAATCAATGCAGGATGAATAATTTTTACGAAGTCCTTGCAGGTGTCCTAGAAGACCGTTTCGTCGGAAAGGCGTGTTTAGGGCTGTTGTTGAAGTTTATAATTTGTTATTGTTTTTTCAAACGTATATTCCTCTCTATCCTTATGCGGTCATTCTATAGTCTTCCTAGTCTTGATTTTATATCTCACATTTATTTCTCTCACTTTTATTTCTTGTTGGTAGATGTTCTGGTCAGGTTTAATTTCTTTCATGGTTCTAAAATCTCATGTTCTGGATTCAAAGTTTTTATATGTTTCTAATGTTGATACTTGTGGGCGCTAGTCCTTCAAATTAAATATTCTTAGATTCTATGATAAAATATACCTCCGCGAATCTCTGCAACTCCTCACAGAGGGTTTTTGAAAAAATGGTTGAAAAGTGTCTCAAGTGACTTTTTTCTCTAATTTTTTATTATTCATATTCATAAATTTTAATTTTGTCTCCATTTTAGGTCTTGCCAGTGAGGCAGAATTAATCATGGCAAAAGTCCCAATTCTAAAATTTAAAAGCAAAGAAAGTGGATTTCGCATAGATCTTAACTGTAATAACGTGGTCGGCATCCAAAATACCCATTTGCTGTATAGCTACGCCCAGTTGGATTGGAGAGTTCGACCTTTAGTTATAATCGTCAAAATTTGGGCACAAACTAATAACATCAACGACGCCAAGAACATGACCATATCCAGTTACTCGTGGACTTTGATGGTGATTCACTACTTACAATGTAAGCCACTCATCTTAGCGTTTAGCTCATCGTGTTGTAATGCGCTTTTCTTAGTCAAGAACCTCTACAGATTTTTACGAATGTCTTGTACGATTTTTGGTGTATTGTTTTTTTATTTTGTGCATGTGAGTACTCCTTTTTCGTGGTATATTATCATTAAAGTTTGATTTTTTTGGCAGGTGGAGTGTTTCCGCCGGTTTTGCCATGCCTGCACAACCTCTACCCGGAAGAGTTTACGACATCTCAAGACAGCCGCTCCATGGACGTACAAGGAGAAATTAAAGGCCTGAAAGAGTTTACTTCAGAAAACACACGATGTCTTGGTGATTTATTAATCGGTTTTTTCCACTATTACTCGTATTTTAACTATCAACATTACGCCATTTCAGTACGAACTGGTTCACGGTTACCAATTGATATTTGTAAACAAGTGAAGAGTCCTAAGAATGATCCTCACCAATGGAAGTATTTATGTATCGAAGAACCTTTCGATTTGTCGAATACAGCGAGATCAGTATTCGATTTGGAAGTTTTCAAACACATTAAACAAGTCATTGCCGCGTCTTACAAAGAACTGGCGTGTAATAAGGCGCTCAGTAACATTCTCCCTGTGAACGGCCAAAGATGATTACAGTCGTAAGTTTGTGATGGGATTTTCGTCGGCGGTGGCCTTCTATACATTCCATTTAGACAGTTACATGAAATCAGTCAATATGAATTTTTGTTTATTTTCCAACGTGACACAAAACCATCATTTATTTCCCGTCGGGTTGAATCACGTTTTCATATAGGATGATTTTTCTGATTGTTATTTTGGGGATATTTAATTTCACATTGTAACCATTCTGTGATGTTTTGTTTAAAACGCAAAAAAAAATTAAAAAGTTAAAATATATGCTGTAATGAAACATTTGTAAAAACTCATTGCAGCGAAAAAAAGTATATTTGTTGCAAAATGTTTTCGTTTATAGTTTGTTTTGTATGTATGTATTATAGTTAGAGACAGGATAACATTCACATAATTTTACGCTCAATGTTGAGAGGCGAAACAAATCGTGCGCCTGATTTGGTAAAATATACATATCAAATACGGGTCTGAAGACTTTGCCTTGATAAAGAACAAAATGCAACGATATTTAAATCAATTCGTTCTATTTATTTAGATTTCTTTTACAATTTTCGGTAATACTCAATATTTTTTACGAAAGTTAATTCTTTGTCACATGTTACTTAACGATATTGTGATTTACCATCTGATCTCAGTGCTAATGTTAATGTAATAATTAGTCACGATGTGCCAAAGTTAATATTTACTCAAGAACTTGTATTAGACAATATGAACATCAGATACAATAATTGTAAACAATAACTTAAAAACTTTATGTAGAGATGTAGTTTACTTCTTATGTCTGATATCTACGAAATAATTTTCTGTTTATAACGGCAGTTTTGTAAAGTTTTTAAGTGTTCCCCCTTGTAAAGCAGAGGGACCACATGTCAACATATTTTTTCCTTCTGCTAATATTTTGTTGTATAAGTGAAGAAACAATAAAGTCTTTTCTAGTACACGCTCGTCAATCAAAAAACCTCATAGAAACTAAAAGACAGATCTGCCACCTTTATTTGTAAGGTATTGTTAATATCACAAATACAGAACAATTCATCTTATGTTGTATGTACAGTATATCAACGTGAATTATGCATGACTAGTTTTCCTATTTTACTTATAATTAAATTATAAAGGAATGCATTGCACGATTGTATAAAAAATAATAAAACAATTTTAACTATACATACAATATAAGTTTCTTCTTATAAAATTATGTATGTCTTTCAAATTTATTGTAGCCCCTAGTGCACGAAGACGTACGAAACTATTGCCACAAACCCGCATAATTTCCAGTTAACGTGGCTGGTAAAGGCCCTCCGGCTGTGAACAATCTTGTACAGCTAGTATCGTAGCAATGAGTGTAAATAGCGGGAACATATTTGACGTTTTGTACGTTGTCAACAAACTCATCATCTGGAAACTGGAGATGATACGTTTTAGAAAGTATATTTATTTTCTATGTAATACCTACCACATAACCTTTACTAGCTTTAAGTACTACCGTTCTTGAGGAATTAATACTAGAATCGAGGTATTTTCCAGCTTTCAAGTCGTAGAACATTAACATTCCTAGTCCGGTGCCGACAGTTAGTACGTCTCCTTGAAAGCTCGCTGATCTTATGCCACAACCAGAATATCTAGAAGGTACTTTTTTCACGGCCTAAAATTAAAGCAACAGCTGTTTTAATAATTACTTACCTAACAAGTTCAGAAACTTAATTTTCCTGCATAGGCACTTTATTCGCACTGCGAATGCAGGAAAATTCTTTCCGAAAGGGTTAGGTACAATATTTTTTGTAACGAATATCGAAATAAAAAAATTAAGTCATTTAGTTTTTTAACATGATCTATCTACTATAACTACCTACGAGATTTTTAAAATTTAAATCATCTGTCATATATTATTAACAAAAATTGGTAAAATGAGTGACAGCAAAAAATGTATAAAACATTATAACTTGCAACGTTTAAGTTCTTTCTTTAGAGAGATCACAAGAAATCAAAAGAATTTTTTCTTTCCACAAAAACAGTTTGATGGACATGTGATCATTCATGATGATAAACATTAATCAAAAATATTTTCACATACTTCAAGATCGATATTCGATGATATAACAATATTTAAAATCTAAAATAAAAATAAATAAAAAATTCAACAAAACTTCAAATGTGTTAGGTTAGATACACACTGTATACAAAACAAAAAATAGTTTTTATGTAGATATTACATCTCAAAACATGTAGTGTTTTTTTTTTAAACACTTGCTCGGAAAGTTTAATTTTCGAGCACTAGATGGCTCTCCTTAACTAGTCGATTACAGAAAACCTTATCTTACTTTACCGGCCTAGACTTTAAAGTGACATTTTTGTCTTTTTTTATTTTACTGACAAAATAGAAATTGTTTTTTTTTTAATATTAAATATTCAAAAACTAGCATATTTCTGCTCTATGCTATCTATCTAATTTATCATTTTGATAAATATTGATAACTGATATATTGATGTACAAATTTCAATAGCGCTGGAGTCCTTATGCAGTCGTTTTACAATAAAAACACTGATAATCCTAAGATCATAAATCAAATTTGATAATTTAATAATTCATTATCTTAGGGGGTATTTGCTATGCTGATTATTTGATAGTTATATAATTTTGGATACCGATATTTTCATTTTTTAACTTATGAACATTACCTGAAGTGTCCTGCAATCCAAAAGCAAAGTGTATGACCTGCATCCCACTGCATAAAGCCCTGACTCCTGCACGGCTAAACAAACATTTTCTTGTGACGATGGCAGTTTTCTTGACAGTTTTTGCTTAAATGTTTCAGCATTCCAAATATGGATATAGCCGTTCAAACTTAAAGCCGCAATTTCTTCATATGCTTTGTTAAAAGTTAATGCGCGAACCTATAAAAAAAAAATAGTAGTAATAAAATATACAGCTGCAGATATAAAAATTTACCCTTTGGGAATTCCGACAGTCTTTAACAGAAATGGCAGAGATGTGATGATACATAGGAATATCTGTTTTATGTTCGAACATGTCGGGGGTTATTCTCCAGAGAGCCATTTTTGTGTCTCTAGACCCAGACACAAGAAACTCGTCGTCTAACCAGCACATATCAAACACCCAATCTTTATGCGCATTTTCACCTACACACACAGGGTCTAAAGTTGGCAGCCTATAAACAGCAATATCACATGTATTTCGTGCGCCTGTTGCAAGGAGCGTCCTCGAAGGATTTATTTGTACTGAATGAATACCACAGTGTGCTTGTTCTGCACCTCCAGGATTATCTCTGCGGCTCATCAAGGAAGGAATTTGATCCAACTTATGTGTAACCACATTATAGACCATTAGCTGGAACATTACTGATGTATCAATCTGCACCAGGACACGTTATAACTTACCTTATTACATTTTGTACCAAACACAACTTGTCTATCACTCAACCATTGTGAACAGAAAACCTTATTCATGTTACCAAGCGTGATAGGCGTCTCTCGGAACATTTCATGAGTAAGAATATGTCTTGAACCATAATCACTTACTACTGACGTTGTGTTTTTACTAAACATTTCTCTACTTTTAACGTAATCGACAAAATTGTACGAAGTATTTAAGATTTCTTTTTGCATTGCTATTGTTTCTTCATCACTGTCACTGTCCTCATAAGTTATAAAGTCTTCTGGTTTATCAGTCCTACGGTTATGTTCCAGTCTTGTTGCTTTAGCCTTATTCCTACGTTCCTCTATTCGAGATGGTATGGAACAAGGTGGAGCTCTCCCGTAAACGGGAATCATACGAGTTTTGGACATTTTGGCTGAATTTATCAAACCAAAACCAAATAAATTAACTACACAAACAAACCATTATTTTAGCGGCGACTACGAAAACAAAACGATTTCCTTAGGAAAAATAGCAAATTCTTCAATTAAAAGACAACAAACACTATTGTCAATAAATAAACTGTCAAAACTTATGACAATTGCTACGAGGCGAGAACCTGGCACCTGGAATTCATCTGTCAAAACCACAAACCACACAGAAATAAAACGAGCTAAAAATAAATACGTGTAGAAATTTCAAGCCTTTAATACTCAAAATCGAGAACCTCAACCGTTTTCACTGCTTTTCCATCAAAAAGTTGGTGCAATTCTAACCATACTACACAAATTTATTCTGACAGATGACAGAATTGACAGTCGTTTGACAGAAATACAACTGACAATCTTCAAACCACGTGTGATGAAATTTTGAAAATGAGCTCCTTCAAAAAGCTAAACACCAAAATTTATGATAAGAAAAAGTCGGCAATTACTGCGGATACGTTATATTGGAAACAATTAGGCGTAAGTAAGGTGTTTTCGTTTTTAGTGTTTTTCTCTCGCGTAGAACGGATTTTTTAAAACTTTTTCTTTTTCAGACGCCTGTGTTGGTTAAAGAATTTGGTCCCATAGACTACATAGATTTTTCCCCGGTGGAACCATATCTGTTTGCTGTAACTTGTTCAGTTCGCGTGCAAGTGTACAACCCCATTACAAAGTTAGTAGCTAAAAACTTGTCTAGATTTAGAGAAAACGCCTATGGAGCGGTGTTTCGCTCAGACGGCCGCCTCTTATGTGCCGGGGGCGAGGAAGCAACAGTTAAACTCTTTGATACGTCAACAAAAAGTCTTCTAAGGTAACATTAATAGTTTTGTGAACTCACAGTACTATTTAAAATTTTAGGTTATTTAAAGGGCACACTGCAGCTGTCCACAGAACTTACTTTGTTGAAGGCAAATCTCAAATAGCGTCATTTTCCGACGACAAGAGTCTCAAAATTTGGGACATTGCTACTGAAGCTAACATTCATTCATATACAGACCATGAAGACTATATAAGAGCAGGAGCTACGAGTGCAGTTGTACCTGATGTTGTTCTGTCAGGAGGATATGACAATTTCGTGAAAATGTATGACCTGAGAACAGATAAAATGGTTTTAAATGTAAACCATGGAAGTCCTGTAGAATCCATCTTGTTTTTACCAACTGGGAGTATTTTTATATCAGCTGGAGGGACTGAAATTAAAATATGGGATACTATAGCTGGGGGTAAACTTATAGGAAGCATATCACAACATCACAAAACTATTACGTGTCTCAGACTGGCGAGCAATAACAAGAGACTGTTATCAGGGAGCTTAGACAGACATGTGAAAATCTATGATGTCAGTAGTTTTAAAGTTGTCCACACTATAGATTATCCTAACGCCGTCTTAAGCATGGATGTGTCCAAAAACGATGAAACTTTAGCTGTCGGTCTTGTTGATGGCCTGGTAGCAATCAGCAGAAAAGTAGAAGCAGAGAAAAAAAAAGAAGACAAGAAAATAATTTCCTTCCAGCACATTACTCACATGCATGAACCACTTATTGATGCAGTCATACCCCAACATGACCACGGTAAAGAAACAAAACACGACAAGTGTTTAAGAAAATTTGAATATTCAAAAGCGCTAGACGCAGTTCTGTTATCCTACGTCGCGAATAAAACACCTGAAGTAACCGTGAGTGTAATCCAAGAATTGATAAAAAGAAGAGCTCTACAAAAGGCGCTTACAGGACGAGATCCAAAGTCTTTGACTCAGATTCTGCGATTCTTTATTAGAAATATAACAGAAGTCCGGTTTACCAAAGTTTTAGTGGATGCCGCAAACATTTTTATTGATACTTACAAAGAGAATCCTATAATTATGAGTCCGGAACTAAGAGGTTTGTTAATGAACCTGACTCAGTTGCTTAAGAAAGAAGCAGAAATCGCGAAGGAATTGAGCAGGTTGCAGGGAATGATGCATATGCTGCTATCAGCTGCCACATTACAATCTGAAACAAGAATTGAAGAAAATGCGCCACATAATTTAACGCCTAGTACAGATGCACAGAAAAATTTAATTGTCAATCTTACATGACAGTTTCAGTAAGAGGAAGATTGTATTTATGGTGTTATTCTTTTAAAGGGTTTAATATAGTTGGAGAAAAACTTTCTTTACATTTTTCATGTTTATGAGTACTATTTTATAAGCGAGCAAGCGGTTGAAATCGAAAACAATAAAATTTTGGAATCACTAGTCTGTAACTTTTAGAATTTGGCGCCTATAGAGTAGTTCATCTGTCCACTACAAATCGATACAAGGACATGGTAGTTTTGATGTTGGGTAATTCCTAACCTCACTAACAAGTGTCATTTTCAGTTTACATTGCTGTTGCACTTCAGAGATATCACAAGAATTTTTAAAAAATGAGCATGTTACCGTTGTTTCCGAAACTCAAACCTAAACTAACAGATTCCTTGTGGTTTGATGTGGATCAACCCTGCGATGATGAAGAGGAAGTGTCTCAGCTTGAAGCTCAACACCAAGCATGGGTATACTCCTCACAAATAGAAAAAAATAATTAATTTAATTACGTTTTAGTTGCAGTCTATTTCACAACGTGACAGTGACGTAACTCCAATTGGTAAAACCATTTGTGAGGTAATAAATCTGATACTGAAGACTTTTACATTTTTACAAGTTGTGTTAGCCTTTAGATGATGACGACGATGATGAAGATGAAGACGATAACGACGACGACGATGAGTCGGAAAGCCATGACGAAGAAGAAGAGGACGAAATTGAAATGGATGTTTCTCAAGAAAGGAATTCACCAGCTGATGTAGGCAATGGGAGTGATGTGTTTTAGAAGCATTGCTTAAGACTTTTAAATTGTGTTTTTGGCCACAAAGGTCGTTATTGTGATGAATGAAAAATGTGTGATTTTAGTTTTTATACCAAAACACAAACTTCCATGTGGATGATGTTTATATTTTTATCGATAAAATCGCAGATGTAGATTATTTGGAAAAAATATCAATAAAAATAAAATTGATTATTGACAAGTCTCCAGCCTGACCACGTCACGAAATTCAGGAGCCATTAGATCTTTAGAAAATGAAAGTTATACTTCGATTTTTTAAATATTTATTAAAATATTATTCAATTATGTAAAAACTTTTAGGATTATAGAGAATATAATTGGATATTTTTTGAATTACAGCTCTCCTCGTGGACCTCGTATTCCTTAGCATTTCTTGATACTCTTGCAACAATAAATCTAATTGTAAGAGTTCATTTCAAACTAGAAGCGTTTCAGTGCCAATTTTAGAACGGCAGACTGATTTTTTAAAGCGGAAAAAACATGAAACTCAAATTATTAACACAGAACCATCCTTTTTTGGGGGTAGGGATGATAATTTTTCATGTGGTAGTAATTTTATTTTGAGATTGTTTAACAAAGCTTGTACTTCTTAGAATTATTTTTTCCGTTAAACCACGGTCTAAGAGCATTTAATTTTGATTTAAGTAGCTCTGGAATTGTTAGAACAATTTGTTTAACTAGTACTGGAAGTTAAAATTTGTCTTTAACATTATCGGGGCGCCCTATGCTAGCTCATCGCAAATTATGGTCTACTCGCTACACTGCTACATTGTTGCCACACTGCATTTGCATCATTGCCATGTGTTGACAATAATTTATCGAAACGTCAAAAAGTTTTGTTATTGTAATATTTGACATAACTCATCATATTTTTGCGGTTATTTCCCTATCGTTTACATAGACTAAGCAAAAGCTTCACTTCTTTCCTCAGTGTGATTAAGCAAGTCGTCGTTTTTCGTCTTCCATATAACATAACCTAAAAATCTGACAACCTTGTCAGAGTGCAGTGAAAGGCACATGTTTATGATTCGCTAACAAAGTGTTCTTAATAACTTTCTTCACTAGATTTTTACTGGTGAATAGTAGCATTATCTGTACTACATTTCCGTGAACAAGAACTATTTGCAAGGTTAGTATTTTTTAGTTATTTGACATATTTTATCTTGTGTTTACCTACTTTTATTTTAATTACGTAAGTTGATTATGCAAAAAAATCAAATGAATGAAATTGTTTCATAAAGACAATGGAGAACAAAAAAGAAAGATTTTCATTGAACAGTTATATTGTTGTGCAATATGTTTGGTGAAGAATGGGGGCATTCCTTGTCTCTGTTGCTTGGGATCCAAATTCTATTAATTTATGGTGACTGGAAATTGATGAGTTACTGTTACAAAACAAAAATTGAACTAAAGCCAAATTACATTTCCTTCTACACTTGTTTTGCAAGGTGGAATAAGAGATGTTCATGTCTTTTATTCACATAAAACGTTTAAAAACTGCTTGTATTAGAAAACCAACGTTTCATTACGTAGTCGAGTGCTCAAAATAGTAATTATTAACCGGTGGATTTCCCCTGTTTCAGTTAGAAAACCCATGCAATCACGTATGCAAACTGTAAGAGTGCAAGAAAATTAAATTTATAAACTATACAAAGAAAGTTTCCAACAGGAACAACATTGGTGTAGCTAAAATTTCACATCTTTTTGGGAGGTTAAAGACAGATTTTATTGTTCACATACAACTAATAAATGTCAGTTTATTTTCTTAAGTGGCTGACCAATAAACTAATCTGTATCAATTGTTATTAGCGTTAATTGATTGATTTCAATAAAGTTAACATGATTTTACAATAGTTATAAAACTGGCTAAACTCTGAAGCTCGTTTTATAGCGATTGTTTATGGGGAATAAAACGCTCATTATGTCTCGATTTTTATTTGTATACTGTTACAAAATCAGATTATCTTCTAATTACAGCTGTTCTATAACTAACTGCACTTACTTACAATCTACATTACAATTAAGCCTACTAGCTACCATGAAATCGTGAAAAAATTAGTGGTACTACCAAAGAACAGTTTGTTGTTATTCCAAAAAAAAAAAAAAAAATAGGTGAATAAACCCTTCCTCAAATGGGTAGTTATGTGATTTCGTGGTAGTACGAACTTGGCTGGACTATTGTAAGACTAGAATGATTTTTTAGGCCATCACAGATTGAAAGACAATTCAGTTTAACTCGATAGAATTTGTTAATCAGCGAAAAAACATGCTGCCGTCTATACAGAAGGCTTTTTCAAGGGAAGTCATCAAACAAAGGCAAATCAGCTTTAATCCAATTAATGTTGATACTGATTAGGATTCTATTCTGAATTATTAGCAAAAGTAATTGATGGTACGATTTTAGTACCAATGAAATTTTCTCTTTGAAAGATAAATTTTCTCATTGAACTGTCGAGGCGAAAATAATTCGTGGTCCATTTTCTTCTTCAAAATGTGTGTGAAACTTGACTTGACAATAAATGTAAAGAATCCAAAGTAATTTCCAGGATTTAAAAAGTTTGAATTTTGGATATAAATACTCAAAATATTTTGGATACATTTTTGAAATTTTAACAGATATTTTCCGAATTTTTCTGTCTAATTCTCAAAATTAAGTTTTTTTAAACTTTTGATTGTTTTACAATTTTCCTTAGATCTTTTCACTTTTAGAAAACATTTAGAATTTTTATCTTTTTAAGTACCTAATTAGGTACTTACTATTATTTTGAAATCATCAGATTTTTTTAAATGTAGACTATTTACATATACTTATTATTTTGTATTTTAAGAATTATTTAGATAGATACTTAAAAACGTTTTTTTCTATTTTGTATTCCCAATCCCAAATTTTGAGAATTACATAGTACGTTTCCGTTTTTTTTTATGTATTAAACTCAGTTTTTTGCACAACTTTATACTAAATTGAAGAATTCATACGGTTTTTAAAATAAATAAAAAGAATTCTTCTCTACCTCCAGGTTTTTTGATACATTTAGTGTCCGCAATTTTCATTGCGACAGCAATATGTTGATTTGTTACAAAGAATTAGACAATTTTATTTTATATACGAAAAAATTATGTCACCAACATACTTTTAAAAAGGACTTGTAAGACGCTAGACTTATAAAATTTGACAAATTAAGAACAAAAAGTTTTTAGGCTCTGTGAACAAAATTTGTTGTCTCATTTAATTTATCGTATCTAAGCCATTTCTTTCTACATTTTGTGCCAACAGCACGAAGCATTCTTACTTTTACCAGCTATTCTAATTAAGGAAAAAAATCAATCAATTAGAAATCTAGGCAAAGAAATATAAGAATACATTTCATTTGATAGTTTCATTTAAAACGATTACATAAGAACTACCTACGTGGAGTTTATACATTCTCCTTAATAAAAAATATCGAACTGGTACTTATTGTGACATCTTCAAATTCATGTCAATCATTCAATTCAAACTTTGCTCTACGCAAGCAATTCATGAAACTATAAACCGAGCTAATTAACTGAATATTATTTTCTTGTACGGTTACATTCCGACAAGAAACGGTATTCTTTCTGGTGTCTGCAAAAAGTACCATAAAAAATCTTTAATTTCGTTCAATAAATTCCATTTCCTATAATCTCAGTACAAAATGAAAACATAGTAAATCCACCTTATTAATTAAATTGTGTCGCCTTTATCAACGACTACACCACTTTCAATAATAAAAAAACAATACACATGAACTGATAACACCCGAAACTGTTGCCAAATGCCAATCTACGTGCTTATCTTCAGGCTTCAAACTTATTGCACACGGTACTAAAATAATTGGTACCGTGCGCAAACATTGGAGCAAAAGTACTGTTGGTCCTTATGCTTAAGGCTGAATTTCGTTAATAGAGGTAGATTGTTGTACCGTGTGCAAAAGAATTGGGTTCGTGTGCAAAAAATAAGTTTTACAGTACATGGCGATGAAATGTAGATAATTTTACTTTCTATTACAAGCCTGAATTGTTTGACATGGTCATTTTGTCTGATCCGGTAGTTTATTCATCTTCTAGTGTTAGCATGCAGAAAAACACTCTTTACTTGGTGCTCGTAATGATAACATTAAACGAGCTAAACAAGAATTACAATATGTACTTTGTTGTTTAAAGTCGAGCGGAAACCGTCAATAGATAACAAAGGAACGTGGACGGATGTTACTTTTAGTTATCTTCCACGAAAATAGAAAATCATATCCTGAATTTATAAGCTTTTTTTTATCTATAATCATCTTTGTAACTGAGGTTACACGGTTTTCCCCTACATAGCGTGGTAGCAACAAATTTGCATATTTTTTTATGTTTTGTCCCGCCTTTTATAAGCTCTTTCTCAAGCAGTGATTTTGTCTGAGAGTTTGCTGTTTTTTTATCCGTAGAAAAAATAATTTTATTGTTCATAACAATAAACAAAAAAATTAAAACGCCAAGTGTCATTTTGTTTCTAAATTGTAAAACATTATCGACACTAGTAGACGTCAAAATATCACTACTTTACTATACTTTAGTAGAACAACAAATTTATTTGTTATTCGATGGAACAAAAGACGTTAGATTACTTATCTGTTCAGTAACCATACTCTTTTGCGGTTTTAATTATCAGAATATTGTTTTTGTTTTTTTTTTTCTAAATTATAAGGTGCACAAACAGTTGTGTTATGTAGAGTGAAATATTTAATACAAGAAATAGCTAAAGTCTCAACTAGACGTGTCAGATTTGAATTCAGCTACCAAAAATCTGGAAAACGTTTTTTTCGTGATTGGAAATGAAATTTACTTTTCAATCAGTGTAGTGAAACAAAAACTTATTATAATTCCACAGAAACTCTTACAAAAAGACCTTCACCGTGCCATTGAGTGAAAGGAACCAATTACATCACTTACATTTTTGGAAAACAGAATACTTTTAGTTTTCTGCATAATTAGGTTATATAAAATATGAAAAAAATGTCAATTCTCTAACAAAAAACTTTTTAATAACGACAATGACACTCTATCGGATGTCTATAAATATTCCTAATTAATAAGCACTTGTGTGAAGCACCTCAGCCTGTTACGTGCATGACGCAAATAATTCAGAGTTCATTCATCAGTTGCGTTATTGTTGATTTTTAATTAAATATATGGAGCCGAAAAAAATAAAAAATATTTTTTAATAACATTCACATAGAATTTTTTGTAAAAAAATGGTACTAATTATAAAAAGATGTCAGCTTTTTAAAAAGTGTTAATTAAGGCCATCGGTTACGTGTTACCTATTGTGGCCGATATACTTGTCACGGCGATGCCTTCCCCCCATGAACCGCAAATCTATCAGTAAACGATAATAATCATGAATACTTTTTATTTGAGCAACCGTGACTGGATGAATGAACGTAGACCAGTTTAGTTCCTTGCAGTCCGCGACCAAGAACGAATTCTTACCATAAGAAAGCCATCCGATTTTAAATGGGTTACTTAGGTTGGTCGATTTTACTCGTTCCGTATCTCCTCTTATTTTTGAAAGTTTCAAAATTCAAACTTTTTAAATCGGATTTATTTTTACCTAATTACACCATTATATGCGTAGGTAATATGAACCATCACGAGCATATGAACCATGATGCTCATCACGCAATGGACCATGCAGCGGTGGATCATGTAGGGATGGATCATGACCAGGGTACCACCGGAATGCCTGGTATGGATCATGGGTCTGGAGGCCACATGATGTCGATGGCTGTAAGTATATCCATTCAAAATAAGATTTTTTGAATAACGAAAAATTAAACTAAATTGATGTAATCATTAAGATGTAAAACAATTGTTTTTCTTTGTTTCGTGATATCGATTTGATTCTTTTAAATCAATAGAAATTGCTAACTGCGATCATTATTCTAACTTCTCAATGGATAATAATTCAGGATGCCTAAGTTTACTCATTTGGTATTTTATGATAAAATCAATGAATTGATAATTGATTCAAAATTTAGGTCGCGTCGCAAAATCCTGAATGAAATTGAAGAAATACGTTTCTGTATTTTCTCTTATAGTTCCACGCCGGTTTTAACGAAGTCGTACTTTTCGATCAATGGAAATTTACTACAGTAGGTGGCCTAATAGGTTCCATGATCGGAATTTTCTTCATGGCGGCCATCTACGAGGGTCTCAAGTATTACAGGTAATTTCCAGGGATGCCTTGCTGTTTAAAAAATGTATTCCTCGATTTTCAGGGAGTATTTATTTTGGAAAACATACAACGCGCTACAGTATCGTGCAGTCACTCTTCCAGAAAAAGGTGTTGTTTCCGAAGACAATCAAATAGTCCAGTAAGTTTGTAAAAAATCTGTAACTTGACAAAACTGACCGTAAAACAGTCAGCTTTCAATTTTGAGGATGGAAAAGTACTTAAATCACTCATTATTACGAATTATTTCAAAAAAAATCAGATTTTTTCATACATTTTTACTCGTTTTAGTGTGGTCGGGGAAGTTATCCATAAGCAGCCGTAAGTTATTTTACATATGCACTTCCGTAGAGTAGTTGTGCACCGCTTTAGTAATTGGAACTAATACAGAAATTATAGTTGTTATTTAATTTTGCATGTTTATTTAACACTCGTTTTGGGTATTTAAACGGAAAGAATGAAACTTTAAAGTTTTCTGGATTTCCTTTCTTTGTTGCTTGACGAATATTTGCATTCTTTTCATCTCTTTTTTTTACAGGCCAACGATGATGAGCGGCATGCATTGTTATCAGACCTGTCTTCACATGATTCAAATGGTCCTGTCGTACTTCCTTATGTTAATTTTCATGACGTACAATGTCTGGTTGTGTTTAGCAGTTGTGGTCGGTGCTGGAGTGGGATATTTCTTGTTTGGGTGGAAAAAGTCAGTTATTGTTGACGTTACAGAACATTGTCATTAATCTAAGTGGAAAACGTGTATAGAATAAGAAGGTATAAAGTATAGAGATCTATATTATGTAGCTGTTTTTCTGTAGTTTATTTGTTCCGTTAAAATGATACTTTTCGGTCCACAGTTTATTTCTACCTGTTTTTGTCGCATTATCTGACACGTATTAACACAAGATCAATTATTATAATTAACAACGAGATTTTAGCTTTAGTATTCGCTCAAATTTTAAGATTCTGTACCTTTTGTAATTATAAGTTTTTACAAGTTTGAGATTTTTATTTTAAGTCAGCGGCCATAAATGCTGCATGCCTTATTTGTATTTGTGTCTTGTGTATATTAAAATCAGTATTCTAGGCTTTTGTAAAGGTATTTTGGAAGAGTTACACTGCCAACAATACTCTTTGGAAATATCTAGACACTCATCGTGTAATACATATATTTCAAAACATGACGATACTGGGTGACTTTTTTCACTATATTGGATTTTTCTCCAGCTTGGGTTGGTATAAGAGTAATGTCTGTAGAACACAGTTCATATCAAATAATAATGGAAAGTAAATGGATGTGAAAGAGTTTGGTGTAATAAGTAAAGGGTTTGTTATTGTGAAGTTGTATGCATTGTTTTATCTTTCCACCGACAGATCAACTACACTTTTGTGTTACAAAGTCTATTTAATAAAATTTTATTTTTGAATCATATCTGTTTTTATTTCTCTGCTTATACCTGTTCGGGTGTCTGTCATCGGGGTGAATTATTGACTTGGTTCTGTTTTCCGGGTCTTTTTCTACTCTTTTCGATCTTATATTTTCTATTTTATTCTAATAATTAATTTTAATTTTTCTTTTCTATTTTAAGTTCTTATGTTCTCAGTTTTCTTTGTTGCTTTTTTCTTTTTTATTTTTCGTAACTAGTTAATTGGACATGTGGTTACAACGCTTCACTGCATATATATTTGTTCTTCAAAAAATTGAAGACTATCACGCAAGAAAGAAGAGATGTATAAATCAATAATTAGCAACCTAACAATAACGGACAAAGCCTCAGAAAAAGGTTTAGTATTATATGAGAAGCACACAGCCCCAAAAAAATCTGTTCCTATTAGTTAGTACCACGCTTGGGCTCTTCTCTTTAAATTTCACACGGATTTTTTTGGACTGCATCACTGTAAATTTATTCTTGTTTCAAAGCTGCTTAGGTCAATTTAAAAAGATGAAAATTCTTCAGGACGCCGAAGCTGACAGGGACCATCGAAAAAAAAAATTGAATAAGGGACAAATAGAACACTGAAATTGGCAATATTTAAACATTTTAATCAAACTGGGGTTACAAAATTCACAGACAAAAATTTGGAAATGAGACTGTTAATTTACACTTTGACCATATTTGTCTGTTATTTAGAGGTAATAGAACGCTGAAATTAACAATATATACTAACTCTGATTTTCTAATTTGTTGTAGGAACTCAAGCAAAAAAATCGAAACTCAATATTAGAGCCAATTGAACGTGGAAATTAACACATTTACATTACCTAATTTCATTTTCAACAAAATCTGGGCTCTTCTTGTATTTTTTTTCCAGATTTGTCTTCGATAAATTGACGTTTGTACATTAACATTTTTAATAAAATCAGGATCATGGAAACTTACAGAAAAAAATATATAAATGTTACGTATTTCCGAGATTTTACAATTTTAAAACATGAATTCGTAACAAAAGCGAATATAATGCTAAAAATAACAATACATATTTACAGATTTTAACCTCTTCTACCGTGCTATTAGGTATTCTTCTTTTTCAGTTCGGTGCGTTAGCTTCGCGTTATTGTGACTTCAGTTACTTATAAAAGGTTTTTGTGGTACTATTTCAGTCTTTCCACGATCTCTTCTCCTATCATGACCTTTTTTTTTATTTTCAGTGTACCAACTCATCTGTATAATTGTCGGAAGAAAAGTGTCTGATTTTCGTTGCATACGATAAAATTTTTTTTTTCAATTCTGACAACTTTTCATTTTATCGTTTAACATTTTTCTTTTGTAGTTTTCTTAAATTTTTGTGTTTTCGTTTGGCTAGGTTCTTGATTGCTCGTTTTTTCTATGTGTTCTATTCCGTGTTTATCCCACGTCACTTTTTGCCTTTGTCAGTTCTATCCTTATTTTGTCGTTTTAAGTTGATTAGAAGTTGTTCCAGATATTATTTATTTTTCATTTGCAGTTGTTTCTCAAAAAATGATCACCTCCAATTTCAGGCCCGTTCTGTTTTACTCAGAATAAAGTAACAAAATAAAAAATAAATAAAAACTGAATTCATTGATTAACTCTGATAATCTTTATTCCATAAAACATATACAAAAAAAAAAGAAGTAACATGATACTGCGTATGTCTGTGCTGTATGTCTAAAGATAACTCAAATTAACGTAAATGCAAAGTATGAAATCTACGGCACAGTTTTCGAACGAAAAGTAAATTGTACAAATTACGATGTCTTATGATTTTTAATGATTTCCTGGTCTCCCTCAGAAACAAAGCGTTTGCGTCCTCTGTTAGGCATTTTCTGAACAACTTTCTCAGTCAAAAATCCCTCCTTATGGCAGCGATCGACAAATCTGTCCAAAATGATGTAAGCTAACGGTACATCCATATGAATATCGGGTAAATCATCAAACACTCGAAGGAATCCTCTTTCCATTTGTTCAGGAGTGATCAGAACAGCCGCATCAAATGCTTTCAAAAGACTGCAAAGAGCCTCTTCTATGGAAGCACTGTTGGCTTCCAGAGCCATGACAATAGCCTCATACACTAATTCATGATGAAAATGAGGCACTTCCAGGTTGCGCAGACATCTACTCGCTTCTTCAATATCTCGCGAAGAGATAAACTCTTGCAGGGTTAGATTCATTTGACGTGTTAGAGCCTTCACGGGTCTTAAAGCTCCACCGACGCCCCATACGTTGTGCAATCTAAACCAAGAAAAACGTTATCGTGATTAAAAAAGAAAAAAAAACACTACTAACCTGACGAGACCGTGCTTCATGGACAATAAAATATCGGCTCTTCCTAGAGCTTCTTGGAATACTTTATCGTCGCTTTTCTCTTTGGTAATGGTAAGAAATTTAGGAGGAATACAATCGTCAGCTATAGCTCTGGCAATGAAATTGCCGAGAACAGTATGAGCATCTGGAATATCCAGAATCAAATCGTTCAAATTCGCAAGAAGACTTTGGAAAGCTTTAGTAATATCAGCCTCGGAGATCACGTGACCGAACAAGTCGGAAATCAACACCGAAGTCATCTCCCGATGGGAAGGTTTGTGATCCATTGCGATTTCTATCACTTGTTCCACTAACATGTCTCTGTAATGCTTCGGAACGACGTCCAAAAGTGCCAAAGCGGCTTCGTTAGTATCTCCATTCTCAAAGTACTCTAAAATGATTGGATCTACTTTCTTCTTTATCTCTTCGTATGAGACATCCGGAACTGC
Source organism: Cynaeus angustus (assembly GCA_030157275.1). Taxonomy (NCBI): domain Eukaryota; kingdom Metazoa; phylum Arthropoda; class Insecta; order Coleoptera; family Tenebrionidae; genus Cynaeus; species Cynaeus angustus. Next base: position 24,839,311 of record CM058061.1, on the reverse strand, counting down.
AAAACGGCATTTTTACACTAAAGAAAGTACAATTAAACAAATGGGGCGCTTTTCCTAGAGATTCCATGCCAATACACGCTTACTACTGTACATACCTATAGCTTTCAGCTCGATATCTCCATTATTCAAATTCTCATTATCGAAGTTGGGATCGTCCACATCCTCGTAAGTCTCCAATAATTCCGATCCAGGCAGACCCCATACACCCTTTCCGCCGGCACCACCTTTCTTTGGAAGACCACGACCGTAACCATTCCTAGACCGACGACTATTTTTCCACGATCTCGGACCGTGGACAAAACCAGAAGCCACAACAGCTTCCTTACTTAGTTGTCGATGTATCTTCTTCGCTTTTCTTGGTTTAGAGCCAGAACTGTCGCCACTTGCAGCAGAATCCTTAGTGGAGAGCTCTTCGTCAACTACTTTGTCGATGTCAATATCGCCATCGATGTCAATGTCGACATGGCCTTTTTCCACAGCCATTCTGAAGCAAATAAAAGAGAAAACTGTTCGGTGCTCAAATTGGTCCGACTCGAGGTTTGTTCCTGAAACAAAAATCTAGTTAAATTTAAAGAAAAATGGAAAATTGCCAATTAAGAAAAAAACAAACTGTTTAACAAGGTAAACATGGCGGACCTTGAACTCAATTTGATTTGATTCCCGTCGATGTTCTGTTATTACCATTGGTAAGTTAACGAAGACTGGAGCGAATGAGGTACGTTTCATGTGGATATGAACGACCAGATGTGAGTTGCTCCGAAAACAAGCAACGATGTTTTTTATTCTTGTTTCATCATTATTTGAGTGCGGATGACTTGATCTGACTTTGTTTAAGTTTATCAAGTTGGCGAAACACGTCTTAAATAATTATTGTTTCCAGACCAGTGGTCTAAACAGTAACTATTAAAGCGTATAAAAAACTTTTTTTGTATATGCATGTATGTAAAATACGAATAATTTTCATCTATTCAAAAGTTGGATAAAATAGCAAACAGCAGTTATCCAGAGACTAAAAGTGCATGCACACGAGGCGGATATAATTTTTTTCGTATTTTTTCTGCTTATTAAAGTGCTCACTCAAAAAAGGATATACAGTTAAATAGATAACTTAATTAGCAGATACTATATGCATAATAAAAAAAAAAATAGCGAACATAAATTAATACCAAGGTTATGACGGTGTTAATTTTTTAACGAATGATTTATGCGAATATCAGTACAATAAATTCGTTATATTTGTACCTCTTTGTTATTTTTAGAAGAGGGTTGGTAGAGCTACCTAACCGTAATGTCCGCTAAAAATGCACAAACGCTCTTTCCGATTCTATTTCCAAGAGTCTATATAAAACTTGCTAAAATTTTTGTATTTAAAAACAATGAAAAAGTTTCATATTACCATAGATAAACGCCACTACTTTTCAAGAAGAATTTCAAACGCAACCGACATAAAAATATGTTCTAAATTCTACACTAAAAGACGCTGCCCGTACTGTCATTAAAATAAAGGTATTCCATACTTTTCATAATGAATGATAAAGTTGGAATTTTTTAAGATTGGCGAAAAATATGCCAACTAACGATTTTTATAAAACGTGTGATAAGCAGAGTTTAAACTGTTCGTAATATTTCAGGAAAGTGTTAATCCTTCATTTAAAATCAGATTTTCTTTAGAAATAAGGTTGTTTTCAACATCAGTATTACAATTTTAAATTTCGTGCCCCAATTTTATAGTTAAAAAATTAAATAACAAGTTATCTTTGAATTAACGTCAAACTTACTCAAATGTAACCGTTGTCATTTGTAGATGACGATTTTATAAAATTTACACATATACATATACTTTTCATACTACATATATATTTCACACTTCAAGATTTGCGTCAGTGCCGTTTTTAAATGTAAATACGAAAACTTACAGAATAATTCACATTTAAATTTATGACATGTCCATTGTTATTTTGAATAAAATTGAAATTCAAAGATAGATGTCCATCAAAATGATGCTAACGCATAGTTGACATATAAGAAGTGACAACAAGATGACGACCAAAAGTTATTATCCGAACTGTATCAGATTAAATTTTTTGGGTATTAATTTTCTGACCGGCAGTTAAATTTATTGAGCAGCAATATATATATATATATATATATATATATATATATTGGCATATTATATATATATATATATATATATATTGGCATATTATATATATATATATATATATATATATAATAGAAAAATTGTCTAGAAAATTTGATGTAACATATTAATAAAAAAAAGTAAAATAAATAAAAAATGAAGTTGTATTTTATTTAAACAAAACTGACATCTTGAGAACTATCATTAAAATTATAAAAGAACATGCATTACAGAAATCTTCCAAAACCGGTAAATTCAAGTATGATAAACATTTATCAAAATGTTACTAACGACTGGTTTATACCGTGTGATTCTTTTGCGTTAGCTACTGATTTAAACATTTATGTTGGCATGCCTGTTTCTCATATTAAAATTTGACAAATCACTGACCAGCTGTTGGTTTAATTCACTTGTTCTTCATCTCCTTTGTTCTCATTGGTTGAAATCGTTACTTGTTTTCTATATCGTTTGCATTTAACATTAATTAAACGTTTTTTGGTGTGAATTATCTAATTTTGAACTGAATGCCACGAACAATGAAGATAACAACACATTTTTCTGTATGATTCACAAATAAATCTTCCATTGCTGTTTTATGGCATCTGAATGTAAACTTGTGAACGGGGCTTCACGCTATCACACCTCCGTGTCCTACAAGGTCATACGTGTTTAATGTGTTGCCTATACTTATAGTTCAAGATAATATCAAAACTCTCAATCCTTACATCCCAACAATAAACTCAATAACAAAAAATGCGAATGGCAGCTCAGAATATCGACATAAAACCGTATCTCTTTATCAAACATTAATTAGAATTCCAACAAAACGAAACGCATTTCCTAGTGAAACGAGCAACTGATAACAAAATTTACGGCGACAAAGAAGTCCCATGCGGTTTCGTACAGTTATTGAATAATTCACAATTAATTGATATTACGAAATCACCACGTGAGACAAAAGGAGGCCACATTACCTCATCTCAGTGACGAAAAAACCCAATTTGAGAAATAACCGATCGAAACATTTAATAGATATTCTAGAAGGAGCCAACCACGGAAACCAGAAGGTAAACAAAAACAAACCAGCTGGGTTTGGGTGGGTGCACGATTCTTAAATATAGCAGCAAATTGATTTAAACCAGAAATATAACACTTACTGTGAATAACTGTTGAACTTTTATCTCACACGAATTTAAATCCGCGTTGAAAAACCACAAAATTCGACGAGTTTTTAAGAAAACCGTTTTTGCGCAACACGCCAGTACAGGACAGCCATAAACAATATAGATCGGAGAAAAGTTTAGGCACGTCGGTGGAATGTACCGGCACTCTTTCTCTTTTTAACTTGTGGGGATAGTTGCGAGGCGAAATGAAAGTGAAATAGATGGAACAACATAACCTGTCGTTACGAGGATACGGTGGAAAACATTTGTAAATAGAATGCGTATTGTACACCCAACACTCAATGTACTGTAACGAACGCAGAATCGGTGGAATATTCTATGGAAAAATTAAAAAAAATACTGTTTTTAATGATGCTTGTTGGATAAATAAGTACACTATAAATTATTCCAGGCTTGAATTGGTTTTGTAAGTGCTTTCGTGGTGTAAAATTGTTTTAAAAACAACTCTGGCATAATATTTTTACTTATAATTTTTTTTAAAGTTACAGAGAAATTTATTGCCACAACAACAGAAATGTTGCACCTACTTGTTACCCAAAAATCGAAGTTGTCGTTGTTTCATGGCTAGGTAGATGAGTAAATATACTAAATTGGCCTCGTATCTATCTTTTTGATGAACAATACAACATTTAGTTTGTGGAAGACCATTTCTCAACACCCTGTATATTTTCACTACTCTATTCTATAATTAAGGTTCCAGTCTAATTCGTTATTTTGTTGCACATTTTTCAAATGTTTAGATTAAATAAAATTTTATTCAATTATATCAAAAGTTTCAAGATTAAAGGAAATATAATTCGATTTGTACATTTTTTTGACAATTTTCAGCCATTATATAGACGTTCACATAAGTTTCCGACCCTGCTGACGACCTTTAAATGCAACCTGTAATACGTTATTGATTCATAAACATTAAGAAATGTAAATTTTTATATTGTTTGGGCATCCTTAAAAAAATAACTGACGTCATTAAATATTTGACATCGACAAATTTATTTTAGTAAAGAGACATATAAAAAGGTTCATAATACACTAAAACTAAACCAACGATGCCACTGTTGCCATGCCCTTTCGTTTTGATACATCAAAAATATTTCGAAACTTTACAAAGAACATTTGTCAACTGATTGTCATTAATGTCAGGGGTATACTAAATACAAGTCACTAAAGGTATCAAGTGGCTTATGAAAATTGTATGTTGTGCTTGCTTGTATTTAAAGTTTGTCAGCCTGTACACACAGATATTCTAAGTAGGATTACTTAGTAAATATCAACAAAAAGTCTAAAAATAAAAAATTCTAATCCAAAACTATTTTTGGACCAGAATTAATCAATAAATCAGCTTATAAAATTTTTATTATAAATGTTACGTAAAAAAACATATGTAGGTATATATCTTAATGTACAGTTTTATGGAACACATCCACCTCTTTTATTACTAACCTTTTCTTATAACATTAATAACAAAAAAATTATAAGTTAATCTATTTATAAACTTAAACACTTTCTAGTTCAAGAATCTGATTTTTTTATTCGCAGATTTTTCTCTAGATTATACTAAGGAATGTGAAATTTGCAGGAAAATAGTTAATTTTGGGTTCTTTTACGGGCAATCAAACAAAATTTTATAAGCAATTCATGCACAAACAGACTTTATGTGCTCGCCATAAATTCTCATTACTATACTTATACACGAATACCTTTGATGTTTTGTCGAATAGTTATAAACTAGGAGGAAACGTTGTGAAGAACCAAAAATAGAAAATAACAAAAGAACAAGAACCGTATAGTGATTAACAAGTATCAAGATAGCTACGAGAAAATAAAGTAGCTAAAAAAACTTAATTAAATATAAAAAATGTAAAAGGATATTTGGAACTTAAAAAAAGCGAAAGATATCCAGATTTTAACAAAAATATTTCAGACGCTAGAGTCATTGAGTCAGTATTTTTTAACAAATGTAAGTTACTTTGTTTATAAAAAAAATAAGAAAATTTTTAATAATACACCTTAGAAATTTTACTTTGAACATCAATTCGAATTCGAAATTCGCGCTATTAGTATCTAATAGTTATTTTTCTTTGACCTTGGGATATTTTGTTTTAGCAGGCGTACCAATGAAAGCGCTCACCTCATTGGCCGAGATTCAAATGTGAAATTCAACCTTTCTTCAATCTGGAATTGAGAAGTGTCACAAAAACGGTTATGAGTTTATTGTTAAAAAAAATATATAAAAAGCAATGTTTTAATGTATTAATTATTATTTATTGTACGACCAAAGTAAGTAATTTAATGTGTTTTCAACAAAATATTTGAATATTTGTTGATATTATATTATAATTTAAGTTTTATTACAGGTTAGTGTCATCAAAACAAGAAATGGAAAATATTAGAGTGCTTTTTGTAATTCCGGAAGGTTGCACCGACGAAACTGAAGCATCAGATATTATGCGACAAGCCTATGAAGTAATTATTTTTTTTTTATTATCAAATTTTCATTCTGAATCTTTTTCTTAGTCTTGTAGACAAAATGTGATAAATGTATCATGGATTGAAGAAAGAAATTTTAGTACAATTGATTTTTCTAAAACAGATTTTGTGATATTTCAAGATTTCAAAGGGAAAAATTTTGAATCCCTGAAAGAGAGCAAGTGTGCGTAAGTATTTTTTATATTGAACATACAATGTGAATCACTATTTTGCAGCAGAATTTTAGGTCCTTGGTGTGTTTTGGTGTGTCTTATGAAAGGACTCCCAATTCCTAATTTCACATGGCCCATTTACAATATAGCTATGTTAAATTGTGTTGTCTCATGTTCCTCAGTTGGAAAAGCAAAAAAACTACAAATTATAGAAAAAGTCCAGTTAATGGGTGGTTGCTATACTGATAATCTCATGTCAAAGAGCACACATCTAATTACAGAAAGTGTTAAATCAGAGAAATATTTAGTAAGTGTTGTTGGTAGAATTAGAAAAACCATACCAAATTGTACTTTGTAGCTAGCAGCAGAAACTGGCTTAAAAATATTTGTATCAAAATGGTTAGATGCGGTCTGGGACGCCAGTCAGACTGAAAATATTCACTGTGATGATCAACAATTCGATAAGTTTAAGTGTCCCCCTTTCCACAATCTGACAATTTCTTCTACTGGCCTACCAAACATAGCAATGAGGACAGAGATTGCTCAGACTGTGGCTAAACATGGAGGTGTTTTTACTGCAAATTTAGCTGTCTCAACCACTGATGTCTTAGTAGTTTATGGAGAAAGGTACATCCTCATATAGCCACTGCTTACTAAATAATCACAAATTTCAGTGGAATCTTGAGCAAGAAGTACAAAGCTGCTAGAACCAATGAAAACATTTTCTGCGTCACCATGGACTGGATTCATGACAGTATATCAAGTGGCTATGCTTTGCCTCATAATTTATACACAGTGAATAAAAAATTAACATCAACTCCCACTAAGGAAAATACAACAGGGCCTAATTTTTCTATACTTAGTGCTATAGGAGATGTGACTTCAAGAGCACCAACTGTGTTTGAAGAAACAGTGTTGCCTAAAAAGTTACAAGCAACTAATCTTTTTCTTGGTAGAGTATCCCCCACTAAAAGAAAAGGTATTATCTAAAAAGTTATCAAAAACATTTACAGTTTTAGTTTGTAGGATCAACTGATCTCAGTACGTTAATAGACGGTCTAGATGTCAAGAAAGCCAAGAAAGCGGGACAATACTTGGATGGTTGTAGTGTAAGTTAGCCTTTATGGTTTTTAACAATTGGCTACGTTATTATAAAAATTATAGGTGTATTTGGCTGGATTCAAACCAGACCAACGAGAAAAGCTTTCGAAAATTCTAAATCTAAGCGGAGCAACGCGATACGATGACATCTCAGATCGTCTCACTCACATCATCATCGGCGACTCGACCTGTCCAGAAGCCAAGATAATAAAATCAAAAAATTATTCCGTGTCCATGGTCTCCATTCACTGGTTGTTAGAAAGTATGGAACAACAAAAAATTGCTGATGAAGAAAATTACTTGATTAATTTACACGACTTTGACAAAGACGAGTTTAGCTCTCCCTTAGGGAAAAAAGTATGTTTTACTGTGATTTAATTATTTATTTAGGGCTGGTTTTAGGGGCTTAGTTTGTTAAGGACCAATAAAACGTTGACTTCTAACGAAAGTGTAAAACCTAGTCCAACGCGAGACTGTCGGGACCTGGAAGCTGAGGATGAGCTACTGCAGCAGTATCGCTCATCGCAGTCACGAAATGAGGATTCAGATACTTTAGCACAGCTGTTGAAGGAGCATAGTTTTAATTCTAAACCTAACGCCACGGAAGGTACTTCCAAACTTACAACCGATGCGTCTAGCGAATCATCTCAAAGTACCCAGAATGATAGAACCAGCCAAGATACTAACATATTTTATTCCAAGAAGTTCGTACTCTTTAATTTCTCATTAGAGGAGTCCCAGTACATCAAAGAACAAATCGAAAGCGTCCTGGGGACGGTCATGCCAAAAACATACAAAGGAATCCCAGATTACGTGGTTGCACCACCATTCGTAACAACTGCAGTTCAAGTTTCCGCACTTGAAGTCATCAACTCTTATTGGATTAGCGAGTCCATTCAAGAATGTGAAGAACTCGCAATCGCTTACTACCATCGACCTCTAGTTATTAGTGGTACTAAGCCTTTAGAAGATTGCGTTGTCACCATTAGTGGATACACGACTTATGAAAGAAATTTTTTGAGAGAGCTGATTGAGGCTTTGGGAGGCATTTCGCAAGAACAGTTTGCACGTGTTTTATGCGTGGAAAAGAACGTTAAAGCGTCGACACATTTGGTGAGCTTGGAAGCCAGTGGGAAAAAATATATGGCCGCTTTGAAATGGGGCTTACCAGTTGTTACAAAAGAATGGCTTTTTGAATGTGCGAAATCGGGAAGACTTGTGGCCGAAGAGCAGTTTCTCATGGGTGATTCTAAAGGTAAGAAATTGGATTGTTGTACTTTTCATTATTGAAATGTTTTTAAGCTCCTGTAAGAAAAACCAGCGAGAATTGTAGCAACATTTTAAAAACTAACAACACTCCCAATCTGAAACTGACACCTTCCAGTACAAAATCATCTAGAAAAAAATCTACGTCGAGCTCTCAGATTCCACCACTTGATGTTAGCAGAAACGGTAATCGCATATTTGTTGTGTCTATAAACGTAACTCAAATTTTTAGAACCAACCCCTGTGAGTCAGCGATTGGTGGACGTTAGAAATGGTAAACGCATCATTTGTACAAACCAATTTTCATGACTTTTTGTAGAAAAAACTCCAGTAAATCAGCGATTATTTGAAGGGCTCGCCGAAACCCCATGTACCCAAGTCACACCGATTAATAAACTCATGGAAGAAGTTAGAAAAACGAATCTTCTGGGAACCCCTCAAACACCACCAATGCCGAAAACTTGGTACGATGTAGAAACTCCAGAAAGTCCATTCGGTGCTTTTATTCGTCCTCATTTATCACCCAAGTCAAAGAAGGAATTAATGCGATATATAAATGGTCTTCCGGATTTCGTTCCCCCGAAAGAGAGAAGGAAATCGACGGTAGGTTGCTTCTATGTAAAATCGTGATGATTTTTTGGCGTAGCCTTTATCAGAAGTGAAGCGAAGGTGTTGGGCGAGGCTCCTAGGAACGCAGGAAAGCCCAAGTCATTTTCCGAAAAATGCAACCGAATCATCGAATCAGTCGATACATACCACCGATACTGAAGGTCAAAACGACGGAAATGTGGAAATGGAGCAAGGACAAGCTGAGGATGTAAACACACAGGTGATTTGGACATAGTTGTTGCTCTCGAATAAATCGTTTTAAACAGGGAACCGATCAAAACACTTTTATTAATACCAAGCTTAAACAAATCGAAGATATGGTTTCCGCTTTTAGTGAAAGTCGGAGGAATAGCAGAACCTTCCAAAATAACGTTCCTACAGAAGGTAAAGTTTGCAATAATTTTTGGGGTTACTTTATTAAATTTTTTCAAGTGGGGAGGTCCACAATGAAGGAGTCTCAACCGTTTACAGTCGGCTGGGATTACGAAGACGATTTTACAACAGAGGTACGTCGCAATAAATCTGTACCTGTCTAGATTAAAAATGTGTTCCAGCTGCAACAGGCACGAATATTCATCATTTCCGGCGTTGAAAACGAGCAACGTCAAGAGTTTGTCAGCAAAATCGAAAACTTAGGAGGTCAAGTTTCAGAACTAAATTCCTATGACCCTCAATGCACGCACTTAATATGTCCCAAACCTGCAAGAAATGAGAAAACTTTGGCTTGTATGGCCTCTGGTAAATGGATTCTTCATATTTCTTACATCGATAAGTGTGTAGCAGCCGGAAAGTTTTTGCCAGTAAGTTACCTTTTATCGACGAGTAAGTTACTCTTTCAATTCATGGTGCACCGAAAATTTACTCTGAATTAGTCCACCTAGCCCAATTTAAGCGGTTTAACCACCTAGTCCGATTTATTCACATAGTCCTTGGTTAATTTGAGCTAGTTCGTTTAGTCCCTAGAACTAGAAGAAAGAAAAAGAGTGAAAGAGAAATGCAGTAGGTAATCTGTATTCTTTAGGCCTTTAGGTCTGCAAAGTTAATTCTAATAATTAAATTAGTTCGTTTTATCCACCGAATCCTACTCAATCCGACCTAGTCAAGCTTACCAAATCTACCATTGATCCATGGCACACTTCACCGAAAAGTGTTAAACTAATAAGTATAATCCTAGGAAGAAGACTTCGAGTTTGGAAATCCAAAAGCAAAAGAAAACATCAAGATAACGTTCGACAAAGAAAACGACTCTAAAATACAGTCAGTTCATTGGTGGCGTAAAGAAGTTTGCAGAAGAGGATACGGAGCCTTTAACGATATGCGCGCCATTGTTGTGGCCCAAAAGAGAGATCCTATAGTTAGAGTAATTGAAGCTGGAGGAGGTCAAGTTGTGGAAGCAACGTAAGTTTTCTTTTTGTTAACCCACCGAATTATTTCTTTTTTTTTTTTTAGACCGCCTTTTAATGAAAACGTACATGCTACTCATTGTCTTTTGGAAGCTAGAAGTGTTCCTGATTTTAGTCTGTATAATCCTCTAGCACAACAAGGAATTCTTTGTATTAACACGCTGTACATTAGCGATTTTTTGTATAGAACCAACAAGGATATCAAGGATGCGATTTTACCGCATTTTTCAAAGTTTTATTCATGATGGGTTAGTAATTTGTAACTGTTTTTATTAAGATTTTTCCTAACTTACCGTCTTTAATTTTATTACCTCGAGCTTATTTTGTTAAACAAATACCGAAAAGTGTTTCTGTGCTAACGGAGCAATATTTACCCGGCGCATCCACCATTTTCAGCGGTTAAAAAAAAGGGATTGAGCTTGAAATCACTTCTCCGAGTCAAATTTTAACGAGAAAATGCTCGCTGACGTTCAAAACAACAGAAAAAAACAGGCCTTTACTAATACTGTATATTTAGATAGAAATCTGATAAATTTACAATAAAAATATAGACAGCGAATGTGCAACATATATGAAGAATAGTTAAACAGTAATAGAGAAGTACACTTTAGGCGTCAGATGTATTTAGTCCCTTTAAAAAACTGAGCTATACACATATACTCTGTAATCTTACTCTAAAGTGAATAAATAAACAATAAATAGCAATACAAGGTCAACTTGTACACGAGTGCGTTAATTGACATAGTCTTCTGTGATGTACACTCAGTAAAAAGTATGAATATATCGTAATAAATCGTAATGTAACCTTGAAATTTTTGTAAGATTTATAATAAACCCATTTTATTGCTCGTCAAACAGGTAAACATTTATACAACAACTTTATCGGATCAGTATTAAGGGGCCCCCATTCACCTCCAATCTTTCACTCGAAGAAGTCCTCCATTTCGTAAACCCAAATAGTTTTGTTACCCTGATGGAGCCAAGGATTTGATTTTACAATGTTTAATAACGCAAAATGCAGAATAGAATTCTTGTAATATTACATATATAAACGACACACTTCACACAACATTCAGAAACAACTTTTGTGATGGCCACAAATCCCATTTATTTGGTGTACTTGTCTTTGGTAAAAATTAGTGAAATTTGAGTTATCACACAAATTACAAAACGTAAGTGAAGCAAAATTAACGGCCATTTACACGGACATTAATTAAAATTAAGCAATTCGTGAGAAGCAGTGGAAGTTGCTTAATGTTAAGAAAGCTCGTTGCAATTGGCCGCAAGTGTAATACAGATATAAGATATATTTGATATAAACATTTTTGATTTGGTGTTACCATGTGAAGACTTCTAGTAACTAAAGTAAAAAGTAACAGAACGTGCTTCAAGTTTAGTATTATGGTCACGACAATTATGTCACACATTTACACTACTATCGATATTCTGACATTTCACAGAAATGTAAATTTGGCCCCAAAATGCACCTTACAGGAGATCAGCGACTAGACTACCACAGAAAATACATTTAGGCTGTACACTCAACTTAGCTTGAATTTTCTATTACACAAAACACACTGATTGTCTTTTAATTTCCAATATTCATGCAAGTACATCATTTTATAACAAGTTTGATGAAATGATCAGAGATATTGTAAGTGAATATGTTTCTTTTCATGCTGGAAAATTGGAGGGAATTTTAAAGGTATAGAGTCAACAAGTCTAGCTAATTTCACAACCATCATGTAATAAAAGGTTTATCAAAGTTGTTAAAACATTTTTTTCTTGACCGCTGTAAACCTCTCCATATAAACATCATATCCAGGAATATCAGTCAGTTGTTTTAATTCAAATAAGTTGCCATCAACCGCTAAATTTGAGATTTTTGAATCTGTTAAGATTTTGGAATGTATGGCTGAAAGTTGTAGACAATTTTCTTCTAAGCGTAGGGTTTTTAATCTCGGGCAATTGGCAATTTGAGATGAAATATCCGAAATTTGGTTCTGATTCAGATTAAGTTCAATTACATTCAACCCAGACACTTCAGCTGGCACAGTAGTAATTTCATTTTTTGACAAATCTAAAATATCTAAATGCTTTAACCCACAAAACATCAACGGTATTTCCTTCAAATGATTCTCGCACAAATAAACCTGTTTCAAGTTGATCAAATTTGATAATGTCCTTGGTATGGTTGTAAGATTATTATGACAAAAGTTCAGTGTTTCAAGTTTTGTGAGTGCCCCAATACAGTCAGGAATCTTTGTAAGTTTGTTTTTATTAAAATTGAGATGTTTTAGTTGCAAAAATCTACTGATTTCGTTCGGTAGTACCACGAATTTGTTGTCTGATAAATCCAACGTTCTTAGATTGCCTTCAAGTTGCTTAAACTCAGGAGGAAATCCATTGAGGTGTCCTGGTGATAATTTCAAAACACCTGTCTTCTGAGCTGTTAACACGTGCTGTTTTAGGCCTGAATTACCCATTGTCTACAAAATTTTCGTGATCTAATCATCTGATAACTGATACGACGTATTTTGTAACCGATCTTACCTGAAATTTGGGTGAAGAATGTGGTGGATTAAAAAAGGAAAACGAAATGCATGAACATAACTTAAAATGGACTACACAAATTATAATATCTATACATTCTCTACGTGAATAAAATTAATAATTCGTTGAATTGATCGTTTTTGACAAACGGAGTTTTGACACCTACACAAAAGTCAACGGGGGAGGGGATACGTATACGCGTTGCTGTGACGTCACTAAGATGTAATTTTTAAGTCTTGATTTTATGGCTACTTACATGAAATATTGTAATATTTCATCGATCACTATATGCAGTGAGCCCTAAAAGCAAAATATTTCAAATGGCACGAGAATTCGGAAAATCCAGTGGTTTTCAAACGCTGGTTGCTGTCATGTGGGGTTGCCTATTTTACTGACCAAACAAAGAATATTGCATTACTTTTAACTTTATGGTTTCAAATTTCAGATTCGGTCACAAGTTAGACAAACTTTTAAAAACTGATAAATCGATACTTCTTGCTTGGCAATGAGTACAGTAGCCGACAATAAATTTTGGTCATTTCAAAAAGTGACAGAATTGTCAGAAATTTTCCCTGTTTAATAAGGGCGAAAATTCGTGTGATCCTACAGTGATGTAGTAATTTGCCTATTTCTGGACCGCACGTCCTAATAAACTTGTCAAAGAATTGTAATAACAGAAATTAGTATTTAGGTTAGGAGTAGTTCATAATGGAGTAATTTTCAGTGTCAAAATATGTCATTGACGACCAAAATTTATTGCCGGCCAATGTACTACTAGAAAAATAATGACATTTACCATCATTTTACCCTTATTTTGAGGGTAAAAGTTAAAATGATAATTTTTCTGTTACTACTTACTACCAATTTGGTAACAAAATCTAAAATTTGAAACGTTAGATTTATTTATCTTTGAAGTATTGCAGTAGTGTTTGTTTAGTCAGTAAAATAAATTTTCCTCTGTCATATTAATTCAAGTTTGTGGCTTTTAGGGGAATTAAAATGACCTGAAAGTCAATCCATATTACCAAAAAAAAAATTACGTTGGTAAAATCAAAAATATAATTTTTAGATAGTTTGACAGCCACTGACGTTTATACCCAGGTCAACAGGTGTGCCGCGCTTACGGATTACTCTGTTGATTGTCAATTTTCAAGAAAACAACAATAATTGAAAATGTTCAATATTATCAAATTTGAACGAATTAGATTCAACTGTTTCTGATAAACCGTACCAAAACTAGTTTTAATAACTCCTACTTTAGTAAGTGTGTTATCGATTGTCAGTTCGTGACAGTTGACGTTCTAGATGGCGTTACGTGCACCACTGTAAACCTGTAGCTATACGAACCCATAATTTGCGATCATCGTCCTTATTGGTCTTTAGGGAAGGGGGCCTCACCAAATGGTTTTCTCGGCGCGGATTTTCAAATCATTTTAAATTATCTACGAAATTGCAAATGAAATGGAATTCAAAATATGCAAATATTATAAAATAAGTTTTAAATCAGCTTCTGTATTCCACCTAACATTAAAACTCCATTTATTTTGAACTTGAGGTCTAATGTCAAACTTCCAAATATTGTGACAGAATTTGACAGAAAGTATATATTAAATTGTACCGCCTGGGGATATTTTTACGATTGGCATCTATTTTGTTGACAATCGAATAATCTAAGATTTGTATTTTTTTTAAACCAAATTTTCCAAAACCTCTCAAACCAGACAACTATATCAATAAATTTTGTACGTGTCCGGATATAATATTTCACAAATAATAAAACTTAATTAAAACTTACACATTTTTAAGTTTCTCTGTAATATCTAATTTATATAAATTATTGGTTATAAAACCTAGAAACAAATTTGTTATTACTCCTTGGTACGTGCATTTAAATTCTAAAATGTCCCTAAAAAGTTCCAGCAACTGCAGTTTTCAAAATCCCTAGTATTTAAAAAAGCCCCACCCCGTGAATTTCACGTCCACAATATGGTGATCAAGGCCGCCTAATGTTTTCTTATGGAAGGTTGTACGCCGTGTCGCAGGCGTGCGTGCACCGTCTACCTTTAAGTATATTTGGATCTAATCCAATTTCATTAAAATTAAATAAAAAGTTTATCAATAAATAAACAGGAAAATGTGAAAATGCGAAATGGTGTTCTCGTTAAGTTCTTTGGTGTAAGGTGTTTATAAATATGACATCAACATCGGCATCAACACCAAAAAGTATAAAACATGTATCGGGTAAGTTTTATTGTTAATTATACAATTTTGGGTAAACTGAACGATATTTGTTGTTATTTTTGATCAAATAAGGCGAATTTATATGATTTCGTAGTAAACATTAGTGTACATTAAAGGGACTTGTCGTCAATGACCTTTTGATATTATAATAAATCGCCTTGTCCGAATGTTTTTTCTTTAAAATTCCACTAAACACCACAAGAAGTTGTGTATTTTTGGTTGCCAGATTCATTTCAATATTAACAGTACAAATTGGGGTGTTTCATGTTTTAAGGGCACCCTTGTGCGGTAAGAAAGTATTGTTTTAAACCTCGGTGTGGAAATAGAATTATTGATTATATTTTTTTCTATTGGTTATCGTCCAATCGATTAATTCGTTATCAAGATTACTTGAGATATAAAAACGACCTTTAGATATCTCAATTTTGGTTTAATTTTAATTTTAGTACTCCAGTTCAAAGGGCAAGCGAGTTCAGCTGTTAAGAAAATGAAGACTAAAAACCCACTGAAATTCCTAATAAATATGGGAAAATATTATGAAGATTTTTATTATGAAATATTTTATTATGAAAACAACACCCTCACAGAACTAAAATTAACGTGTTTTTACTTTGTTTAAGTAATTACATTATCTCCAACAGAGTGCGATTTCAGAGGTCATAAATTTATTCAATAAGTGTTGAATCTGACTTCAGCTCCTACTTAGCGTCTTAGTCATCATATAAAATAGAAATTGATTCAAGAAGAGAAACAATCTACTTTGCAAAATTTTTCTCGAAACACCCAGTAAAAATGATTGAAATTGTACTTACTTGCTTAGATTTTCTCAACAATCATGCACTTTTATTCGGTGCCCTTATTTTCGTTTACACACTTTAGAAATAGCTTGTCTTGGCGTTCATCACACTTTGCAGCATTTTTCGGAGTTATTAGGATGACAACTGGCACTGACATTGACAAGGACGAATTCTTTATTAAATTTAAATTATGGACAAATTAGTTATTTGGTGGCTGCATGCTCAACAACAGTTCTAAATTTTTGAACTCTTTCGTAGAGAAGTTTAAGATTCGATTGGAATCAATTGAACGCAAAAGTTACAAATTTGCTAAGCATTGTAGTTCTTGTTCGTAACAAACCGAGAAAAAGCTAATTTTCGAGGTCTGTTTAAAAGCACTTAGTGGTCTTGTATAATACATTATTCTTCAATATTATTTTAAAAAATTGATAAACCTCAGAAAATTATCGTTCACTACAAACAAGAAAACATTTTGACAATTTTTTTTCGTCGATGTCTAAACCGTGCACTTAGGAACGACTCCAGTGTATATTATTTTATTTTTAGTTCACTTTACGGGACCAGGTCTGTCGCCACAGAGGGGCCAATTCCTAAAATTACAGGAAAAAATTCCATAGGGAGGGTTCCTCGTCTTGAGTTCTCTTCGATATTGTTACCTCGTTCCTTGGAAAGAATTCCCATGAGAATTTCAAATTTAGTTTTTAGGGGAACTTTTCCTGTAAAAATTTTTCTCCATGAATTCAAGAATTGATTTCAGAAATGACCTGAATTGACAGTAATTACCACGGTACCACTTTTGTAAAAAATCTCATGTTTATAAAAGTGCTGCCCATTATCCTTCTTTTAATTTGCTTGTAAATCTAAAATTAAAGACTTAAAAAAATATTTTTCTCACATTGTACTACACCGTTCGTTGTACCTTGGAGGACGTGCGTCACATTCCGGACAGCCTGTATCTTAAAAAAACAACCTAAATTAACAGTGCGAGGATCCTTGGTTACAATATTTATCATATTACAGCCTAAGCCGCTAAAGACCATTTTATCGGTTTAAGTCACTAAAAATTTCTGTCCGTTCTATAATAACAGTCCGTTAAGGTTCGAATTTTTTTACGGCCTTTCGAAGATCATCATTGAGCACGAGAAGTCACTTTTTCGCACGTAAAAGTAAGCACTTTGCACGGTAATTTATTCAAAGTATTATCGATTTGCATAACGATCATAAATTACCATTAAGCTTCATTTAACAAGTAGTTTTCTAGAATTAACGCGATTATACGTTTTTCCATTGTACAGAAATTCATAACTTTGCGCTCTTATTTCGCAAACAGATGTTTTCATTTCGCCACCAAATTTGTAACCACATGCTTCTTACGAAAGTGGGAAAATTTAAGAAAGAAATTTAAGAAAATTTAAACACCTTAAACTTTAGGTGATTATAACAATTTCTGGAAGATTTCAGTGTTTTTGTGTATTGGCCATTATCTTTAAAAAAATTAGTAAAAATAAATATGTACAGTTTTGGCGCGTGTACCTGCAACAGTTGGATTTCCTGTGAGAACGATTAGAACGAGTAATGGGTTTTTTTAGTGTTAAATAGATAGCATTAATCTAATTTGATAAAGTTTACATTGTAAAAAAGGGAATTTATGAGAACAGCAAAATTAAGAATGTTTGCGCTCTCTCTTATTTATAATCGTTCGTTTATTTATTTAAAATGTTCGTTATACTGTGTGTCTACAAATCTGTCAGTGAACACTCGTTCACTTTTGCTATTGTACTTTTTGATTCAAATTGCTGAATTCAAATTAAAAAAAAAAGAGTAGAATTCCGCGACTCAATTTGTGTCTAATTGCCATCAAAAATTACTCTCATGATAATCTAAAAATAATCTGTAGGCTGGACACCGGCCAGAACATGGCACCATGTTCAACGAAGTTCAAACTCTACCTTCAATTCAATTGTCTGGAACGTGAATTCTTCTTTATCTAAGATTCGGAATTCTATTTTTATGAGCCGATACAAGTAATGTATTCAACGTAATTGCATTTACCTACATTCAATTTAATTATCCATTTTATCCGAATTGTTTCGATGTTGGGCGAAATTAATTTTAGTTTGAAGTCATTCGTAATTTTTCGTACAAAAAATCTGCCAGTCTCGCATCGTTTTCGGAGTGCTCCGTATATCAGTGCAATGCCAGATTATGACGATTTATTTTATGAGACAAGAGGAAGAACACGTAAATACAGATTATACGATCGAAAAAAGTGGACGAGAAGAAGATGGACCGTTCTGTTGTCAGTTCTGCCCTTAGAGGAAGATGAAGGTGAGGTGCTTCACTGCAGATTTCTATTTATTTTAACACAACCGATGGGATTTTCGGATGATGGGTGGATGCGTTGACATTACCATAAGCCTTTTGAATAGCCACCAGGTGGTATCTTTTGATTTGTATGAGAACTGAAAAAGTCATCGTCTTTATATCCAACACCAAGCAGCGGATTACCATCTGAAAAAAGACGCAATTATAGTTCGATAATGTACCAAACTAAAAATACCAACCTCTTCTCTTGGAGGGCTTGCTTTTGAATTCGTCGTTCGAGCTGACACCTATTCCCGTCAGAGGATTTCTGAATTGGTTCCCACCCTCAACACCGCCGTTTAAAGACATCTTGTTTAGAAACGCGGACTTGCGAATAGTTTTTGAGGGTGCCCCCCCGACCGAAAATATCGTAGATGGTAGATCCTTGGTGTTATCGAAAGTGAAAATGTCACTTTTATTTTTTAAATTAATCTTGTCTTTTGATACGGTATCATCTTTCTCTACATCTGCATTTTCTGCAGCAACATCGCCTTCTGTTTTATTTATTTTACCGTCGCTCTGTAACGTGTTGTCGATTGTCGGTGCGGTGATTGATAAACCATCAACTTCTTTATTTACTTCACTAATGGCGATGTTCTCATTTGGTTTCGATCTGCTCAGTTCGTTTACTGAAGATTTTGAAACGTCACATGTAACATTTTCTGTTGATTCGCTTTGATTTTCGGTTGCTGGAGCGTCGGTGTCTCCCATAACTGAAATTCTACAGTTCTCTATTTCAACATGTGTGTGTACGAGGATTTGACTAGAATAAGTAGCGTGGGTGATGAGCAAAAAATAGGAATGACAGTATTAACGTTTGAGTTAATAAACAAATGCCATCCATAAAATTATAAACGACTGCTTTATTAGGAGATTTGAGATAAATAATTGGATTTGGAATCTAAAGGCGGTTTTTTGAGAGTAAGGTGTGAGATTTTCTTGTGGGCTACTTATGTGCTTACTGTTTTTTATTCAAAGACGAGGGTGGAACTTACCTTGAACAAAAAGTTAATTTATCAGAAAACAACACACTATTGGAATTTTAGAAACTTGCTAATTTTCATTTGTATGCTTTTAAATGACGTTTAGGAATTTTACGCCAAATTTTGTTCAAAAAATTGGCATGGCAATGTAATCTTTTTTGTTGAGGTAAAAACCGCGTTTCTACAGTCACCCCATTTTGTTTTCTTTTTCATTATCGAAGGTAAAAACCGCAGCTTCATTATTTTTACTTTCAAGATATACAGGATGTTTACAAACAGACAAATGTAATAAAAGCACTGAGGTTAAAGTGTTAATTTTATATTTTTCTGTACAATTTCACAACAAGCCGTAGAAACCCAGTACGGCCCTACCTATTCAAAATGTTTGATATTCTATATACAGGTGACCCAGAGATGCGTAATCGGTCTATTCTATATATTGACATGCAGTTTTCGGCAGTAGGTGTGTGCACATTATAGATTAAGCCTTTTCCCCTTCGAAATTATTTGACTTTTTGTCAGAAAAAGACGACATTTACAATTCACTGTAAAGTCGGCCATCTTTATTTTCCGATAAATTTGCAAAAGGAAAACTTGGGATGGCTTGTAAATTCAGCAAATAGTCAATTTTTGGCCCATGTCAGTGATGGCCTTGTATGTACATTATTTTATGTTTCTGTTTTTCTTTGCGGTCTTTTTATTTGCTTGCTTGACCATTCTCTAAAAATAAAGTTGTTTTGGGCTTTTAAATGGTCAAAATATTGTACCAACTTACTAAGATTCCGTGGAAGAATTTTAGAAGAAACGAGTCCCTTGTTATCTTATCACATATGTTTTCTTTTTTCAATTATTATTGATATTTAATCGATAACTCGATCTAGACATCAAAATATAAAATGGCAACTTACTGACGGCGTTGTAAGTGGGATACATTTCACTTTCGATTATGACAATGACAATTTTAACCGAACGAATTTTATGATTTCACAAAACAAATGATTTTATTAGTGAATTAAGATAATTAATTAAGCTCTGGCGCCACTCTATTTTTCAAAGGTACCAACGTCTAGGTCAAATTGTTTAAGTATGCGGCGAGCTCAAAACTGTGTACATTTGAAGCAGTTGCCTCATATTTCTAAGTTTATTGTTTACACAACAACTCATAAATAACTCCAGAATTAAAGTCATGAAATCCAAATCCAGAGCAGGAACTGGTATCATGAAACGGTTACGAAATCCATTAGCTCTTCCTCGAAAAAGAGTCTTCTTCATCTCCGTACAATTTCATTTTTGAATTATTTTCTTAATAATTGCCTAGTACTAGTCAATCGAGGTTTTAGTAGAGTTCCATCTGATAAATATTTTCAACACTCTCCTCCGCCGTACTCGAATGGAATGAGTTACATTTTTCAACACAGTGTGAGTTGTTTCTTTAAATGAATTTCCCCCTCTCTCGTTTTTAGGCTTCTTAAATCTTTACTCAGTAGCATTCGCAAACTGTCAAAACGAAGGTGCGTCTGTAACGCTGTAACAAATCTGACAGTGATGTTTATTTGTTTTTTTACGTAATGAAATTAATCAAGAATCTTTTATTAGGAACTAAACTAATCGTTAACAGGTAAACCAAACATTTGTCCTCGTGATTGCCTCATAATTATATTCATATTAATTCCAACTTGTTATTAATTTATGCCTCCTTAATAAACGATAGAGACGTCATTGTTAAATTGTATGTTGACTCTTTTTGTAAAAGATACAAATATGTACATGTGCATGCGTAAATTTATTTACACGGCGGTGTCTACGGAATTGAATTGTGTGACTGGAAGTCATTGTAATGATGTATTGCTGACAAATCAAACAGCAAAAATGGTTATACGCGAACTCGTGCCATATATGTACCACATGAACATGAACATCTCAGAAATGCGTCCTGTGCGTTTATGTGCGCTCATTTCATGTCAGTGAAGAATGTGGTGTTCTGTAATATGAACGTGTAGGGTCATATGAGTTAATAGTTTAGAAGTAAGTAAATTACTGATACCTACATTTTTTTAATCTCTTAGGTTCTTTCTGTGTTTCTGTGTACATGTGCTGTTTGCATAAAAGTGATTTTATTTTACTCTTATCTGTTTGATATGTATCACGTAGACGGGAAAACTGGACACATTGAAATTCGCCCCTGACTAAAATATTTCGTTAAAGTTTAAAGGAAAATTCATGGCTGGAAGGAAGCTCGCTAAAGATTAATCAAACCACTCAGTTTACTAATAATTACTTAGTTCATCATTTTTAACAAATTTGCGGTTATGACACATACCGGAAAATTTAGAAACATTGTCACACATGACTGGTCTTGTAAGTTGAAATACACAATTCAGTTATTGACGAAAAATTGTTTCCCTTCTCGTTACTAATTGCTTATAACCTTTTTGGTTTTTCGGCACAAGATCTAACTATAAATAAATCATAAATATTTTGCCATGTTACAGAAGTGGCCATATCACCAAACACACGCCTATTTAAAACACTTGAGGAACTTACAACATTACAACGAGACCAGAACTATTTTTTCGGAAAATTATAACAAGTATGAAAAGATCAGATGATTTGTAGAATTTGTAATTTCTATTTATGTACGTGTAATAAACAAGAGAGTCAGATATGGTACATTTATGACATTAATATCATGTAACAAAAAATTTTACTATTAGTTTTGATTTTATGGCACAAGATGAAAGTCTTATCGTAATAAAACATTCATTGCGTTTATTCGGATTATGAAAACAAATGTGTGCATTTTTGTTGGAATCTGTGTTTTCATCAGTAAAGAGGGCAACATATGAATGTAACGCAATTTACGAAAATGCCAGCGTAATCATTTGTGTCAAAATTTGCAAAGTAGGCCATAAGTGTAAAAAACATATAAATATTAAAAACACCATTACAAACAAAACGCCGAAAACTTGAACTAAAAATTTTGTTTAAGGCCAAAGATAAAAAATACTGTTTCGCAAATGTCTTTTAATTTTTTTGTGTTATTGTAAAAATAATTTATACAAATTTTGTCTTATCTGTGTCTTATCACTTTTTATTACGATTTTTTTTTCTGAGATATCGCGATTTTAAGTTCGTTCGAAATCGACAATATTGTTTCCCAAATAATCTAAAGTTTTTTGAGTTCCTGTTTGATAATTAGTTGTAGCATATTTTCTTTTAATCAGTAGACGACTGTCTGATCAAACAAGTTCAAATAGATCAAAGATTATATTGGAAAATTGTTTAAATGATGGAAGAGCAGGCAGTTATTTTTCGAATTTAGACAAGCGAACGAACTTAAAATTGCGATCTCATGAATGAAAATTCGTAGGAAAAAAATGATTTTTTGTACAAAACTATATGATTTACAAAATTTGTACAAATTCTTGGATATTAGGTTTTGAAAAGATGTAAAAAATTTAAAGAATTCAATTCGAAAATCGAAGTATTAAAACAATTCATCGAATTTAAAAAGTCGAAAATTTTGGTTGTAACGGATACTTGGATTCTTAACAATCCAAAAAAGCCAAGAAATTCTAAGGGAGGTAAAAATTGTTGAATTTACAAACAATAGAATAAGAAAATTCAAAGAATTGGAGATTCAAGATCATAAGAGTGCAAAGAATCCAAAAAATCGAAGAATATGAAGGAGATCAATGGAACTAAACGAATTAGAAGCACCCAAGTGATCTAAGGGATTCACAGAGCTCAAAGAAAACGAAGAACGCAAAAAAAAACAATTTCTAAAGAACCTAAAGATCCTGTTTTAACTTGTCGCATTGTTCTGAAATAATTTGATGTATTGTTAGTATAAATTATATTTGCCTGAATTTTGCTTACTTATTATTTTTTTTTTTTCCAGAAAGCGACAGTCCGATTATTTCTCCATTGGCGGGCTCAGGTCCAGGCGGTCATAAACCATCCTTCAAAAGCAACAAACTTGCAAGACGCGCTCGTTCCTTTAAAGACGACTTTTTGGGCAAAATATCACAAATGCGGAGTCCCACCGGACCGGGGGTACGCTCCCACAGCCCCAAAGATCGTCCCTCTAAGGTAGAAACGGTAGATCACTCGTACTCAACAGCTAAAGGTCCCATACACGAATTGGATGTATTATGGAAACAAACCCAAGCAACATTGAAACACTTCAAGGACGTGGTTTCCAAACAAAAACTAGAAATGTTACCGGGGAATGGTACCATAGTTTTGGATACCGTATGGCAGATCAATTTGGCTGTTAGATCTTCGGTGTCGTCGGATTCAAGCAGTGCTATTTTTTCAGCTACAAATCATATGTATCAGAGTGTAGCTAGACTGATAAAGTTGTGTGATGATGCTTTAATAGATAATAAGACCAGTGAATTAACTGAGGAAAATGTTAAGGAGATAGTATCGCAGGTCGAAACAGCAGTACAAGAACTTCTAAGGTTAGCTCAAGAAAAGATATCTCAACAACAAAATAGTTATAAAACAACACCAAGGTCGTCGTACGTTAACACCAGTTTAGATATGCCGTCACAACGAAATTCCTTACCTGACATTCCTTTGACACCAAGAGAACGACAACTTCTTGAACAGAATTCTTGTGGACCACCATTGGTAAGAAGTAGCCACAGCTCGGAATCTATATTGAGGGATTCTAGTCCGCCTCCGAAGCCGCCGTTGCCTGACGGGTATGTATGTTTTCCTCATCAATTTATGAGAAGAGAAGCTGTTGAGCCATCCGTTTCTGGCGGTTATTTATATATTTTTTTTAAGCGAGGATTTTCTCGTGTTTCATTTCACTTTTTTCTCATAAATATGCGCATCATATTTTCTGTTTGTGTTCGTTCCGTGTATAGTCTGAGGTTTAATTGCAGTGTTTTGTTTAATGTAAGTCATTCGGAGCCAAACAGCTGCATAACGCCTCCACCTCTGCCACCAAAAAAGAAAAACTATAAGACATATCGTCCAACTGAGGAATGTTGCAGCATGGAAAACTCGCCAGTTGCCTCTAGCTTAGAAAGGTAACTTCCAAATTCTTGTTTTTTTTTTTTTAATTGATCATTTTTATTTAAGAGTATCGTTCAGATCTAAATCACCAGAAGATTCCATCTCCCTTTTATCAGTAAGCGCCGGTAGCTTAGACTCTATGTTAAATCATTCACGAGGGGAAGAAGACGAAGAATTAAAAGTAATAATGGACACAACATGTGACGGTGAAGGAATTTCAGAAAACCACACGTCAGACATCTTCGGTAAGATCCTCAAACACCGATCAAAATCACACTAACGAAACGTTACAGGGGCCAACGGATCTTGGGAAGAATCGTCCTTGAGTTCGAACGTTTCTACTCACATCGCCGACCACCAGTACGACTACAACAGATTTTCTAACAGCGACTCTGGCATCGTCTCACAGTCTTCACAATCGTTCAGATCGTCGAGTTATTCTACTCGGAGTTCCCAACAAAGCTCAGTTAGTTCCCAGTGGGTTTCCCATCAACAAATGACGAAACAAGCGTCATCCGAGACTGTTAAAACAGAACCTGATGGACACTTAACGATTAAGAAGTTTAATCAAAAAACCAGTAGCAGTAGTAGCAGCAGCAGTAGCTCGTTGGTGTCGACAGTTATGAGTACAAGTCAACAAAACAACGATGTTGATTGTACTGATGGTTTGCTACCACCTGCGATTCCTCAGAAGACGCGAAAGAAGCAAGAGAGGCAACCGTCACCTTACGATAACGTACCTGATAGTAATTTAGGTAATAAAGAACCAAGGGAAGAGTGCGATTTTAATGATTTTTTTTTTGAAGGGGGAGAACTTTTGGTTACTTGTCAAATGCATCAATCTCATCAAAGTCTTTCGAGTAACACGAGCGTTTCGAGTACAATAACACAGGATAGCAATAAGCCTCCACCGTTACCGCCTAAGAAAAAAC
This sequence comes from Cynaeus angustus, assembly GCA_030157275.1. Lineage (NCBI taxonomy): Eukaryota > Metazoa > Arthropoda > Insecta > Coleoptera > Tenebrionidae > Cynaeus > Cynaeus angustus. The sequence continues at coordinate 24,814,065 of CM058061.1, read as the reverse complement.
ACAGTAAGTAGAATCACGGAAAGTTTGAATCATAGTAGGAATAAAAAACAAATAGTAATTAGATTCGTAAGATTAGATTTTTTTAATGTAATTAAATTTGTTCATAGTGTTCCAGTCTGTGGCTTACTCTGGTAAGTAAGCCGCTAGAAAGAACAATTTTGGTTTATTGAAAGGAAACTGTCGAGCTTCATTCTTTTTGTCTTGTTTCTTCTGCAGACTAATTTAATAGTTTGTGCTTTGTAATACACCACTTGGTTTGTAACTGTATTGTTTCTTGTTAATGGTGTTTGTGTGGTGTTTGCTTTTTATTTTTATGTATAGTGTTAGATTTTTAAACTGTGTATAAACTTAGATTAGACTGAAATTACTTAAAATTAAGAAAAATAGCTACATCTTTGCATATCATCATCTTTTTTTACGACTACGTTATGATCAGCAATGAAGCAAACAAGTCCAAAATAAATTTTGGAAGGGCAGAATTTCATTCTTGACTTTGTTTTTGCATGAAACGTTTCTATTTTCCACAGCAATACAAATGTTTGAACTAACAAATTGTGAATTTTGTACCAGCTTTACACCACTAAACCTATGTAAAAATTGTTTTTCCAGTAATGGCGTACATGGAGATGTTTGGTAACTGCTCCCACGCCAACGAACAAGAATTTATGAGGCACTCTGTACATATGGTTCAGGCCCATTGGGGGCAACCGTCTACACCGGGTCTACCCACAACGCAGTCCTGTTCTTTTAGTCATACCACACATATTTCTAGTCAGTCATCGTCGCATACTCAAATTCAAGTCCTAAATGTTCCACATTCCACAATGGAACAAAGGTATAATAAAATAACAATATTCTGCACGCCCGTTTTCCAGTCGTTGAGTGTTATGTTGTTTATTGCGATTGCGTGGAAAAAATTTGCAAAAACATCGCGTATCACGTACAGAAAACGCTCCAAATAATGCATTTTCTCATGCGTAGATTATCATCACCTATGCATTCACCGAATCCCATCATAATGGAATCAAATTCTCCTCCTCCAGCATTACCACCAAAACAGCGGCCTAGAATCAGTTCGGTCAAAGCGTCTTCGCAACCACCGCCAAATGAAGTTAAACCGCCACCATCTCCTATTAAAGCGTTACCTGACTTATTGGAGCACACGACGATTCCGAATTCCGTACCTAGAACAATCTCAGAGGATAAAAACGAAATTAATGAGAGTAATCGTTGTGATGTTGATTTAATGGAAGAACTCAGTGTGGATGAGTGGTTAGTTATGAAGAAGCCTGATGAAGACGGACCTGATATACGAGGGGGTCCTATTGATGCTTTGATCATTCAAGCTACGAAAGCTACGAAAAATGGGGGTAAGTGGTTGATAAACTAATTACGTAAAAATAATATTTTCTTAAAATTGGGTTTTATCAAATTTTTTTCTGTTTCTTTATTATTTTACTTATTTGAATATTTTAAACATTGTTTTTATATGTTAAACCGAAATTGCATTTTCACAGTTTAAAAACAATTTTGAGAAACTTTTGGTAAAAATAATGCCGTTAAAACGTTCAAAAATCTAGAAAGAATAAATAAATCGGTTTACTTTATGAGAATTTTTTTAAATGTACGTTTAAGTGTAAACCGAAAGCATTAAAAAAATGCAAAGAAATCGAAAAATTTTATCAAAATAAATAAGTCCAAACTTTATAAGGGATCCAAAAGTGCCAAGAATAAAAGCGGAAATCTTAAAAGTCTAAAAAAAACTCTGAACAGGTTCTAAAGAATGTAAAAAATGAATAGGAGTCAAACGATGTAAGGAATATTAAGAATGCAAAAAATGGATAAATTGTCTAAAACATTAGAAACAAGTTTTTAAGGGAGTTTAGGAATTATTATAAGGATTCGAAAAATCTAAATCCTCAGATTATTGCAAAAAAAAAAACGGAAAATATCTGAAGAATCCAATGTTTATATTTCGTCTCTTTTTATAATTTTGCAGTTTTTTTAAGACATACAGGCTGTCTCACAAAACACCCAATAAAACTAGGCTTGGATGAAAGTCGTTAAAGTCAAATTTATAACAACGTTAACTCTAGATCTAGAAGTTGTAGTTACCAGAATAACTTAAATTATACTCCTAGTTTATTAAATATTTTCACCGATACTTTTAATTGGAGCCCATTAAATTTTTTTTTATTTGTTTTTGCTTCAAATTGCAGAAGAAAAGGAGAACGGTACGTAAATTGTTGAAATGACTTAAATTTGTATTAGTATTGTTCCCTTTTTTATTCCACTTCTCCGTACACTCAAACACCATAACGTTGCACACTTTCAAGTACAAATTACACGTAATGAAAATTCTTGCCTGTGATAGACCCCTATTAAAATTCTTTCCCACGTTATTAGAAATCTCTCGTTTTGAGTAAAAATCTGTTGTCACCTTCTTTTAACTGTATTTAATACTGTTTACATTTCCCACATTAAAACGTCCTTTTTTTAGTTTTCTTGTACCAAGAGGCGTTCTTAACAACCTACCGAACGTTCATCACGCCTCTCGACCTAATCAACAAACTTATAAAACGATACGAATGCTTCTCCTACAAACCTAACAAGAAATTACGATCCGAAGCCTTCGCGTTGATCGTCCGGATAGTAAATGATTTAACGTAAGTGTGAATTTCCTCATTTTTTGCGACGTTATTAATTGTTTTTTTCTCAGGGTATCCGATCTGGATGATGAATTACAGTGTAAATTAATGAATTTCGTACAACAGTTGATCTCGTCAGGCGAAATAACTTTAGCCAAAGCTCTCCGAGTAAAGCACTTGGAAAGATACGAAGCGAAACAAATGAGTTTTCAACACAAGAATTTTGTTTCCACTGTATGTCTCTCTGCCAGAACCTCTACATTATTAGACTTCAAATCCGAGCAAATCGCTGAGCAAATGACGCTTCTTGATGCAGACCTCTTCATGAAGATTGAAATACCTGAAGTGTTGATCTGGGCGCAAGAGCAAAACGAAGAAAGAAGTCCAAATTTGACGCGATTTACCGAACATTTTAATAAAATGTCGTATTGGGCGCGAACCAAGATTTTAATGGCCGAAGGAAAGGATATTAGGGAGAAATATTTTCTCAAGTTTATAAAAATTATGAAACATTTGAGAAAAATTAATAATTTTAATTCGTACCTCGCGTTGTTATCGGCCTTAGATTCTGCACCTATTCGGAGGTTGGAATGGCAGAAACATGTGCAAGAAGGCTTGAAGGAGTATTGTGCGTTGATTGATAGTTCGTCGAGTTTTAGAGCTTATAGGCAAGCATTGGCGGAGACTCAGCCCCCGTGTATTCCTTACATGTAAGTCGTTTTTTTTTCTTTTTCTGATAATATTTATTTGATGATTTTTAGTGGGTTAGTTTTACAAGACTTAACGTTTGTCCATATAGGAAATAGTAATTTATTGAATGATGGTACAATAAATTTTTCCAAGAGGTGGCAGCAGTACAACATTGTAGAAAATATGAAGAAATTCAAAAAGGGGTAAGTTCCCGGAAAATGCATTTCACGAATCAATCGCGGATTTTCTTGGACATAGCAGACACAGTTATGTAGATTTACCTTGAAATACTAGAAACGCTTTAAAATACAAAGTTATTTCGTAGCAAAACAATCTAAATATATTTTGATTATATTTTAACATGATATTAATTATATTTCGGGTTTTTTTCAGTACTCATTCCTTCAAAAGAAACGATCGTATCATCCAATTTTTCCAAAACTTCGACGATGTCATCGGAGAAGATGCAATGTGGCAATTATCAGAGACCATAAAACCCCGTGGAGGCAAAAAAACTACTTCTTAAGAAAAAACGAACAGCAATATTCAGCCATTTTGACAGAGTTAATTATTTACGATGTATTACTAATTTATAATCTATTTGAGATTTATATTTAAAACTTAATTTATTTTATACGTTATGTACATACTAATTAATATCAGTATTTTAAGAACTAAGCTAAGAACTTCTTATCGACTGCGGAACATGTTCTATAGTTCCACTCACAATAGATTGTGCAATAAGGCATACAAACCAAACATTACTTTTTATTTTTTCTTTGTTATGTACATTTGTTATCATTCGTCTTTTCAGCGTCAAAATGACAGACATTGTGATACTCTATTAGAATAATACTGCATATTGCGTTTCCCGTCTACTTTTGTCAAGTTTTTATTCAAACAAGGAATCTTTATGCAACGAATTTTCTTTGGGCTTTTCCTATCATTTTACACGTGTAAGTTGCCAATAAATTTTACGTAATTTTAAATATGTAAAACACCACGATATTTGTTCTTGAAAACTTCATAAATGTTGGGGGCGTGGCTTTACTTTTGAGTCCCAATTTTAACTTAAAAAAATTACCGGTGCTAAAGTTTTCTTGCTGATTCGTTTTAAAAATCAATCTGTATCTTGAACTGTGCCTAACACTTTCCTCAATAACATTTATGGAGTGTTCGCGTTTTAATTTCGCTTAAAATCAGCAGTGGCTTTAACATTTTGAGAATAGTCACAATTAATGGCCGTATAAGTCGAGCTTTCTTTAATTTTACAATGTTAGGTCCACTGTTGTGGTAATTTCGGTTTGTTTGTACAAATCTTGGATTCTTTATGAATGGACTGACTTTGCAAATTCAACGACATTAAGACGCTGTACGAACACATCTTCCATCTGTTGCAACCGCGAATGTATTTAGAAAACTTTACATAATATAATAGTTATATGTATGTGGAATTATCAGCATAATTGTTAGAAAAAAAAAGTTAACTATTAGAAGGCCTAACTAAATTTAAGCTAAATACTTAAACAGCTGAATAGACTGCTCTACTTAAATCATTTAAGTCGCCCCAAGAATACAATTCGATAAATGTGTGACTTTATGTTGCAATATTTTTTAGACCAATGTTAACTGTGTTTAGATTTCCAAAATCGTCGAAAGATATTTTTTAAAGTATATCACTTTATAGCTCAATTGTATAGATAACTTAAATAAGACATTTTTTTATGTTTGTTTTTACAGAAATGTGCTTTTTGAAAAGCAACCTTTTCAATGAGGATGTTTTACATATCATTGGTGTCAAAAGGTACCAGAAATTTCTTTGATGGTAATTCACGAATATAGTATTATAGCGTTATTTTATTGTTTAGCGCACATTTCTGTACTTACTGTGATGTTTCTCAATTCTTGTCTGTTTATATAGCTTTTCTACTGGGTTTTGTATTTATTTTTATTTACAAACTGCCCATCAGTGTGTCTCATCTTCACTTTTTTATTTTTCGTGAAGATACAGCGATGACTTCATTGTGAATGGATTTTTGTTAGTTAAATCGTTAGGAATAAATTGTGTAATGTATATATCTATATATAAATATTTGTGTAAATCTATTTATATGTGTCTAGTTTTTTATTATTTTTGACTGATATGTCTTGTGTATTTGTTTTTGAGTTATATACGCTAGTGTGATATTTTTTGTTAAGTACTGAATTAAATTTGTCTTTAAAAGTATTTTGCGTTGGGATTTACCGAACACAGACTACATTTTACCTTTATAGCTACCAAACTACAGCGAAAATTTTTGTTCGTCCTAAAACTGCAAATTTATCTACACTGGACAGCTACTATTCTTGTGGTGGATGGCGATCAAACACGAATCCCGAAGGATGTATAGAAGAAAGCATTAGGAATAAAACAACGACTTTGAAAATGATTTTTAATCAGCCATCATCGTTTAGACAGTAGATGCCAGGAACCATCAGACTTCGTCCTAGATCCCATCAAATTACGGCTCCGGCAGGTAGCAATTCATCATCTTCTACATCAAGTGAAGGACTTCATCAACATCGTCACTATCATTTAATGATTTATAGTTACAACAGTGCACAAGTATAACATTCTCTAACGTTAATAGTTGTACGTTTAATATTTGACCCAATCAATAATAATTATTAATTAAAAGATACTTTTCCTTACGATGTGTAGGGAAATGTATTCCATTTCTACTGAGTGTCCGAAAAATCTTTTTATCTTACCTCTTAACTTTACGGATCGCATTCATGACAATCGCATTTGTAAATATCGGCCTGCATCTTTTTCCCTCTCAGGCCCGGATACGCTCTTGCCACATCTCTTAAAAATCGATCAAATCGGGCAGTTAAATTGGGGAGAGGGTCCAAAATGTTGCGACGATACATCCATTCGCCAATATAAGCATCGGCCAGCTTTATGTCGTTGAGGGTTCCCAACATCTCTTTAAAATCTTTCCAGGAGCGTCCATATGTATTCGTAAAAACGCGGTATGGTTGTTCCATACCTTGAGGAGGAGGGCCGATAAATGTTTCCAAACAGTTTGGATGAAACCTGCCTCTGGGTGCCCAAAGTGGATCTTCATCTTCTGGTGGCCAAACGAAGCACCGGCTGTGATTGACCGTCATGTGGCCGCCAAATGCCTCCTGAACTCGATCATATGCTTCATGTTCGTCCGAAAATATCATCGAATTCGAGTCAATAAAACGTTGCATTATAGGCAGCAACGTGTCTTCGTCAAGGTTCTCAACTAGTACCCCAAATCTCTGATGAGTAGTCCGAGAGATACCTCCGAAGAAACACCACTGCGTCAATCTCCATTTGTAATAAAGAGTTTCGTCTACCTCAACGATGTCGTGTTCATCGCCAATCTGACGGAAGTCGTGCCAGGCTATTTTTCTCGCTATGTCGCGACAATGACTGTACCACGCAACGATAGTGTCGGTGGTACAACCACCAACTTGTTGATGGCAGTCTTTCTGAGGCAGACCTGAAATTATAACCACTTTTAGATGTTTACGTTGAAAATTTGAAACATCGTACCTGTCAACCAACAGAACATGACCTTAAGGAGTTTGGAGCCCCCTACGTCAGTGAACCGAGCGTGTTCTAAGAAAGTCCCAGCCAAACGCGATCGTTTGTGACCAGAGGGGCAGCGAAAGCGCCATCCGTCTCTCGTGTGATCGGACACCGTCCTCATGAAAACTAGTGGAACATTTCTAATGTGCGGGTTATTGCAAACAGGACACTGAACATTTTGCTGATCGCGTGATGGTACCACTCCGCAGTGAACAAACATTTTCATGGCCTGCTTGGTGCCATTCTCTTTGTCTCGAGTAGCGTTGTCGATGCCACAAAACATTCCCAAAGTAAAACACGTTATTCCTTCGCTGTATAAATCCTCAACTTCAATCATCTGAAACATTATTTCAGTATATTGTTATAATCGTGTGTCAAGTATTTATCTATGAAGGTCCTCGACAAAAAAAAAAAAAAAAACAAGCACCGATCTTGGCCTTTAATAGAAAAAATTGATGATTGTCTCAAAGTGAGAAAAAGTTAGAAAGCAATCAAACGGCGTAAGACGGATTAAACTCGGAATATTATTTCTAATTTCGGGAACAATCGTAGGTTGTACTTCATTAGTTAATCAAAACAAAAAATTTCGTAGAATAAATGTTGCGACTACACATGGAATTCGGTAAGATAATTAAATTGGTGGCAACTTAAAATTATCGAATATTGCACTGTCAACACAATAACTCCAACCTTTAGTGCCCGAATTGTAGCAATGTTAAAGGACTCTCAATTCTTTGGTGCAAAACAAAAGTTACGCCCGAAGTTCCTTCATTTCCAGGTCCGTGAGAATGCACGTTTACGTTGCGTTAATTTAACAAAATAAATAATAATAAATAAAAGACTTACGTTTACTTTTCCTGGGCGTTGGACACAAAAAACTTTGACTAATCGCGATAAAAGTTTTACCGAAAATTCAAGATTCTTGTGAAAGACTTTCAAATGTCGAAAAGACTGGCGAAAAAAGACCCCTAATGCTCCGTGTCGCGATCTTTTATTAACTTTCTTGGGGTGGTACTTCCCCTCTAAACCTTTTCCTTTCTTAGACAGGCTTAAACAGACGCGCTCATCCTATTGGTCCGCAGCTACACCCGTAAGTCGTTTTATTACCCCTACTTGGTGGTGTCTTCTAATTTGTCAAATTGCAAAGCTAATTAAGGAACGGCCGGTACCCAAATTACAACAATAAATGATACTAACTTAATTAAGCATCTTCCCCGAGTGATATGAACATGTATACATGTATAATCTTAATCTAACTTAATCTAATTCCGACTCAAACGACATTTTCAATGTGTTCGCGTTTTTCAAATACTATAATACGTTTATAGTGGTTTGAACGATTTGACATGACAAAAATCATCAATTTAAGACAATGGCTTGCAAGTACGTGACTAAATGCAAGTTTTCTAAGAAATCTGACCTTGCCCAAATTCAGGAATTTGACCATTCTCGGAGGGACATCTGGAAGCAATTCTCCTTAAAGTACTCGCCGGGAAAAACCTATTGAACGCTTCACCGACGCCCGAAAGGACAACTTCCGCAATAAACAATCCGTTTAGATCTTCTCAGAAGTAAAAATATAAAACCCAAATGTTTCGAACTGACCGTTAAATTGGGGGCCTGAGAACCATCACAGTATGAAACAAATGAGAACGGAACCGACGGAATTATAATTTTTAAATAACAATTACGTCTATTTTTTAAGAAACATTGGAAGAAATTTTATTACAATTATGTGGAATTATACTTACTACAACCTTCGAAGTCAAGGGCTAGACTGAAAAGTTAGTCCCGAACCAACTTGTTTTATTACCGATATTATGTCGAACTAGCAGGTTTTTTATTTTATTTTTCCTATTTATCTTCTCTTATTCATTTTCCAATTTATGTCGATATAGGAAATCTGATAAACAAAGTCCGACTGAATGTAATCAAACTGACCGTTTACAGACAGATTCAGCTCCAAGTTGGCTGAATTAAATTGTTCGAAAATATGTATGTGTTTAATATGGATAGACTTTTAGTTAACGTCAATAAAAATAACGTGATAAATGGAATGTGTCTAAATTCTGCGTTATTTAATGTTAAATTCGCTCAAAAGACATTTAAAGTTAGGTTCGGTTTTATTACTGTAATACCGCTGTCATTGGTTGAGTTTCACACTTCTCAAAAGTTAAGTGGTTGTTAAAATTTGGCGAGAAATAATTAAGTTGATTGTCTAACAGTGTTCTTCTGTTATTTATAAAGCTTTTAGTATTACAATAAATTCAAATATATATTTTTCCGACTACCGTATCTATTTTGTAATCCTAATTGCGATTTTTTTCATGCTCCTCTTGTCCAAATTTAAAGTTTGCTTTTTCTAATTCAAATTCTCTCGAACTGCTTTCTTGTATGAATAAAAAGTTGTGTAAAACACGTGTGACTGTTATTTTCTGTCATCGTCATACAGTTTTACTGTTGTCTGTAAAATTATGCAACCAACTATACAATATTGACCAAACAAAAAATTTGTGAATTCTTAATGCGCGAATTTTGGGGTTTTCCCATTGCTCATGGCTACCACACAGTCACCCTAACATTACGACGTCATGGAAGATACCATAATTTGACATCAATTGAAAGAAAATGAACAATTTAAAACAAATCGCTCGTTTTATTGGACCACCTATATTTAGATGTACAAATTTACAAAATATAACTTAAGACCTGGGTCGTTCCTTCTTTTCCTTATATAACGCTAACAGTGATACATTAGCCACTTTGACGACCTGTAAACAATAAATTAACTTTAGTTTTTCTACTTCAAATAACAAACCTTAAATCTGACTCCAGGAATATCACCAACAGCGTGACCTTTACGGCCGAAACCCGCGACCAAAACTTCGTCGTTTTCTTCAATGTGATTTAAACAACCATCACGTGGTACGAAAGCCGTAATTTTTTTCCCGTTCTTGATGAGTTGGACTCTGACGCACTTTCTGATGGCAGAGTTGGGCTGTTTGGCTTCTACACCCCTACAACATAATTTACAATAAGAAAGGGTTCATCAAATTTTGTTTTTGCACGTCCTCCATTGGGAAAAAGACAGATTAATCTATCAATCTACAGCTGGTAATTTATTTCATTATACTTCCGAGGGCGTGCAAAAAAAAATATGTAGTTTCACGACCAAAGTGTCAGTTTTCCTTCAAATAGTTACAACCCTTCGTTAACTCTCGAGTTAATCATTCACTCACAGGAGAACAGCCACTTTAATCCTTTGGATATTAACCACTTTTCAATATTAAAACTTTCACATTTTTTGGCGAGACTGCCAACACCCCGCACAGAATTTTCCTGTGATTGAACCAAAAACACCCATTCACAAGTAAATCCTGCGCGGGGAACTGACTTGGAACTACAATGTGGTACTTATATCAGAGCGTAGAGCTAACTGAATTAGTTCTCCAATGGTTCAAAGTACCAAAATTCATCTAGCACCGTTATAAAAAAACATGTACATATCAATCTGATACATCATGGTCTCACGGTGCTCGAACTAAACTAACGACTCTAAAAACTTACACTTTTTCAAGAACGATTCCTTTGGCGTGAGATGCACCTCCGAAAGGATTGGCCTTCCAACGTGTTCCTAAATGAGCTTTCTTGTAGTCTTTGTCGGCCCATCGTTGTTCACGACGATGGTTAACGTGTTTTCTTGCTGTTCTAAGACCGCGGGGTTTACCTATCGAAAATAAAAATTGAATAACCACAAAAATATTCAGGTAGGGAAAAAGGAGACACCTTAAGCATCACTTATTAATAAAGTTTTCTCGAAATTGTGCCCATTTGTACGTAGGATGGTTTAGATTTTTGAGGGCACGGTCCGAATGGAGTTGCAATCGATACATTTCTTACGCAAATAGTGTGAAAAGAAGAATAGAAAGATGATGCAAAATAAGGGAATACGTTACAAATGGGCCTCTTCGACTGATTTTTGACACATTTAGTCACTAAAACGCTGAAAAAACACTTAAAACCAAGTATTCAAAACACTCACCCATGTTTGCTTCTACACAAACTCGGCAAAAGAAAGATGAGGAAGAAAAACCGTACCAACGTGACAAAGTAACAACCGCGCGTTGCCAACCACCGAAATTCCCCCAAGTTACTTACCCAAGATCTACACGAAATAAACATTTTTATTTCCTCTTAGTAAAGCATTACACGTAATCTCTATAACCCGTGTGAGGCTCTCTCATAATTTCGTTATATACTCAGTTTTAAATTTTTTGTTGTAGAACCGTAGTAAATTTACACGTCAGATTCGCTAAGGTTGGTAATGAACTGCATCGATCTAATTTCGGAGCTAGAAAAAGATAAACAATATTTGACAGCACGAAGCGCACTTTTTGTATATTTTTTTTAAGCAACTTATCGAGTTCTCGTCTGCATAGCTTTTTTTGTACTTCTCATGTGGACCAGCATATAATGTTTATCTGTTTAACGTTTCTGGTGGATAATTGTGAAGAATAAAGGTAATTTTTGCTTGCTTTGTCGATGTGTAGTTTGAGTATTGGTTTGTTTATTTTGTGTTTTTGACAGATGTAAAAAAATAAGTTGTAAACAAAAGCACATTTGTGGTTTGTGGTATTGTGAAAAGAAATGTCTAATGCTTATTTTGTTTCAGATTTGGAAGTGAATATGGAAAATGCTCAAGAAAGAGATTTTCATAGAACTTTGGAGCCTGACGTGATCATTAATCATGAATCTAGTGAAGATGAGGAAGTAAGTTAACGTCTTGGTTTCTAAATGAAATTTTTAGTTTTTTTATGGCTTTATAAATAATTTAATCAGTTTTTGTGCATAAGAGACGTCAAAGTTACTATGTTTCATACATATTTATGGCTAAAAGAATAAAAATAACGCCCTAGCTCTTCTTGGCTAAAAGCCATAATTTAGAGTTTGACACAACCATAGATGTTTACAGATTCAGTGGAGATAAAAACAAAACAATGTTAAATGTTACAAAACAAATCTGTCAGTGTCAATCTTCTAACTTTTAGAGGTGACCAAATTTAGAAATCTGAAGCAACATTTTTAAAGTTGTTTTTTTTTTTGTTTTTAATTAAAAACTTTTACAGAAGGTGTCAGATTGGCAGTGACAATTTGATTATGGCCCAATGCTCCATTAAACATTTTTTGTTTTAATTTCTACTGTTGGAACAAATCCCCAAAACTATTAAATTATAAATAATATTCTAATTATGTATTTTTCTTGACAAGAAACTAAAGACTTGGGTTAGACGTCTGGTCAGTTCAATTTTGATTCATATATACTGCATGGACAAAAATACTGTTGATTTATCTCTAAAAAATAGTTTCTGGAAAGTATGTTACTATTGTTTTACCGAATTTTAAATTTATATAAATATTTGTTCGCTGTTTTATATGTATAATCTGTTTTAGTATTTATGAAAAGATTCCTTAACTCATAAACTTAAGCATTTTTGTGTATCTCAAGTCTTGTATTATATTACACTAGTTTACAGCAAATGTGTGTGCAAAAAGTAGAATGGCATTTTGAATCTGTTTTTAGCACTGATTTCAAATCTATAACGTCGACATTTTGAGATATTTATTTGAGATTTGACGGATTTCCCCTGTTTGTGTGTTAAAGAATCAATTTGATAATTACACAGATCACTCAAAAATATTGAAATTTATTGCTTACTATGTTGCAATGCTACCCTGATCTGCAGTTTCAGATAAGTAATGAATGTTTTAATATTTTTTTCTAGTACTTAGTGGAAAATAAGCATTTCTTCCCTTCTTTTGGGGTCGTAAGTATGCTATTGTCCAGTTAATCACAAATTCACAAATCATTTGTTAATATTCATCATGCAATTAGTGTTTGTTGTTAAACATTTAGCAAAATTCCATAATGTACCATATATAAATTTTCTTTCTTATCGGTTAACAATTTCTGCACCTACGTTCCAACGATAACAACTCCGAGGAGCACTAAAATGATCAGCTTTCAGTAAAATTACTGTTTTGAGATCTTTAAATCGTCTTAATAATAATTCGTTTCTCTTTACTTAAGTTATCATGTATTTCATTTTTATTTTTTCAATCCATGTCAGAATCATTTTAATGTTTATCGAGTTTTACTTTCTATACCTGAAACTGGATTAGCTCATTATAATGAATCAAAGTTCGCTGCTCAAAATAATTGGTCTAGTTTCGGATATTAAAAGTGAATGTCCCCAAATTTGACTAAATTCTCGTTGTTTCAGGATATTAGCATCAAAAGCAAATCATGTTGTCCCTCGGCTAACAAGAGCCTTCAGTCGGCAAAATCTCAACCAGACATATCTATAATCCCCTTAAATAAAAAATCTCAAATCAAAATAAGACTATTTAACAAAGAATATTCCCCGTCAAAGGACGATGTAAAAGTACAAATCATCTCTCGATCTCCTCGACAAACGGTAAGACTGGTATCAAAAGACGAAGCGGAAAGCGCAGGTGAAACCTACGCTCGACGAAAATCACTTCCTCTAGAAAAATGTCCAATTTGTAAAAAATACTTTCGTCGAATGAAAACTCATTTATTAAAACATGAACATACTAATCGAAATCCTGACGATCCTCTTACGTGTACGTTTTGTATGAAAGGTTTTAATACTCAGAGTAATTTACTCATTCATATGAGGACACATACTGGGGATAAACCGTATATTTGTGAAGTTTGCCATAAAGGATTTGCTCAGTCGTGTAATCTTGTCAATCACTTGAGGATTCATACGGGAGAAAGACCATTTAAGTGTCCTCATTGTGATAGAGCTTTTACACAATCAGGTAATCTTAATAATCACATAAGGCTGCATACTGATGAAAAACCGTTCAAGTGTCACTTTTGCGATAAAGCATTTGTTCAATCGGGGAATCTCAATTCACATATTAGGAACAATCACAAATTTGTTGAGGATGTTTCTAAAGATATTAGTGAAAAAGGCGATGACTGCAAGTGCTAGCTTTAGAGGTCGTTCAAATGCAATAATCGCGCTAAACACCAGAACTTTTTCCAAAATACACCAAAAGTATAAGAAGTTGAAGAAATCGCAGTGTTCACTTATTTTTACAATATATAGTTGTATAGGGCCAGCATAATCGATCATTGACCAAATCAAACTAACAATGTTATTATAAAAAAAATCACAGACGAAATAGAGTCAGTGGGTGTAGAGTAGCGAATAAGTCTGCCATTTCATAGGCACTCTGTTTGTTTCTATGGTTATTGTAATAGTTTGATGTAAAAACTCTAATTAACTCATCAAACCTAGAAACATTGAGATTTCACGCTATTTTCTGCATCGATGGACTAGCGAAATCCTAAGAAATTCCCCTACATCAAATGTGCCAACTTGTTCGATAAATTGTAAATATTTCTCTATTTATTGATTCAACTAAGCAGAAAACATATTTTCAGTTTTTTCTTGTGGGACAAAAAAAACCTTTCATACTTTTGGTGAAATCATAGTGTTTCATTTAAAAAGTGCAATGATTGAGAAGTTAAACTTTTAGGTTTTGATTTTTCACATACAAAGAGACTTGTGTTCATTTTTAAAAGATAAAAGAACGTTTGTTATTTTTTCTGTTTTAGAATATTAGTAAGCAATATTTTTGTGTTACCGAACCATAGTTACTGTTTTTTTTAAACTAGTGGACATCTGACGTCACAAAATCAATTCCGTTAAATTTTATATCAAGTCAAGCATTCTGCTGACCATGTTGCAAATAATGTTATACAATGCACGAAAGGGAAGCGCGTTTGAACCGATTTCAATTTAGAATATTGGGACTTCGCGTTTACTATTCTAATGTTATGGAAGTCGGAGACACAAATATTGTTCCACACAGTTTTTGGTTAGCACTTAATAGTTTGAGTGTACTCGTACTTATTTTGTTTCAAGATCTTTAATTTTTTATTTAAATGAAACACTTTGTAACACTTACATTAGTAGTGCTATATAATACACCTGTTACTAGTATTTAGGATTTACTCGGCAATTCTTTACCATTGTGTACTGAAATAGTTGACTACACTACAACGATAAGCAGTTAGTATTTAGTCAAATCAGTATAATACTTAAGAAATACTCATTGCTTTCATGATATTCGTATTTTTGTATGTATCCCATTATAATCAATTTTATACTATATACATACTTATACAAATACTATATACAAATACAAAAATATATACTTTATAAGACTCTCGTTTATAACAAGTCTGTAAAAACTATCGGATTGTTTTAATAATTTTAAAAGACTACTCGGAGAGACTGTAATGTTTGCATAGTTTATTGCTACTCGACACAGTTTTTATTACTGTTTTCTTTTTATTCGTATCATTCGTAGTATTTTATATATTTTGCACAAAAAAGTTAACACATACGCTTAGAGGTAGCAATAACTATGCAACTTTTTAGACATGTGCAATAACTTAAAGATAATTTAATGGGCCAAAATTATTGTCCAATGTACTATTTATTTATTTGTCACTGAATGTAGTGACTACTAAAAATTCTTATTCTTTACTACGTTTAAGTGTTCTGTAATGTTCCTCATACTGACACTACTAATTCAAATTTGTACTGTATTTTGCATGTTGCTGCGTAGTTTTGTATTTAATATAAATATACAATACATGAGGAGGTTTTATTTTTCTACTGTAATTCAACCATGACCTAGCGCATCCATCAATTTTATATAAGCACATTTACATTTTTTTTTCTATGTTTTGGAAACAATATTTATGTTTTACTCTAATTTGAGCAGCTCTGTGTGCCTGTTGTTTTTTTTATCAGTTTTCTGATGTTTTCGTCCCTCTGCCTTATGATCATTTTCTCCATCTTTATTCCTTTGGTGTTTCTTTTATTTGTCATATTGTAAGTTCTTCTTTATTTCTTATGTTTTTAGTAACTTACCAAGCGTTTTGGTAAATTCTCTACTCCTTTTGCATTTTTTCCCAAATTATATCCACGACAGTTTATTTTGTAACTTTACCATTGCTGGTCCGTGACTTATACTGTGGTTACAGTTTCAATGCAGATATAGAAAATTTTCATCGTTAGTAAATTGACCGTGGCATTTTCTGCAATTTGCTGTATTTGTAGTGAAGTGCAAGAAATTTCAGAATTCATCTTCGATTGTAATTTATGCAATTTTGGAAAAAGACAGGTGGGTTTAGTCTACTTGATTCAAATTTAAAACGGCAACTTTGAATTATCAAATTTGATTTTACAAAGCTCAAAAAACTCTCTAACTCCACATACAATGTCAAAATCTCATAACATTTTTGTAGCTCATATACAAAAAAAAAACGACTACCATAATTTCATATTCCTATTCATCTCTCTGGGATTCTATCTATTCAGCAATAAACAAATTTAACTCGGCGCATCCACGAATTTAAATCCTGCAAAAACTTCCGCTCAGTAATTTTAAGTGAAAAAGTGTTACGTTTTCAAAAAATATTCTTATTAGCTATGAAAAAATAACCATAGTAACCTGTAGTTTTTGAAAAAGTCAGTACTGTCATTTTTTTATACTTTGGTACCTAAAATGGCCTTGCTGAAAATTTCTACAAGAAATATAGCTCGACTCCAAAACCTCACACGTTCAATACTCGTAATCTCCTCTGAAAATCGCAGCTATGCCGACCATAAAATACCCGACCGTTTGAAGAACATGGAAACCGAAAAGGCTCCCAAATTTTACGACATGGTGGAATATTTCTTTCACAAAGCGTGCGTTTTAATCGAGGATAAACTAGTGGACGATTTAGGAAAAGTAAAAGGTCAGAATCTTCCATTGGAACAGCGAAAGGCACGAGTGAAAGGAATTCTGTCTTTGATGGAAAAATGTGACTACATCTTGGACGTAACTTTTCCCATAAAGAGGGATGATGGAACATACGAAATCATTCAAGGCTATCGTGCACAACACAGCTCACACCGGCTACCCGTGAAAGGAGGCCTTCGATATTCTCTTAATGTGGATATGGACGAGGTGCAAGCTTTAGCTTCACTTATGACATATAAGTGTGCTTGCGTGGACGTACCTTTCGGTGGGGCCAAAGCAGGAATTCGAATTGATCCGAAGAAGTATTCAGAGAACGAACTTGAAAAAATAACGCGACGGTTCTCTTTGGATTTGGCCAAAAAAGGTTTCTTAGGAGCAAGCATTGACGTGCCTGCTCCCGATGTATCCACCGGAGAGAGGGAGATGGCTTGGATCGCTGATACTTTTACCAAAGCTACTGGATATACTGATATCAACAGCAAAGCTTGTGTTACGGGTAAACCTATTAATCAAGGTGGAATCCACGGAAGAGTCTCCGCAACGGGACGGGGCGTTTTCAATGGACTGGATGTGTTTGTCAGCGATCCGAATTACATGACCAAATGCGGGTTAACTCCTGGATGGGAAGGAAAAACGTTTATAGTTCAAGGTTTTGGAAATGTCGGCTTGCATTCCATGAGGTAAAAACCGAGGAAAAATTCGACATTCTAATATAATCCTGTCAAAATAGACATTCAATTTAGGAAATACTCGCACAGAACTGAAAATTACAAATAAAATAGCAAGTTTTTATCGATCCCACTTTGGCTAAAAATTTTCTTCAAGCAGGTCGTTGTTTTTCGAAGTTAGACACGAAGAACAAACTTAAGAAAAACTTAGAAAAAAAATGTTTAAGACTTTTTTTTTGTACAGAATCGTATAATCTACCAATTCTGTATAAACAATTTTTACAAAACCGCTTCCGTTTAAGAGAGTTGCGAATAACCGATTTTTTGACGTTTGACCTTGATCAATTTTAAGTGGACATTTTATGTATAATAATGTATTTTAGTTCTATGCGAGTTTTTCTGAAGATTCAAATTTTGTGTGGACTAAATAGTTATTTCCCAGATATTTACATCGCGCCGGAGCCAAATGCGTCGGAGTAATCGAAATGGACGGTGGTCTCCATAATCCCGATGGTATTAATCCTGTCGAATTAGAAGAATACCGCTTATCCCACGGAACCATCGTCGGTTTTCCCGGAGCAAAAGCCTTCGACCGTGATGCTCTAATGTACGAACCTTGTGATATTCTAGTTCCTGCAGCTACAGAGAAAGTCATTCGCGCCGACAACGCTGGAAAAATTAAAGCAAAAATTATTGGGGAGGGTGCGAACGGACCGACTACTCCGGCTGCTGATAAAATACTTTTAAGCAAAAATGTTTTAGTTGTTCCTGATTTATACTTGAGCGCAGGAGGTGTAACGGTGTCATATTTTGAATGGTTAAAAAATATAAACCACGTGTCGTTCGGAAGATTAACATTCAAGTACGAAGAGGACTCCAACTGGCATTTGCTTAATTCGGTTGAGGAATCTTTGAGAACGGCTCTAAAAGGTGTTGGTAATCAAATAAAGATAAAACCGTCAGAAGCGTTTAAAAAGAGGATGTCTGGAGCTTCTGAGAAAGATATTGTACATTCTGGTTTGAAATATACGATGGAGAAAGGAGGGAAAGCTATTAAGAAGACGGCGGAAGAACACAAACTGGGGATCGATTTGAGATCGGCTGCCTATATGAATAGTGTTAGCAAAATATTTAGTACTATCAATGTCGCCGGCTTAACTTTCTAAAATTTGTGTTTACTATAAATTGAAAAGTATAAAAAGTGCAATAGAATTTATCAGTCGCTCTTCATATTTCATCAGTGATATCAGCGAATGTACGTTTATTTATTTGTTGTGTTGCAGACCTCGAGCTTATAAAAAACGATTACCCAGATTCCCATATTTAAATAATAATATAATAATAATAAAATGAAATTTTGCGATTTTCGAAGTCGAGATAAGACCGGATTCTTAGCATTTAGGACCCCAGAAACACGATGGCGTTGACAGCATCTCGATATCTGTCCAAATAAAAAAATTGAAAAATTGTCGAAATGGCCAAATTTTTGCGCTTTCGATGCAAAATGCAACTTCTCGTACGTGAATTCCCGTGACACCATTAGATTCCTCGTGAAATTCTACGTACAATAGGACCAAATTAGTCACCTTAAATGCGATATTAAAAGATTTATAGGGGTCCATACATTTTCAAGAGATTTTTCGGACTCATATTTTGACACCATTTTTCTCGATGATAAAACGATAGAATCTTGGAATTTCTTGCGTTGACAGATAGTCCTCGGCAAGTTGTATTACCGTACAAAAACTCATCTCGATATATGGAACGGTTTAAAAGTTATGAGAGAAAATTTTTGCGATTTTCGAAGGTTAGGCGTGGTCAGACGAGGCCAGGCCAGTTCAGGGGAAATCAGGCGAGGTCAGGGGAGGTATGGCGAGATGTGGAGATGAAGATTTGTTGATTTTTAGAAATTTGTTCATATCTTCTAAACCTAAACCTAAACCTTCTGACATAGGAGTTCGGGGTTCCGAGTTAAATGGGTTTTAATTATTCGATGTTGACCTAGGTCATGGTAGGTTTCTCTAAATCGTTTAATTTTGCCTAAATCTTTATAAATTTGGTCCTATATTACGCAGAATTTCACGAGGAATTCAACGATATCCTCGAAATTGACATAGGAGTTCGGGGTTCCGAGATAATTGGGTTTGAAGTACATGCGATGTTATCCTAGGTCATGGTACGGGGATAGGGGTTACTCGAGGTCATCGGACGGGGTCAACCGAGGTCATGCGGAGTCATGCGAGATCAAGCTAGGTCTGGCGGGGTCAGGGGAGGTTAGGCATGGTCAGACGAGGTCAGGCGAGTTCTGGGGAAGTCAGGGGAGGTCTAGCGAAATATGGAGATGAAGATTTGTTGATTTTTAAAAATTTGTTCATATCTTCTAAACCGGTCTACGTACAGGAATATAATTTTGCACGCTTACAGCTCTTGATCCAAGCTGTTGATCGACGACAAAACAATCGGCGTGAATCGCGTCATCATTAAGAAAAAAATTTTTAAACTACGGATAAAAAGTCGCAAATACATAACAGCCGCTCGAAAAAAATTAATTTTGCCTAAATCTTTATAAATTTGGTCCTATATTACGCAGAATTTTACGAGGAATTCAACGGTATCCTCAATATTGACATACGAGTTCGGGGTTCCGAATTAAATGGGTTTTAATTATTCGATGTTGACCTAGGTCATGATAGGTTTCTCTAAATCGTTTAATTTTGCCTAAATCTTTATAAATTTGGTCCTATATTACGCAGAATTTTACGAGGAATTCAACGATATCCTCGAAATTGACATAGGAGTCCGGGGTTCCGAATTAAATGGGTTTTAATTATTTGATGTTGACCTAGGTCATGGTAGGTTTCTCTAAATCGTTTAATTTTGCCTAAATCTTTATAAATTTGGTCCTATATTACGCAGAATTTTACGAGGAATTCAACGATATCCTCGAAATTTACATAGGAGTTCGGGGTTCCGAATTAAATGGGTTTTAATTATTCGATGTTGACCTAGGTCATGGTAGGTTTCTCTAAATCGTTTAATTTTGCCTAAATCTTTATAAATTTGGTCCTATATTACGCAGAATTTTACGAGGAATTCAACGATATCCTCGAAATTGACATAGGAGTTCGGGGTTCCGAATTAAATGGGTTTTAATTATTCGATGTTGACCTAGGTCATGGTAGGTTTCTCTAAATCGTTTAATTTTGCCTAAATCTTTATAAATTTGGTCCTATATTACGCAGAATTTTACGAGGAATTCAACGATATCCTCGAAATTGACATAGGAGTCCGGGGTTCCGAGATAATTGGGTTTGAAGTACATGCGATGTTATCCTAGGTCATGGTACGGGGATAGGGGTTACTCGAGGTCATCGGACGGGGTCAACCGAGATCAGGCTAGGTCTGGCGGGGTCAGGGGACGTTAGGCATGGTCAGACGAGGTCAGGCGAGTTCTGGGGAAGTCAGGGGAGGTCTAGCGAAATATGGAGATGAAGATTTGTTGATTTTTAAAAATTTGTTCATATCTTCTAAACCGGTCTACGTACAGGAATATAATTTTGCACGCTTACAGCTCTTGATCCAAGCTGTTGATCGACGACAAAACAATCGGCGTGAATCGCGTCATCATTAAGAAAAAAATTTTTAAACTACGGATAAAAAGTCGCAAATACATAACAGCCGCTCGAAAAAAATTAATTTTGCCTAAATCTTTATAAATTTGGTCCTATATTACGCAGAATTTTACGAGGAATTCAACGGTATCCTCAATATTGACATACGAGTTCGGGGTTCCGAATTAAATGGGTTTTAATTATTTGATGTTGACCTAGGTCATGGTAGGTTTCTCTAAATCGTTTAATTTTGCCTAAATCTTTATAAATTTGGTCCTATATTACGCAGAATTTTACGAGGAATTCAACGATATCCTCGAAATTGACATAGGAGTTCGGGGTTCCGAATTAAATGGGTTTTAATTATTCGATGTTGACCTAGGTCATGGTAGGTTTCTCTAAATCGTTTAATTTTGCCTAAATCTTTATAAATTTGGTCCTATATTACGCAGAATTTTACGAGGAATTCAACGATATCCTCGAAATTGACATAGGAGTTCGGGGTTCCGAATTAAATGGGTTTTAATTATTTGATGTTGACCTAGGTCATGGTAGGTTTCTCTAAATCGTTTAATTTTGCCTAAATCTTTATAAATTTGGTCCTATATTACGCAGAATTTTACGAGGAATTCAACGATATCCTCGAAATTGACATAGGAGTTCGGGGTTCCGAGATAATTGGGTTTGAAGTACATGCGATGTTATCCTAGGTCATGGTACGGGGATAGGGGTTACTCGAGGTCATCGGACGGGGTCAACCGAGGTCATGCGGGGTCATGCGAGATCAGGCTAGGTCTGGCGGGGTCAGGGGAGGTTAGGCATGGTCAGACGAGGTCAGGCGAGTTCTGGGGAAGTCAGGGGAGGTCTAGCGAAATATGGAGATGAAGATTTGTTGATTTTTAAAAATTTGTTCATATCTTCTAAACCGGTCTACGTACAGGAATATAATTTTGCACGCTTACAGCTCTTGATCCAAGCTGTTGATCGACGACAAAACAATCGGCGTGAATCGCGTCATCATTAAGAAAAAAATTTTTAAACTACGGATAAAAAGTCGCAAATACATAACAGCCGCTCGAAAAAAATTAATTTTGCCTAAATCTTTATAAATTTGGTCCTATATTACGCAGAATTTTACGAGGAATTCAACGATATCCTCGAAATTGACATAGGAGTTCGGGGTTCCGAGATAATTGGGTTTGAAGTACATGCGATGTTATCCTAGGTCATGGTACGGGGATAGGGGTTACTCGAGGTCATCGGACGGGGTCAACCGAGGTCATGCGAGGTCATGCGAGATCAGGCTAGGTCTGGCGGGGTCAGGGGAGGTTAGGCATGGTCAGACGAGGTCAGGCGAGTTCTGGGGAAGTCAGGGGAGGTCTAGCGAAATATGGAGATGAAGATTTGTTGATTTTTAAAAATTTGTTCATATCTTCTAAACCGGTCTACGTACAGGAATATAATTTTGCACGCTTACAGCTCTTGATCCAAGCTGTTGATCGACGACAAAACAATCGGCGTGAATCGCGTCATCATTAAGAAAAAAATTTTTAAACTACGGATAAAAAGTCGCAAATACATAACAGCCGCTCAAAAAAAATTAATTTTGCCTAAATCTTTATAAATTTGGTCCTATATTACGCAGAATTTTACGAGGAATTCAACGGTATCCTCAATATTGACATACGAGTTCGGGGTTCCGAATTAAATGGGTTTTAATTATTTGATGTTGACCTAGGTCATGGTAGGTTTCTCTAAATCGTTTAATTTTGCCTAAATCTTTATAAATTTGGTCCTATATTACGCAGAATTTTACGAGGAATTCAACGATATCCTCGAAATTGACATAGGAGTTCGGGGTTCCGAATTAAATGGGTTTTAATTATTCGATGTTGACCTAGGTCATGGTAGGTTTCTCTAAATCGTTTAATTTTGCCTAAATCTTTATAAATTTGGTCCTATATTACGCAGAATTTTACGAGGAATTCAACGATATCCTCGAAATTGACATAGGAGTTCGGGGTTCCGAGATAATTGGGTTTGAAGTACATGCGATGTTATCCTAGGTCATGGTACGGGGATAGGGGTTACTCGAGGTCATCGGACGGGGTCAACCGAGGTCATGCGAGGTCATGCGAGATCAGGCTAGGTCTGGCGGGGTCAGGGGAGGTTAGGCATGGTCAGACGAGGTCAGGCGAGTTCTGGGGAAGTCAGGGGAGGTCTAGCGAAATATGGAGATGAAGATTTGTTGATTTTTAAAAATTTGTTCATATCTTCTAAACCGGTCTACGTACAGGAATATAATTTTGCACGCTTACAGCTCTTGATCCAAGCTGTTGATCGACGACAAAACAATCGGCGTGAATCGCGTCATCATTAAGAAAAAAATTTTTAAACTACGGATAAAAAGTCGCAAATACATAACAGCCGCTCAAAAAAAATTAATTTTGCCTAAATCTTTATAAATTTGGTCCTATATTACGCAGAATTTTACGAGGAATTCAACGGTATCCTCAATATTGACATACGAGTTCGGGGTTCCGAATTAAATGGGTTTTAATTATTTGATGTTGACCTAGGTCATGGTAGGTTTCTCTAAATCGTTTAATTTTGCCTAAATCTTTATAAATTTGGTCCTATATTACGCAGAATTTTACGAGGAATTCAACGATATCCTCGAAATTGACATAGGAGTTCGGGGTTCCGAATTAAATGGGTTTTAATTATTCGATGTTGACCTAGGTCATGGTAGGTTTCTCTAAATCGTTTAATTTTGCCTAAATCTTTATAAATTTGGTCCTATATTACGCAGAATTTTACGAGGAATTCAACGATATCCTCGAAATTGACATAGGAGTTCGGGGTTCCGAATTAAATGGGTTTTAATTATTCGATGTTGACCTAGGTCATGGTAGGTTTCTCTAAATCGTTTAATTTTGCCTAAATCTTTATAAATTTGGTCCTATATTACGCAGAATTTTACGAGGAATTCAACGATATCCTCGAAATTGACATAGGAGTTCGGGGTTCCGAGATAATTGGGTTTGAAGTACATGCGATGTTATCCTAGGTCATGGTACGGGGATAGGGGTTACTCGAGGTCATCGGACGGGGTCAACCGAGGTCATGCGGGGTCATGCGAGATCAGGCTAGGTCTGGCGGGGTCAGGGGAGGTTAGGCATGGTCAGACGAGGTCAGGCGAGTTCTGGGGAAGTCAGGGGAGGTCTAGCGAAATATGGAGATGAAGATTTGTTGATTTTTAAAAATTTGTTCATATCTTCTAAACCGGTCTACGTACAGGAATATAATTTTGCACGCTTACAGCTCTTGATCCAAGCTGTTGATCGACGACAAAACAATCGGCGTGAATCGCGTCATCATTAAGAAAAAAATTTTTAAACTACGGATAAAAAGTCGCAATTACATAACAGCCGCTCGAAAAAAATTAATTTTGCCTAAATCTTTATAAATTTGGTCCTATATTACGCAGAATTTTACGAGGAATTCAACGATATCCTCGAAATTGACATAGGAGTTCGGGGTTCCGAGATAATTGGGTTTGAAGTACATGCGATGTTATCCTAGGTCATGGTACGGGGATAGGGGTTACTCGAGGTCATCGGACGGGGTCAACCGAGGTCATGCGAGGTCATGCGAGATCAGGCTAGGTCTGGCGGGGTCAGGGGAGGTTAGGCATGGTCAGACGAGGTCAGGCGATTTCTGGGGAAGTCAGGGGAGGTCTAGCGAAATATGGAGATGAAGATTTGTTGATTTTTAAAAATTTGTTCATATCTTCTAAACCGGTCTACGTACAGGAATATAATTTTGCACGCTTACAGCTCTTGATCCAAGCTGTTGATCGACGACAAAACAATCGGCGTGAATCGCGTCATCATTAAGAAAAAAATTTTTAAACTACGGATAAAAAGTCGCAAATACATAACAGCCGCTCGAAAAAAATTAATTTTGCCTAAATCTTTATAAATTTGGTCCTATATTACGCAGAATTTTACGAGGAATTCAACGGTATCCTCAATATTGACATACGAGTTCGGGGTTCCGAATTAAATGGGTTTTAATTATTTGATGTTGACCTAGGTCATGGTAGGTTTCTCTAAATCGTTTAATTTTGCCTAAATCTTTATAAATTTGGTCCTATATTACGCAGAATTTTACGAGGAATTCAACGATATCCTCGAAATTGACATAGGAGTTCGGGGTTCCGAATTAAATGGGTTTTAATTATTCGATGTTGACCTAGGTCATGGTAGGTTTCTCTAAATCGTTTAATTTTGCCTAAATCTTTATAAATTTGGTCCTATATTACGCAGAATTTTACGAGGAATTCAACGATATCCTCGAAATTGACATAGGAGTTCGGGGTTCCGAATTAAATGGGTTTTAATTATTTGATGTTGACCTAGGTCATGGTAGGTTTCTCTAAATCGTTTAATTTTGCCTAAATCTTTATAAATTTGGTCCTATATTACGCAGAATTTTACGAGGAATTCAACGATATCCTCGAAATTGACATAGGAGTTCGGGGTTCCGAGATAATTGGGTTTGAAGTACATGCGATGTTATCCTAGGTCATGGTACGGGGATAGGGGTTACTCGAGGTCATCGGACGGGGTCAACCGAGGTCATGCGGGGTCATGCGAGATCAGGCTAGGTCTGGCGGGGTCAGGGGAGGTTAGGCATGGTCAGACGAGGTCAGGCGAGTTCTGGGGAAGTCAGGGGAGGTCTAGCGAAATATGGAGATGAAGATTTGTTGATTTTTAAAAATTTGTTCATATCTTCTAAACCGGTCTACGTACAGGAATATAATTTTGCACGCTTACAGCTCTTGATCCAAGCTGTTGATCGACGACAAAACAATCGGCGTGAATCGCGTCATCATTAAGAAAAAAATTTTTAAACTACGGATAAAAAGTCGCAAATACATAACAGCCGCTCAAAAAAAATTAATTTTGCCTAAATCTTTATAAATTTGGTCCTATATTACGCAGAATTTTACGAGGAATTCAACGGTATCCTCAATATTGACATACGAGTTCGGGGTTCCGAATTAAATGGGTTTTAATTATTTGATGTTGACCTAGGTCATGGTAGGTTTCTCTAAATCGTTTAATTTTGCCTAAATCTTTATAAATTTGGTCCTATATTACGCAGAATTTTACGAGGAATTCAACGATATCCTCGAAATTGACATAGGAGTTCGGGGTTCCGAATTAAATGGGTTTTAATTATTCGATGTTGACCTAGGTCATGGTAGGTTTCTCTAAATCGTTTAATTTTGCCTAAATCTTTATAAATTTGGTCCTATATTACGCAGAATTTTACGAGGAATTCAACGATATCCTCGAAATTGACATAGGAGTTCGGGGTTCCGAGATAATTGGGTTTGAAGTACATGCGATGTTATCCTAGGTCATGGTACGGGGATAGGGGTTACTCGAGGTCATCGGACGGGGTCAACCGAGGTCATGCGAGGTCATGCGAGATCAGGCTAGGTCTGGCGGGGTCAGGGGAGGTTAGGCATGGTCAGACGAGGTCAGGCGAGTTCTGGGGAAGTCAGGGGAGGTCTAGCGAAATATGGAGATGAAGATTTGTTGATTTTTAAAAATTTGTTCATATCTTCTAAACCGGTCTACGTACAGGAATATAATTTTGCACGCTTACAGCTCTTGATCCAAGCTGTTGATCGACGACAAAACAATCGGCGTGAATCGCGTCATCATTAAGAAAAAAATTTTTAAACTACGGATAAAAAGTCGCAAATACATAACAGCCGCTCAAAAAAAATTAATTTTGCCTAAATCTTTATAAATTTGGTCCTATATTACGCAGAATTTTACGAGGAATTCAACGGTATCCTCAATATTGACATACGAGTTCGGGGTTCCGAATTAAATGGGTTTTAATTATTTGATGTTGACCTAGGTCATGGTAGGTTTCTCTAAATCGTTTAATTTTGCCTAAATCTTTATAAATTTGGTCCTATATTACGCAGAATTTTACGAGGAATTCAACGATATCCTCGAAATTGACATAGGAGTTCGGGGTTCCGAATTAAATGGGTTTTAATTATTCGATGTTGACCTAGGTCATGGTAGGTTTCTCTAAATCGTTTAATTTTGCCTAAATCTTTATAAATTTGGTCCTATATTACGCAGAATTTTACGAGGAATTCAACGATATCCTCGAAATTGACATAGGAGTTCGGGGTTCCGAATTAAATGGGTTTTAATTATTCGATGTTGACCTAGGTCATGGTAGGTTTCTCTAAATCGTTTAATTTTGCCTAAATCTTTATAAATTTGGTCCTATATTACGCAGAATTTTACGAGGAATTCAACGATATCCTCGAAATTGACATAGGAGTTCGGGGTTCCGAGATAATTGGGTTTGAAGTACATGCGATGTTATCCTAGGTCATGGTACGGGGATAGGGGTTACTCGAGGTCATCGGACGGGGTCAACCGAGGTCATGCGGGGTCATGCGAGATCAGGCTAGGTCTGGCGGGGTCAGGGGAGGTTAGGCATGGTCAGACGAGGTCAGGCGAGTTCTGGGGAAGTCAGGGGAGGTCTAGCGAAATATGGAGATGAAGATTTGTTGATTTTTAAAAATTTGTTCATATCTTCTAAACCGGTCTACGTACAGGAATATAATTTTGCACGCTTACAGCTCTTGATCCAAGCTGTTGATCGACGACAAAACAATCGGCGTGAATCGCGTCATCATTAAGAAAAAAATTTTTAAACTACGGATAAAAAGTCGCAAATACATAACAGCCGCTCGAAAAAAATTAATTTTGCCTAAATCTTTATAAATTTGGTCCTATATTACGCAGAATTTTACGAGGAATTCAACGATATCCTCGAAATTGACATAGGAGTTCGGGGTTCCGAGATAATTGGGTTTGAAGTACATGCGATGTTATCCTAGGTCATGGTACGGGGATAGGGGTTACTCGAGGTCATCGGACGGGGTCAACCGAGGTCATGCGAGGTCATGCGAGATCAGGCTAGGTCTGGCGGGGTCAGGGGAGGTTAGGCATGGTCAGACGAGGTCAGGCGATTTCTGGGGAAGTCAGGGGAGGTCTAGCGAAATATGGAGATGAAGATTTGTTGATTTTTAAAAATTTGTTCATATCTTCTAAACCGGTCTACGTACAGGAATATAATTTTGCACGCTTACAGCTCTTGATCCAAGCTGTTGATCGACGACAAAACAATCGGCGTGAATCGCGTCATCATTAAGAAAAAAATTTTTAAACTACGGATAAAAAGTCGCAAATACATAACAGCCGCTCGAAAAAAATTAATTTTGCCTAAATCTTTATAAATTTGGTCCTATATTACGCAGAATTTTACGAGGAATTCAACGGTATCCTCAATATTGACATACGAGTTCGGGGTTCCGAATTAAATGGGTTTTAATTATTTGATGTTAACCTAGGTCATGGTAGGTTTCTCTAAATCGTTTAATTTTGCCTAAATCTTTATAAATTTGGTCCTATATTACGCAGAATTTTACGAGGAATTCAACGATATCCTCGAAATTGACATAGGAGTTCGGGGTTCCGAATTAAATGGGTTTTAATTATTCGATGTTGACCTAGGTCATGGTAGGTTTCTCTAAATCGTTTAATTTTGCCTAAATCTTTATAAATTTGGTCCTATATTACGCAGAATTTTACGAGGAATTCAACGATATCCTCGAAATTGACATAGGAGTTCGGGGTTCCGAATTAAATGGGTTTTAATTATTTGATGTTGACCTAGGTCATGGTAGGTTTCTCTAAATCGTTTAATTTTGCCTAAATCTTTATAAATTTGGTCCTATATTACGCAGAATTTTAAGAGGAATTCAACGATATCCTCGAAATTGACATAGGAGTTCGGGGTTCCGAATTAAATGGGTTTTAATTATTTGATGTTGACCTAGGTCATGGTAGGTTTCTCTAAATCGTTTAATTTTGCCTAAATCTTTATAAATTTGGTCCTATATTACGCAGAATTTTACGAGGAATTCAACGATATCCTCGAAATTGACATAGGAGTTCGGGGTTCCGAGATAATTGGGTTTGAAGTACATGCGATGTTATCCTAGGTCATGGTACGGGGATAGGGGTTACTCGAGGTCATCGGACGGGGTCAACCGAGGTCATGCGGGGTCATGCGAGATCAGGCTAGGTCTGGCGGGGTCAGGGGAGGTTAGGCATGGTCAGACGAGGTCAGGCGAGTTCTGGGGAAGTCAGGGGAGGTCTAGCGAAATATGGAGATGAAGATTTGTTGATTTTTAAAAATTTGTTCATATCTTCTAAACCGGTCTACGTACAGGAATATAATTTTGCACGCTTACAGCTCTTGATCCAAGCTGTTGATCGACGACAAAACAATCGGCGTGAATCGCGTCATCATTAAGAAAAAAATTTTTAAACTACGGATAAAAAGTCGCAAATACATAACAGCCGCTCGAAAAAAATTAATTTTGCCTAAATCTTTATAAATTTGGTCCTATATTACGCAGAATTTTACGAGGAATTCAACGATATCCTCGAAATTGACATAGGAGTTCGGGGTTCCGAGATAATTGGGTTTGAAGTACAAGCGATGTTATCCTAGGTCATGGTACGGGGATAGGGGTTACTCGAGGTCATCGGACGGGGTCAACCGAGGTCATGCGAGGTCATGCGAGATCAGGCTAGGTCTGGCGGGGTCAGGGGAGGTTAGGCATGGTCAGACGAGGTCAGGCGAGTTCTGGGGAAGTCAGGGGAGGTCTAGCGAAATATGGAGATGAAGATTTGTTGATTTTTAAAAATTTGTTCATATCTTCTAAACCGGTCTACGTACAGGAATATAATTTTGCACGCTTACAGCTCTTGATCCAAGCTGTTGATCGACGACAAAACAATCGGCGTGAATCGCGTCATCATTAAGAAAAAAATTTTTAAACTACGGATAAAAAGTCGCAAATACATAACAGCCGCTCGAAAAAAAATAATTTTGCCTAAATCTTTATAAATTTGGTCCTATATTACGCAGAATTTTACGAGGAATTCAACGGTATCCTCAATATTGACATACGAGTTCGGGGTTCCGAATTAAATGGGTTTTAATTATTTGATGTTGACCTAGGTCATGGTAGGTTTCTCTAAATCGTTTAATTTTGCCTAAATCTTTATAAATTTGGTCCTATATTACGCAGAATTTTACGAGGAATTCAACGATATCCTCGAAATTGACATAGGAGTTCGGGGTTCCGAATTAAATGGGTTTTAATTATTCGATGTTGACCTAGGTCATGGTAGGTTTCTCTAAATCGTTTAATTTTGCCTAAATCTTTATAAATTTGGTCCTATATTACGCAGAATTTTACGAGGAATTCAACGATATCCTCGAAATTGACATAGGAGTTCGGGGTTCCGAATTAAATGGGTTTTAATTATTTGATGTTGACCTAGGTCATGGTAGGTTTCTCTAAATCGTTTAATTTTGCCTAAATCTTTATAAATTTGGTCCTATATTACGCAGAATTTTACGAGGAATTCAACGATATCCTCGAAATTGACATAGGAGTTCGGGGTTCCGAGATAATTGGGTTTGAAGTACATGCGATGTTATCCTAGGTCATGGTACGGGGATAGGGGTTACTCGAGGTCATCGGACGGGGTCAACCGAGGTCATGCGGGGTCATGCGAGATCAGGCTAGGTCTGGCGGGGTCAGGGGAGGTTAGGCATGGTCAGACGAGGTCAGGCGAGTTCTGGGGAAGTCAGGGGAGGTCTAGCGAAATATGGAGATGAAGATTTGTTGATTTTTAAAAATTTGTTCATATCTTCTAAACCGGTCTACGTACAGGAATATAATTTTGCACGCTTACAGCTCTTGATAAAAGCTGTCGATCGACGACAAAACAATCGGCGTGAATCGCGTCATCATTAAGAAAAAAATTTTTAAACTACGGATAAAAAGTCGCAAATACATAACAGCCGCTCGAAAAAAATTAATTTTGCCTAAATCTTTATAAATTTGGTCCTATATTACGCAGAATTTTACGAGGAATTCAACGGTATCCTCAATATTGACATAGGAGTTCGGGGTTCCGAATTAAATGGGTTTTAATTATTCGATGTTGACCTAGGTCATGGTAGGTTTCTCTAAATCGTTTAATTTTGCCTAAATCTTTATAAATTTGGTCCTATATTACGCAGAATTTTACGAGGAATTCAACGATATCCTCGAAATTGACATAGGAGTTCGGGGTTCCGAATTAAATGGGTTTTAATTATTCGATGTTGACCTAGGTCATGGTAGGTTTCTCTAAATCGTTTAATTTTGCCTAAATCTTTATAAATTTGGTCCTATATTACGCAGAATTTTACGAGGAATTCAACGATATCCTCGAAATTGACATAGGAGTTCGGGGTTCCGAGATAATTGGGTTTGAAGTACATGCGATGTTATCCTAGGTCATGGTACGGGGATAGGGGTTACTCGAGGTCATCGGACGGGGTCAACCGAGGTCATGCGGGGTCATGCGAGATCAGGCTAGGTCTGGCGGGGTCAGGGGAGGTTAGGCATGGTCAGACGAGGTCAGGCGAGTTCTGGGAAAGTCAGGGGAGGTCTAGCGAAATATGGAGATGAAGATTTGTTGATTTTTAAAAATTTGTTCATATCTTCTAAACCGGTCTACGTACAGGAATATAATTTTGCACGCTTACAGCTCTTGATCCAAGCTGTTGATCGACGACAAAACAATCGGCGTGAATCGCGTCATCATTAAGAAAAAAATTTTTAAACTACGGATAAAAAGTCGCAAATACATAACAGCCGCTCGAAAAAAATTAATTTTGCCTAAATCTTTATAAATTTGGTCCTATATTACGCAGAATTTTACGAGGAATTCAACGGTATCCTCAATATTGACATACGAGTTCGGGGTTCCGAATTAAATGGGTTTTAATTATTTGATGTTGACCTAGGTCATGGTAGGTTTCTCTAAATCGTTTAATTTTGCCTAAATCTTTATAAATTTGGTCCTATATTACGCAGAATTTTACGAGGAATTCAACGATATCCTCGAAATTGACATAGGAGTTCGGGGTTCCGAATTAAATGGGTTTTAATTATTCGATGTTGACCTAGGTCATGGTAGGTTTCTCTAAATCGTTTAATTTTGCCTAAATCTTTATAAATTTGGTCCTATATTACGCAGAATTTTACGAGGAATTCAACGATATCCTCGAAATTGACATAGGAGTTCGGGGTTCCGAATTAAATGGGTTTTAATTATTTGATGTTGACCTAGGTCATGGTAGGTTTCTCTAAATCGTTTAATTTTGCCTAAATCTTTATAAATTTGGTCCTATATTACGCAGAATTTTACGAGGAATTCAACGATATCCTCGAAATTGACATAGGAGTTCGGGGTTCCGAGATAATTGGGTTTGAAGTACATGCGATGTTATCCTAGGTCATGGTACGGGGATAGGGGTTACTCGAGGTCATCGGACGGGGTCAACCGAGGTCATGCGGGGTCATGCGAGATCAGGCTAGGTCTGGCGGGGTCAGGGGAGGTTAGGCATGGTCAGACGAGGTCAGGCGAGTTCTGGGGAAGTCAGGGGAGGTCTAGCGAAATATGGAGATGAAGATTTGTTGATTTTTAAAAATTTGTTCATATCTTCTAAACCGGTCTACGTACAGGAATATAATTTTGCACGCTTACAGCTCTTGATCCAAGCTGTTGATCGACGACAAAACAATCGGCGTGAATCGCGTCATCATTAAGAAAAAAATTTTTAAACTACGGATAAAAAGTCGCAAATACATAACAGCCGCTCGAAAAAAATTAATTTTGCCTAAATCTTTATAAATTTGGTCCTATATTACGCAGAATTTTACGAGGAATTCAACGGTATCCTCAATATTGACATACGAGTTCGGGGTTCCGAATTAAATGGGTTTTAATTATTTGATGTTGACCTAGGTCATGGTAGGTTTCTCTAAATCGTTTAATTTTGCCTAAATCTTTATAAATTTGGTCCTATATTACGCAGAATTTTACGAGGAATTCAACGATATCCTCGAAATTGACATAGGAGTTCGGGGTTCCGAATTAAATGGGTTTTAATTATTCGATGTTGACCTAGGTCATGGTAGGTTTCTCTAAATCGTTTAATTTTGCCTAAATCTTTATAAATTTGGTCCTATATTACGCAGAATTTTACGAGGAATTCAACGATATCCTCGAAATTGACATAGGAGTTCGGGGTTCCGAATTAAATGGGTTTTAATTATTTGATGTTGACCTAGGTCATGGTAGGTTTCTCTAAATCGTTTAATTTTGCCTAAATCTTTATAAATTTGGTCCTATATTACGCAGAATTTTACGAGGAATTCAACGATATCCTCGAAATTGACATAGGAGTTCGGGGTTCCGAGATAATTGGGTTTGAAGTACATGCGATGTTATCCTAGGTCATGGTACGGGGATAGGGGTTACTCGAGGTCATCGGACGGGGTCAACCGAGGTCATGCGGGGTCATGCGAGATCAGGCTAGGTCTGGCGGGGTCAGGGGAGGTTAGGCATGGTCAGACGAGGTCAGGCGAGTTCTGGGGAAGTCAGGGGAGGTCTAGCGAAATATGGAGATGAAGATTTGTTGATTTTTAAAAATTTGTTCATATCTTCTAAACCGGTCTACGTACAGGAATATAATTTTGCACGCTTACAGCTCTTGATCCAAGCTGTTGATCGACGACAAAACAATCGGCGTGAATCGCGTCATCATTAAGAAAAAAATTTTTAAACTACGGATAAAAAGTCGCAAATACATAACAGCCGCTCGAAAAAAATTAATTTTGCCTAAATCTTTATAAATTTGGTCCTATATTACGCAGAATTTTACGAGGAATTCAACGGTATCCTCAATATTGACATACGAGTTCGGGGTTCCGAATTAAATGGGTTTTAATTATTTGATGTTGACCTAGGTCATGGTAGGTTTCTCTAAATCGTTTAATTTTGCCTAAATCTTTATAAATTTGGTCCTATATTACGCAGAATTTTACGAGGAATTCAACGATATCCTCGAAATTGACATAGGAGTTCGGGGTTCCGAATTAAATGGGTTTTAATTATTCGATGTTGACCTAGGTCATGGTAGGTTTCTCTAAATCGTTTAATTTTGCCTAAATCTTTATAAATTTGGTCCTATATTACGCAGAATTTTACGAGGAATTCAACGATATCCTCGAAATTGACATAGGAGTTCGGGGTTCCGAATTAAATGGGTTTTAATTATTTGATGTTGACCTAGGTCATGGTAGGTTTCTCTAAATCGTTTAATTTTGCCTAAATCTTTATAAATTTGGTCCTATATTACGCAGAATTTTACGAGGAATTCAACGATATCCTCGAAATTGACATAGGAGTTCGGGGTTCCGAGATAATTGGGTTTGAAGTACATGCGATGTTATCCTCGGTCATGGTACGGGGATAGGGGTTACTCGAGGTCATCGGACGGAATCAACCGAGGTCATGCGGGGTCATGCGAGATCAGGCTAGGTCTGGCGGGGTCAGGGGAGGTTAGGCATGGTCAGACGAGGTCAGGCGAGTTCTGGGGAAGTCAGGGGAGGTCTAGCGAAATATGGAGATGAAGATTTGTTGATTTTTAAAAATTTGTTCATATCTTCTAAACCGGTCTACGTACAGGAATATAATTTTGCACGCTTACAGCTCTTGATCCAAGCTGTTGATCGACGACAAAACAATCGGCGTGAATCGCGTCATCATTAAGAAAAAAATTTTTAAACTACGGATAAAAAGTCGCAAATACATAACAGCCGCTCGAAAAAAATTAATTTTGCCTAAATCTTTATAAATTTGGTCCTATATTACGCAGAATTTTACGAGGAATTCAACGATATCCTCGAAATTGACATAGGAGTTCGGGGTTCCGAATTAAATGGGTTTTAATTATTCGATGTTGACCTAGGTCATGGTAGGTTTCTCTAAATCGTTTAATTTTGCCTAAATCTTTATAAATTTGGTCCTATATTACGCAGAATTTTACGAGGAATTCAACGATATCCTCGAAATTGACATAGGAGTTCGGGGTTCCGAGATAATTGGGTTTGAAGTACATGCGATGTTATCCTAGGTCATGGTACGGGGATAGGGGTTACTCGAGGTCATCGGACGGGGTCAACCGAGGTCATGCGGGGTCATGCGAGATCAGGCTAGGTCTGGCGGGGTCAGGGGAGGTTAGGCATGGTCAGACGAGGTCAGGCGAGTTCTGGGGAAGTCAGGGGAGGTCTAGCGAAATATGGAGATGAAGATTTGTTGATTTTTAAAAATTTGTTCATATCTTCTAAACCGGTCTACGTACAGGAATATAATTTTGCACGCTTACAGCTCTTGATCCAAGCTGTTGATCGACGACAAAACAATCGGCGTGAATCGCGTCATCATTAAGAAAAAAATTTTTAAACTACGGATAAAAAGTCGCAAATACATAACAGCCGCTCGAAAAAAATTAATTTTGCCTAAATCTTTATAAATTTGGTCCTATATTACGCAGAATTTTACGAGGAATTCAACGGTATCCTCAATATTGACATACGAGTTCGGGGTTCCGAATTAAATGGGTTTTAATTATTTGATGTTGACCTAGGTCATGGTAGGTTTCTCTAAATCGTTTAATTTTGCCTAAATCTTTATAAATTTGGTCCTATATTACGCAGAATTTTACGAGGAATTCAACGATATCCTCGAAATTGACATAGGAGTTCGGGGTTCCGAATTAAATGGGTTTTAATTATTCGATGTTGACCTAGGTCATGGTAGGTTTCTCTAAATCGTTTAATTTTGCCTAAATCTTTATAAATTTGGTCCTATATTACGCAGAATTTTACGAGGAATTCAACGATATCCTCGAAATTGACATAGGAGTTCGGGGTTCCGAGATAATTGGGTTTGAAGTACATGCGATGTTATCCTAGGTCATGGTACGGGGATAGGGGTTACTCGAGGTCATCGGACGGGGTCAACCGAGGTCATGCGGGGTCATGCGAGATCAGGCTAGATCTGGCGGGGTCAGGGGAGGTTAGGCATGGTCAGACGAGGTCAGGCGAGTTCTGGGGAAGTCAGGGGAGGTCTAGCGAAATATGGAGATGAAGATTTGTTGATTTTTAAAAATTTGTTCATATCTTCTAAACCGGTCTACGTACAGGAATATAATTTTGCACGCTTACAGCTCTTGATCCAAGCTGTTGATCGACGACAAAACAATCGGCGTGAATCGCGTCATCATTAAGAAAAAAATTTTTAAACTACGGATAAAAAGTCGCAAATACATAACAGCCGCTCGAAAAAAATTAATTTTGCCTAAATCTTTATAAATTTGGTCCTATATTACGCAGAATTTTACGAGGAATTCAACGGTATCCTCAATATTGACATACGAGTTCGGGGTTCCGAATTAAATGGGTTTTAATTATTTGATGTTGACCTAGGTCATGGTAGGTTTCTCTAAATCGTTTAATTTTGCCTAAATCTTTATAAATTTGGTCCTATATTACGCAGAATTTTACGAGGAATTCAACGATATCCTCGAAATTGACATAGGAGTTCGGGGTTCCGAGATAATTGGGTTTGAAGTACATGCGATGTTATCCTAGGTCATGGTACGGGGATAGGGGTTACTCGATGTCATCGGACGGGGTCAACCGAGGTCATGCGGGGTCATGCGAGATCAGGCTAGGTCTGGCGGGGTCAGGGGAGGTTAGGCATGGTCAGACGAGGTCAGGCGAGTTCTGGGGAAGTCAGGGGAGGTCTAGCGAAATATGGAGATGAAGATTTGTTGATTTTTAAAAATTTGTTCATATCTTCTAAACCGGTCTACGTACAGGAATATAATTTTGCACGCTTACAGCTCTTGATCCAAGCTGTTGATCGACGACAAAACAATCGGCGTGAATCGCGTCATCATTAAGAAAAAAATTTTTAAACTACGGATAAAAAGTCGCAAATACATAACAGCCGCTCGAAAAAAATTAATTTTGCCTAAATCTTTATAAATTTGGTCCTATATTACGCAGAATTTTACGAGGAATTCAACGGTATCCTCAATATTGACATACGAGTTCGGGGTTCCGAATTAAATGGGTTTTAATTATTTGATGTTGACCTAGGTCATGGTAGGTTTCTCTAAATCGTTTAATTTTGCCTAAATCTTTATAAATTTGGTCCTATATTACGCAGAATTTTACGAGGAATTCAACGATATCCTCGAAATTGACATAGGAGTTCGGGGTTCCGAATTAAATGGGTTTTAATTATTCGATGTTGACCTAGGTCATGGTAGGTTTCTCTAAATCGTTTAATTTTGCCTAAATCTTTATAAATTTGGTCCTATATTACGCAGAATTTTACGAGGAATTCAACGATATCCTCGAAATTGACATAGGAGTTCGGGGTTCCGAGATAATTGGGTTTGAAGTACATGCGATGTTATCCTAGGTCATGGTACGGGGATAGGGGTTACTCGAGGTCATCGGACGGGGTCAACCGAGGTCATGCGGGGTCATGCGAGATCAGGCTAGGTCTGGCGGTGTCAGGGGAGGTTAGGCATGGTCAGACGAGGTCAGGCGAGTTCTGGGGAAGTCAGGGGAGGTCTAGCGAAATATGGAGATGAAGATTTGTTGATTTTTAAAAATTTGTTCATATCTTCTAAACCGGTCTACGTACAGGAATATAATTTTGCACGCTTACAGCTCTTGATCCAAGCTGTTGATCGACGACAAAACAATCGGCGTGAATCGCGTCATCATTAAGAAAAAAATTTTTAAACTACGGATAAAAAGTCGCAAATACATAACAGCCGCTCGAAAAAAATTAATTTTGCCTAAATCTTTATAAATTTGGTCCTATATTACGCAGAATTTTACGAGGAATTCAACGGTATCCTCAATATTGACATACGAGTTCGGGGTTCCGAATTAAATGGGTTTTAATTATTTGATGTTGACCTAGGTCATGGTAGGTTTCTCTAAATCGTTTAATTTTGCCTAAATCTTTATAAATTTGGTCCTATATTACGCAGAATTTTACGAGGAATTCAACGATATCCTCGAAATTGACATAGGAGTTCGGGGTTCCGAATTAAATGGGTTTTAATTATTCGATGTTGACCTAGGTCATGGTAGGTTTCTCTAAATCGTTTAATTTTGCCTAAATCTTTATAAATTTGGTCCTATATTACGCAGAATTTTACGAGGAATTCAACGATATCCTCGAAATTGACATAGGAGTTCGGGGTTCCGAGATAATTGGGTTTGAAGTACATGCGATGTTATCCTAGGTCATGGTACGGGGATAGGGGTTACTCGAGGTCATCGGACGGGGTCAACCGAGGTCATGCGGGGTCATGCGAGATCAGGCTAGGTCTGGCGGTGTCAGGGGAGGTTAGGCATGGTCAGACGAGGTCAGGCGAGTTCTGGGGAAGTCAGGGGAGGTCTAGCGAAATATGGAGATGAAGATTTGTTGATTTTTAAAAATTTGTTCATATCTTCTAAACCGGTCTACGTACAGGAATATAATTTTGCACGCTTACAGCTCTTGAT
Organism: Cynaeus angustus; assembly: GCA_030157275.1. Lineage (NCBI taxonomy): Eukaryota > Metazoa > Arthropoda > Insecta > Coleoptera > Tenebrionidae > Cynaeus > Cynaeus angustus. Next base: position 24,775,360 of record CM058061.1, on the reverse strand, counting down.
CCAAGCTGTTGATCGACGACAAAACAATCGGCGTGAATCGCGTCATCATTAAGAAAAAAATTTTTAAACTACGGATAAAAAGTCGCAAATACATAACAGCCGCTCGAAAAAAATTAATTTTGCCTAAATCTTTATAAATTTGGTCCTATATTACGCAGAATTTTACGAGGAATTCAACGGTATCCTCAATATTGACATACGAGTTCGGGGTTCCGAATTAAATGGGTTTTAATTATTTGATGTTGACCTAGGTCATGGTAGGTTTCTCTAAATCGTTTAATTTTGCCTAAATCTTTATAAATTTGGTCCTATATTACGCAGAATTTTACGAGGAATTCAACGATATCCTCGAAATTGACATAGGAGTTCGGGGTTCCGAATTAAATGGGTTTTAATTATTCGATGTTGACCTAGGTCATGGTAGGTTTCTCTAAATCGTTTAATTTTGCCTAAATCTTTATAAATTTGGTCCTATATTACGCAGAATTTTACGAGGAATTCAACGATATCCTCGAAATTGACATAGGAGTTCGGGGTTCCGAATTAAATGGGTTTTAATTATTTGATGTTGACCTAGGTCATGGTAGGTTTCTCTAAATCGTTTAATTTTGCCTAAATCTTTATAAATTTGGTCCTATATTACGCAGAATTTTACGAGGAATTCAACGATATCCTCGAAATTGACATAGGAGTTCGGGGTTCCGAGATAATTGGGTTTGAAGTACATGCGATGTTATCCTAGGTCATGGTACGGGGATAGGGGTTACTCGAGGTCATCGGACGGGGTCAACCGAGGTCATGCGGGGTCATGCGAGATCAGGCTAGGTCTGGCGGGGTCAGGGGAGGTTAGGCATGGTCAGACGAGGTCAGGCGAGTTCTGGGGAAGTCAGGGGAGGTCTAGCGAAATATGGAGATGAAGATTTGTTGATTTTTAAAAATTTGTTCATATCTTCTAAACCGGTCTACGTACAGGAATATAATTTTGCACGCTTACAGCTCTTGATCCAAGCTGTTGATCGACGACAAAACAATCGGCGTGAATCGCGTCATCATTAAGAAAAAAATTTTTAAACTACGGATAAAAAGTCGCAAATACATAACAGCCGCTCGAAAAAAATTAATTTTGCCTAAATCTTTATAAATTTGGTCCTATATTACGCAGAATTTTACGAGGAATTCAACGGTATCCTCAATATTGAAATACGAGTTCGGGGTTCCGAATTAAATGGGTTTTAATTATTTGATGTTGACCTAGGTCATGGTAGGTTTCTCTAAATCGTTTAATTTTGCCTAAATCTTTATAAATTTGGTCCTATATTACGCAGAATTTTACGAGGAATTCAACGATATCCTCGAAATTGACATAGGAGTTCGGGGTTCCGAATTAAATGGGTTTTAATTATTCGATGTTGACCTAGGTCATGGTAGGTTTCTCTAAATCGTTTAATTTTGCCTAAATCTTTATAAATTTGGTCCTATATTACGCAGAATTTTACGAGGAATTCAACGATATCCTCGAAATTGACATAGGAGTTCGGGGTTCCGAGATAATTGGGTTTGAAGTACATGCGATGTTATCCTAGGTCATGGTACGGGGATAGGGGTTACTCGAGGTCATCGGACGGGGTCAACCGAGGTCATGCGGGGTCATGCGAGATCAGGCTAGGTCTGGCGGGGTCAGGGGAGGTTAGGCATGGTCAGACGAGGTCAGGCGAGTTCTGGGGAAGTCAGGGGAGGTCTAGCGAAATATGGAGATGAAGATTTGTTGATTTTTAAAAATTTGTTCATATCTTCTAAACCGGTCTACGTACAGGAATATAATTTTGCACGCTTACAGCTCTTGATCCAAGCTGTTGATCGACGACAAAACAATCGGCGTGAATCGCGTCATCATTAAGAAAAAAATTTTTAAACTACGGATAAAAAGTCGCAAATACATAACAGCCGCTCGAAAAAAATTAATTTTGCCTAAATCTTTATAAATTTGGTCCTATATTACGCAGAATTTTACGAGGAATTCAACGGTATCCTCAATATTGACATACGAGTTCGGGGTTCCGAATTAAATGGGTTTTAATTATTTGATGTTGACCTAGGTCATGGTAGGTTTCTCTAAATCGTTTAATTTTGCCTAAATCTTTATAAATTTGGTCCTATATTACGCAGAATTTTACGAGGAATTCAACGATATCCTCGAAATTGACATAGGAGTTCGGGGTTCCGAATTAAATGGGTTTTAATTATTCGATGTTGACCTAGGTCATGGTAGGTTTCTCTAAATCGTTTAATTTTGCCTAAATCTTTATAAATTTGGTCCTATATTACGCAGAATTTTACGAGGAATTCAACGATATCCTCGAAATTGACATAGGAGTTCGGGGTTCCGAGATAATTGGGTTTGAAGTACATGCGATGTTATCCTAGGTCATGGTACGGGGATAGGGGTTACTCGAGGTCATCGGACGGGGTCAACCGAGGTCATGCGGGGTCATGCGAGATCAGGCTAGGTCTGGCGGGGTCAGGGGAGGTTAGGCATGGTCAGACGAGGTCAGGCGAGTTCTGGGGAAGTCAGGGGAGGTCTAGCGAAATATGGAGATGAAGATTTGTTGATTTTTAAAAATTTGTTCATATCTTCTAAACCGGTCTACGTACAGGAATATAATTTTGCACGCTTACAGCTCTTGATCCAAGCTGTTGATCGACGACAAAACAATCGGCGTGAATCGCGTCATCATTAAGAAAAAAATTTTTAAACTACGGATAAAAAGTCGCAAATACATAACAGCCGCTCGAAAAAAATTAATTTTGCCTAAATCTTTATAAATTTGGTCCTATATTACGCAGAATTTTACGAGGAATTCAACGGTATCCTCAATATTGACATACGAGTTCGGGGTTCCGAATTAAATGGGTTTTAATTATTTGATGTTGACCTAGGTCATGGTAGGTTTCTCTAAATCGTTTAATTTTGCCTAAATCTTTATAAATTTGGTCCTATATTACGCAGAATTTTACGAGGAATTCAACGATATCCTCGAAATTGACATAGGAGTTCGGGGTTCCGAATTAAATGGGTTTTAATTATTCGATGTTGACCTAGGTCATGGTAGGTTTCTCTAAATCGTTTAATTTTGCCTAAATCTTTATAAATTTGGTCCTATATTACGCAGAATTTTACGAGGAATTCAACGATATCCTCGAAATTGACATAGGAGTTCGGGGTTCCGAGATAATTGGGTTTGAAGTACATGCGATGTTATCCTAGGTCATGGTACGGGGATAGGGGTTACTCGAGGTCATCGGACGGGGTCAACCGAGGTCATGCGGGGTCATGCGAGATCAGGCTAGGTCTGGCGGGGTCAGGGGAGGTTAGGCATGGTCAGACGAGGTCAGGCGAGTTCTGGGGAAGTCAGGGGAGGTCTAGCGAAATATGGAGATGAAGATTTGTTGATTTTTAAAAATTTGTTCATATCTTCTAAACCGGTCTACGTACAGGAATATAATTTTGCACGCTTACAGCTCTTGATCCAAGCTGTTGATCGACGACAAAACAATCGGCGTGAATCGCGTCATCATTAAGAAAAAAATTTTTAAACTACGGATAAAAAGTCGCAAATACATAACAGCCGCTCGAAAAAAATTAATTTTGCCTAAATCTTTATAAATTTGGTCCTATATTACGCAGAATTTTACGAGGAATTCAACGGTATCCTCAATATTGACATACGAGTTCGGGGTTCCGAATTAAATGGGTTTTAATTATTTGATGTTGACCTAGGTCATGGTAGGTTTCTCTAAATCGTTTAATTTTGCCTAAATCTTTATAAATTTGGTCCTATATTACGCAGAATTTTACGAGGAATTCAACGATATCCTCGAAATTGACATAGGAGTTCGGGGTTCCGAATTAAATGGGTTTTAATTATTCGATGTTGACCTAGGTCATGGTAGGTTTCTCTAAATCGTTTAATTTTGCCTAAATCTTTATAAATTTGGTCCTATATTACGCAGAATTTTACGAGGAATTCAACGGTATCCTCAATATTGACATACGAGTTCGGGGTTCCGAATTAAATGGGTTTTAATTATTTGATGTTGACCTAGGTCATGGTAGGTTTCTCTAAATCGTTTAATTTTGCCTAAATCTTTATAAATTTGGTCCTATATTACGCAGAATTTTACGAGGAATTCAACGATATCCTCGAAATTGACATAGGAGTTCGGGGTTCCGAGATAATTGGGTTTGAAGTACATGCGATGTTATCCTAGGTCATGGTACGGGGATAGGGGTTACTCGAGGTCATCGGACGGGGTCAACCGAGGTCATGCGGGGTCATGCGAGATCAGGCTAGGTCTGGCGGGGTCAGGGGAGGTTAGGCATGGTCAGACGAGGTCAGGCGAGTTCTGGGGAAGTCAGGGGAGGTCTAGCGAAATATGGAGATGAAGATTTGTTGATTTTTAAAAATTTGTTCATATCTTCTAAACCGGTCTACGTACAGGAATATAATTTTGCACGCTTACAGCTCTTGATCCAAGCTGTTGATCGACGACAAAACAATCGGCGTGAATCGCGTCATCATTAAGAAAAAAATTTTTAAACTACGGATAAAAAGTCGCAAATACATAACAGCCGCTCGAAAAAAATTAATTTTGCCTAAATCTTTATAAATTTGGTCCTATATTACGCAGAATTTTACGAGGAATTCAACGGTATCCTCAATATTGACATACGAGTTCGGGGTTCCGAATTAAATGGGTTTTAATTATTTGATGTTGACCTAGGTCATGGTAGGTTTCTCTAAATCGTTTAATTTTGCCTAAATCTTTATAAATTTGGTCCTATATTACGCAGAATTTTACGAGGAATTCAACGATATCCTCGAAATTGACATAGGAGTTCGGGGTTCCGAGATAATTGGGTTTGAAGTACATGCGATGTTATCCTAGGTCATGGTACGGGGATAGGGGTTACTCGAGGTCATCGGACGGGGTCAACCGAGGTCATGCGGGGTCATGCGAGATCAGGCTAGGTCTGGCGGGGTCAGGGGAGGTTAGGCATGGTCAGACGAGGTCAGGCGAGTTCTGGGGAAGTCAGGGGAGGTCTAGCGAAATATGGAGATGAAGATTTGTTGATTTTTAAAAATTTGTTCATATCTTCTAAACCGGTCTACGTACAGGAATATAATTTTGCACGCTTACAGCTCTTGATCCAAGCTGTTGATCGACGACAAAACAATCGGCGTGAATCGCGTCATCATTAAGAAAAAAATTTTTAAACTACGGATAAAAAGTCGCAAATACATAACAGCCGCTCGAAAAAAATTAATTTTGCCTAAATCTTTATAAATTTGGTCCTATATTACGCAGAATTTTACGAGGAATTCAACGGTATCCTCAATATTGACATACGAGTTCGGGGTTCCGAATTAAATGGGTTTTAATTATTTGATGTTGACCTAGGTCATGGTAGGTTTCTCTAAATCGTTTAATTTTGCCTAAATCTTTATAAATTTGGTCCTATATTACGCAGAATTTTACGAGGAATTCAACGATATCCTCGAAATTGACATAGGAGTTCGGGGTTCCGAATTAAATGGGTTTTAATTATTCGATGTTGACCTAGGTCATGGTAGGTTTCTCTAAATCGTTTAATTTTGCCTAAATCTTTATAAATTTGGTCCTATATTACGCAGAATTTTACGAGGAATTCAACGATATCCTCGAAATTGACATAGGAGTTCGGGGTTCCGAGATAATTGGGTTTGAAGTACATGCGATGTTATCCTAGGTCATGGTACGGGGATAGGGGTTACTCGAGGTCATCGGACGGGGTCAACCGAGGTCATGCGGGGTCATGCGAGATCAGGCTAGGTCTGGCGGGGTCAGGGGAGGTTAGGCATGGTCAGACGAGGTCAGGCGAGTTCTGGGGAAGTCAGGGGAGGTCTAGCGAAATATGGAGATGAAGATTTGTTGATTTTTAAAAATTTGTTCATATCTTCTAAACCGGTCTACGTACAGGAATATAATTTTGCACGCTTACAGCTCTTGATCCAAGCTGTTGATCGACGACAAAACAATCGGCGTGAATCGCGTCATCATTAAGAAAAAAATTTTTAAACTACGGATAAAAAGTCGCAAATACATAACAGCCGCTCGAAAAAAATTAATTTTGCCTAAATCTTTATAAATTTGGTCCTATATTACGCAGAATTTTACGAGGAATTCAACGGTATCCTCAATATTGACATACGAGTTCGGGGTTCCGAATTAAATGGGTTTTAATTATTTGATGTTGACCTAGGTCATGGTAGGTTTCTCTAAATCGTTTAATTTTGCCTAAATCTTTATAAATTTGGTCCTATATTACGCAGAATTTTACGAGGAATTCAACGATATCCTCGAAATTGACATAGGAGTTCGGGGTTCCGAATTAAATGGGTTTTAATTATTCGATGTTGACCTAGGTCATGGTAGGTTTCTCTAAATCGTTTAATTTTGCCTAAATCTTTATAAATTTGGTCCTATATTACGCAGAATTTTACGAGGAATTCAACGATATCCTCGAAATTGACATAGGAGTTCGGGGTTCCGAGATAATTGGGTTTGAAGTACATGCGATGTTATCCTAGGTCATGGTACGGGGATAGGGGTTACTCGAGGTCATCGGACGGGGTCAACCGAGGTCATGCGGGGTCATGCGAGATCAGGCTAGGTCTGGCGGGGTCAGGGGAGGTTAGGCATGGTCAGACGAGGTCAGGCGAGTTCTGGGGAAGTCAGGGGAGGTCTAGCGAAATATGGAGATGAAGATTTGTTGATTTTTAAAAATTTGTTCATATCTTCTAAACCGGTCTACGTACAGGAATTCAACGATATCCTCGAAATTGACATAGGAGTTCGGGGTTCCGAATTAAATGGGTTTTAATTATTCGATGTTGACCTAGGTCATGGTAGGTTTCTCTAAATCGTTTAATTTTGCCTAAATCTTTATAAATTTGGTCCTATATTACGCAGAATTTTACGAGGAATTCAACGATATCCTCGAAATTGACATAGGAGTTCGGGGTTCCGAGATAATTGGGTTTGAAGTACATGCGATGTTATCCTAGGTCATGGTACGGGGATAGGGGTTACTCGAGGTCATCGGACGGGGTCAACCGAGGTCATGCGGGGTCATGCGAGATCAGGCTAGGTCTGGCGGGGTCAGGGGAGGTTAGGCATGGTCAGACGAGGTCAGGCGAGTTCTGGGGAAGTCAGGGGAGGTCTAGCGAAATATGGAGATGAAGATTTGTTGATTTTTAAAAATTTGTTCATATCTTCTAAACCGGTCTACGTACAGGAATATAATTTTGCACGCTTACAGCTCTTGATCCAAGCTGTTGATCGACGACAAAACAATCGGCGTGAATCGCGTCATCATTAAGAAAAAAATTTTTAAACTACGGATAAAAAGTCGCAAATACATAACAGCCGCTCGAAAAAAATTAATTTTGCCTAAATCTTTATAAATTTGGTCCTATATTACGCAGAATTTTACGAGGAATTCAACGGTATCCTCAATATTGACATACGAGTTCGGGGTTCCGAATTAAATGGGTTTTAATTATTTGATGTTGACCTAGGTCATGGTAGGTTTCTCTAAATCGTTTAATTTTGCCTAAATCTTTATAAATTTGGTCCTATATTACGCAGAATTTTACGAGGAATTCAACGATATCCTCGAAATTGACATAGGAGTTCGGGGTTCCGAATTAAATGGGTTTTAATTATTCGATGTTGACCTAGGTCATGGTAGGTTTCTCTAAATCGTTTAATTTTGCCTAAATCTTTATAAATTTGGTCCTATATTACGCAGAATTTTACGAGGAATTCAACGATATCCTCGAAATTGACATAGGAGTTCGGGGTTCCGAGATAATTGGGTTTGAAGTACATGCGATGTTATCCTAGGTCATGGTACGGGGATAGGGGTTACTCGAGGTCATCGGACGGGGTCAACCGAGGTCATGCGGGGTCATGCGAGATCAGGCTAGGTCTGGCGGGGTCAGGGGAGGTTAGGCATGGTCAGACGAGGTCAGGCGAGTTCTGGGGAAGTCAGGGGAGGTCTAGCGAAATATGGAGATGAAGATTTGTTGATTTTTAAAAATTTGTTCATATCTTCTAAACCGGTCTACGTACAGGAATATAATTTTGCACGCTTACAGCTCTTGATCCAAGCTGTTGATCGACGACAAAACAATCGGCGTGAATCGCGTCATCATTAAGAAAAAAATTTTTAAACTACGGATAAAAAGTCGCAAATACATAACAGCCGCTCGAAAAAAATTAATTTTGCCTAAATCTTTATAAATTTGGTCCTATATTACGCAGAATTTTACGAGGAATTCAACGGTATCCTCAATATTGACATACGAGTTCGGGGTTCCGAATTAAATGGGTTTTAATTATTTGATGTTGACCTAGGTCATGGTAGGTTTCTCTAAATCGTTTAATTTTGCCTAAATCTTTATAAATTTGGTCCTATATTACGCAGAATTTTACGAGGAATTCAACGATATCCTCGAAATTGACATAGGAGTTCGGGGTTCCGAGATAATTGGGTTTGAAGTACATGCGATGTTATCCTAGGTCATGGTACGGGGATAGGGGTTACTCGAGGTCATCGGACGGGGTCAACCGAGGTCATGCGGGGTCATGCGAGATCAGGCTAGGTCTGGCGGGGTCAGGGGAGGTTAGGCATGGTCAGACGAGGTCAGGCGAGTTCTGGGGAAGTCAGGGGAGGTCTAGCGAAATATGGAGATGAAGATTTGTTGATTTTTAAAAATTTGTTCATATCTTCTAAACCGGTCTACGTACAGGAATATAATTTTGCACGCTTACAGCTCTTGATCCAAGCTGTTGATCGACGACAAAACAATCGGCGTGAATCGCGTCATCATTAAGAAAAAAATTTTTAAACTACGGATAAAAAGTCGCAAATACATAACAGCCGCTCGAAAAAAATTAATTTTGCCTAAATCTTTATAAATTTGGTCCTATATTACGCAGAATTTTACGAGGAATTCAACGGTATCCTCAATATTGACATACGAGTTCGGGGTTCCGAATTAAATGGGTTTTAATTATTTGATGTTGACCTAGGTCATGGTAGGTTTCTCTAAATCGTTTAATTTTGCCTAAATCTTTATAAATTTGGTCCTATATTACGCAGAATTTTACGAGGAATTCAACGATATCCTCGAAATTGACATAGGAGTTCGGGGTTCCGAGATAATTGGGTTTGAAGTACATGCGATGTTATCCTAGGTCATGGTACGGGGATAGGGGTTACTCGAGGTCATCGGACGGGGTCAACCGAGGTCATGCGGGGTCATGCGAGATCAGGCTAGGTCTGGCGGGGTCAGGGGAGGTTAGGCATGGTCAGACGAGGTCAGGCGAGTTCTGGGGAAGTCAGGGGAGGTCTAGCGAAATATGGAGATGAAGATTTGTTGATTTTTAAAAATTTGTTCATATCTTCTAAACCGGTCTACGTACAGGAATATAATTTTGCACGCTTACAGCTCTTGATCCAAGCTGTTGATCGACGACAAAACAATCGGCGTGAATCGCGTCATCATTAAGAAAAAAATTTTTAAACTACGGATAAAAAGTCGCAAATACATAACAGCCGCTCGAAAAAAATTAATTTTGCCTAAATCTTTATAAATTTGGTCCTATATTACGCAGAATTTTACGAGGAATTCAACGGTATCCTCAATATTGACATACGAGTTCGGGGTTCCGAATTAAATGGGTTTTAATTATTTGATGTTGACCTAGGTCATGGTAGGTTTCTCTAAATCGTTTAATTTTGCCTAAATCTTTATAAATTTGGTCCTATATTACGCAGAATTTTACGAGGAATTCAACGATATCCTCGAAATTGACATAGGAGTTCGGGGTTCCGAATTAAATGGGTTTTAATTATTCGATGTTGACCTAGGTCATGGTAGGTTTCTCTAAATCGTTTAATTTTGCCTAAATCTTTATAAATTTGGTCCTATATTACGCAGAATTTTACGAGGAATTCAACGATATCCTCGAAATTGACATAGGAGTTCGGGGTTCCGAGATAATTGGGTTTGAAGTACATGCGATGTTATCCTAGGTCATGGTACGGGGATAGGGGTTACTCGAGGTCATCGGACGGGGTCAACCGAGGTCATGCGGGGTCATGCGAGATCAGGCTAGGTCTGGCGGGGTCAGGGGAGGTTAGGCATGGTCAGACGAGGTCAGGCGAGTTCTGGGGAAGTCAGGGGAGGTCTAGCGAAATATGGAGATGAAGATTTGTTGATTTTTAAAAATTTGTTCATATCTTCTAAACCGGTCTACGTACAGGAATATAATTTTGCACGCTTACAGCTCTTGATCCAAGCTGTTGATCGACGACAAAACAATCGGCGTGAATCGCGTCATCATTAAGAAAAAAATTTTTAAACTACGGATAAAAAGTCGCAAATACATAACAGCCGCTCGAAAAAAATTAATTTTGCCTAAATCTTTATAAATTTGGTCCTATATTACGCAGAATTTTACGAGGAATTCAACGGTATCCTCAATATTGACATACGAGTTCGGGGTTCCGAATTAAATGGGTTTTAATTATTTGATGTTGACCTAGGTCATGGTAGGTTTCTCTAAATCGTTTAATTTTGCCTAAATCTTTATAAATTTGGTCCTATATTACGCAGAATTTTACGAGGAATTCAACGATATCCTCGAAATTGACATAGGAGTTCGGGGTTCCGAGATAATTGGGTTTGAAGTACATGCGATGTTATCCTAGGTCATGGTACGGGGATAGGGGTTACTCGAGGTCATCGGACGGGGTCAACCGAGGTCATGCGGGGTCATGCGAGATCAGGCTAGGTCTGGCGGGGTCAGGGGAGGTTAGGCATGGTCAGACGAGGTCAGGCGAGTTCTGGGGAAGTCAGGGGAGGTCTAGCGAAATATGGAGATGAAGATTTGTTGATTTTTAAAAATTTGTTCATATCTTCTAAACCGGTCTACGTACAGGAATATAATTTTGCACGCTTACAGCTCTTGATCCAAGCTGTTGATCGACGACAAAACAATCGGCGTGAATCGCGTCATCATTAAGAAAAAAATTTTTAAACTACGGATAAAAAGTCGCAAATACATAACAGCCGCTCGAAAAAAATTAATTTTGCCTAAATCTTTATAAATTTGGTCCTATATTACGCAGAATTTTACGAGGAATTCAACGGTATCCTCAATATTGACATACGAGTTCGGGGTTCCGAATTAAATGGGTTTTAATTATTTGATGTTGACCTAGGTCATGGTAGGTTTCTCTAAATCGTTTAATTTTGCCTAAATCTTTATAAATTTGGTCCTATATTACGCAGAATTTTACGAGGAATTCAACGATATCCTCGAAATTGACATAGGAGTTCGGGGTTCCGAATTAAATGGGTTTTAATTATTCGATGTTGACCTAGGTCATGGTAGGTTTCTCTAAATCGTTTAATTTTGCCTAAATCTTTATAAATTTGGTCCTATATTACGCAGAATTTTACGAGGAATTCAACGATATCCTCGAAATTGACATAGGAGTTCGGGGTTCCGAGATAATTGGGTTTGAAGTACATGCGATGTTATCCTAGGTCATGGTACGGGGATAGGGGTTACTCGAGGTCATCGGACGGGGTCAACCGAGGTCATGCGGGGTCATGCGAGATCAGGCTAGGTCTGGCGGGGTCAGGGGAGGTTAGGCATGGTCAGACGAGGTCAGGCGAGTTCTGGGGAAGTCAGGGGAGGTCTAGCGAAATATGGAGATGAAGATTTGTTGATTTTTAAAAATTTGTTCATATCTTCTAAACCGGTCTACGTACAGGAATATAATTTTGCACGCTTACAGCTCTTGATCCAAGCTGTTGATCGACGACAAAACAATCGGCGTGAATCGCGTCATCATTAAGAAAAAAATTTTTAAACTACGGATAAAAAGTCGCAAATACATAACAGCCGCTCGAAAAAAATTAATTTTGCCTAAATCTTTATAAATTTGGTCCTATATTACGCAGAATTTTACGAGGAATTCAACGGTATCCTCAATATTGACATACGAGTTCGGGGTTCCGAATTAAATGGGTTTTAATTATTTGATGTTGACCTAGGTCATGGTAGGTTTCTCTAAATCGTTTAATTTTGCCTAAATCTTTATAAATTTGGTCCTATATTACGCAGAATTTTACGAGGAATTCAACGATATCCTCGAAATTGACATAGGAGTTCGGGGTTCCGAATTAAATGGGTTTTAATTATTCGATGTTGACCTAGGTCATGGTAGGTTTCTCTAAATCGTTTAATTTTGCCTAAATCTTTATAAATTTGGTCCTATATTACGCAGAATTTTACGAGGAATTCAACGATATCCTCGAAATTGACATAGGAGTTCGGGGTTCCGAGATAATTGGGTTTGAAGTACATGCGATGTTATCCTAGGTCATGGTACGGGGATAGGGGTTACTCGAGGTCATCGGACGGGGTCAACCGAGGTCATGCGGGGTCATGCGAGATCAGGCTAGGTCTGGCGGGGTCAGGGGAGGTTAGGCATGGTCAGACGAGGTCAGGCGAGTTCTGGGGAAGTCAGGGGAGGTCTAGCGAAATATGGAGATGAAGATTTGTTGATTTTTAAAAATTTGTTCATATCTTCTAAACCGGTCTACGTACAGGAATATAATTTTGCACGCTTACAGCTCTTGATCCAAGCTGTTGATCGACGACAAAACAATCGGCGTGAATCGCGTCATCATTAAGAAAAAAATTTTTAAACTACGGATAAAAAGTCGCAAATACATAACAGCCGCTCGAAAAAAATTAATTTTGCCTAAATCTTTATAAATTTGGTCCTATATTACGCAGAATTTTACGAGGAATTCAACGGTATCCTCAATATTGACATACGAGTTCGGGGTTCCGAATTAAATGGGTTTTAATTATTTGATGTTGACCTAGGTCATGGTAGGTTTCTCTAAATCGTTTAATTTTGCCTAAATCTTTATAAATTTGGTCCTATATTACGCAGAATTTTACGAGGAATTCAACGATATCCTCGAAATTGACATAGGAGTTCGGGGTTCCGAATTAAATGGGTTTTAATTATTCGATGTTGACCTAGGTCATGGTAGGTTTCTCTAAATCGTTTAATTTTGCCTAAATCTTTATAAATTTGGTCCTATATTACGCAGAATTTTACGAGGAATTCAACGATATCCTCGAAATTGACATAGGAGTTCGGGGTTCCGAGATAATTGGGTTTGAAGTTCATGCGATGTTATCCTAGGTCATGGTACGGGGATAGGGGTTACTCGAGGTCATCGGACGGGGTCAACCGAGGTCATGCGGGGTCATGCGAGATCAGGCTAGGTCTGGCGGGGTCAGGGGAGGTTAGGCATGGTCAGACGAGGTCAGGCGAGTTCTGGGGAAGTCAGGGGAGGTCTAGCGAAATATGGAGATGAAGATTTGTTGATTTTTAAAAATTTGTTCATATCTTCTAAACCGGTCTACGTACAGGAATATAATTTTGCACGCTTACAGCTCTTGATCCAAGCTGTTGATCGACGACAAAACAATCGGCGTGAATCGCGTCATCATTAAGAAAAAAATTTTTAAACTACGGATAAAAAGTCGCAAATACATAACAGCCGCTCGAAAAAAATTAATTTTGCCTAAATCTTTATAAATTTGGTCCTATATTACGCAGAATTTTACGAGGAATTCAACGGTATCCTCAATATTGACATACGAGTTCGGGGTTCCGAATTAAATGGGTTTTAATTATTTGATGTTGACCTAGGTCATGGTAGGTTTCTCTAAATCGTTTAATTTTGCCTAAATCTTTATAAATTTGGTCCTATATTACGCAGAATTTTACGAGGAATTCAACGATATCCTCGAAATTGACATAGGAGTTCGGGGTTCCGAATTAAATGGGTTTTAATTATTCGATGTTGACCTAGGTCATGGTAGGTTTCTCTAAATCGTTTAATTTTGCCTAAATCTTTATAAATTTGGTCCTATATTACGCAGAATTTTACGAGGAATTCAACGATATCCTCGAAATTGACATAGGAGTTCGGGGTTCCGAGATAATTGGGTTTGAAGTACATGCGATGTTATCCTAGGTCATGGTACGGGGATAGGGGTTACTCGAGGTCATCGGACGGGGTCAACCGAGGTCATGCGGGGTCATGCGAGATCAGGCTAGGTCTGGCGGGGTCAGGGGAGGTTAGGCATGGTCAGACGAGGTCAGGCGAGTTCTGGGGAAGTCAGGGGAGGTCTAGCGAAATATGGAGATGAAGATTTGTTGATTTTTAAAAATTTGTTCATATCTTCTAAACCGGTCTACGTACAGGAATATAATTTTGCACGCTTACAGCTCTTGATCCAAGCTGTTGATCGACGACAAAACAATCGGCGTGAATCGCGTCATCATTAAGAAAAAAATTTTTAAACTACGGATAAAAAGTCGCAAATACATAACAGCCGCTCGAAAAAAATTAATTTTGCCTAAATCTTTATAAATTTGGTCCTATATTACGCAGAATTTTACGAGGAATTCAACGGTATCCTCAATATTGACATACGAGTTCGGGGTTCCGAATTAAATGGGTTTTAATTATTTGATGTTGACCTAGGTCATGGTAGGTTTCTCTAAATCGTTTAATTTTGCCTAAATCTTTATAAATTTGGTCCTATATTACGCAGAATTTTACGAGGAATTCAACGATATCCTCGAAATTGACATAGGAGTTCGGGGTTCCGAATTAAATGGGTTTTAATTATTCGATGTTGACCTAGGTCATGGTAGGTTTCTCTAAATCGTTTAATTTTGCCTAAATCTTTATAAATTTGGTCCTATATTACGCAGAATTTTACGAGGAATTCAACGATATCCTCGAAATTGACATAGGAGTTCGGGGTTCCGAGATAATTGGGTTTGAAGTACATGCGATGTTATCCTAGGTCATGGTACGGGGATAGGGGTTACTCGAGGTCATCGGACGGGGTCAACCGAGGTCATGCGGGGTCATGCGAGATCAGGCTAGGTCTGGCGGGGTCAGGGGAGGTTAGGCATGGTCAGACGAGGTCAGGCGAGTTCTGGGGAAGTCAGGGGAGGTCTAGCGAAATATGGAGATGAAGATTTGTTGATTTTTAAAAATTTGTTCATATCTTCTAAACCGGTCTACGTACAGGAATATAATTTTGCACGCTTACAGCTCTTGATCCAAGCTGTTGATCGACGACAAAACAATCGGCGTGAATCGCGTCATCATTAAGAAAAAAATTTTTAAACTACGGATAAAAAGTCGCAAATACATAACAGCCGCTCGAAAAAAATTAATTTTGCCTAAATCTTTATAAATTTGGTCCTATATTACGCAGAATTTTACGAGGAATTCAACGGTATCCTCAATATTGACATACGAGTTCGGGGTTCCGAATTAAATGGGTTTTAATTATTTGATGTTGACCTAGGTCATGGTAGGTTTCTCTAAATCGTTTAATTTTGCCTAAATCTTTATAAATTTGGTCCTATATTACGCAGAATTTTACGAGGAATTCAACGATATCCTCGAAATTGACATAGGAGTTCGGGGTTCCGAATTAAATGGGTTTTAATTATTCGATGTTGACCTAGGTCATGGTAGGTTTCTCTAAATCGTTTAATTTTGCCTAAATCTTTATAAATTTGGTCCTATATTACGCAGAATTTTACGAGGAATTCAACGATATCCTCGAAATTGACATAGGAGTTCGGGGTTCCGAGATAATTGGGTTTGAAGTACATGCGATGTTATCCTAGGTCATGGTACGGGGATAGGGGTTACTCGAGGTCATCGGACGGGGTCAACCGAGGTCATGCGGGGTCATGCGAGATCAGGCTAGGTCTGGCGGGGTCAGGGGAGGTTAGGCATGGTCAGACGAGGTCAGGCGAGTTCTGGGGAAGTCAGGGGAGGTCTAGCGAAATATGGAGATGAAGATTTGTTGATTTTTAAAAATTTGTTCATATCTTCTAAACCGGTCTACGTACAGGAATATAATTTTGCACGCTTACAGCTCTTGATCCAAGCTGTTGATCGACGACAAAACAATCGGCGTGAATCGCGTCATCATTAAGAAAAAAATTTTTAAACTACGGATAAAAAGTCGCAAATACATAACAGCCGCTCGAAAAAAATTAATTTTGCCTAAATCTTTATAAATTTGGTCCTATATTACGCAGAATTTTACGAGGAATTCAACGGTATCCTCAATATTGACATACGAGTTCGGGGTTCCGAATTAAATGGGTTTTAATTATTTGATGTTGACCTAGGTCATGGTAGGTTTCTCTAAATCGTTTAATTTTGCCTAAATCTTTATAAATTTGGTCCTATATTACGCAGAATTTTACGAGGAATTCAACGATATCCTCGAAATTGACATAGGAGTTCGGGGTTCCGAATTAAATGGGTTTTAATTATTCGATGTTGACCTAGGTCATGGTAGGTTTCTCTAAATCGTTTAATTTTGCCTAAATCTTTATAAATTTGGTCCTATATTACGCAGAATTTTACGAGGAATTCAACGATATCCTCGAAATTGACATAGGAGTTCGGGGTTCCGAGATAATTGGGTTTGAAGTACATGCGATGTTATCCTAGGTCATGGTACGGGGATAGGGGTTACTCGAGGTCATCGGACGGGGTCAACCGAGGTCATGCGGGGTCATGCGAGATCAGGCTAGGTCTGGCGGGGTCAGGGGAGGTTAGGCATGGTCAGACGAGGTCAGGCGAGTTCTGGGGAAGTCAGGGGAGGTCTAGCGAAATATGGAGATGAAGATTTGTTGATTTTTAAAAATTTGTTCATATCTTCTAAACCGGTCTACGTACAGGAATATAATTTTGCACGCTTACAGCTCTTGATCCAAGCTGTTGATCGACGACAAAACAATCGGCGTGAATCGCGTCATCATTAAGAAAAAAATTTTTAAACTACGGATAAAAAGTCGCAAATACATAACAGCCGCTCGAAAAAAATTAATTTTGCCTAAATCTTTATAAATTTGGTCCTATATTACGCAGAATTTTACGAGGAATTCAACGGTATCCTCAATATTGACATACGAGTTCGGGGTTCCGAATTAAATGGGTTTTAATTATTTGATGTTGACCTAGGTCATGGTAGGTTTCTCTAAATCGTTTAATTTTGCCTAAATCTTTATAAATTTGGTCCTATATTACGCAGAATTTTACGAGGAATTCAACGATATCCTCGAAATTGACATAGGAGTTCGGGGTTCCGAGATAATTGGGTTTGAAGTACATGCGATGTTATCCTAGGTCATGGTACGGGGATAGGGGTTACTCGAGGTCATCGGACGGGGTCAACCGAGGTCATGCGGGGTCATGCGAGATCAGGCTAGGTCTGGCGGGGTCAGGGGAGGTTAGGCATGGTCAGACGAGGTCAGGCGAGT
This sequence comes from Cynaeus angustus, assembly GCA_030157275.1. Taxonomy (NCBI): domain Eukaryota; kingdom Metazoa; phylum Arthropoda; class Insecta; order Coleoptera; family Tenebrionidae; genus Cynaeus; species Cynaeus angustus. Next base: position 24,757,839 of record CM058061.1, on the reverse strand, counting down.
TCTGGGGAAGTCAGGGGAGGTCTAGCGAAATATGGAGATGAAGATTTGTTGATTTTTAAAAATTTGTTCATATCTTCTAAACCGGTCTACGTACAGGAATATAATTTTGCACGCTTACAGCTCTTGATCCAAGCTGTTGATCGACGACAAAACAATCGGCGTGAATCGCGTCATCATTAAGAAAAAAATTTTTAAACTACGGATAAAAAGTCGCAAATACATAACAGCCGCTCGAAAAAAATTAATTTTGCCTAAATCTTTATAAATTTGGTCCTATATTACGCAGAATTTTACGAGGAATTCAACGGTATCCTCAATATTGACATACGAGTTCGGGGTTCCGAATTAAATGGGTTTTAATTATTTGATGTTGACCTAGGTCATGGTAGGTTTCTCTAAATCGTTTAATTTTGCCTAAATCTTTATAAATTTGGTCCTATATTACGCAGAATTTTACGAGGAATTCAACGATATCCTCGAAATTGACATAGGAGTTCGGGGTTCCGAGATAATTGGGTTTGAAGTACATGCGATGTTATCCTAGGTCATGGTACGGGGATAGGGGTTACTCGAGGTCATCGGACGGGGTCAACCGAGGTCATGCGGGGTCATGCGAGATCAGGCTAGGTCTGGCGGGGTCAGGGGAGGTTAGGCATGGTCAGACGAGGTCAGGCGAGTTCTGGGGAAGTCAGGGGAGGTCTAGCGAAATATGGAGATGAAGATTTGTTGATTTTTAAAAATTTGTTCATATCTTCTAAACCGGTCTACGTACAGGAATATAATTTTGCACGCTTACAGCTCTTGATCCAAGCTGTTGATCGACGACAAAACAATCGGCGTGAATCGCGTCATCATTAAGAAAAAAATTTTTAAACTACGGATAAAAAGTCGCAAATACATAACAGCCGCTCGAAAAAAATTAATTTTGCCTAAATCTTTATAAATTTGGTCCTATATTACGCAGAATTTTACGAGGAATTCAACGGTATCCTCAATATTGACATACGAGTTCGGGGTTCCGAATTAAATGGGTTTTAATTATTTGATGTTGACCTAGGTCATGGTAGGTTTCTCTAAATCGTTTAATTTTGCCTAAATCTTTATAAATTTGGTCCTATATTACGCAGAATTTTACGAGGAATTCAACGATATCCTCGAAATTGACATAGGAGTTCGGGGTTCCGAATTAAATGGGTTTTAATTATTCGATGTTGACCTAGGTCATGGTAGGTTTCTCTAAATCGTTTAATTTTGCCTAAATCTTTATAAATTTGGTCCTATATTACGCAGAATTTTACGAGGAATTCAACGATATCCTCGAAATTGACATAGGAGTTCGGGGTTCCGAGATAATTGGGTTTGAAGTACATGCGATGTTATCCTAGGTCATGGTACGGGGATAGGGGTTACTCGAGGTCATCGGACGGGGTCAACCGAGGTCATGCGGGGTCATGCGAGATCAGGCTAGGTCTGGCGGGGTCAGGGGAGGTTAGGCATGGTCAGACGAGGTCAGGCGAGTTCTGGGGAAGTCAGGGGAGGTCTAGCGAAATATGGAGATGAAGATTTGTTGATTTTTAAAAATTTGTTCATATCTTCTAAACCGGTCTACGTACAGGAATATAATTTTGCACGCTTACAGCTCTTGATCCAAGCTGTTGATCGACGACAAAACAATCGGCGTGAATCGCGTCATCATTAAGAAAAAAATTTTTAAACTACGGATAAAAAGTCGCAAATACATAACAGCCGCTCGAAAAAAATTAATTTTGCCTAAATCTTTATAAATTTGGTCCTATATTACGCAGAATTTTACGAGGAATTCAACGGTATCCTCAATATTGACATACGAGTTCGGGGTTCCGAATTAAATGGGTTTTAATTATTTGATGTTGACCTAGGTCATGGTAGGTTTCTCTAAATCGTTTAATTTTGCCTAAATCTTTATAAATTTGGTCCTATATTACGCAGAATTTTACGAGGAATTCAACGATATCCTCGAAATTGACATAGGAGTTCGGGGTTCCGAGATAATTGGGTTTGAAGTACATGCGATGTTATCCTAGGTCATGGTACGGGGATAGGGGTTACTCGAGGTCATCGGACGGGGTCAACCGAGGTCATGCGGGGTCATGCGAGATCAGGCTAGGTCTGGCGGGGTCAGGGGAGGTTAGGCATGGTCAGACGAGGTCAGGCGAGTTCTGGGGAAGTCAGGGGAGGTCTAGCGAAATATGGAGATGAAGATTTGTTGATTTTTAAAAATTTGTTCATATCTTCTAAACCGGTCTACGTACAGGAATATAATTTTGCACGCTTACAGCTCTTGATCCAAGCTGTTGATCGACGACAAAACAATCGGCGTGAATCGCGTCATCATTAAGAAAAAAATTTTTAAACTACGGATAAAAAGTCGCAAATACATAACAGCCGCTCGAAAAAAATTAATTTTGCCTAAATCTTTATAAATTTGGTCCTATATTACGCAGAATTTTACGAGGAATTCAACGGTATCCTCAATATTGACATACGAGTTCGGGGTTCCGAATTAAATGGGTTTTAATTATTTGATGTTGACCTAGGTCATGGTAGGTTTCTCTAAATCGTTTAATTTTGCCTAAATCTTTATAAATTTGGTCCTATATTACGCAGAATTTTACGAGGAATTCAACGATATCCTCGAAATTGACATAGGAGTTCGGGGTTCCGAATTAAATGGGTTTTAATTATTCGATGTTGACCTAGGTCATGGTAGGTTTCTCTAAATCGTTTAATTTTGCCTAAATCTTTATAAATTTGGTCCTATATTACGCAGAATTTTACGAGGAATTCAACGATATCCTCGAAATTGACATAGGAGTTCGGGGTTCCGAGATAATTGGGTTTGAAGTACATGCGATGTTATCCTAGGTCATGGTACGGGGATAGGGGTTACTCGAGGTCATCGGACGGGGTCAACCGAGGTCATGCGGGGTCATGCGAGATCAGGCTAGGTCTGGCGGGGTCAGGGGAGGTTAGGCATGGTCAGACGAGGTCAGGCGAGTTCTGGGGAAGTCAGGGGAGGTCTAGCGAAATATGGAGATGAAGATTTGTTGATTTTTAAAAATTTGTTCATATCTTCTAAACCGGTCTACGTACAGGAATATAATTTTGCACGCTTACAGCTCTTGATCCAAGCTGTTGATCGACGACAAAACAATCGGCGTGAATCGCGTCATCATTAAGAAAAAAATTTTTAAACTACGGATAAAAAGTCGCAAATACATAACAGCCGCTCGAAAAAAATTAATTTTGCCTAAATCTTTATAAATTTGGTCCTATATTACGCAGAATTTTACGAGGAATTCAACGGTATCCTCAATATTGACATACGAGTTCGGGGTTCCGAATTAAATGGGTTTTAATTATTTGATGTTGACCTAGGTCATGGTAGGTTTCTCTAAATCGTTTAATTTTGCCTAAATCTTTATAAATTTGGTCCTATATTACGCAGAATTTTACGAGGAATTCAACGATATCCTCGAAATTGACATAGGAGTTCGGGGTTCCGAATTAAATGGGTTTTAATTATTCGATGTTGACCTAGGTCATGGTAGGTTTCTCTAAATCGTTTAATTTTGCCTAAATCTTTATAAATTTGGTCCTATATTACGCAGAATTTTACGAGGAATTCAACGATATCCTCGAAATTGACATAGGAGTTCGGGGTTCCGAGATAATTGGGTTTGAAGTACATGCGATGTTATCCTAGGTCATGGTACGGGGATAGGGGTTACTCGAGGTCATCGGACGGGGTCAACCGAGGTCATGCGGGGTCATGCGAGATCAGGCTAGGTCTGGCGGGGTCAGGGGAGGTTAGGCATGGTCAGACGAGGTCAGGCGAGTTCTGGGGAAGTCAGGGGAGGTCTAGCGAAATATGGAGATGAAGATTTGTTGATTTTTAAAAATTTGTTCATATCTTCTAAACCGGTCTACGTACAGGAATATAATTTTGCACGCTTACAGCTCTTGATCCAAGCTGTTGATCGACGACAAAACAATCGGCGTGAATCGCGTCATCATTAAGAAAAAAATTTTTAAACTACGGATAAAAAGTCGCAAATACATAACAGCCGCTCGAAAAAAATTAATTTTGCCTAAATCTTTATAAATTTGGTCCTATATTACGCAGAATTTTACGAGGAATTCAACGGTATCCTCAATATTGACATACGAGTTCGGGGTTCCGAATTAAATGGGTTTTAATTATTTGATGTTGACCTAGGTCATGGTAGGTTTCTCTAAATCGTTTAATTTTGCCTAAATCTTTATAAATTTGGTCCTATATTACGCAGAATTTTACGAGGAATTCAACGATATCCTCGAAATTGACATAGGAGTTCGGGGTTCCGAATTAAATGGGTTTTAATTATTCGATGTTGACCTAGGTCATGGTAGGTTTCTCTAAATCGTTTAATTTTGCCTAAATCTTTATAAATTTGGTCCTATATTACGCAGAATTTTACGAGGAATTCAACGATATCCTCGAAATTGACATAGGAGTTCGGGGTTCCGAGATAATTGGGTTTGAAGTACATGCGATGTTATCCTAGGTCATGGTACGGGGATAGGGGTTACTCGAGGTCATCGGACGGGGTCAACCGAGGTCATGCGGGGTCATGCGAGATCAGGCTAGGTCTGGCGGGGTCAGGGGAGGTTAGGCATGGTCAGACGAGGTCAGGCGAGTTCTGGGGAAGTCAGGGGAGGTCTAGCGAAATATGGAGATGAAGATTTGTTGATTTTTAAAAATTTGTTCATATCTTCTAAACCGGTCTACGTACAGGAATATAATTTTGCACGCTTACAGCTCTTGATCCAAGCTGTTGATCGACGACAAAACAATCGGCGTGAATCGCGTCATCATTAAGAAAAAAATTTTTAAACTACGGATAAAAAGTCGCAAATACATAACAGCCGCTCGAAAAAAATTAATTTTGCCTAAATCTTTATAAATTTGGTCCTATATTACGCAGAATTTTACGAGGAATTCAACGGTATCCTCAATATTGACATACGAGTTCGGGGTTCCGAATTAAATGGGTTTTAATTATTTGATGTTGACCTAGGTCATGGTAGGTTTCTCTAAATCGTTTAATTTTGCCTAAATCTTTATAAATTTGGTCCTATATTACGCAGAATTTTACGAGGAATTCAACGATATCCTCGAAATTGACATAGGAGTTCGGGGTTCCGAATTAAATGGGTTTTAATTATTCGATGTTGACCTAGGTCATGGTAGGTTTCTCTAAATCGTTTAATTTTGCCTAAATCTTTATAAATTTGGTCCTATATTACGCAGAATTTTACGAGGAATTCAACGATATCCTCGAAATTGACATAGGAGTTCGGGGTTCCGAGATAATTGGGTTTGAAGTACATGCGATGTTATCCTAGGTCATGGTACGGGGATAGGGGTTACTCGAGGTCATCGGACGGGGTCAACCGAGGTCATGCGGGGTCATGCGAGATCAGGCTAGGTCTGGCGGGGTCAGGGGAGGTTAGGCATGGTCAGACGAGGTCAGGCGAGTTCTGGGGAAGTCAGGGGAGGTCTAGCGAAATATGGAGATGAAGATTTGTTGATTTTTAAAAATTTGTTCATATCTTCTAAACCGGTCTACGTACAGGAATATAATTTTGCACGCTTACAGCTCTTGATCCAAGCTGTTGATCGACGACAAAACAATCGGCGTGAATCGCGTCATCATTAAGAAAAAAATTTTTAAACTACGGATAAAAAGTCGCAAATACATAACAGCCGCTCGAAAAAAATTAATTTTGCCTAAATCTTTATAAATTTGGTCCTATATTACGCAGAATTTTACGAGGAATTCAACGGTATCCTCAATATTGACATACGAGTTCGGGGTTCCGAATTAAATGGGTTTTAATTATTTGATGTTGACCTAGGTCATGGTAGGTTTCTCTAAATCGTTTAATTTTGCCTAAATCTTTATAAATTTGGTCCTATATTACGCAGAATTTTACGAGGAATTCAACGATATCCTCGAAATTGACATAGGAGTTCGGGGTTCCGAATTAAATGGGTTTTAATTATTCGATGTTGACCTAGGTCATGGTAGGTTTCTCTAAATCGTTTAATTTTGCCTAAATCTTTATAAATTTGGTCCTATATTACGCAGAATTTTACGAGGAATTCAACGATATCCTCGAAATTGACATAGGAGTTCGGGGTTCCGAGATAATTGGGTTTGAAGTACATGCGATGTTATCCTAGGTCATGGTACGGGGATAGGGGTTACTCGAGGTCATCGGACGGGGTCAACCGAGGTCATGCGGGGTCATGCGAGATCAGGCTAGGTCTGGCGGGGTCAGGGGAGGTTAGGCATGGTCAGACGAGGTCAGGCGAGTTCTGGGGAAGTCAGGGGAGGTCTAGCGAAATATGGAGATGAAGATTTGTTGATTTTTAAAAATTTGTTCATATCTTCTAAACCGGTCTACGTACAGGAATATAATTTTGCACGCTTACAGCTCTTGATCCAAGCTGTTGATCGACGACAAAACAATCGGCGTGAATCGCGTCATCATTAAGAAAAAAATTTTTAAACTACGGATAAAAAGTCGCAAATACATAACAGCCGCTCGAAAAAAATTAATTTTGCCTAAATCTTTATAAATTTGGTCCTATATTACGCAGAATTTTACGAGGAATTCAACGGTATCCTCAATATTGACATACGAGTTCGGGGTTCCGAATTAAATGGGTTTTAATTATTTGATGTTGACCTAGGTCATGGTAGGTTTCTCTAAATCGTTTAATTTTGCCTAAATCTTTATAAATTTGGTCCTATATTACGCAGAATTTTACGAGGAATTCAACGATATCCTCGAAATTGACATAGGAGTTCGGGGTTCCGAATTAAATGGGTTTTAATTATTCGATGTTGACCTAGGTCATGGTAGGTTTCTCTAAATCGTTTAATTTTGCCTAAATCTTTATAAATTTGGTCCTATATTACGCAGAATTTTACGAGGAATTCAACGATATCCTCGAAATTGACATAGGAGTTCGGGGTTCCGAGATAATTGGGTTTGAAGTACATGCGATGTTATCCTAGGTCATGGTACGGGGATAGGGGTTACTCGAGGTCATCGGACGGGGTCAACCGAGGTCATGCGGGGTCATGCGAGATCAGGCTAGGTCTGGCGGGGTCAGGGGAGGTTAGGCATGGTCAGACGAGGTCAGGCGAGTTCTGGGGAAGTCAGGGGAGGTCTAGCGAAATATGGAGATGAAGATTTGTTGATTTTTAAAAATTTGTTCATATCTTCTAAACCGGTCTACGTACAGGAATATAATTTTGCACGCTTACAGCTCTTGATCCAAGCTGTTGATCGACGACAAAACAATCGGCGTGAATCGCGTCATCATTAAGAAAAAAATTTTTAAACTACGGATAAAAAGTCGCAAATACATAACAGCCGCTCGAAAAAAATTAATTTTGCCTAAATCTTTATAAATTTGGTCCTATATTACGCAGAATTTTACGAGGAATTCAACGGTATCCTCAATATTGACATACGAGTTCGGGGTTCCGAATTAAATGGGTTTTAATTATTTGATGTTGACCTAGGTCATGGTAGGTTTCTCTAAATCGTTTAATTTTGCCTAAATCTTTATAAATTTGGTCCTATATTACGCAGAATTTTACGAGGAATTCAACGATATCCTCGAAATTGACATAGGAGTTCGGGGTTCCGAATTAAATGGGTTTTAATTATTCGATGTTGACCTAGGTCATGGTAGGTTTCTCTAAATCGTTTAATTTTGCCTAAATCTTTATAAATTTGGTCCTATATTACGCAGAATTTTACGAGGAATTCAACGATATCCTCGAAATTGACATAGGAGTTCGGGGTTCCGAGATAATTGGGTTTGAAGTACATGCGATGTTATCCTAGGTCATGGTACGGGGATAGGGGTTACTCGAGGTCATCGGACGGGGTCAACCGAGGTCATGCGGGGTCATGCGAGATCAGGCTAGGTCTGGCGGGGTCAGGGGAGGTTAGGCATGGTCAGACGAGGTCAGGCGAGTTCTGGGGAAGTCAGGGGAGGTCTAGCGAAATATGGAGATGAAGATTTGTTGATTTTTAAAAATTTGTTCATATCTTCTAAACCGGTCTACGTACAGGAATATAATTTTGCACGCTTACAGCTCTTGATCCAAGCTGTTGATCGACGACAAAACAATCGGCGTGAATCGCGTCATCATTAAGAAAAAAATTTTTAAACTACGGATAAAAAGTCGCAAATACATAACAGCCGCTCGAAAAAAATTAATTTTGCCTAAATCTTTATAAATTTGGTCCTATATTACGCAGAATTTTACGAGGAATTCAACGGTATCCTCAATATTGACATACGAGTTCGGGGTTCCGAATTAAATGGGTTTTAATTATTTGATGTTGACCTAGGTCATGGTAGGTTTCTCTAAATCGTTTAATTTTGCCTAAATCTTTATAAATTTGGTCCTATATTACGCAGAATTTTACGAGGAATTCAACGATATCCTCGAAATTGACATAGGAGTTCGGGGTTCCGAATTAAATGGGTTTTAATTATTCGATGTTGACCTGGGTCATGGTAGGTTTCTCTAAATCGTTTAATTTTGCCTAAATCTTTATAAATTTGGTCCTATATTACGCAGAATTTTACGAGGAATTCAACGATATCCTCGAAATTGACATAGGAGTTCGGGGTTCCGAGATAATTGGGTTTGAAGTACATGCGATGTTATCCTAGGTCATGGTACGGGGATAGGGGTTACTCGAGGTCATCGGACGGGGTCAACCGAGGTCATGCGGGGTCATGCGAGATCAGGCTAGGTCTGGCGGGGTCAGGGGAGGTTAGGCATGGTCAGACGAGGTCAGGCGAGTTCTGGGGAAGTCAGGGGAGGTCTAGCGAAATATGGAGATGAAGATTTGTTGATTTTTAAAAATTTGTTCATATCTTCTAAACCGGTCTACGTACAGGAATATAATTTTGCACGCTTACAGCTCTTGATCCAAGCTGTTGATCGACGACAAAACAATCGGCGTGAATCGCGTCATCATTAAGAAAAAAATTTTTAAACTACGGATAAAAAGTCGCAAATACATAACAGCCGCTCGAAAAAAATTAATTTTGCCTAAATCTTTATAAATTTGGTCCTATATTACGCAGAATTTTACGAGGAATTCAACGGTATCCTCAATATTGACATACGAGTTCGGGGTTCCGAATTAAATGGGTTTTAATTATTTGATGTTGACCTAGGTCATGGTAGGTTTCTCTAAATCGTTTAATTTTGCCTAAATCTTTATAAATTTGGTCCTATATTACGCAGAATTTTACGAGGAATTCAACGATATCCTCGAAATTGACATAGGAGTTCGGGGTTCCGAATTAAATGGGTTTTAATTATTCGATGTTGACCTAGGTCATGGTAGGTTTCTCTAAATCGTTTAATTTTGCCTAAATCTTTATAAATTTGGTCCTATATTACGCAGAATTTTACGAGGAATTCAACGATATCCTCGAAATTGACATAGGAGTTCGGGGTTCCGAGATAATTGGGTTTGAAGTACATGCGATGTTATCCTAGGTCATGGTACGGGGATAGGGGTTACTCGAGGTCATCGGACGGGGTCAACCGAGGTCATGCGGGGTCATGCGAGATCAGGCTAGGTCTGGCGGGGTCAGGGGAGGTTAGGCATGGTCAGACGAGGTCAGGCGAGTTCTGGGGAAGTCAGGGGAGGTCTAGCGAAATATGGAGATGAAGATTTGTTGATTTTTAAAAATTTGTTCATATCTTCTAAACCGGTCTACGTACAGGAATATAATTTTGCACGCTTACAGCTCTTGATCCAAGCTGTTGATCGACGACAAAACAATCGGCGTGAATCGCGTCATCATTAAGAAAAAAATTTTTAAACTACGGATAAAAAGTCGCAAATACATAACAGCCGCTCGAAAAAAATTAATTTTGCCTAAATCTTTATAAATTTGGTCCTATATTACGCAGAATTTTACGAGGAATTCAACGGTATCCTCAATATTGACATACGAGTTCGGGGTTCCGAATTAAATGGGTTTTAATTATTTGATGTTGACCTAGGTCATGGTAGGTTTCTCTAAATCGTTTAATTTTGCCTAAATCTTTATAAATTTGGTCCTATATTACGCAGAATTTTACGAGGAATTCAACGATATCCTCGAAATTGACATAGGAGTTCGGGGTTCCGAATTAAATGGGTTTTAATTATTCGATGTTGACCTAGGTCATGGTAGGTTTCTCTAAATCGTTTAATTTTGCCTAAATCTTTATAAATTTGGTCCTATATTACGCAGAATTTTACGAGGAATTCAACGATATCCTCGAAATTGACATAGGAGTTCGGGGTTCCGAGATAATTGGGTTTGAAGTACATGCGATGTTATCCTAGGTCATGGTACGGGGATAGGGGTTACTCGAGGTCATCGGACGGGGTCAACCGAGGTCATGCGGGGTCATGCGAGATCAGGCTAGGTCTGGCGGGGTCAGGGGAGGTTAGGCATGGTCAGACGAGGTCAGGCGAGTTCTGGGGAAGTCAGGGGAGGTCTAGCGAAATATGGAGATGAAGATTTGTTGATTTTTAAAAATTTGTTCATATCTTCTAAACCGGTCTACGTACAGGAATATAATTTTGCACGCTTACAGCTCTTGATCCAAGCTGTTGATCGACGACAAAACAATCGGCGTGAATCGCGTCATCATTAAGAAAAAAATTTTTAAACTACGGATAAAAAGTCGCAAATACATAACAGCCGCTCGAAAAAAATTAATTTTGCCTAAATCTTTATAAATTTGGTCCTATATTACGCAGAATTTTACGAGGAATTCAACGGTATCCTCAATATTGACATACGAGTTCGGGGTTCCGAATTAAATGGGTTTTAATTATTTGATGTTGACCTAGGTCATGGTAGGTTTCTCTAAATCGTTTAATTTTGCCTAAATCTTTATAAATTTGGTCCTATATTACGCAGAATTTTACGAGGAATTCAACGATATCCTCGAAATTGACATAGGAGTTCGGGGTTCCGAATTAAATGGGTTTTAATTATTCGATGTTGACCTAGGTCATGGTAGGTTTCTCTAAATCGTTTAATTTTGCCTAAATCTTTATAAATTTGGTCCTATATTACGCAGAATTTTACGAGGAATTCAACGATATCCTCGAAATTGACATAGGAGTTCGGGGTTCCGAGATAATTGGGTTTGAAGTACATGCGATGTTATCCTAGGTCATGGTACGGGGATAGGGGTTACTCGAGGTCATCGGACGGGGTCAACCGAGGTCATGCGGGGTCATGCGAGATCAGGCTAGGTCTGGCGGGGTCAGGGGAGGTTAGGCATGGTCAGACGAGGTCAGGCGAGTTCTGGGGAAGTCAGGGGAGGTCTAGCGAAATATGGAGATGAAGATTTGTTGATTTTTAAAAATTTGTTCATATCTTCTAAACCGGTCTACGTACAGGAATATAATTTTGCACGCTTACAGCTCTTGATCCAAGCTGTTGATCGACGACAAAACAATCGGCGTGAATCGCGTCATCATTAAGAAAAAAATTTTTAAACTACGGATAAAAAGTCGCAAATACATAACAGCCGCTCGAAAAAAATTAATTTTGCCTAAATCTTTATAAATTTGGTCCTATATTACGCAGAATTTTACGAGGAATTCAACGGTATCCTCAATATTGACATACGAGTTCGGGGTTCCGAATTAAATGGGTTTTAATTATTTGATGTTGACCTAGGTCATGGTAGGTTTCTCTAAATCGTTTAATTTTGCCTAAATCTTTATAAATTTGGTCCTATATTACGCAGAATTTTACGAGGAATTCAACGATATCCTCGAAATTGACATAGGAGTTCGGGGTTCCGAATTAAATGGGTTTTAATTATTCGATGTTGACCTAGGTCATGGTAGGTTTCTCTAAATCGTTTAATTTTGCCTAAATCTTTATAAATTTGGTCCTATATTACGCAGAATTTTACGAGGAATTCAACGATATCCTCGAAATTGACATAGGAGTTCGGGGTTCCGAGATAATTGGGTTTGAAGTACATGCGATGTTATCCTAGGTCATGGTACGGGGATAGGGGTTACTCGAGGTCATCGGACGGGGTCAACCGAGGTCATGCGGGGTCATGCGAGATCAGGCTAGGTCTGGCGGGGTCAGGGGAGGTTAGGCATGGTCAGACGAGGTCAGGCGAGTTCTGGGGAAGTCAGGGGAGGTCTAGCGAAATATGGAGATGAAGATTTGTTGATTTTTAAAAATTTGTTCATATCTTCTAAACCGGTCTACGTACAGGAATATAATTTTGCACGCTTACAGCTCTTGATCCAAGCTGTTGATCGACGACAAAACAATCGGCGTGAATCGCGTCATCATTAAGAAAAAAATTTTTAAACTACGGATAAAAAGTCGCAAATACATAACAGCCGCTCGAAAAAAATTAATTTTGCCTAAATCTTTATAAATTTGGTCCTATATTACGCAGAATTTTACGAGGAATTCAACGGTATCCTCAATATTGACATACGAGTTCGGGGTTCCGAATTAAATGGGTTTTAATTATTTGATGTTGACCTAGGTCATGGTAGGTTTCTCTAAATCGTTTAATTTTGCCTAAATCTTTATAAATTTGGTCCTATATTACGCAGAATTTTACGAGGAATTCAACGATATCCTCGAAATTGACATAGGAGTTCGGGGTTCCGAATTAAATGGGTTTTAATTATTCGATGTTGACCTAGGTCATGGTAGGTTTCTCTAAATCGTTTAATTTTGCCTAAATCTTTATAAATTTGGTCCTATATTACGCAGAATTTTACGAGGAATTCAACGATATCCTCGAAATTGACATAGGAGTTCGGGGTTCCGAGATAATTGGGTTTGAAGTACATGCGATGTTATCCTAGGTCATGGTACGGGGATAGGGGTTACTCGAGGTCATCGGACGGGGTCAACCGAGGTCATGCGGGGTCATGCGAGATCAGGCTAGGTCTGGCGGGGTCAGGGGAGGTTAGGCATGGTCAGACGAGGTCAGGCGAGTTCTGGGGAAGTCAGGGGAGGTCTAGCGAAATATGGAGATGAAGATTTGTTGATTTTTAAAAATTTGTTCATATCTTCTAAACCGGTCTACGTACAGGAATATAATTTTGCACGCTTACAGCTCTTGATCCAAGCTGTTGATCGACGACAAAACAATCGGCGTGAATCGCGTCATCATTAAGAAAAAAATTTTTAAACTACGGATAAAAAGTCGCAAATACATAACAGCCGCTCGAAAAAAGTTAATTTTGCCTAAATCTTTATAAATTTGGTCCTATATTACGCAGAATTTTACGAGGAATTCAACGGTATCCTCAATATTGACATACGAGTTCGGGGTTCCGAATTAAATGGGTTTTAATTATTTGATGTTGACCTAGGTCATGGTAGGTTTCTCTAAATCGTTTAATTTTGCCTAAATCTTTATAAATTTGGTCCTATATTACGCAGAATTTTACGAGGAATTCAACGATATCCTCGAAATTGACATAGGAGTTCGGGGTTCCGAATTAAATGGGTTTTAATTATTCGATGTTGACCTAGGTCATGGTAGGTTTCTCTAAATCGTTTAATTTTGCCTAAATCTTTATAAATTTGGTCCTATATTACGCAGAATTTTACGAGGAATTCAACGATATCCTCGAAATTGACATAGGAGTTCGGGGTTCCGAGATAATTGGGTTTGAAGTACATGCGATGTTATCCTAGGTCATGGTACGGGGATAGGGGTTACTCGAGGTCATCGGACGGGGTCAACCGAGGTCATGCGGGGTCATGCGAGATCAGGCTAGGTCTGGCGGGGTCAGGGGAGGTTAGGCATGGTCAGACGAGGTCAGGCGAGTTCTGGGGAAGTCAGGGGAGGTCTAGCGAAATATGGAGATGAAGATTTGTTGATTTTTAAAAATTTGTTCATATCTTCTAAACCGGTCTACGTACAGGAATATAATTTTGCACGCTTACAGCTCTTGATCCAAGCTGTTGATCGACGACAAAACAATCGGCGTGAATCGCGTCATCATTAAGAAAAAAATTTTTAAACTACGGATAAAAAGTCGCAAATACATAACAGCCGCTCGAAAAAAATTAATTTTGCCTAAATCTTTATAAATTTGGTCCTATATTACGCAGAATTTTACGAGGAATTCAACGGTATCCTCAATATTGACATACGAGTTCGGGGTTCCGAATTAAATGGGTTTTAATTATTTGATGTTGACCTAGGTCATGGTAGGTTTCTCTAAATCGTTTAATTTTGCCTAAATCTTTATAAATTTGGTCCTATATTACGCAGAATTTTACGAGGAATTCAACGATATCCTCGAAATTGACATAGGAGTTCGGGGTTCCGAATTAAATGGGTTTTAATTATTCGATGTTGACCTAGGTCATGGTAGGTTTCTCTAAATCGTTTAATTTTGCCTAAATCTTTATAAATTTGGTCCTATATTACGCAGAATTTTACGAGGAATTCAACGATATCCTCGAAATTGACATAGGAGTTCGGGGTTCCGAGATAATTGGGTTTGAAGTACATGCGATGTTATCCTAGGTCATGGTACGGGGATAGGGGTTACTCGAGGTCATCGGACGGGGTCAACCGAAGTCATGCGGGGTCATGCGAGATCAGGCTAGGTCTGGCGGGGTCAGGGGAGGTTAGGCATGGTCAGACGAGGTCAGGCGAGTTCTGGGGAAGTCAGGGGAGGTCTAGCGAAATATGGAGATGAAGATTTGTTGATTTTTAAAAATTTGTTCATATCTTCTAAACCGGTCTACGTACAGGAATATAATTTTGCACGCTTACAGCTCTTGATCCAAGCTGTTGATCGACGACAAAACAATCGGCGTGAATCGCGTCATCATTAAGAAAAAAATTTTTAAACTACGGATAAAAAGTCGCAAATACATAACAGCCGCTCGAAAAAAATTAATTTTGCCTAAATCTTTATAAATTTGGTCCTATATTACGCAGAATTTTACGAGGAATTCAACGGTATCCTCAATATTGACATACGAGTTCGGGGTTCCGAATTAAATGGGTTTTAATTATTTGATGTTGACCTAGGTCATGGTAGGTTTCTCTAAATCGTTTAATTTTGCCTAAATCTTTATAAATTTGGTCCTATATTACGCAGAATTTTACGAGGAATTCAACGATATCCTCGAAATTGACATAGGAGTTCGGGGTTCCGAATTAAATGGGTTTTAATTATTCGATGTTGACCTAGGTCATGGTAGGTTTCTCTAAATCGTTTAATTTTGCCTAAATCTTTATAAATTTGGTCCTATATTACGCAGAATTTTACGAGGAATTCAACGATATCCTCGAAATTGACATAGGAGTTCGGGGTTCCGAGATAATTGGGTTTGAAGTACATGCGATGTTATCCTAGGTCATGGTACGGGGATAGGGGTTACTCGAGGTCATCGGACGGGGTCAACCGAGGTCATGCGGGGTCATGCGAGATCAGGCTAGGTCTGGCGGGGTCAGGGGAGGTTAGGCATGGTCAGACGAGGTCAGGCGAGTTCTGGGGAAGTCAGGGGAGGTCTAGCGAAATATGGAGATGAAGATTTGTTGATTTTTAAAAATTTGTTCATATCTTCTAAACCGGTCTACGTACAGGAATATAATTTTGCACGCTTACAGCTCTTGATCCAAGCTGTTGATCGACGACAAAACAATCGGCGTGAATCGCGTCATCATTAAGAAAAAAATTTTTAAACTACGGATAAAAAGTCGCAAATACATAACAGCCGCTCGAAAAAAATTAATTTTGCCTAAATCTTTATAAATTTGGTCCTATATTACGCAGAATTTTACGAGGAATTCAACGGTATCCTCAATATTGACATACGAGTTCGGGGTTCCGAATTAAATGGGTTTTAATTATTTGATGTTGACCTAGGTCATGGTAGGTTTCTCTAAATCGTTTAATTTTGCCTAAATCTTTATAAATTTGGTCCTATATTACGCAGAATTTTACGAGGAATTCAACGATATCCTCGAAATTGACATAGGAGTTCGGGGTTCCGAATTAAATGGGTTTTAATTATTCGATGTTGACCTAGGTCATGGTAGGTTTCTCTAAATCGTTTAATTTTGCCTAAATCTTTATAAATTTGGTCCTATATTACGCAGAATTTTACGAGGAATTCAACGATATCCTCGAAATTGACATAGGAGTTCGGGGTTCCGAGATAATTGGGTTTGAAGTACATGCGATGTTATCCTAGGTCATGGTACGGGGATAGGGGTTACTCGAGGTCATCGGACGGGGTCAACCGAGGTCATGCGGGGTCATGCGAGATCAGGCTAGGTCTGGCGGGGTCAGGGGAGGTTAGGCATGGTCAGACGAGGTCAGGCGAGTTCTGGGGAAGTCAGGGGAGGTCTAGCGAAATATGGAGATGAAGATTTGTTGATTTTTAAAAATTTGTTCATATCTTCTAAACCGGTCTACGTACAGGAATATAATTTTGCACGCTTACAGCTCTTGATCCAAGCTGTTGATCGACGACAAAACAATCGGCGTGAATCGCGTCATCATTAAGAAAAAAATTTTTAAACTACGGATAAAAAGTCGCAAATACATAACAGCCGCTCGAAAAAAATTAATTTTGCCTAAATCTTTATAAATTTGGTCCTATATTACGCAGAATTTTACGAGGAATTCAACGGTATCCTCAATATTGACATACGAGTTCGGGGTTCCGAATTAAATGGGTTTTAATTATTTGATGTTGACCTAGGTCATGGTAGGTTTCTCTAAATCGTTTAATTTTGCCTAAATCTTTATAAATTTGGTCCTATATTACGCAGAATTTTACGAGGAATTCAACGATATCCTCGAAATTGACATAGGAGTTCGGGGTTCCGAATTAAATGGGTTTTAATTATTCGATGTTGACCTAGGTCATGGTAGGTTTCTCTAAATCGTTTAATTTTGCCTAAATCTTTATAAATTTGGTCCTATATTACGCAGAATTTTACGAGGAATTCAACGATATCCTCGAAATTGACATAGGAGTTCGGGGTTCCGAGATAATTGGGTTTGAAGTACATGCGATGTTATCCTAGGTCATGGTACGGGGATAGGGGTTACTCGAGGTCATCGGACGGGGTCAACCGAGGTCATGCGGGGTCATGCGAGATCAGGCTAGGTCTGGCGGGGTCAGGGGAGGTTAGGCATGGTCAGACGAGGTCAGGCGAGTTCTGGGGAAGTCAGGGGAGGTCTAGCGAAATATGGAGATGAAGATTTGTTGATTTTTAAAAATTTGTTCATATCTTCTAAACCGGTCTACGTACAGGAATATAATTTTGCACGCTTACAGCTCTTGATCCAAGCTGTTGATCGACGACAAAACAATCGGCGTGAATCGCGTCATCATTAAGAAAAAAATTTTTAAACTACGGATAAAAAGTCGCAAATACATAACAGCCGCTCGAAAAAAATTAATTTTGCCTAAATCTTTATAAATTTGGTCCTATATTACGCAGAATTTTACGAGGAATTCAACGGTATCCTCAATATTGACATACGAGTTCGGGGTTCCGAATTAAATGGGTTTTAATTATTTGATGTTGACCTAGGTCATGGTAGGTTTCTCTAAATCGTTTAATTTTGCCTAAATCTTTATAAATTTGGTCCTATATTACGCAGAATTTTACGAGGAATTCAACGATATCCTCGAAATTGACATAGGAGTTCGGGGTTCCGAATTAAATGGGTTTTAATTATTCGATGTTGACCTAGGTCATGGTAGGTTTCTCTAAATCGTTTAATTTTGCCTAAATCTTTATAAATTTGGTCCTATATTACGCAGAATTTTACGAGGAATTCAACGATATCCTCGAAATTGACATAGGAGTTCGGGGTTCCGAGATAATTGGGTTTGAAGTACATGCGATGTTATCCTAGGTCATGGTACGGGGATAGGGGTTACTCGAGGTCATCGGACGGGGTCAACCGAGGTCATGCGGGGTCATGCGAGATCAGGCTAGGTCTGGCGGGGTCAGGGGAGGTTAGGCATGGTCAGACGAGGTCAGGCGAGTTCTGGGGAAGTCAGGGGAGGTCTAGCGAAATATGGAGATGAAGATTTGTTGATTTTTAAAAATTTGTTCATATCTTCTAAACCGGTCTACGTACAGGAATATAATTTTGCACGCTTACAGCTCTTGATCCAAGCTGTTGATCGACGACAAAACAATCGGCGTGAATCGCGTCATCATTAAGAAAAAAATTTTTAAACTACGGATAAAAAGTCGCAAATACATAACAGCCGCTCGAAAAAAATTAATTTTGCCTAAATCTTTATAAATTTGGTCCTATATTACGCAGAATTTTACGAGGAATTCAACGGTATCCTCAATATTGACATACGAGTTCGGGGTTCCGAATTAAATGGGTTTTAATTATTTGATGTTGACCTAGGTCATGGTAGGTTTCTCTAAATCGTTTAATTTTGCCTAAATCTTTATAAATTTGGTCCTATATTACGCAGAATTTTACGAGGAATTCAACGATATCCTCGAAATTGACATAGGAGTTCGGGGTTCCGAATTAAATGGGTTTTAATTATTCGATGTTGACCTAGGTCATGGTAGGTTTCTCTAAATCGTTTAATTTTGCCTAAATCTTTATAAATTTGGTCCTATATTACGCAGAATTTTACGAGGAATTCAACGATATCCTCGAAATTGACATAGGAGTTCGGGGTTCCGAGATAATTGGGTTTGAAGTACATGCGATGTTATCCTAGGTCATGGTACGGGGATAGGGGTTACTCGAGGTCATCGGACGGGGTCAACCGAGGTCATGCGGGGTCATGCGAGATCAGGCTAGGTCTGGCGGGGTCAGGGGAGGTTAGGCATGGTCAGACGAGGTCAGGCGAGTTCTGGGGAAGTCAGGGGAGGTCTAGCGAAATATGGAGATGAAGATTTGTTGATTTTTAAAAATTTGTTCATATCTTCTAAACCGGTCTACGTACAGGAATATAATTTTGCACGCTTACAGCTCTTGATCCAAGCTGTTGATCGACGACAAAACAATCGGCGTGAATCGCGTCATCATTAAGAAAAAAATTTTTAAACTACGGATAAAAAGTCGCAAATACATAACAGCCGCTCGAAAAAAATTAATTTTGCCTAAATCTTTATAAATTTGGTCCTATATTACGCAGAATTTTACGAGGAATTCAACGATATCCTCGAAATTGACATAGGAGTTCGGGGTTCCGAATTAAATGGGTTTTAATTATTCGATGTTGACCTAGGTCATGGTAGGTTTCTCTAAATCGTTTAATTTTGCCTAAATCTTTATAAATTTGGTCCTATATTACGCAGAATTTTACGAGGAATTCAACGATATCCTCGAAATTGACATAGGAGTTCGGGGTTCCGAATTAAATGGGTTTTAATTATTCGATGTTGACCTAGGTCATGGTAGGTTTCTCTAAATCGTTTAATTTTGCCTAAATCTTTATAAATTTGGTCCTATATTACGCAGAATTTTACGAGGAATTCAACGATATCCTCGAAATTGACATAGGAGTTCGGGGTTCCGAGATAATTGGGTTTGAAGTACATGCGATGTTATCCTAGGTCATGGTACGGGGATAGGGGTTACTCGAGGTCATCGGACGGGGTCAACCGAGGTCATGCGGGGTCATGCGAGATCAGGCTAGGTCTGGCGGGGTCAGGGGAGGTTAGGCATGGTCAGACGAGGTCAGGCGAGTTCTGGGGAAGTCAGGGGAGGTCTAGCGAAATATGGAGATGAAGATTTGTTGATTTTTAAAAATTTGTTCATATCTTCTAAACCGGTCTACGTACAGGAATATAATTTTGCACGCTTACAGCTCTTGATCCAAGCTGTTGATCGACGACAAAACAATCGGCGTGAATCGCGTCATCATTAAGAAAAAAATTTTTAAACTACGGATAAAAAGTCGCAAATACATAACAGCCGCTCGAAAAAAATTAATTTTGCCTAAATCTTTATAAATTTGGTCCTATATTACGCAGAATTTTACGAGGAATTCAACGGTATCCTCAATATTGACATACGAGTTCGGGGTTCCGAATTAAATGGGTTTTAATTATTTGATGTTGACCTAGGTCATGGTAGGTTTCTCTAAATCGTTTAATTTTGCCTAAATCTTTATAAATTTGGTCCTATATTACGCAGAATTTTACGAGGAATTCAACGATATCCTCGAAATTGACATAGGAGTTCGGGGTTCCGAATTAAATGGGTTTTAATTATTCGATGTTGACCTAGGTCATGGTAGGTTTCTCTAAATCGTTTAATTTTGCCTAAATCTTTATAAATTTGGTCCTATATTACGCAGAATTTTACGAGGAATTCAACGATATCCTCGAAATTGACATAGGAGTTCGGGGTTCCGAGATAATTGGGTTTGAAGTACATGCGATGTTATCCTAGGTCATGGTACGGGGATAGGGGTTACTCGAGGTCATCGGACGGGGTCAACCGAGGTCATGCGGGGTCATGCGAGATCAGGCTAGGTCTGGCGGGGTCAGGGGAGGTTAGGCATGGTCAGACGAGGTCAGGCGAGTTCTGGGGAAGTCAGGGGAGGTCTAGCGAAATATGGAGATGAAGATTTGTTGATTTTTAAAAATTTGTTCATATCTTCTAAACCGGTCTACGTACAGGAATATAATTTTGCACGCTTACAGCTCTTGATCCAAGCTGTTGATCGACGACAAAACAATCGGCGTGAATCGCGTCATCATTAAGAAAAAAATTTTTAAACTACGGATAAAAAGTCGCAAATACATAACAGCCGCTCGAAAAAAATTAATTTTGCCTAAATCTTTATAAATTTGGTCCTATATTACGCAGAATTTTACGAGGAATTCAACGGTATCCTCAATATTGACATACGAGTTCGGGGTTCCGAATTAAATGGGTTTTAATTATTTGATGTTGACCTAGGTCATGGTAGGTTTCTCTAAATCGTTTAATTTTGCCTAAATCTTTATAAATTTGGTCCTATATTACGCAGAATTTTACGAGGAATTCAACGATATCCTCGAAATTGACATAGGAGTTCGGGGTTCCGAATTAAATGGGTTTTAATTATTCGATGTTGACCTAGGTCATGGTAGGTTTCTCTAAATCGTTTAATTTTGCCTAAATCTTTATAAATTTGGTCCTATATTACGCAGAATTTTACGAGGAATTCAACGATATCCTCGAAATTGACATAGGAGTTCGGGGTTCCGAGATAATTGGGTTTGAAGTACATGCGATGTTATCCTAGGTCATGGTACGGGGATAGGGGTTACTCGAGGTCATCGGACGGGGTCAACTGAGGTCATGCGGGGTCATGCGAGATCAGGCTAGGTCTGGCGGGGTCAGGGGAGGTTAGGCATGGTCAGACGAGGTCAGGCGAGTTCTGGGGAAGTCAGGGGAGGTCTAGCGAAATATGGAGATGAAGATTTGTTGATTTTTAAAAATTTGTTCATATCTTCTAAACCGGTCTACGTACAGGAATATAATTTTGCACGCTTACAGCTCTTGATCCAAGCTGTTGATCGACGACAAAACAATCGGCGTGAATCGCGTCATCATTAAGAAAAAAATTTTTAAACTACGGATAAAAAGTCGCAAATACATAACAGCCGCTCGAAAAAAATTAATTTTGCCTAAATCTTTATAAATTTGGTCCTATATTACGCAGAATTTTACGAGGAATTCAACGGTATCCTCAATATTGACATACGAGTTCGGGGTTCCGAATTAAATGGGTTTTAATTATTTGATGTTGACCTAGGTCATGGTAGGTTTCTCTAAATCGTTTAATTTTGCCTAAATCTTTATAAATTTGGTCCTATATTACGCAGAATTTTACGAGGAATTCAACGATATCCTCGAAATTGACATAGGAGTTCGGGGTTCCGAATTAAATGGGTTTTAATTATTCGATGTTGACCTAGGTCATGGTAGGTTTCTCTAAATCGTTTAATTTTGCCTAAATCTTTATAAATTTGGTCCTATATTACGCAGAATTTTACGAGGAATTCAACGATATCCTCGAAATTGACATAGGAGTTCGGGGTTCCGAGATAATTGGGTTTGAAGTACATGCGATGTTATCCTAGGTCATGGTACGGGGATAGGGGTTACTCGAGGTCATCGGACGGGGTCAACCGAGGTCATGCGGGGTCATGCGAGATCAGGCTAGGTCTGGCGGGGTCAGGGGAGGTTAGGCATGGTCAGACGAGGTCAGGCGAGTTCTGGGGAAGTCAGGGGAGGTCTAGCGAAATATGGAGATGAAGATTTGTTGATTTTTAAAAATTTGTTCATATCTTCTAAACCGGTCTACGTACAGGAATATAATTTTGCACGCTTACAGCTCTTGATCCAAGCTGTTGATCGACGACAAAACAATCGGCGTGAATCGCGTCATCATTAAGAAAAAAATTTTTAAACTACGGATAAAAAGTCGCAAATACATAACAGCCGCTCGAAAAAAATTAATTTTGCCTAAATCTTTATAAATTTGGTCCTATATTACGCAGAATTTTACGAGGAATTCAACGGTATCCTCAATATTGACATACGAGTTCGGGGTTCCGAATTAAATGGGTTTTAATTATTTGATGTTGACCTAGGTCATGGTAGGTTTCTCTAAATCGTTTAATTTTGCCTAAATCTTTATAAATTTGGTCCTATATTACGCAGAATTTTACGAGGAATTCAACGATATCCTCGAAATTGACATAGGAGTTCGGGGTTCCGAATTAAATGGGTTTTAATTATTCGATGTTGACCTAGGTCATGGTAGGTTTCTCTAAATCGTTTAATTTTGCCTAAATCTTTATAAATTTGGTCCTATATTACGCAGAATTTTACGAGGAATTCAACGATATCCTCGAAATTGACATAGGAGTTCGGGGTTCCGAGATAATTGGGTTTGAAGTACATGCGATGTTATCCTAGGTCATGGTACGGGGATAGGGGTTACTCGAGGTCATCGGACGGGGTCAACCGAGGTCATGCGGGGTCATGCGAGATCAGGCTAGGTCTGGCGGGGTCAGGGGAGGTTAGGCATGGTCAGACGAGGTCAGGCGAGTTCTGGGGAAGTCAGGGGAGGTCTAGCGAAATATGGAGATGAAGATTTGTTGATTTTTAAAAATTTGTTCATATCTTCTAAACCGGTCTACGTACAGGAATATAATTTTGCACGCTTACAGCTCTTGATCCAAGCTGTTGATCGACGACAAAACAATCGGCGTGAATCGCGTCATCATTAAGAAAAAAATTTTTAAACTACGGATAAAAAGTCGCAAATACATAACAGCCGCTCGAAAAAAATTAATTTTGCCTAAATCTTTATAAATTTGGTCCTATATTACGCAGAATTTTACGAGGAATTCAACGATATCCTCGAAATTGACATAGGAGTTCGGGGTTCCGAATTAAATGGGTTTTAATTATTCGATGTTGACCTAGGTCATGGTAGGTTTCTCTAAATCGTTTAATTTTGCCTAAATCTTTATAAATTTGGTCCTATATTACGCAGAATTTTACGAGGAATTCAACGATATCCTCGAAATTGACATAGGAGTTCGGGGTTCCGAATTAAATGGGTTTTAATTATTCGATGTTGACCTAGGTCATGGTAGGTTTCTCTAAATCGTTTAATTTTGCCTAAATCTTTATAAATTTGGTCCTATATTACGCAGAATTTTACGAGGAATTCAACGATATCCTCGAAATTGACATAGGAGTTCGGGGTTCCGAGATAATTGGGTTTGAAGTACATGCGATGTTATCCTAGGTCATGGTACGGGGATAGGGGTTACTCGAGGTCATCGGACGGGGTCAACCGAGGTCATGCGGGGTCATGCGAGATCAGGCTAGGTCTGGCGGGGTCAGGGGAGGTTAGGCATGGTCAGACGAGGTCAGGCGAGTTCTGGGGAAGTCAGGGGAGGTCTAGCGAAATATGGAGATGAAGATTTGTTGATTTTTAAAAATTTGTTCATATCTTCTAAACCGGTCTACGTACAGGAATATAATTTTGCACGCTTACAGCTCTTGATCCAAGCTGTTGATCGACGACAAAACAATCGGCGTGAATCGCGTCATCATTAAGAAAAAAATTTTTAAACTACGGATAAAAAGTCGCAAATACATAACAGCCGCTCGAAAAAAATTAATTTTGCCTAAATCTTTATAAATTTGGTCCTATATTACGCAGAATTTTACGAGGAATTCAACGGTATCCTCAATATTGACATACGAGTTCGGGGTTCCGAATTAAATGGGTTTTAATTATTTGATGTTGACCTAGGTCATGGTAGGTTTCTCTAAATCGTTTAATTTTGCCTAAATCTTTATAAATTTGGTCCTATATTACGCAGAATTTTACGAGGAATTCAACGATATCCTCGAAATTGACATAGGAGTTCGGGGTTCCGAATTAAATGGGTTTTAATTATTCGATGTTGACCTAGGTCATGGTAGGTTTCTCTAAATCGTTTAATTTTGCCTAAATCTTTATAAATTTGGTCCTATATTACGCAGAATTTTACGAGGAATTCAACGATATCCTCGAAATTGACATAGGAGTTCGGGGTTCCGAGATAATTGGGTTTGAAGTACATGCGATGTTATCCTAGGTCATGGTACGGGGATAGGGGTTACTCGAGGTCATCGGACGGGGTCAACCGAGGTCATGCGGGGTCATGCGAGATCAGGCTAGGTCTGGCGGGGTCAGGGGAGGTTAGGCATGGTCAGACGAGGTCAGGCGAGTTCTGGGGAAGTCAGGGGAGGTCTAGCGAAATATGGAGATGAAGATTTGTTGATTTTTAAAAATTTGTTCATATCTTCTAAACCGGTCTACGTACAGGAATATAATTTTGCACGCTTACAGCTCTTGATCCAAGCTGTTGATCGACGACAAAACAATCGGCGTGAATCGCGTCATCATTAAGAAAAAAATTTTTAAACTACGGATAAAAAGTCGCAAATACATAACAGCCGCTCGAAAAAAATTAATTTTGCCTAAATCTTTATAAATTTGGTCCTATATTACGCAGAATTTTACGAGGAATTCAACGGTATCCTCAATATTGACATACGAGTTCGGGGTTCCGAATTAAATGGGTTTTAATTATTTGATGTTGACCTAGGTCATGGTAGGTTTCTCTAAATCGTTTAATTTTGCCTAAATCTTTATAAATTTGGTCCTATATTACGCAGAATTTTACGAGGAATTCAACGATATCCTCGAAATTGACATAGGAGTTCGGGGTTCCGAATTAAATGGGTTTTAATTATTCGATGTTGACCTAGGTCATGGTAGGTTTCTCTAAATCGTTTAATTTTGCCTAAATCTTTATAAATTTGGTCCTATATTACGCAGAATTTTACGAGGAATTCAACGATATCCTCGAAATTGACATAGGAGTTCGGGGTTCCGAGATAATTGGGTTTGAAGTACATGCGATGTTATCCTAGGTCATGGTACGGGGATAGGGGTTACTCGAGGTCATCGGACGGGGTCAACCGAGGTCATGCGGGGTCATGCGAGATCAGGCTAGGTCTGGCGGGGTCAGGGGAGGTTAGGCATGGTCAGACGAGGTCAGGCGAGTTCTGGGGAAGTCAGGGGAGGTCTAGCGAAATATGGAGATGAAGATTTGTTGATTTTTAAAAATTTGTTCATATCTTCTAAACCGGTCTACGTACAGGAATATAATTTTGCACGCTTACAGCTCTTGATCCAAGCTGTTGATCGACGACAAAACAATCGGCGTGAATCGCGTCATCATTAAGAAAAAAATTTTTAAACTACGGATAAAAAGTCGCAAATACATAACAGCCGCTCGAAAAAAATTAATTTTGCCTAAATCTTTATAAATTTGGTCCTATATTACGCAGAATTTTACGAGGAATTCAACGGTATCCTCAATATTGACATACGAGTTCGGGGTTCCGAATTAAATGGGTTTTAATTATTTGATGTTGACCTAGGTCATGGTAGGTTTCTCTAAATCGTTTAATTTTGCCTAAATCTTTATAAATTTGGTCCTATATTACGCAGAATTTTACGAGGAATTCAACGATATCCTCGAAATTGACATAGGAGTTCGGGGTTCCGAATTAAATGGGTTTTAATTATTCGATGTTGACCTAGGTCATGGTAGGTTTCTCTAAATCGTTTAATTTTGCCTAAATCTTTATAAATTTGGTCCTATATTACGCAGAATTTTACGAGGAATTCAACGATATCCTCGAAATTGACATAGGAGTTCGGGGTTCCGAGATAATTGGGTTTGAAGTACATGCGATGTTATCCTAGGTCATGGTACGGGGATAGGGGTTACTCGAGGTCATCGGACGGGGTCAACCGAGGTCATGCGGGGTCATGCGAGATCAGGCTAGGTCTGGCGGGGTCAGGGGAGGTTAGGCATGGTCAGACGAGGTCAGGCGAGTTCTGGGGAAGTCAGGGGAGGTCTAGCGAAATATGGAGATGAAGATTTGTTGATTTTTAAAAATTTGTTCATATCTTCTAAACCGGTCTACGTACAGGAATATAATTTTGCACGCTTACAGCTCTTGATCCAAGCTGTTGATCGACGACAAAACAATCGGCGTGAATCGCGTCATCATTAAGAAAAAAATTTTTAAACTACGGATAAAAAGTCGCAAATACATAACAGCCGCTCGAAAAAAATTAATTTTGCCTAAATCTTTATAAATTTGGTCCTATATTACGCAGAATTTTACGAGGAATTCAACGGTATCCTCAATATTGACATACGAGTTCGGGGTTCCGAATTAAATGGGTTTTAATTATTTGATGTTGACCTAGGTCATGGTAGGTTTCTCTAAATCGTTTAATTTTGCCTAAATCTTTATAAATTTGGTCCTATATTACGCAGAATTTTACGAGGAATTCAACGATATCCTCGAAATTGACATAGGAGTTCGGGGTTCCGAATTAAATGGGTTTTAATTATTCGATGTTGACCTAGGTCATGGTAGGTTTCTCTAAATCGTTTAATTTTGCCTAAATCTTTATAAATTTGGTCCTATATTACGCAGAATTTTACGAGGAATTCAACGATATCCTCGAAATTGACATAGGAGTTCGGGGTTCCGAGATAATTGGGTTTGAAGTACATGCGATGTTATCCTAGGTCATGGTACGGGGATAGGGGTTACTCGAGGTCATCGGACGGGGTCAACCGAGGTCATGCGGGGTCATGCGAGATCAGGCTAGGTCTGGCGGGGTCAGGGGAGGTTAGGCATGGTCAGACGAGGTCAGGCGAGTTCTGGGGAAGTCAGGGGAGGTCTAGCGAAATATGGAGATGAAGATTTGTTGATTTTTAAAAATTTGTTCATATCTTCTAAACCGGTCTACGTACAGGAATATAATTTTGCACGCTTACAGCTCTTGATCCAAGCTGTTGATCGACGACAAAACAATCGGCGTGAATCGCGTCATCATTAAGAAAAAAATTTTTAAACTACGGATAAAAAGTCGCAAATACATAACAGCCGCTCGAAAAAAATTAATTTTGCCTAAATCTTTATAAATTTGGTCCTATATTACGCAGAATTTTACGAGGAATTCAACGGTATCCTCAATATTGACATACGAGTTCGGGGTTCCGAATTAAATGGGTTTTAATTATTTGATGTTGACCTAGGTCATGGTAGGTTTCTCTAAATCGTTTAATTTTGCCTAAATCTTTATAAATTTGGTCCTATATTACGCAGAATTTTACGAGGAATTCAACGATATCCTCGAAATTGACATAGGAGTTCGGGGTTCCGAATTAAATGGGTTTTAATTATTCGATGTTGACCTAGGTCATGGTAGGTTTCTCTAAATCGTTTAATTTTGCCTAAATCTTTATAAATTTGGTCCTATATTACGCAGAATTTTACGAGGAATTCAACGATATCCTCGAAATTGACATAGGAGTTCGGGGTTCCGAGATAATTGGGTTTGAAGTACATGCGATGTTATCCTAGGTCATGGTACGGGGATAGGGGTTACTCGAGGTCATCGGACGGGGTCAACCGAGGTCATGCGGGGTCATGCGAGATCAGGCTAGGTCTGGCGGGGTCAGGGGAGGTTAGGCATGGTCAGACGAGGTCAGGCGAGTTCTGGGGAAGTCAGGGGAGGTCTAGCGAAATATGGAGATGAAGATTTGTTGATTTTTAAAAATTTGTTCATATCTTCTAAACCGGTCTACGTACAGGAATATAATTTTGCACGCTTACAGCTCTTGATCCAAGCTGTTGATCGACGACAAAACAATCGGCGTGAATCGCGTCATCATTAAGAAAAAAATTTTTAAACTACGGATAAAAAGTCGCAAATACATAACAGCCGCTCGAAAAAAATTAATTTTGCCTAAATCTTTATAAATTTGGTCCTATATTACGCAGAATTTTACGAGGAATTCAACGGTATCCTCAATATTGACATACGAGTTCGGGGTTCCGAATTAAATGGGTTTTAATTATTTGATGTTGACCTAGGTCATGGTAGGTTTCTCTAAATCGTTTAATTTTGCCTAAATCTTTATAAATTTGGTCCTATATTACGCAGAATTTTACGAGGAATTCAACGATATCCTCGAAATTGACATAGGAGTTCGGGGTTCCGAATTAAATGGGTTTTAATTATTCGATGTTGACCTAGGTCATGGTAGGTTTCTCTAAATCGTTTAATTTTGCCTAAATCTTTATAAATTTGGTCCTATATTACGCAGAATTTTACGAGGAATTCAACGATATCCTCGAAATTGACATAGGAGTTCGGGGTTCCGAGATAATTGGGTTTGAAGTACATGCGATGTTATCCTAGGTCATGGTACGGGGATAGGGGTTACTCGAGGTCATCGGACGGGGTCAACCGAGGTCATGCGGGGTCATGCGAGATCAGGCTAGGTCTGGCGGGGTCAGGGGAGGTTAGGCATGGTCAGACGAGGTCAGGCGAGTTCTGGGGAAGTCAGGGGAGGTCTAGCGAAATATGGAGATGAAGATTTGTTGATTTTTAAAAATTTGTTCATATCTTCTAAACCGGTCTACGTACAGGAATATAATTTTGCACGCTTACAGCTCTTGATCCAAGCTGTTGATCGACGACAAAACAATCGGCGTGAATCGCGTCATCATTAAGAAAAAAATTTTTAAACTACGGATAAAAAGTCGCAAATACATAACAGCCGCTCGAAAAAAATTAATTTTGCCTAAATCTTTATAAATTTGGTCCTATATTACGCAGAATTTTACGAGGAATTCAACGGTATCCTCAATATTGACATACGAGTTCGGGGTTCCGAATTAAATGGGTTTTAATTATTTGATGTTGACCTAGGTCATGGTAGGTTTCTCTAAATCGTTTAATTTTGCCTAAATCTTTATAAATTTGGTCCTATATTACGCAGAATTTTACGAGGAATTCAACGATATCCTCGAAATTGACATAGGAGTTCGGGGTTCCGAATTAAATGGGTTTTAATTATTCGATGTTGACCTAGGTCATGGTAGGTTTCTCTAAATCGTTTAATTTTGCCTAAATCTTTATAAATTTGGTCCTATATTACGCAGAATTTTACGAGGAATTCAACGATATCCTCGAAATTGACATAGGAGTTCGGGGTTCCGAGATAATTGGGTTTGAAGTACATGCGATGTTATCCTAGGTCATGGTACGGGGATAGGGGTTACTCGAGGTCATCGGACGGGGTCAACCGAGGTCATGCGGGGTCATGCGAGATCAGGCTAGGTCTGGCGGGGTCAGGGGAGGTTAGGCATGGTCAGACGAGGTCAGGCGAGTTCTGGGGAAGTCAGGGGAGGTCTAGCGAAATATGGAGATGAAGATTTGTTGATTTTTAAAAATTTGTTCATATCTTCTAAACCGGTCTACGTACAGGAATATAATTTTGCACGCTTACAGCTCTTGATCCAAGCTGTTGATCGACGACAAAACAATCGGCGTGAATCGCGTCATCATTAAGAAAAAAATTTTTAAACTACGGATAAAAAGTCGCAAATACATAACAGCCGCTCGAAAAAAATTAATTTTGCCTAAATCTTTATAAATTTGGTCCTATATTACGCAGAATTTTACGAGGAATTCAACGGTATCCTCAATATTGACATACGAGTTCGGGGTTCCGAATTAAATGGGTTTTAATTATTTGATGTTGACCTAGGTCATGGTAGGTTTCTCTAAATCGTTTAATTTTGCCTAAATCTTTATAAATTTGGTCCTATATTACGCAGAATTTTACGAGGAATTCAACGATATCCTCGAAATTGACATAGGAGTTCGGGGTTCCGAATTAAATGGGTTTTAATTATTCGATGTTGACCTAGGTCATGGTAGGTTTCTCTAAATCGTTTAATTTTGCCTAAATCTTTATAAATTTGGTCCTATATTACGCAGAATTTTACGAGGAATTCAACGATATCCTCGAAATTGACATAGGAGTTCGGGGTTCCGAGATAATTGGGTTTGAAGTACATGCGATGTTATCCTAGGTCATGGTACGGGGATAGGGGTTACTCGAGGTCATCGGACGGGGTCAACCGAGGTCATGCGGGGTCATGCGAGATCAGGCTAGGTCTGGCGGGGTCAGGGGAGGTTAGGCATGGTCAGACGAGGTCAGGCGAGTTCTGGGGAAGTCAGGGGAGGTCTAGCGAAATATGGAGATGAAGATTTGTTGATTTTTAAAAATTTGTTCATATCTTCTAAACCGGTCTACGTACAGGAATATAATTTTGCACGCTTACAGCTCTTGATCCAAGCTGTTGATCGACGACAAAACAATCGGCGTGAATCGCGTCATCATTAAGAAAAAAATTTTTAAACTACGGATAAAAAGTCGCAAATACATAACAGCCGCTCGAAAAAAATTAATTTTGCCTAAATCTTTATAAATTTGGTCCTATATTACGCAGAATTTTACGAGGAATTCAACGGTATCCTCAATATTGACATACGAGTTCGGGGTTCCGAATTAAATGGGTTTTAATTATTTGATGTTGACCTAGGTCATGGTAGGTTTCTCTAAATCGTTTAATTTTGCCTAAATCTTTATAAATTTGGTCCTATATTACGCAGAATTTTACGAGGAATTCAACGATATCCTCGAAATTGACATAGGAGTTCGGGGTTCCGAATTAAATGGGTTTTAATTATTCGATGTTGACCTAGGTCATGGTAGGTTTCTCTAAATCGTTTAATTTTGCCTAAATCTTTATAAATTTGGTCCTATATTACGCAGAATTTTACGAGGAATTCAACGATATCCTCGAAATTGACATAGGAGTTCGGGGTTCCGAGATAATTGGGTTTGAAGTACATGCGATGTTATCCTAGGTCATGGTACGGGGATAGGGGTTACTCGAGGTCATCGGACGGGGTCAACCGAGGTCATGCGGGGTCATGCGAGATCAGGCTAGGTCTGGCGGGGTCAGGGGAGGTTAGGCATGGTCAGACGAGGTCAGGCGAGTTCTGGGGAAGTCAGGGGAGGTCTAGCGAAATATGGAGATGAAGATTTGTTGATTTTTAAAAATTTGTTCATATCTTCTAAACCGGTCTACGTACAGGAATATAATTTTGCACGCTTACAGCTCTTGATCCAAGCTGTTGATCGACGACAAAACAATCGGCGTGAATCGCGTCATCATTAAGAAAAAAATTTTTAAACTACGGATAAAAAGTCGCAAATACATAACAGCCGCTCGAAAAAAATTAATTTTGCCTAAATCTTTATAAATTTGGTCCTATATTACGCAGAATTTTACGAGGAATTCAACGGTATCCTCAATATTGACATACGAGTTCGGGGTTCCGAATTAAATGGGTTTTAATTATTTGATGTTGACCTAGGTCATGGTAGGTTTCTCTAAATCGTTTAATTTTGCCTAAATCTTTATAAATTTGGTCCTATATTACGCAGAATTTTACGAGGAATTCAACGATATCCTCGAAATTGACATAGGAGTTCGGGGTTCCGAATTAAATGGGTTTTAATTATTCGATGTTGACCTAGGTCATGGTAGGTTTCTCTAAATCGTTTAATTTTGCCTAAATCTTTATAAATTTGGTCCTATATTACGCAGAATTTTACGAGGAATTCAACGATATCCTCGAAATTGACATAGGAGTTCGGGGTTCCGAATTAAATGGGTTTTAATTATTCGATGTTGACCTAGGTCATGGTAGGTTTCTCTAAATCGTTTAATTTTGCCTAAATCTTTATAAATTTGGTCCTATATTACGCAGAATTTTACGAGGAATTCAACGATATCCTCGAAATTGACATAGGAGTTCGGGGTTCCGAGATAATTGGGTTTGAAGTACATGCGATGTTATCCTAGGTCATGGTACGAGGATAGGGGTTACTCGAGGTCATCGGACGGGGTCAACCGAGGTCATGCGGGGTCATGCGAGATCAGGCTAGGTCTGGCGGGGTCAGGGGAGGTTAGGCATGGTCAGACGAGGTCAGGCGAGTTCTGGGGAAGTCAGGGGAGGTCTAGCGAAATATGGAGATGAAGATTTGTTGATTTTTAAAAATTTGTTCATATCTTCTAAACCGGTCTACGTACAGGAATATAATTTTGCACGCTTACAGCTCTTGATCCAAGCTGTTGATCGACGACAAAACAATCGGCGTGAATCGCGTCATCATTAAGAAAAAAATTTTTAAACTACGGATAAAAAGTCGCAAATACATAACAGCCGCTCGAAAAAAATTAATTTTGCCTAAATCTTTATAAATTTGGTCCTATATTACGCAGAATTTTACGAGGAATTCAACGGTATCCTCAATATTGACATACGAGTTCGGGGTTCCGAATTAAATGGGTTTTAATTATTTGATGTTGACCTAGGTCATGGTAGGTTTCTCTAAATCGTTTAATTTTGCCTAAATCTTTATAAATTTGGTCCTATATTACGCAGAATTTTACGAGGAATTCAACGATATCCTCGAAATTGACATAGGAGTTCGGGGTTCAGAATTAAATGGGTTTTAATTATTCGATGTTGACCTAGGTCATGGTAGGTTTCTCTAAATCGTTTAATTTTGCCTAAATCTTTATAAATTTGGTCCTATATTACGCAGAATTTTACGAGGAATTCAACGATATCCTCGAAATTGACATAGGAGTTCGGGGTTCCGAGATAATTGGGTTTGAAGTACATGCGATGTTATCCTAGGTCATGGTACGGGGATAGGGGTTACTCGAGGTCATCGGACGGGGTCAACCGAGGTCATGCGGGGTCATGCGAGATCAGGCTAGATCTGGCGGGGTCAGGGGAGGTTAGGCATGGTCAGACGAGGTCAGGCGAGTTCTGGGGAAGTCAGGGGAGGTCTAGCGAAATATGGAGATGAAGATTTGTTGATTTTTAAAAATTTGTTCATATCTTCTAAACCGGTCTACGTACAGGAATATAATTTTGCACGCTTACAGCTCTTGATCCAAGCTGTTGATCGACGACAAAACAATCGGCGTGAATCGCGTCATCATTAAGAAAAAAATTTTTAAACTACGGATAAAAAGTCGCAAATACATAACAGCCGCTCGAAAAAAATTAATTTTGCCTAAATCTTTATAAATTTGGTCCTATATTACGCAGAATTTTACGAGGAATTCAACGGTATCCTCAATATTGACATACGAGTTCGGGGTTCCGAATTAAATGGGTTTTAATTATTTGATGTTGACCTAGGTCATGGTAGGTTTCTCTAAATCGTTTAATTTTGCCTAAATCTTTATAAATTTGGTCCTATATTACGCAGAATTTTACGAGGAATTCAACGATATCCTCGAAATTGACATAGGAGTTCGGGGTTCCGAGATAATTGGGTTTGAAGTACATGCGATGTTATCCTAGGTCATGGTACGGGGATAGGGGTTACTTGAGGTCATCGGACGGGGTCAACCGAGGTCATGCGGGGTCATGCGAGATCAGGCTAGGTCTGGCGGGGTCAGGGGAGGTTAGGCATGGTCAGACGAGGTCAGGCGAGTTCTGGGGAAGTCAGGGGAGGTCTACCGAAATATGGAGATGAAGATTTGTTGATTTTTAAAAATTTGTTCATATCTTCTAAACCGGTCTACGTACAGGAATATAATTTTGCACGCTTACAGCTCTTGATCCAAGCTGTTGATCGACGACAAAACAATCGGCGTGAATCGCGTCATCATTAAGAAAAAAATTTTTAAACTACGGATAAAAAGTCGCAAATACATAACAGCCGCTCGAAAAAAATTAATTTTGCCTAAATCTTTATAAATTTGGTCCTATATTACGCAGAATTTTACGAGGAATTCAACGGTATCCTCAATATTGACATACGAGTTCGGGGTTCCGAATTAAATGGGTTTTAATTATTTGATGTTGACCTAGGTCATGGTAGGTTTCTCTAAATCGTTTAATTTTGCCTAAATCTTTATAAATTTGGTCCTATATTACGCAGAATTTTACGAGGAATTCAACGATATCCTCGAAATTGACATAGGAGTTCGGGGTTCCGAATTAAATGGGTTTTAATTATTCGATGTTGACCTAGGTCATGGTAGGTTTCTCTAAATCGTTTAATTTTGCCTAAATCTTTATAAATTTGGTCCTATATTACGCAGAATTTTACGAGGAATTCAACGATATCCTCGAAATTGACATAGGAGTTCGGGGTTCCGAGATAATTGGGTTTGAAGTACATGCGATGTTATCCTAGGTCATGGTACGGGGATAGGGGTTACTCGAGGTCATCGGACGGGGTCAACCGAGGTCATGCGGGGTCATGCGAGATCAGGCTAGGTCTGGCGGGGTCAGGGGAGGTTAGGCATGGTCAGACGAGGTCAGGCGAGTTCTGGGGAAGTCAGGGGAGGTCTAGCGAAATATGGAGATGAAGATTTGTTGATTTTTAAAAATTTGTTCATATCTTCTAAACCGGTCTACGTACAGGAATATAATTTTGCACGCTTACAGCTCTTGATCCAAGCTGTTGATCGACGACAAAACAATCGGCGTGAATCGCGTCATCATTAAGAAAAAAATTTTTAAACTACGGATAAAAAGTCGCAAATACATAACAGCCGCTCGAAAAAAATTAATTTTGCCTAAATCTTTATAAATTTGGTCCTATATTACGCAGAATTTTACGAGGAATTCAACGGTATCCTCAATATTGACATACGAGTTCGGGGTTCCGAATTAAATGGGTTTTAATTATTTGATGTTGACCTAGGTCATGGTAGGTTTCTCTAAATCGTTTAATTTTGCCTAAATCTTTATAAATTTGGTCCTATATTACGCAGAATTTTACGAGGAATTCAACGATATCCTCGAAATTGACATAGGAGTTCGGGGTTCCGAGATAATTGGGTTTGAAGTACATGCGATGTTATCCTAGGTCATGGTACGGGGATAGGGGTTACTCGAGGTCATCGGACGGGGTCAACCGAGGTCATGCGGGGTCATGCGAGATCAGGCTAGGTCTGGCGGGGTCAGGGGAGGTTAGGCATGGTCAGACGAGGTCAGGCGAGTTCTGGGGAAGTCAGGGGAGGTCTAGCGAAATATGGAGATGAAGATTTGTTGATTTTTAAAAATTTGTTCATATCTTCTAAACCGGTCTACGTACAGGAATATAATTTTGCACGCTTACAGCTCTTGATCCAAGCTGTTGATCGACGACAAAACAATCGGCGTGAATCGCGTCATCATTAAGAAAAAAATTTTTAAACTACGGATAAAAAGTCACAAATACATAACAGCCGCTCGAAAAAAATTAATTTTGCCTAAATCTTTATAAATTTGGTCCTGTATTACGCAGAATTTTACGAGGAATTCAACGGTATCCTCAATATTGACATACGAGTTCGGGGTTCCGAATTAAATGGGTTTTAATTATTTGATGTTGACCTAGGTCATGGTAGGTTTCTCTAAATCGTTTAATTTTGCCTAAATCTTTATAAATTTGGTCCTATATTACGCAGAATTTTACGAGGAATTCAACGATATCCTCGAAATTGACATAGGAGTTCGGGGTTCCGAATTAAATGGGTTTTAATTATTCGATGTTGACCTAGGTCATGGTAGGTTTCTCTAAATCGTTTAATTTTGCCTAAATCTTTATAAATTTGGTCCTATATTACGCAGAATTTTACGAGGAATTCAACGATATCCTCGAAATTGACATAGGAGTTCGGGGTTCCGGGATAATTGGGTTTGAAGTACATGCGATGTTATCCTAGGTCATGGTACGGGGATAGGGGTTACTCGAGGTCATCGGACGGGGTCAACCGAGGTCATGCGGGGTCATGCGAGATCAGGCTAGGTCTGGCGGGGTCAGGGGAGGTTAGGCATGGTCAGACGAGGTCAGGCGAGTTCTGGGGAAGTCAGGGGAGGTCTAGCGAAATATGGAGATGAAGATTTGTTGATTTTTAAAAATTTGTTCATATCTTCTAAACCGGTCTACGTACAGGAATATAATTTTGCACGCTTACAGCTCTTGATCCAAGCTGTTGATCGACGACAAAACAATCGGCGTGAATCGCGTCATCATTAAGAAAAAAATTTTTAAACTACGGATAAAAAGTCGCAAATACATAACAGCCGCTCGAAAAAAATTAATTTTGCCTAAATCTTTATAAATTTGGTCCTATATTACGCAGAATTTTACGAGGAATTCAACGGTATCCTCAATATTGACATACGAGTTCGGGGTTCCGAATTAAATGGGTTTTAATTATTTGATGTTGACCTAGGTCATGGTAGGTTTCTCTAAATCGTTTAATTTTGCCTAAATCTTTATAAATTTGGTCCTATATTACGCAGAATTTTACGAGGAATTCAACGATATCCTCGAAATTGACATAGGAGTTCGGGGTTCCGAATTAAATGGGTTTTAATTATTCGATGTTGACCTAGGTCATGGTAGGTTTCTCTAAATCGTTTAATTTTGCCTAAATCTTTATAAATTTGGTCCTATATTACGCAGAATTTTACGAGGAATTCAACGATATCCTCGAAATTGACATAGGAGTTCGGGGTTCCGAGATAATTGGGTTTGAAGTACATGCGATGTTATCCTAGGTCATGGTACGGGGATAGGGGTTACTCGAGGTCATCGGACGGGGTCAACCGAGGTCATGCGGGGTCATGCGAGATCAGGCTAGGTCTGGCGGGGTCAGGGGAGGTTAGGCATGGTCAGACGAGGTCAGGCGAGTTCTGGGGAAGTCAGGGGAGGTCTAGCGAAATATGGAGATGAAGATTTGTTGATTTTTAAAAATTTGTTCATATCTTCTAAACCGGTCTACGTACAGGAATATAATTTTGCACGCTTACAGCTCTTGATCCAAGCTGTTGATCGACGACAAAACAATCGGCGTGAATCGCGTCATCATTAAGAAAAAAATTTTTAAACTACGGATAAAAAGTCGCAAATACATAACAGCCGCTCGAAAAAAATTAATTTTGCCTAAATCTTTATAAATTTGGTCCTATATTACGCAGAATTTTACGAGGAATTCAACGATATCCTCGAAATTGACATAGGAGTTCGGGGTTCCGAATTAAATGGGTTTTAATTATTCGATGTTGACCTAGGTCATGGTAGGTTTCTCTAAATCGTTTAATTTTGCCTAAATCTTTATAAATTTGGTCCTATATTACGCAGAATTTTACGAGGAATTCAACGATATCCTCGAAATTGACATAGGAGTTCGGGGTTCCGAGATAATTGGGTTTGAAGTACATGCGATGTTATCCTAGGTCATGGTACGGGGATAGGGGTTACTCGAGGTCATCGGACGGGGTCAACCGAGGTCATGCGGGGTCATGCGAGATCAGGCTAGGTCTGGCGGGGTCAGGGGAGGTTAGGCATGGTCAGACGAGGTCAGGCGAGTTCTGGGGAAGTCAGGGGAGGTCTAGCGAAATATGGAGATGAAGATTTGTTGATTTTTAAAAATTTGTTCATATCTTCTAAACCGGTCTACGTACAGGAATATAATTTTGCACGCTTACAGCTCTTGATCCAAGCTGTTGATCGACGACAAAACAATCGGCGTGAATCGCGTCATCATTAAGAAAAAAATTTTTAAACTACGGATAAAAAGTCGCAAATACATAACAGCCGCTCGAAAAAAATTAATTTTGCCTAAATCTTTATAAATTTGGTCCTATATTACGCAGAATTTTACGAGGAATTCAACGGTATCCTCAATATTGACATACGAGTTCGGGGTTCCGAATTAAATGGGTTTTAATTATTTGATGTTGACCTAGGTCATGGTAGGTTTCTCTAAATCGTTTAATTTTGCCTAAATCTTTATAAATTTGGTCCTATATTACGCAGAATTTTACGAGGAATTCAACGATATCCTCGAAATTGACATAGGAGTTCGGGGTTCCGAATTAAATGGGTTTTAATTATTCGATGTTGACCTAGGTCATGGTAGGTTTCTCTAAATCGTTTAATTTTGCCTAAATCTTTATAAATTTGGTCCTATATTACGCAGAATTTTACGAGGAATTCAACGATATCCTCGAAATTGACATAGGAGTTCGGGGTTCCGAGATAATTGGGTTTGAAGTACATGCGATGTTATCCTAGGTCATGGTACGGGGATAGGGGTTACTCGAGGTCATCGGACGGGGTCAACCGAGGTCATGCGGGGTCATGCGAGATCAGGCTAGGTCTGGCGGGGTCAGGGGAGGTTAGGCATGGTCAGACGAGGTCAGGCGAGTTCTGGGGAAGTCAGGGGAGGTCTAGCGAAATATGGAGATGAAGATTTGTTGATTTTTAAAAATTTGTTCATATCTTCTAAACCGGTCTACGTACAGGAATATAATTTTGCACGCTTACAGCTCTTGATCCAAGCTGTTGATCGACGACAAAACAATCGGCGTGAATCGCGTCATCATTAAGAAAAAAATTTTTAAACTACGGATAAAAAGTCGCAAATACATAACAGCCGCTCGAAAAAAATTAATTTTGCCTAAATCTTTATAAATTTGGTCCTATATTACGCAGAATTTTACGAGGAATTCAACGGTATCCTCAATATTGACATACGAGTTCGGGGTTCCGAATTAAATGGGTTTTAATTATTTGATGTTGACCTAGGTCATGGTAGGTTTCTCTAAATCGTTTAATTTTGCCTAAATCTTTATAAATTTGGTCCTATATTACGCAGAATTTTACGAGGAATTCAACGATATCCTCGAAATTGACATAGGAGTTCGGGGTTCCGAATTAAATGGGTTTTAATTATTCGATGTTGACCTAGGTCATGGTAGGTTTCTCTAAATCGTTTAATTTTGCCTAAATCTTTATAAATTTGGTCCTATATTACGCAGAATTTTACGAGGAATTCAACGATATCCTCGAAATTGACATAGGAGTTCGGGGTTCCGAGATAATTGGGTTTGAAGTACATGCGATGTTATCCTAGGTCATGGTACGGGGATAGGGGTTACTCGAGGTCATCGGACGGGGTCAACCGAGGTCATGCGGGGTCATGCGAGATCAGGCTAGGTCTGGCGGGGTCAGGGGAGGTTAGGCATGGTCAGACGAGGTCAGGCGAGTTCTGGGGAAGTCAGGGGAGGTCTAGCGAAATATGGAGATGAAGATTTGTTGATTTTTAAAAATTTGTTCATATCTTCTAAACCGGTCTACGTACAGGAATATAATTTTGCACGCTTACAGCTCTTGATCCAAGCTGTTGATCGACGACAAAACAATCGGCGTGAATCGCGTCATCATTAAGAAAAAAATTTTTAAACTACGGATAAAAAGTCGCAAATACATAACAGCCGCTCGAAAAAAATTAATTTTGCCTAAATCTTTATAAATTTGGTCCTATATTACGCAGAATTTTACGAGGAATTCAACGGTATCCTCAATATTGACATACGAGTTCGGGGTTCCGAATTAAATGGGTTTTAATTATTTGATGTTGACCTAGGTCATGGTAGGTTTCTCTAAATCGTTTAATTTTGCCTAAATCTTTATAAATTTGGTCCTATATTACGCAGAATTTTACGAGGAATTCAACGATATCCTCGAAATTGACATAGGAGTTCGGGGTTCCGAATTAAATGGGTTTTAATTATTCGATGTTGACCTAGGTCATGGTAGGTTTCTCTAAATCGTTTAATTTTGCCTAAATCTTTATAAATTTGGTCCTATATTACGCAGAATTTTACGAGGAATTCAACGATATCCTCGAAATTGACATAGGAGTTCGGGGTTCCGAGATAATTGGGTTTGAAGTACAT
Organism: Cynaeus angustus; assembly: GCA_030157275.1. NCBI lineage: Eukaryota > Metazoa > Arthropoda > Insecta > Coleoptera > Tenebrionidae > Cynaeus > Cynaeus angustus. Next base: position 24,717,431 of record CM058061.1, on the reverse strand, counting down.
GCGATGTTATCCTAGGTCATGGTACGGGGATAGGGGTTACTCGAGGTCATCGGACGGGGTCAACCGAGGTCATGCGGGGTCATGCGAGATCAGGCTAGGTCTGGCGGGGTCAGGGGAGGTTAGGCATGGTCAGACGAGGTCAGGCGAGTTCTGGGGAAGTCAGGGGAGGTCTAGCGAAATATGGAGATGAAGATTTGTTGATTTTTAAAAATTTGTTCATATCTTCTAAACCGGTCTACGTACAGGAATATAATTTTGCACGCTTACAGCTCTTGATCCAAGCTGTTGATCGACGACAAAACAATCGGCGTGAATCGCGTCATCATTAAGAAAAAAATTTTTAAACTACGGATAAAAAGTCGCAAATACATAACAGCCGCTCGAAAAAAATTAATTTTGCCTAAATCTTTATAAATTTGGTCCTATATTACGCAGAATTTTACGAGGAATTCAACGGTATCCTCAATATTGACATACGAGTTCGGGGTTCCGAATTAAATGGGTTTTAATTATTTGATGTTGACCTAGGTCATGGTAGGTTTCTCTAAATCGTTTAATTTTGCCTAAATCTTTATAAATTTGGTCCTATATTACGCAGAATTTTACGAGGAATTCAACGATATCCTCGAAATTGACATAGGAGTTCGGGGTTCCGAATTAAATGGGTTTTAATTATTCGATGTTGACCTAGGTCATGGTAGGTTTCTCTAAATCGTTTAATTTTGCCTAAATCTTTATAAATTTGGTCCTATATTACGCAGAATTTTACGAGGAATTCAACGATATCCTCGAAATTGACATAGGAGTTCGGGGTTCCGAGATAATTGGGTTTGAAGTACATGCGATGTTATCCTAGGTCATGGTACGGGGATAGGGGTTACTCGAGGTCATCGGACGGGGTCAACCGAGGTCATGCGGGGTCATGCGAGATCAGGCTAGGTCTGGCGGGGTCAGGGGAGGTTAGGCATGGTCAGACGAGGTCAGGCGAGTTCTGGGGAAGTCAGGGGAGGTCTAGCGAAATATGGAGATGAAGATTTGTTGATTTTTAAAAATTTGTTCATATCTTCTAAACCGGTCTACGTACAGGAATATAATTTTGCACGCTTACAGCTCTTGATCCAAGCTGTTGATCGACGACAAAACAATCGGCGTGAATCGCGTCATCATTAAGAAAAAAATTTTTAAACTACGGATAAAAAGTCGCAAATACATAACAGCCGCTCGAAAAAAATTAATTTTGCCTAAATCTTTATAAATTTGGTCCTATATTACGCAGAATTTTACGAGGAATTCAACGGTATCCTCAATATTGACATACGAGTTCGGGGTTCCGAATTAAATGGGTTTTAATTATTTGATGTTGACCTAGGTCATGGTAGGTTTCTCTAAATCGTTTAATTTTGCCTAAATCTTTATAAATTTGGTCCTATATTACGCAGAATTTTACGAGGAATTCAACGATATCCTCGAAATTGACATAGGAGTTCGGGGTTCCGAATTAAATGGGTTTTAATTATTCGATGTTGACCTAGGTCATGGTAGGTTTCTCTAAATCGTTTAATTTTGCCTAAATCTTTATAAATTTGGTCCTATATTACGCAGAATTTTACGAGGAATTCAACGGTATCCTCAATATTGACATACGAGTTCGGGGTTCCGAATTAAATGGGTTTTAATTATTTGATGTTGACCTAGGTCATGGTAGGTTTCTCTAAATCGTTTAATTTTGCCTAAATCTTTATAAATTTGGTCCTATATTACGCAGAATTTTACGAGGAATTCAACGATATCCTCGAAATTGACATAGGAGTTCGGGGTTCCGAGATAATTGGGTTTGAAGTACATGCGATGTTATCCTAGGTCATGGTACGGGGATAGGGGTTACTCGAGGTCATCGGACGGGGTCAACCGAGGTCATGCGGGGTCATGCGAGATCAGGCTAGGTCTGGCGGGGTCAGGGGAGGTTAGGCATGGTCAGACGAGGTCAGGCGAGTTCTGGGGAAGTCAGGGGAGGTCTAGCGAAATATGGAGATGAAGATTTGTTGATTTTTAAAAATTTGTTCATATCTTCTAAACCGGTCTACGTACAGGAATATAATTTTGCACGCTTACAGCTCTTGATCCAAGCTGTTGATCGACGACAAAACAATCGGCGTGAATCGCGTCATCATTAAGAAAAAAATTTTTAAACTACGGATAAAAAGTCGCAAATACATAACAGCCGCTCGAAAAAAATTAATTTTGCCTAAATCTTTATAAATTTGGTCCTATATTACGCAGAATTTTACGAGGAATTCAACGGTATCCTCAATATTGACATACGAGTTCGGGGTTCCGAATTAAATGGGTTTTAATTATTTGATGTTGACCTAGGTCATGGTAGGTTTCTCTAAATCGTTTAATTTTGCCTAAATCTTTATAAATTTGGTCCTATATTACGCAGAATTTTACGAGGAATTCAACGATATCCTCGAAATTGACATAGGAGTTCGGGGTTCCGAATTAAATGGGTTTTAATTATTCGATGTTGACCTAGGTCATGGTAGGTTTCTCTAAATCGTTTAATTTTGCCTAAATCTTTATAAATTTGGTCCTATATTACGCAGAATTTTACGAGGAATTCAACGATATCCTCGAAATTGACATAGGAGTTCGGGGTTCCGAGATAATTGGGTTTGAAGTACATGCGATGTTATCCTAGGTCATGGTACGGGGATAGGGGTTACTCGAGGTCATCGGACGGGGTCAACCGAGGTCATGCGGGGTCATGCGAGATCAGGCTAGGTCTGGCGGGGTCAGGGGAGGTTAGGCATGGTCAGACGAGGTCAGGCGAGTTCTGGGGAAGTCAGGGGAGGTCTAGCGAAATATGGAGATGAAGATTTGTTGATTTTTAAAAATTTGTTCATATCTTCTAAACCGGTCTACGTACAGGAATATAATTTTGCACGCTTACAGCTCTTGATCCAAGCTGTTGATCGACGACAAAACAATCGGCGTGAATCGCGTCATCATTAAGAAAAAAATTTTTAAACTACGGATAAAAAGTCGCAAATACATAACAGCCGCTCGAAAAAAATTAATTTTGCCTAAATCTTTATAAATTTGGTCCTATATTACGCAGAATTTTACGAGGAATTCAACGGTATCCTCAATATTGACATACGAGTTCGGGGTTCCGAATTAAATGGGTTTTAATTATTTGATGTTGACCTAGGTCATGGTAGGTTTCTCTAAATCGTTTAATTTTGCCTAAATCTTTATAAATTTGGTCCTATATTACGCAGAATTTTACGAGGAATTCAACGATATCCTCGAAATTGACATAGGAGTTCGGGGTTCCGAATTAAATGGGTTTTAATTATTCGATGTTGACCTAGGTCATGGTAGGTTTCTCTAAATCGTTTAATTTTGCCTAAATCTTTATAAATTTGGTCCTATATTACGCAGAATTTTACGAGGAATTCAACGATATCCTCGAAATTGACATAGGAGTTCGGGGTTCCGAGATAATTGGGTTTGAAGTACATGCGATGTTATCCTAGGTCATGGTACGGGGATAGGGGTTACTCGAGGTCATCGGACGGGGTCAACCGAGGTCATGCGGGGTCATGCGAGATCAGGCTAGGTCTGGCGGGGTCAGGGGAGGTTAGGCATGGTCAGACGAGGTCAGGCGAGTTCTGGGGAAGTCAGGGGAGGTCTAGCGAAATATGGAGATGAAGATTTGTTGATTTTTAAAAATTTGTTCATATCTTCTAAACCGGTCTACGTACAGGAATATAATTTTGCACGCTTACAGCTCTTGATCCAAGCTGTTGATCGACGACAAAACAATCGGCGTGAATCGCGTCATCATTAAGAAAAAAATTTTTAAACTACGGATAAAAAGTCGCAAATACATAACAGCCGCTCGAAAAAAATTAATTTTGCCTAAATCTTTATAAATTTGGTCCTATATTACGCAGAATTTTACGAGGAATTCAACGGTATCCTCAATATTGACATACGAGTTCGGGGTTCCGAATTAAATGGGTTTTAATTATTTGATGTTGACCTAGGTCATGGTAGGTTTCTCTAAATCGTTTAATTTTGCCTAAATCTTTATAAATTTGGTCCTATATTACGCAGAATTTTACGAGGAATTCAACGATATCCTCGAAATTGACATAGGAGTTCGGGGTTCCGAATTAAATGGGTTTTAATTATTCGATGTTGACCTAGGTCATGGTAGGTTTCTCTAAATCGTTTAATTTTGCCTAAATCTTTATAAATTTGGTCCTATATTACGCAGAATTTTACGAGGAATTCAACGATATCCTCGAAATTGACATAGGAGTTCGGGGTTCCGAGATAATTGGGTTTGAAGTACATGCGATGTTATCCTAGGTCATGGTACGGGGATAGGGGTTACTCGAGGTCATCGGACGGGGTCAACCGAGGTCATGCGGGGTCATGCGAGATCAGGCTAGGTCTGGCGGGGTCAGGGGAGGTTAGGCATGGTCAGACGAGGTCAGGCGAGTTCTGGGGAAGTCAGGGGAGGTCTAGCGAAATATGGAGATGAAGATTTGTTGATTTTTAAAAATTTGTTCATATCTTCTAAACCGGTCTACGTACAGGAATATAATTTTGCACGCTTACAGCTCTTGATCCAAGCTGTTGATCGACGACAAAACAATCGGCGTGAATCGCGTCATCATTAAGAAAAAAATTTTTAAACTACGGATAAAAAGTCGCAAATACATAACAGCCGCTCGAAAAAAATTAATTTTGCCTAAATCTTTATAAATTTGGTCCTATATTACGCAGAATTTTACGAGGAATTCAACGGTATCCTCAATATTGACATACGAGTTCGGGGTTCCGAATTAAATGGGTTTTAATTATTTGATGTTGACCTAGGTCATGGTAGGTTTCTCTAAATCGTTTAATTTTGCCTAAATCTTTATAAATTTGGTCCTATATTACGCAGAATTTTACGAGGAATTCAACGATATCCTCGAAATTGACATAGGAGTTCGGGGTTCCGAATTAAATGGGTTTTAATTATTCGATGTTGACCTAGGTCATGGTAGGTTTCTCTAAATCGTTTAATTTTGCCTAAATCTTTATAAATTTGGTCCTATATTACGCAGAATTTTACGAGGAATTCAACGATATCCTCGAAATTGACATAGGAGTTCGGGGTTCCGAGATAATTGGGTTTGAAGTACATGCGATGTTATCCTAGGTCATGGTACGGGGATAGGGGTTACTCGAGGTCATCGGACGGGGTCAACCGAGGTCATGCGGGGTCATGCGAGATCAGGCTAGGTCTGGCGGGGTCAGGGGAGGTTAGGCATGGTCAGACGAGGTCAGGCGAGTTCTGGGGAAGTCAGGGGAGGTCTAGCGAAATATGGAGATGAAGATTTGTTGATTTTTAAAAATTTGTTCATATCTTCTAAACCGGTCTACGTACAGGAATATAATTTTGCACGCTTACAGCTCTTGATCCAAGCTGTTGATCGACGACAAAACAATCGGCGTGAATCGCGTCATCATTAAGAAAAAAATTTTTAAACTACGGATAAAAAGTCGCAAATACATAACAGCCGCTCGAAAAAAATTAATTTTGCCCAAATCTTTATAAATTTGGTCCTATATTACGCAGAATTTTACGAGGAATTCAACGGTATCCTCAATATTGACATACGAGTTCGGGGTTCCGAATTAAATGGGTTTTAATTATTTGATGTTGACCTAGGTCATGGTAGGTTTCTCTAAATCGTTTAATTTTGCCTAAATCTTTATAAATTTGGTCCTATATTACGCAGAATTTTACGAGGAATTCAACGATATCCTCGAAATTGACATAGGAGTTCGGGGTTCCGAATTAAATGGGTTTTAATTATTCGATGTTGACCTAGGTCATGGTAGGTTTCTCTAAATCGTTTAATTTTGCCTAAATCTTTATAAATTTGGTCCTATATTACGCAGAATTTTACGAGGAATTCAACGATATCCTCGAAATTGACATAGGAGTTCGGGGTTCCGAGATAATTGGGTTTGAAGTACATGCGATGTTATCCTAGGTCATGGTACGGGGATAGGGGTTACTCGAGGTCATCGGACGGGGTCAACCGAGGTCATGCGGGGTCATGCGAGATCAGGCTAGGTCTGGCGGGGTCAGGGGAGGTTAGGCATGGTCAGACGAGGTCAGGCGAGTTCTGGGGAAGTCAGGGGAGGTCTAGCGAAATATGGAGATGAAGATTTGTTGATTTTTAAAAATTTGTTCATATCTTCTAAACCGGTCTACGTACAGGAATATAATTTTGCACGCTTACAGCTCTTGATCCAAGCTGTTGATCGACGACAAAACAATCGGCGTGAATCGCGTCATCATTAAGAAAAAAATTTTTAAACTACGGATAAAAAGTCGCAAATACATAACAGCCGCTCGAAAAAAATTAATTTTGCCTAAATCTTTATAAATTTGGTCCTATATTACGCAGAATTTTACGAGGAATTCAACGGTATCCTCAATATTGACATACGAGTTCGGGGTTCCGAATTAAATGGGTTTTAATTATTTGATGTTGACCTAGGTCATGGTAGGTTTCTCTAAATCGTTTAATTTTGCCTAAATCTTTATAAATTTGGTCCTATATTACGCAGAATTTTACGAGGAATTCAACGATATCCTCGAAATTGACATAGGAGTTCGGGGTTCCGAATTAAATGGGTTTTAATTATTCGATGTTGACCTAGGTCATGGTAGGTTTCTCTAAATCGTTTAATTTTGCCTAAATCTTTATAAATTTGGTCCTATATTACGCAGAATTTTACGAGGAATTCAACGATATCCTCGAAATTGACATAGGAGTTCGGGGTTCCGAGATAATTGGGTTTGAAGTACATGCGATGTTATCCTAGGTCATGGTACGGGGATAGGGGTTACTCGAGGTCATCGGACGGGGTCAACCGAGGTCATGCGGGGTCATGCGAGATCAGGCTAGGTCTGGCGGGGTCAGGGGAGGTTAGGCATGGTCAGACGAGGTCAGGCGAGTTCTGGGGAAGTCAGGGGAGGTCTAGCGAAATATGGAGATGAAGATTTGTTGATTTTTAAAAATTTGTTCATATCTTCTAAACCGGTCTACGTACAGGAATATAATTTTGCACGCTTACAGCTCTTGATCCAAGCTGTTGATCGACGACAAAACAATCGGCGTGAATCGCGTCATCATTAAGAAAAAAATTTTTAAACTACGGATAAAAAGTCGCAAATACATAACAGCCGCTCGAAAAAAATTAATTTTGCCTAAATCTTTATAAATTTGGTCCTATATTACGCAGAATTTTACGAGGAATTCAACGGTATCCTCAATATTGACATACGAGTTCGGGGTTCCGAATTAAATGGGTTTTAATTATTTGATGTTGACCTAGGTCATGGTAGGTTTCTCTAAATCGTTTAATTTTGCCTAAATCTTTATAAATTTGGTCCTATATTACGCAGAATTTTACGAGGAATTCAACGATATCCTCGAAATTGACATAGGAGTTCGGGGTTCCGAATTAAATGGGTTTTAATTATTCGATGTTGACCTAGGTCATGGTAGGTTTCTCTAAATCGTTTAATTTTGCCTAAATCTTTATAAATTTGGTCCTATATTACGCAGAATTTTACGAGGAATTCAACGATATCCTCGAAATTGACATAGGAGTTCGGGGTTCCGAGATAATTGGGTTTGAAGTACATGCGATGTTATCCTAGGTCATGGTACGGGGATAGGGGTTACTCGAGGTCATCGGACGGGGTCAACCGAGGTCATGCGGGGTCATGCGAGATCAGGCTAGGTCTGGCGGGGTCAGGGGAGGTTAGGCATGGTCAGACGAGGTCAGGCGAGTTCTGGGGAAGTCAGGGGAGGTCTAGCGAAATATGGAGATGAAGATTTGTTGATTTTTAAAAATTTGTTCATATCTTCTAAACCGGTCTACGTACAGGAATATAATTTTGCACGCTTACAGCTCTTGATCCAAGCTGTTGATCGACGACAAAACAATCGGCGTGAATCGCGTCATCATTAAGAAAAAAATTTTTAAACTACGGATAAAAAGTCGCAAATACATAACAGCCGCTCGAAAAAAATTAATTTTGCCTAAATCTTTATAAATTTGGTCCTATATTACGCAGAATTTTACGAGGAATTCAACGGTATCCTCAATATTGACATACGAGTTCGGGGTTCCGAATTAAATGGGTTTTAATTATTTGATGTTGACCTAGGTCATGGTAGGTTTCTCTAAATCGTTTAATTTTGCCTAAATCTTTATAAATTTGGTCCTATATTACGCAGAATTTTACGAGGAATTCAACGATATCCTCGAAATTGACATAGGAGTTCGGGGTTCCGAATTAAATGGGTTTTAATTATTCGATGTTGACCTAGGTCATGGTAGGTTTCTCTAAATCGTTTAATTTTGCCTAAATCTTTATAAATTTGGTCCTATATTACGCAGAATTTTACGAGGAATTCAACGATATCCTCGAAATTGACATAGGAGTTCGGGGTTCCGAGATAATTGGGTTTGAAGTACATGCGATGTTATCCTAGGTCATGGTACGGGGATAGGGGTTACTCGAGGTCATCGGACGGGGTCAACCGAGGTCATGCGGGGTCATGCGAGATCAGGCTAGGTCTGGCGGGGTCAGGGGAGGTTAGGCATGGTCAGACGAGGTCAGGCGAGTTCTGGGGAAGTCAGGGGAGGTCTAGCGAAATATGGAGATGAAGATTTGTTGATTTTTAAAAATTTGTTCATATCTTCTAAACCGGTCTACGTACAGGAATATAATTTTGCACGCTTACAGCTCTTGATCCAAGCTGTTGATCGACGACAAAACAATCGGCGTGAATCGCGTCATCATTAAGAAAAAAATTTTTAAACTACGGATAAAAAGTCACAAATACATAACAGCCGCTCGAAAAAAATTAATTTTGCCTAAATCTTTATAAATTTGGTCCTATATTACGCAGAATTTTACGAGGAATTCAACGGTATCCTCAATATTGACATACGAGTTCGGGGTTCCGAATTAAATGGGTTTTAATTATTTGATGTTGACCTAGGTCATGGTAGGTTTCTCTAAATCGTTTAATTTTGCCTAAATCTTTATAAATTTGGTCCTATATTACGCAGAATTTTACGAGGAATTCAACGATATCCTCGAAATTGACATAGGAGTTCGGGGTTCCGAATTAAATGGGTTTTAATTATTCGATGTTGACCTAGGTCATGGTAGGTTTCTCTAAATCGTTTAATTTTGCCTAAATCTTTATAAATTTGGTCCTATATTACGCAGAATTTTACGAGGAATTCAACGATATCCTCGAAATTGACATAGGAGTTCGGGGTTCCGAGATAATTGGGTTTGAAGTACATGCGATGTTATCCTAGGTCATGGTACGGGGATAGGGGTTACTCGAGGTCATCGGACGGGGTCAACCGAGGTCATGCGGGGTCATGCGAGATCAGGCTAGGTCTGGCGGGGTCAGGGGAGGTTAGGCATGGTCAGACGAGGTCAGGCGAGTTCTGGGGAAGTCAGGGGAGGTCTAGCGAAATATGGAGATGAAGATTTGTTGATTTTTAAAAATTTGTTCATATCTTCTAAACCGGTCTACGTACAGGAATATAATTTTGCACGCTTACAGCTCTTGATCCAAGCTGTTGATCGACGACAAAACAATCGGCGTGAATCGCGTCATCATTAAGAAAAAAATTTTTAAACTACGGATAAAAAGTCGCAAATACATAACAGCCGCTCGAAAAAAATTAATTTTGCCTAAATCTTTATAAATTTGGTCCTATATTACGCAGAATTTTACGAGGAATTCAACGGTATCCTCAATATTGACATACGAGTTCGGGGTTCCGAATTAAATGGGTTTTAATTATTTGATGTTGACCTAGGTCATGGTAGGTTTCTCTAAATCGTTTAATTTTGCCTAAATCTTTATAAATTTGGTCCTATATTACGCAGAATTTTACGAGGAATTCAACGATATCCTCGAAATTGACATAGGAGTTCGGGGTTCCGAATTAAATGGGTTTTAATTATTCGATGTTGACCTAGGTCATGGTAGGTTTCTCTAAATCGTTTAATTTTGCCTAAATCTTTATAAATTTGGTCCTATATTACGCAGAATTTTACGAGGAATTCAACGATATCCTCGAAATTGACATAGGAGTTCGGGGTTCCGAGATAATTGGGTTTGAAGTACATGCGATGTTATCCTAGGTCATGGTACGGGGATAGGGGTTACTCGAGGTCATCGGACGGGGTCAACCGAGGTCATGCGGGGTCATGCGAGATCAGGCTAGGTCTGGCGGGGTCAGGGGAGGTTAGGCATGGTCAGACGAGGTCAGGCGAGTTCTGGGGAAGTCAGGGGAGGTCTAGCGAAATATGGAGATGAAGATTTGTTGATTTTTAAAAATTTGTTCATATCTTCTAAACCGGTCTACGTACAGGAATATAATTTTGCACGCTTACAGCTCTTGATCCAAGCTGTTGATCGACGACAAAACAATCGGCGTGAATCGCGTCATCATTAAGAAAAAAATTTTTAAACTACGGATAAAAAGTCGCAAATACATAACAGCCGCTCGAAAAAAATTAATTTTGCCTAAATCTTTATAAATTTGGTCCTATATTACGCAGAATTTTACGAGGAATTCAACGGTATCCTCAATATTGACATACGAGTTCGGGGTTCCGAATTAAATGGGTTTTAATTATTTGATGTTGACCTAGGTCATGGTAGGTTTCTCTAAATCGTTTAATTTTGCCTAAATCTTTATAAATTTGGTCCTATATTACGCAGAATTTTACGAGGAATTCAACGATATCCTCGAAATTGACATAGGAGTTCGGGGTTCCGAATTAAATGGGTTTTAATTATTCGATGTTGACCTAGGTCATGGTAGGTTTCTCTAAATCGTTTAATTTTGCCTAAATCTTTATAAATTTGGTCCTATATTACGCAGAATTTTACGAGGAATTCAACGATATCCTCGAAATTGACATAGGAGTTCGGGGTTCCGAGATAATTGGGTTTGAAGTACATGCGATGTTATCCTAGGTCATGGTACGGGGATAGGGGTTACTCGAGGTCATCGGACGGGGTCAACCGAGGTCATGCGGGGTCATGCGAGATCAGGCTAGGTCTGGCGGGGTCAGGGGAGGTTAGGCATGGTCAGACGAGGTCAGGCGAGTTCTGGGGAAGTCAGGGGAGGTCTAGCGAAATATGGAGATGAAGATTTGTTGATTTTTAAAAATTTGTTCATATCTTCTAAACCGGTCTACGTACAGGAATATAATTTTGCACGCTTACAGCTCTTGATCCAAGCTGTTGATCGACGACAAAACAATCGGCGTGAATCGCGTCATCATTAAGAAAAAAATTTTTAAACTACGGATAAAAAGTCGCAAATACATAACAGCCGCTCGAAAAAAATTAATTTTGCCTAAATCTTTATAAATTTGGTCCTATATTACGCAGAATTTTACGAGGAATTCAACGGTATCCTCAATATTGACATACGAGTTCGGGGTTCCGAATTAAATGGGTTTTAATTATTTGATGTTGACCTAGGTCATGGTAGGTTTCTCTAAATCGTTTAATTTTGCCTAAATCTTTATAAATTTGGTCCTATATTACGCAGAATTTTACGAGGAATTCAACGATATCCTCGAAATTGACATAGGAGTTCGGGGTTCCGAATTAAATGGGTTTTAATTATTCGATGTTGACCTAGGTCATGGTAGGTTTCTCTAAATCGTTTAATTTTGCCTAAATCTTTATAAATTTGGTCCTATATTACGCAGAATTTTACGAGGAATTCAACGATATCCTCGAAATTGACATAGGAGTTCGGGGTTCCGAGATAATTGGGTTTGAAGTACATGCGATGTTATCCTAGGTCATGGTACGGGGATAGGGGTTACTCGAGGTCATCGGACGGGGTCAACCGAGGTCATGCGGGGTCATGCGAGATCAGGCTAGGTCTGGCGGGGTCAGGGGAGGTTAGGCATGGTCAGACGAGGTCAGGCGAGTTCTGGGGAAGTCAGGGGAGGTCTAGCGAAATATGGAGATGAAGATTTGTTGATTTTTAAAAATTTGTTCATATCTTCTAAACCGGTCTACGTACAGGAATATAATTTTGCACGCTTACAGCTCTTGATCCAAGCTGTTGATCGACGACAAAACAATCGGCGTGAATCGCGTCATCATTAAGAAAAAAATTTTTAAACTACGGATAAAAAGTCGCAAATACATAACAGCCGCTCGAAAAAAATTAATTTTGCCTAAATCTTTATAAATTTGGTCCTATATTACGCAGAATTTTACGAGGAATTCAACGGTATCCTCAATATTGACATACGAGTTCGGGGTTCCGAATTAAATGGGTTTTAATTATTTGATGTTGACCTAGGTCATGGTAGGTTTCTCTAAATCGTTTAATTTTGCCTAAATCTTTATAAATTTGGTCCTATATTACGCAGAATTTTACGAGGAATTCAACGATATCCTCGAAATTGACATAGGAGTTCGGGGTTCCGAGATAATTGGGTTTGAAGTACATGCGATGTTATCCTAGGTCATGGTACGGGGATAGGGGTTACTCGAGGTCATCGGACGGGGTCAACCGAGGTCATGCGGGGTCATGCGAGATCAGGCTAGGTCTGGCGGGGTCAGGGGAGGTTAGGCATGGTCAGACGAGGTCAGGCGAGTTCTGGGGAAGTCAGGGGAGGTCTAGCGAAATATGGAGATGAAGATTTGTTGATTTTTAAAAATTTGTTCATATCTTCTAAACCGGTCTACGTACAGGAATATAATTTTGCACGCTTACAGCTCTTGATCCAAGCTGTTGATCGACGACAAAACAATCGGCGTGAATCGCGTCATCATTAAGAAAAAAATTTTTAAACTACGGATAAAAAGTCGCAAATACATAACAGCCGCTCGAAAAAAATTAATTTTGCCTAAATCTTTATAAATTTGGTCCTATATTACGCAGAATTTTACGAGGAATTCAACGGTATCCTCAATATTGACATACGAGTTCGGGGTTCCGAATTAAATGGGTTTTAATTATTTGATGTTGACCTAGGTCATGGTAGGTTTCTCTAAATCGTTTAATTTTGCCTAAATCTTTATAAATTTGGTCCTATATTACGCAGAATTTTACGAGGAATTCAACGATATCCTCGAAATTGACATAGGAGTTCGGGGTTCCGAATTAAATGGGTTTTAATTATTCGATGTTGACCTAGGTCATGGTAGGTTTCTCTAAATCGTTTAATTTTGCCTAAATCTTTATAAATTTGGTCCTATATTACGCAGAATTTTACGAGGAATTCAACGATATCCTCGAAATTGACATAGGAGTTCGGGGTTCCGAGATAATTGGGTTTGAAGTACATGCGATGTTATCCTAGGTCATGGTACGGGGATAGGGGTTACTCGAGGTCATCGGACGGGGTCAACCGAGGTCATGCGGGGTCATGCGAGATCAGGCTAGGTCTGGCGGGGTCAGGGGAGGTTAGGCATGGTCAGACGAGGTCAGGCGAGTTCTGGGGAAGTCAGGGGAGGTCTAGCGAAATATGGAGATGAAGATTTGTTGATTTTTAAAAATTTGTTCATATCTTCTAAACCGGTCTACGTACAGGAATATAATTTTGCACGCTTACAGCTCTTGATCCAAGCTGTTGATCGACGACAAAACAATCGGCGTGAATCGCGTCATCATTAAGAAAAAAATTTTTAAACTACGGATAAAAAGTCGCAAATACATAACAGCCGCTCGAAAAAAATTAATTTTGCCTAAATCTTTATAAATTTGGTCCTATATTACGCAGAATTTTACGAGGAATTCAACGGTATCCTCAATATTGACATACGAGTTCGGGGTTCCGAATTAAATGGGTTTTAATTATTTGATGTTGACCTAGGTCATGGTAGGTTTCTCTAAATCGTTTAATTTTGCCTAAATCTTTATAAATTTGGTCCTATATTACGCAGAATTTTACGAGGAATTCAACGGTATCCTCAATATTGACATACGAGTTCGGGGTTCCGAATTAAATGGGTTTTAATTATTTGATGTTGACCTAGGTCATGGTAGGTTTCTCTAAATCGTTTAATTTTGCCTAAATCTTTATAAATTTGGTCCTATATTACGCAGAATTTTACGAGGAATTCAACGATATCCTCGAAATTGACATAGGAGTTCGGGGTTCCGAATTAAATGGGTTTTAATTATTCGATGTTGACCTAGGTCATGGTAGGTTTCTCTAAATCGTTTAATTTTGCCTAAATCTTTATAAATTTGGTCCTATATTACGCAGAATTTTACGAGGAATTCAACGATATCCTCGAAATTGACATAGGAGTTCGGGGTTCCGAGATAATTGGGTTTGAAGTACATGCGATGTTATCCTAGGTCATGGTACGGGGATAGGGGTTACTCGAGGTCATCGGACGGGGTCAACCGAGGTCATGCGGGGTCATGCGAGATCAGGCTAGGTCTGGCGGGGTCAGGGGAGGTTAGGCATGGTCAGACGAGGTCAGGCGAGTTCTGGGGAAGTCAGGGGAGGTCTAGCGAAATATGGAGATGAAGATTTGTTGATTTTTAAAAATTTGTTCATATCTTCTAAACCGGTCTACGTACAGGAATATAATTTTGCACGCTTACAGCTCTTGATCCAAGCTGTTGATCGACGACAAAACAATCGGCGTGAATCGCGTCATCATTAAGAAAAAAATTTTTAAACTACGGATAAAAAGTCGCAAATACATAACAGCCGCTCGAAAAAAATTAATTTTGCCTAAATCTTTATAAATTTGGTCCTATATTACGCAGAATTTTACGAGGAATTCAACGGTATCCTCAATATTGACATACGAGTTCGGGGTTCCGAATTAAATGGGTTTTAATTATTTGATGTTGACCTAGGTCATGGTAGGTTTCTCTAAATCGTTTAATTTTGCCTAAATCTTTATAAATTTGGTCCTATATTACGCAGAATTTTACGAGGAATTCAACGATATCCTCGAAATTGACATAGGAGTTCGGGGTTCCGAATTAAATGGGTTTTAATTATTCGATGTTGACCTAGGTCATGGTAGGTTTCTCTAAATCGTTTAATTTTGCCTAAATCTTTATAAATTTGGTCCTATATTACGCAGAATTTTACGAGGAATTCAACGATATCCTCGAAATTGACATAGGAGTTCGGGGTTCCGAGATAATTGGGTTTGAAGTACATGCGATGTTATCCTAGGTCATGGTACGGGGATAGGGGTTACTCGAGGTCATCGGACGGGGTCAACCGAGGTCATGCGGGGTCATGCGAGATCAGGCTAGGTCTGGCGGGGTCAGGGGAGGTTAGGCATGGTCAGACGAGGTCAGGCGAGTTCTGGGGAAGTCAGGGGAGGTCTAGCGAAATATGGAGATGAAGATTTGTTGATTTTTAAAAATTTGTTCATATCTTCTAAACCGGTCTACGTACAGGAATATAATTTTGCACGCTTACAGCTCTTGATCCAAGCTGTTGATCGACGACAAAACAATCGGCGTGAATCGCGTCATCATTAAGAAAAAAATTTTTAAACTACGGATAAAAAGTCGCAAATACATAACAGCCGCTCGAAAAAAATTAATTTTGCCTAAATCTTTATAAATTTGGTCCTATATTACGCAGAATTTTACGAGGAATTCAACGGTATCCTCAATATTGACATACGAGTTCGGGGTTCCGAATTAAATGGGTTTTAATTATTTGATGTTGACCTAGGTCATGGTAGGTTTCTCTAAATCGTTTAATTTTGCCTAAATCTTTATAAATTTGGTCCTATATTACGCAGAATTTTACGAGGAATTCAACGATATCCTCGAAATTGACATAGGAGTTCGGGGTTCCGAATTAAATGGGTTTTAATTATTCGATGTTGACCTAGGTCATGGTAGGTTTCTCTAAATCGTTTAATTTTGCCTAAATCTTTATAAATTTGGTCCTATATTACGCAGAATTTTACGAGGAATTCAACGATATCCTCGAAATTGACATAGGAGTTCGGGGTTCCGAGATAATTGGGTTTGAAGTACATGCGATGTTATCCTAGGTCATGGTACGGGGATAGGGGTTACTCGAGGTCATCGGACGGGGTCAACCGAGGTCATGCGGGGTCATGCGAGATCAGGCTAGGTCTGGCGGGGTCAGGGGAGGTTAGGCATGGTCAGACGAGGTCAGGCGAGTTCTGGGGAAGTCAGGGGAGGTCTAGCGAAATATGGAGATGAAGATTTGTTGATTTTTAAAAATTTGTTCATATCTTCTAAACCGGTCTACGTACAGGAATATAATTTTGCACGCTTACAGCTCTTGATCCAAGCTGTTGATCGACGACAAAACAATCGGCGTGAATCGCGTCATCATTAAGAAAAAAATTTTTAAACTACGGATAAAAAGTCGCAAATACATAACAGCCGCTCGAAAAAAATTAATTTTGCCTAAATCTTTATAAATTTGGTCCTATATTACGCAGAATTTTACGAGGAATTCAACGGTATCCTCAATATTGACATACGAGTTCGGGGTTCCGAATTAAATGGGTTTTAATTATTTGATGTTGACCTAGGTCATGGTAGGTTTCTCTAAATCGTTTAATTTTGCCTAAATCTTTATAAATTTGGTCCTATATTACGCAGAATTTTACGAGGAATTCAACGATATCCTCGAAATTGACATAGGAGTTCGGGGTTCCGAGATAATTGGGTTTGAAGTACATGCGATGTTATCCTAGGTCATGGTACGGGGATAGGGGTTACTCGAGGTCATCGGACGGGGTCAACCGAGGTCATGCGGGGTCATGCGAGATCAGGCTAGGTCTGGCGGGGTCAGGGGAGGTTAGGCATGGTCAGACGAGGTCAGGCGAGTTCTGGGGAAGTCAGGGGAGGTCTAGCGAAATATGGAGATGAAGATTTGTTGATTTTTAAAAATTTGTTCATATCTTCTAAACCGGTCTACGTACAGGAATATAATTTTGCACGCTTACAGCTCTTGATCCAAGCTGTTGATCGACGACAAAACAATCGGCGTGAATCGCGTCATCATTAAGAAAAAAATTTTTAAACTACGGATAAAAAGTCGCAAATACATAACAGCCGCTCGAAAAAAATTAATTTTGCCTAAATCTTTATAAATTTGGTCCTATATTACGCAGAATTTTACGAGGAATTCAACGGTATCCTCAATATTGACATACGAGTTCGGGGTTCCGAATTAAATGGGTTTTAATTATTTGATGTTGACCTAGGTCATGGTAGGTTTCTCTAAATCGTTTAATTTTGCCTAAATCTTTATAAATTTGGTCCTATATTACGCAGAATTTTACGAGGAATTCAACGATATCCTCGAAATTGACATAGGAGTTCGGGGTTCCGAGATAATTGGGTTTGAAGTACATGCGATGTTATCCTAGGTCATGGTACGGGGATAGGGGTTACTCGAGGTCATCGGACGGGGTCAACCGAGGTCATGCGGGGTCATGCGAGATCAGGCTAGGTCTGGCGGGGTCAGGGGAGGTTAGGCATGGTCAGACGAGGTCAGGCGAGTTCTGGGGAAGTCAGGGGAGGTCTAGCGAAATATGGAGATGAAGATTTGTTGATTTTTAAAAATTTGTTCATATCTTCTAAACCGGTCTACGTACAGGAATATAATTTTGCACGCTTACAGCTCTTGATCCAAGCTGTTGATCGACGACAAAACAATCGGCGTGAATCGCGTCATCATTAAGAAAAAAATTTTTAAACTACGGATAAAAAGTCGCAAATACATAACAGCCGCTCGAAAAAAATTAATTTTGCCTAAATCTTTATAAATTTGGTCCTATATTACGCAGAATTTTACGAGGAATTCAACGGTATCCTCAATATTGACATACGAGTTCGGGGTTCCGAATTAAATGGGTTTTAATTATTTGATGTTGACCTAGGTCATGGTAGGTTTCTCTAAATCGTTTAATTTTGCCTAAATCTTTATAAATTTGGTCCTATATTACGCAGAATTTTACGAGGAATTCAACGATATCCTCGAAATTGACATAGGAGTTCGGGGTTCCGAGATAATTGGGTTTGAAGTACATGCGATGTTATCCTAGGTC
The DNA here is from genome assembly GCA_030157275.1 of Cynaeus angustus. Taxonomy (NCBI): domain Eukaryota; kingdom Metazoa; phylum Arthropoda; class Insecta; order Coleoptera; family Tenebrionidae; genus Cynaeus; species Cynaeus angustus. The sequence continues at coordinate 24,699,237 of CM058061.1, read as the reverse complement.
ATGGTACGGGGATAGGGGTTACTCGAGGTCATCGGACGGGGTCAACCGAGGTCATGCGGGGTCATGCGAGATCAGGCTAGGTCTGGCGGGGTCAGGGGAGGTTAGGCATGGTCAGACGAGGTCAGGCGAGTTCTGGGGAAGTCAGGGGAGGTCTAGCGAAATATGGAGATGAAGATTTGTTGATTTTTAAAAATTTGTTCATATCTTCTAAACCGGTCTACGTACAGGAATATAATTTTGCACGCTTACAGCTCTTGATCCAAGCTGTTGATCGACGACAAAACAATCGGCGTGAATCGCGTCATCATTAAGAAAAAAATTTTTAAACTACGGATAAAAAGTCGCAAATACATAACAGCCGCTCGAAAAAAATTAATTTTGCCTAAATCTTTATAAATTTGGTCCTATATTACGCAGAATTTTACGAGGAATTCAACGGTATCCTCAATATTGACATACGAGTTCGGGGTTCCGAATTAAATGGGTTTTAATTATTTGATGTTGACCTAGGTCATGGTAGGTTTCTCTAAATCGTTTAATTTTGCCTAAATCTTTATAAATTTGGTCCTATATTACGCAGAATTTTACGAGGAATTCAACGATATCCTCGAAATTGACATAGGAGTTCGGGGTTCCGAGATAATTGGGTTTGAAGTACATGCGATGTTATCCTAGGTCATGGTACGGGGATAGGGGTTACTCGAGGTCATCGGACGGGGTCAACCGAGGTCATGCGGGGTCATGCGAGATCAGGCTAGGTCTGGCGGGGTCAGGGGAGGTTAGGCATGGTCAGACGAGGTCAGGCGAGTTCTGGGGAAGTCAGGGGAGGTCTAGCGAAATATGGAGATGAAGATTTGTTGATTTTTAAAAATTTGTTCATATCTTCTAAACCGGTCTACGTACAGGAATATAATTTTGCACGCTTACAGCTCTTGATCCAAGCTGTTGATCGACGACAAAACAATCGGCGTGAATCGCGTCATCATTAAGAAAAAAATTTTTAAACTACGGATAAAAAGTCGCAAATACATAACAGCCGCTCGAAAAAAATTAATTTTGCCTAAATCTTTATAAATTTGGTCCTATATTACGCAGAATTTTACGAGGAATTCAACGGTATCCTCAATATTGACATACGAGTTCGGGGTTCCGAATTAAATGGGTTTTAATTATTTGATGTTGACCTAGGTCATGGTAGGTTTCTCTAAATCGTTTAATTTTGCCTAAATCTTTATAAATTTGGTCCTATATTACGCAGAATTTTACGAGGAATTCAACGATATCCTCGAAATTGACATAGGAGTTCGGGGTTCCGAGATAATTGGGTTTGAAGTACATGCGATGTTATCCTAGGTCATGGTACGGGGATAGGGGTTACTCGAGGTCATCGGACGGGGTCAACCGAGGTCATGCGGGGTCATGCGAGATCAGGCTAGGTCTGGCGGGGTCAGGGGAGGTTAGGCATGGTCAGACGAGGTCAGGCGAGTTCTGGGGAAGTCAGGGGAGGTCTAGCGAAATATGGAGATGAAGATTTGTTGATTTTTAAAAATTTGTTCATATCTTCTAAACCGGTCTACGTACAGGAATATAATTTTGCACGCTTACAGCTCTTGATCCAAGCTGTTGATCGACGACAAAACAATCGGCGTGAATCGCGTCATCATTAAGAAAAAAATTTTTAAACTACGGATAAAAAGTCGCAAATACATAACAGCCGCTCGAAAAAAATTAATTTTGCCTAAATCTTTATAAATTTGGTCCTATATTACGCAGAATTTTACGAGGAATTCAACGGTATCCTCAATATTGACATACGAGTTCGGGGTTCCGAATTAAATGGGTTTTAATTATTTGATGTTGACCTAGGTCATGGTAGGTTTCTCTAAATCGTTTAATTTTGCCTAAATCTTTATAAATTTGGTCCTATATTACGCAGAATTTTACGAGGAATTCAACGATATCCTCGAAATTGACATAGGAGTTCGGGGTTCCGAGATAATTGGGTTTGAAGTACATGCGATGTTATCCTAGGTCATGGTACGGGGATAGGGGTTACTCGAGGTCATCGGACGGGGTCAACCGAGGTCATGCGGGGTCATGCGAGATCAGGCTAGGTCTGGCGGGGTCAGGGGAGGTTAGGCATGGTCAGACGAGGTCAGGCGAGTTCTGGGGAAGTCAGGGGAGGTCTAGCGAAATATGGAGATGAAGATTTGTTGATTTTTAAAAATTTGTTCATATCTTCTAAACCGGTCTACGTACAGGAATATAATTTTGCACGCTTACAGCTCTTGATCCAAGCTGTTGATCGACGACAAAACAATCGGCGTGAATCGCGTCATCATTAAGAAAAAAATTTTAAACTACGGATAAAAAGTCGCAAATACATAACAGCCGCTCGAAAAAAATTAATTTTGCCTAAATCTTTATAAATTTGGTCCTATATTACGCAGAATTTTACGAGGAATTCAACGGTATCCTCAATATTGACATACGAGTTCGGGGTTCCGAATTAAATGGGTTTTAATTATTTGATGTTGACCTAGGTCATGGTAGGTTTCTCTAAATCGTTTAATTTTGCCTAAATCTTTATAAATTTGGTCCTATATTACGCAGAATTTTACGAGGAATTCAACGATATCCTCGAAATTGACATAGGAGTTCGGGGTTCCGAATTAAATGGGTTTTAATTATTCGATGTTGACCTAGGTCATGGTAGGTTTCTCTAAATCGTTTAATTTTGCCTAAATCTTTATAAATTTGGTCCTATATTACGCAGAATTTTACGAGGAATTCAACGATATCCTCGAAATTGACATAGGAGTTCGGGGTTCCGAGATAATTGGGTTTGAAGTACATGCGATGTTATCCTAGGTCATGGTACGGGGATAGGGGTTACTCGAGGTCATCGGACGGGGTCAACCGAGGTCATGCGGGGTCATGCGAGATCAGGCTAGGTCTGGCGGGGTCAGGGGAGGTTAGGCATGGTCAGACGAGGTCAGGCGAGTTCTGGGGAAGTCAGGGGAGGTCTAGCGAAATATGGAGATGAAGATTTGTTGATTTTTAAAAATTTGTTCATATCTTCTAAACCGGTCTACGTACAGGAATATAATTTTGCACGCTTACAGCTCTTGATCCAAGCTGTTGATCGACGACAAAACAATCGGCGTGAATCGCGTCATCATTAAGAAAAAAATTTTTAAACTACGGATAAAAAGTCGCAAATACATAACAGCCGCTCGAAAAAAATTAATTTTGCCTAAATCTTTATAAATTTGGTCCTATATTACGCAGAATTTTACGAGGAATTCAACGGTATCCTCAATATTGACATACGAGTTCGGGGTTCCGAATTAAATGGGTTTTAATTATTTGATGTTGACCTAGGTCATGGTAGGTTTCTCTAAATCGTTTAATTTTGCCTAAATCTTTATAAATTTGGTCCTATATTACGCAGAATTTTACGAGGAATTCAACGATATCCTCGAAATTGACATAGGAGTTCGGGGTTCCGAGATAATTGGGTTTGAAGTACATGCGATGTTATCCTAGGTCATGGTACGGGGATAGGGGTTACTCGAGGTCATCGGACGGGGTCAACCGAGGTCATGCGGGGTCATGCGAGATCAGGCTAGGTCTGGCGGGGTCAGGGGAGGTTAGGCATGGTCAGACGAGGTCAGGCGAGTTCTGGGGAAGTCAGGGGAGGTCTAGCGAAATATGGAGATGAAGATTTGTTGATTTTTAAAAATTTGTTCATATCTTCTAAACCGGTCTACGTACAGGAATATAATTTTGCACGCTTACAGCTCTTGATCCAAGCTGTTGATCGACGACAAAACAATCGGCGTGAATCGCGTCATCATTAAGAAAAAAATTTTTAAACTACGGATAAAAAGTCGCAAATACATAACAGCCGCTCGAAAAAAATTAATTTTGCCTAAATCTTTATAAATTTGGTCCTATATTACGCAGAATTTTACGAGGAATTCAACGGTATCCTCAATATTGACATACGAGTTCGGGGTTCCGAATTAAATGGGTTTTAATTATTTGATGTTGACCTAGGTCATGGTAGGTTTCTCTAAATCGTTTAATTTTGCCTAAATCTTTATAAATTTGGTCCTATATTACGCAGAATTTTACGAGGAATTCAACGATATCCTCGAAATTGACATAGGAGTTCGGGGTTCCGAATTAAATGGGTTTTAATTATTCGATGTTGACCTAGGTCA